>JAZKJV010005550.1:0-600000 GCA_037367405.1 Ottelia alismoides | reverse complement strand
CTAACGGTTGGAGGTGATAAAATGCTCCGACGTGGCTGGAGCTCCTCCGTGTGGTCGAGGAAGTGCAACACTTCCAGTTACCTCAGGCTTCAAAAATCGACTCTGTTTGCAGTCCTTTGACGCTCCGGACCTACAGAAGCTTTACGTGCAAGAAAATGGGGGTTCCAGGAGCCTTATTGATGGTGGAAAGGAGCGGAGTGAGGCAGGCGGAGGTACTCTGGCGAACAACGGAGTGGAGCACATGGATCTCCAGATCCACGATGGATCTGGAGGGAGCGGGATGCTCGGGGTGATCGTAGGGTGATCAGGAATTAAGTGGGCATGGGGGATACGACAGAGGAGCGATGATGACACGTGGAGGAGCTCACCAGAGCTCAACTCCGACGAAGTACGAGCGAACTTGATTAAGCTAATCTAACTATCTAGGAATTAAACTAACTGTTGGAAAGAAAGGCTAGGAGCAAAATTAAGCAAAATACATGGAAAAGACACATCTCTTATACCTGGGTGACCAGGGAGCAGGATCGCCGGCGACGCGGCCGTGGGTGCACCCCTTGCTCCTGGAGCTTGGCCAAGCATGGCAATCGATCTCCCTGTCACGAGGAACAATCCAAGGTGCTGAACCAGGGCTCACAAGGCTTTAATGGTGATCAAATTTGGAAGAGGAGGTGGAGGCCCTTATTTATAAACATTGTGACGCACCCTTATTGACCAGCCTAGATCGACGAATTAGTGTTAAGTACAGATTATACAATGATTTGGCGTGAATCATGGATGATCCATGATGATTTTCTCTGAAGGACGTGAGGTCGATTGATCGACCATTCGAGCAAGAAATTGGCAATAAAATACGGAATTGGATAGGTGCACGTCGAATCAGAAGGCGGGGGGTAAGTTGACCAGGAGTTAACTAGTGACCAGACGTGATTGGTCCATGTCAGGTCGCTACAGGACAAAAACACAATTTTATTCGAAAATAGATATTTAAAAATAGTAAATGATTTTATTATTTTTTATGTATAAAATAAAAAATGTTTATTATTTTATGTAGTATTTTATTATGATTTTTATTTATTTATTGGTGTATTTTAGTAGTAGTTAATTTTTAATAGTGTACTTATAGGTATATTTGCTTATATTTTATACAATTTCATTTTTATTTTGTATATATTGTATATTTTATTTTTTAATTTTACATATTGATAACTTATTTTTGTGAGTATAAATATATTTTTATTTTATTTTTATGATGTTATTTGTACACTTAAATAAATAGATATGTAGATCTTATAGGTATATTTATAGGTGTTTTATCTATGTTTTGTACATTTTTATTTTAATGTAATTTATTAGGTTTTTATTTTGATTTTGTAATTTTAATATAATATAGACAATATTTATAATATTATAAAAAATATAAAGAATTAAAGAATAAGTTTCCCCTTTTATTTATATACATGTATAATCATAGGTGTTTTGCCTATATAATTACATAGACTTATTTTATTTGTCATTTTAGTTTTGGTTTTATTCTAGTTTTAGCATGCATAATTGCTATAGATAATATTTACAAAATTATAAAAATATGTATTTGTAAAAATAATAAGGGATGAATAAAATGAATATTTTAATCAGCAGAATGTACAACAAGGGTCAAAAACCTAACTTTTACATAAAAAATATAAAACCAGCACCATTAAATAGCTTGTGAAAAGTTATATACAATTAGAGTGATTTTGATATGTTTTGAGTTTTTATTTAGAAAGATATGGGTCTGTGAAGTTTGGTTTCTGGATTTTTATTCTGTGTATAAAATGCACATTGTGTATTATTTTTGTACAAACTCAATTTTGTATTTTTATTTACATTATTATCTACTACTTTTATGTTCAAAGTTTCTTTATTTTATGAATACATAATAAATAATAAAATAGGTGTTGAAATGAATAAATAAATGAACAAAAGAATTTGGGTTTTATTGTATTTTTGGCCCTTATCTCCCCCTACTTTATTCCTTGTCGACCAACTCAATTCTTGACTTGGTCTCGGGGTTTAGGGTCATAAAATATCTTCAATATTTTATTCCTTTTTCTTTTCTTCTCTTTATTCTATAATTTTGGTATTAAAAACAATGCTATTTACACAATGAATGCAATAAGTTATGAATGCTATTTTTGCACAAATTAATACCATTTACATGCATTAGCTAGGGTTTTTAAGGCCAAAATGATAGAATAAAGGTGATGAAATGGAGATTCATCAAGGACCTATATGCAAGTACTAGCAATATCGAGTAATTACACATAAAAACCACCAAGTATCACGTGATGTCCACGTGCTGCTTCTGCCTGATCTATTTGAAATAAGCCAAATGTAGCGGGGCTTATCATGCAAAAACACCAAACACATGTGATAGATCACATGCCAGCTATTGTCTAGGACTTGCTTGCAAATTAGAAAAGTTTGGAGACCAAAATCGTAATTTCGCCCAAAATATCTACAACCCACGCATGGTGCACGTGAGGGCTTTAACGACGGACGACGAGTCTGTTCTGATGCCGATGCGTGGTTGGGTTTGGCGCGTGCGATCAACAGATGATCATGCGACTTGCGGGGAAATCTAGAGTTGAGGGATGTTCTTCCCCAATATGAAAATCAAGGCAGTGAGTTGCTTTGCAGCGGAGCTGTTAGTCAGGGTCTCGGATCAGAAATCAGAATGAATATTTGAGTTGCTCGACAACGATGGTGCTCCGTTGCCTAGATTTGTTTATGCTCAATGTGCGATTATGTTCTTCTATTCCGATGGACCTGCAACGATAAAACCAGATGTTACAGATAAAATACGCAATCCAAATGGATGATACATGGAAGTGTTACTCCTCGTTGCTATATCTGGAGGCGATTCGTTAGTGACAGTTCACTACGATTCCACAGGTCTAATCTATTTGGATCTCATCAGCGGAGCTCGTGAGATGGGGTAGTGCTGCTACTAGATGCTTCTCGATCTCAGAAGGTTCTTGCAGGTGGAGATGATGCGGATTGATCTCCAGCTCCAATCTCGTGTGTCATGTTTCATTTCCTGACAGTGGATTGACCAGTGATGAACAATTGATTTCCTGGTGGTGTTCAAGTGACGTGAGCTTTAGATCCAGGGTTGCTGAAGATGAGATTGCGCTAAATAAATTCACAACTATGCTCCTCTCTAGTGACGAAGTCCAGTATATCTCCAGATGATCTCGATGATTGATGGTCATCTGCTTGGAAGCTCGATGATGAACATAGGTGTTCAGATCTGCGACTCACCTTCATGAATAGCTACGATTCGAAGATATAATCCTTGACCAGACATTAGATTTGGGGCGTGAATGAATGGCCTCACCTAAGGCAGAGGATGGAGGCCTGACCACTGTTCACCGGATGCGAACGTGGAGATAGATATGAGCGATAGAAGAGAAGTACGAGGATGAGGGATATGAGATGGACGATCAGGGATGTATTCCGATGATTGAAGTATCAAAATGATGCAAAAATGAAGGAGAAAATAGAGGAGAGAAAGGAAAGAGGAACCGAGAAGGAGAAGATGAAGATAGAAGACCTAACTTTGAAGTGGAAGGAGGAGGTTGCCCGTGGGCGGAGCTCATCTAATCTCCAGATCCTGGTCTCGACACGATGGCTGCGAGACGTAGAAGTTGTATTGCAGTGTAGCAGAACCTTGCCGACGATGATCACCCCTCTCCTCTCGATCTCAACCTCGCTCAACGTCGGGGACATGATGCTGTTACCCTCACGTCTCTCTCTCACAAGCTCTGGAAGGAGTTGAAGAAAAGGCAGATCTGCTGGAACTTGGAGGGGGAGGAGATCTGTTATAGGTGTGGGAGCATTGGGCGCACGACAAGGGATGGCATCACCGGCAGAGGAGGATAGCGGAGGGAAAGACAGTTGAGAAAATGGCCCAACAACCAAACCATTGGGTCAGAGGAAGAAGGCGGAAGGAAGAAGGGTGACATGCGATAGGAGGAAGAAGAGGATGGGAGAGAGAAAAAAATACAAATAGTTAAGTTATTAATTAATTAAATTAAAATAAATTTAATTAATAATTGAAATAAATAGAAATAAATAAAATAAAAAAATTATATAAAATAAATAAATAAATAAATAATAAACAAATAACTAAATAAAAAATTAAATAAATAATTAACATTATTTAATTAGTTAAATAAATACATATAGAAATAATAAGTATATTATATATAATTAATTAATTTATTTATTTAAATAATTTATTTTTTTATAAATTTTATTTTATATCAATAATATAATATTAATAAAATATGAAAAATATAAGAAATAACACAAATTAAATAAAATATGATTAAGATACTTTATACAAATTATACCAATATGGTACTGAAACTTTATTTTTGCATATTAACTCCAATTTTAGTGAAATCAATTTTATTTGATAGATAATTTTATAAAACAAACTTTAAACTGGGGGAACGCCCAATTCAGAGTTCATATGGCTGAGTTATGATGTCCAGAAGTTTGGGTTCACGACTTTTTACTTTTGGGATATATTGGCATTTATTAATAATTAATTTTAAGTTCTATTTTTATATTTTTACTGATTTTTATAAACTTTTTTAGAGAAAGAATTGGGTTAAAAGGGGATAATTAAATAGAAAACAAAGAATATTTATATACATATAGTACATATATACAAAGGGGTCCAAATGCCAAAGCTCACATGTTTTATTCTGATAATTTTTGGTATTTTTAATAAATAGTATTAATTATAAAACATAATTTAAAAGTGAGTATGGCCAATTTAAAGTTTTCTATAAATAGTTATAAACCTTGGAAGTTGGCTTTTTCGGTTTTTAGTTTCATCATAGTTATTTATATATACATTAAATGATTTTTCTAATTTTTTTATAAATTAATATATAATATTACGAACAATCTTTGTAAAGAAAATATTTTGATTTGATGTTTTTTGAATGATAAATAATATAGGTGAACATATGTACAAGATGAAAAATGTGTTAATGTACATTTATGATCTTGGTTTTCTAACATTTTTATAGATTATGACCTTTATCTCCCCCTACTTATTTCTGTTGTTGGCCAAGTCAATATTGACCTTGTCTCGGGGTTTGGACCAGTCTGTACATATTTCATATATACATCCTTCTTTTCTTTTCTTTTTATTTTTCTCTTTATTTTTTTATTTGGATAACATAAATGTTATATGGATAATATGGAAAAATATGGTTAGAATGTTAATTAGTGAGAATTTAGTGAATATTTACATATATTTTACCAAAGATTTTAGCCAACATGAAAGAATAAAGGCGGTGAATCATGGATTCATTATGCCCCTATACTTTACCTTTGTTAGTTCCTTAGCAAACACTTATTCTATAAATAAGTGAAAGACAAAAAGAAAAAGAAAATGGAAAATAAAAGAACTTAGAACATGATTCTTTCTTTAAATCAAATTTCACTTCACCTAAATACAAGAACTTAGAATAGGACTTTGGATGAACAGTTTGTTGGGACGTTATTAGAATTAGGATTTTAGTCTCAATAGCCCTCAAGTTCCACAAATCCCTATCTAGGTTCAGTTCAACAACCAGCTCAGATCCACCCATCCATCACACAAACTATTCAACTTTGAAGTCAATTTGTGCTATGTGTGAAAGGTGTTAGCCCTTCCTGCTTGAAGAAGATAAGAAACCACCCATCTTAGTAATAGACTACCATTTGGTCCTCATCTAGCTACTCTGTCCTCGAGAAGGGGGTATTTCCTTCTAAGGTCAGATCGTGATGTGTCCATAATCGAATAGAGAGAGAAGTAGAAGAATGTGAAGATAATTGGAGTGTGACCAATGTAGTCACATCTCCTTGTGAAGCTTGGCCAGTTTAGCCAAGTTTCCACTAAGACATGCAAGCTATCTGAAGCTTGGACCATTGTGGTTATGTATGCATTTGGTATTTGGCATCTTTTTGGTAGATAGTGATTGTCGCACTGCATTGATCTTTTGTGCCCCGACGGATATAAAATCTTTTCTTCCATCCATTTTTGGGGTCTTGGAAAAATTATGCCTACAGATCCTTCCCTCATCCGAAACTTTATTTCAACCCCTCACTCCCATCTTTAGATGTTTGCGCCACTAGATAAGGATGAAAATGCACCACCAAAATGGACTGCCCTTCGCAACTTCATGCAAGTTGAAGTGTAGAGTGCATGAGTTCAAAATTGGTTCAAATGAACAAGTGTTGAATAAATGACACAAGGTGTCCTACTTAGGCAAGTTTAAGTTGAATTCCAAACACGGTCTTATGGAACCCAAAGAATTAAGTCAAAAGACCTGAAGAGTCTTAATTCCAGTTCCTAATAAAGTCCCTTTAGAATTAAGTGGATTAAGGCCTAAATCAAGCTCCATCATTCAGACTTAGATCCATTCGGTTCAAGAATCAAACTTGTTTTGAAAAATGCAAATGAATGCAACATTTTTTTCATGAAGTGATTTTTTTGGATTAAGTTTTCTATGTAATTTTTAAGAATTTTGCAATTTTTTACTGAAATTTAAAACTTTTAATTTACTCTTTAGTATTTTTTGAAGGAGTTAGTGAATTGTATCAATTTACATGAATTTGCAAGAATTATGTACATTTTTACAAAGAATTTTGCACATATTTTATATATACAAGAATTATACAGATTTTATAAAATATTTTACAAAAGAATTTTATTTACAACTTTTAAATAATTAAGAATTTTATCCAAGTATTTTACAAAACATTTTATATACATTAAAAAAACTTTACCCGATATTTACAATTTTCCATCGAATTTAAAAACCCAAAATATATACCCATACTTTTAGATCCATATTAATAAAAATAAAATAAAGTACGAGTTATGGCTTCTAAAGTATGTATAGAATATATATACGACACCCCCTATACTTAGCGTGAACTATGTCCTCATAGTGTCCAAGGAAGGACAAAGGAAGCCATAACTCAAGCTAAGTATAGATTGGTGAAGAGAATATTATACTATGATGACTCAAAAGAATAATGAATAAGCGAATAAAATTCAATCTTCCCCGCTATACTTAGGATCAACTAATCCTAAGGATAACAGACTAAAAAACGAAGATGATGGAGGTCAAGAGAATGTACATAATCAATGACTCGGCTTGTCACCCCCTATACTTAGGTCAAAATATCCCTAAGTATTAAGAAGAATATCAACAGTTGAGGGACAAGCGAGAGAGCAAACTATACACAAAATCGAAAGTATAAGCAACAACAAGGGTAATTAAACATAATGATATGAACGGCACATTGTCTACCACCCCTATACTTAGGATAAAGTACATTCTAAGTATAAGAAAAATCCCAAGCGAGACCTAAGGATGTAAGGAAGACAAAATAAGGAATAAATGAAATCGAAAACACGTATGAACAAGGTGAAAAAAATGAATGAATCAAAGCGAAACTCATGTATGAGATGCAGAATGTGAAGAATGAAGAATACATCTCGCACAAAATGAATGGGGGCAACCTCAACAGTCGGCGGCTCATGATCAAGAGATGGTTTCAACCGTTGACCATTGACTCGAAAGGTGGACTCATAAGACACCTCAGATATGTCAATGCTACCGTTGTTGTACACCTTTCACACTTTGTTAGGGCCTTTCCACTTGAATGATGTTTCCCCGGAAATAACTTGAGTCTCGCATCGAATAGCCAAACTCTCTGATCAGGCTCAAACTGCTTATGGATAATGTGTGCATAATGACATTCTTTCATCCGCTCCTTATAATGAAGGCTACTCATGAAAGTCTCATACTTAACTCCTCCAAGACTGCCAACTCTGTCTGCCTATGATCTCCCGCATCCTCTAAATCAACGATCACTCCTTTCACTGCCCACCATGAACTGTGCTTGATCTTAATAGGTTAGTTACATGGATTGCCATAAACGAGCGAAAAGGGAGATGTACCCAATGGTGTGAAGGATATTCTATAGTACCAAAGAATTGAGTCCAAAAGCTGCGACCAATCCTTTCGGTCTGGGTGAACAACCTTTTGCAAGATCGTCTTAATCTCCCTTTTCGAAACCTCGGCTAGAACATTCATCTAAGGGTGGTACTGAGTAGCAACCCGATGGTCGATACCGAACTCGTTAGCAGGTGCTCTTACCTTGTCATTGATGAAGTGTCTACCCCCGTTTGAGATAAGAACTCGAGGGACCTCGAACCGCAAAATGATATGCTTCCTTAGGAACTTACAAACTGTGTTTGCTTCAGTGACTTGAGCAGGAATAGCTCAACCCAACTACTCACATAATCTATACCCAACAGAATGTACTCGAATCCCTAAGTCTTAGGGAACGAGCCCATAAAGTTGATACCCCATGCGTCGAAAACCTCACAGAAGTGAATCATTTGCATCGACATCATATCTCTATGTCCACAAGTGCCCATCCTCTGACAGACAGTACATATCTTTATGAATGCATGAGCATCCACAACGAGAGTAGGCCACTAAAGATTGGATTGAAGCACCTTCTGTGTTGTCCTCCCAAAATGGTGTCCTCCAGCTTCTAATTTTGTGAGAATACATGAGGACACTATGGTATTCCTCATGAGGAATACACCGACACCAGACACAATCCGCTCCTTCATGATAAAGGATCGGATCCTCTTGATGGTAAGACTTGTCTTTCGCAAGGAAAGTCTCAAATCTCTGCCTGGACCAACCATGTGGGACTTTCAAGGCAATAAAAAAGTTCACAATGTCGGCGTACCATGGGAGCAAGGTGACAACAAGAATCGCCTCATCTGAAAAAGTCTCTGTGATAGGTCTATCAAACTCAGAAGTCTCAGGTAGCTCTAATCGATAGAGGTGATCTGCCACTACATTCTTGACTCCAAGCTTATCCTTAATCTCAATATCAAGCTCTTGGAATAGAAGGATCCATATGGTAAGGCGTGGTTTGGAATTCTTATTATCCATAAGGTACCTGATGGCGGTGTGGTCAATGAAGATGGTAATCTTAGATCCTAAAATGTGGGACCTAAATTTTTCAAAGGCAAATACTACATCTTGCATTTCTTTCTCAGTAACGGTGTAATTCTGCTGGGCGGAATCCAAAGTCTTCTAGCATAGTGTTTGGCATAAGGAATGCCACCCCTCCTCTATCCTAAATAGCCCCAACCACAAAATCAGAGGCATCCATCATGATTTCGAATGGGAGAGACCAATTGGGTGGCTGAAGGACAAGAGCCTTTAAACCATGCTCTTGAGAGTTTCAAAAGCTGAAAGACACTTATCATTAATAATAAACTCTTTGTCTTTTGCTAAAAGATTAGATGACTGTCGGGAAATCTTACTGAGGTCTCGAATGAAACAACAGTAGAAACCGACATGCCCCCAAAAAGACCGTAACTGCTTCATATTGGTCGGTTGATTGAGCTTCTTAATGATATCCACCTTGGTAGGATCGACCTCCATGCCCCTGTTGGAGATGATATGACCAAGGATCGTCCCCTAAATCATCATAAAACGACTCTTCTCCCAAGAAAGAACAAGGTTAACCTCAGTGCACCTCTAAAGAACACAGTTTAGGCTAGAAAGATATGAATCGAAATCATTGCCATAGATAGAAAATTATCCATGAAGACCTCTAAAAAGTCGCCCACCATGTCCGCAAAAATCGAAAGCATGCACTTATGGAATGTAGCTGGAGCATTACATAATCTAAAGGACATCCGTCTAAAAGCATAAGTTTCGAATGGACATGTGAACATTATCTTTTCCTGGTCTTCAGGTGCAATGGCCACTTGATTATACCCCAAGTACCCATCAAGAAAATAATAATGGCTCTTCCCATCTAATCTCTTGATAATCTGATCAATAAATGATAGCAGGAAGTGATCCTTCTTGGTTTCCTGATTCGGTCATCTGTAGTCTACGTAGAATCGCTAAGAAGTTTGTACTCGGGTAGCGATATCCTCTCCGTCCTCATTAATTACTATATTGATATCCACCTTCTTGGATATCACATGTAATGGACTGACCCACTTGGAGTCGAAGATGGGATAGATAAAATCTGCGCTCCCTTCATAACCACCTCTCGAAGATCCAGGTTCAGCCTGCGTTGAAACTCATGATTTGGTTTGGCATCATCCTCTAGAAAAATGTGGTGAGAGCACATGGTTGGACTAATCCCGTGGAGATCTGCTACTGACTACCCAATTGCCTTGCGATTCTTTTCAAGAATCTCCATCAGACGGGATTCTTGATATTCGATCAGATTAGACATGATTATGATCAGAAACATTTTGGGCTCTCCAACAAGGAATCGATATTTCATACTCGGAGGTAACAACTTGAGATCTGGGGGAGAAGGAACATGGAGAACTGGTCTAGTGAGGGCCTGAGTGTAGTCTAATAAGTCTGTGTGTACAAGCTCATCCTGCTTTGGATCTGACTGGTCTGAAGACTGCTCATCTGATAACTGACTATACTGCACTCGCTCGGTCTCCAGGATGGTTGTAGGCTCAACTGAAATCAGACGTGGAATATACTCATAAAAATATGCTTATCCAAATCCATGTCTACATCAGAGAGATCAATATCAGAACAACAAGAGTGAAAGTCAGAATGATCATCATCACAATCGTCTACCTCAGCCTCTAATCGTGTCTACTCCAAGATTATGCTTTCCAATCTTGCATAATCAAGTATCTGCATTTCAGACTCTCCTGAAAATGTGACGAAAGATTGTGTACTCAGCTCATCCCAAACCGCCCCATCGCCTGTTTGCACAAAATCACAATTGTGGTGACTATCTGGCTTGTCATCAAATGCTCGCTCTGACTCAACTGATCTAGCTCCAAGTTCTTGGATCATCTCTATATGTATACTCTCATCCTGGATGCGAAAGTACACGTTCCCAGTACCGTAATCAGAAACGACCTTCGCTGTCACCCGAAAAGGTCATCCTAATATGATCAAGGCATCATCCACACATTCAGGGATCGCCATGTCCAACACAACAAAGTCCACGGGGAACTACAAACCCGGAGTGGTGATGATAACATCCTCAATCAATCCCTTTGGCCTCTTGACCGATCTATCTACAAACTACAAGAGCATCCTACTTTGTCGAAGAGGTCTGAACTTGAACTTGTCGAGTAAGGAAGAAAGAAGAAGATCGATTGAGGATCCGCTATCTAGTAGAGTACGATCAAATGTCTGCTCTAAAATCTCGCATCTGACATACGGTGCTCCTGTACCTGAACGCTTGGCTGGGAGATGGTTCTAAATAACATAACAAGTCTCCTTGGTCAACAAATGAATCTCAGAATAATGGTTGCACTGCCTCTTCTTTCTATGAACTGTAGTGTTCTCCTCGAGTCCTTTATGTAGAAGAGGAATGTGTGCCAAGTCCTCTAAAAGAGTAAGATGGATGGTGAATCTATCAAGCATCTCTTTCGTCATATCTAACATCTGAATCTTTTTGGGATTTTCTTTTTTCTTGCCTTTCCCTAGGCGGAATGCTTGAGGAAAAGGAATCTGTACATCCTCCCCACCGATATATACACCAGGAGGATCAAAAAAAGTAGGATAGTATATTTTTTTAGAATTAAGACTATCATCATATGTATACTCAGAAGAAAAAGATCTTGCAGAAAAAGTCTTGTCCTTTCTTTTTTTGGATTTTCTCTTTTTTTTCTTTCCATTTTTGTGTTTTTTTCTCCTCATCACTAGGTACAAAAGATGGTAACACAACTATCTCTGCATTGTGCTCCTCAGATTTGGTGGCATCAGCACCACCATCCAGATCTTCATGAATACTAGGGGTATCAGCATTGCTACCAAAGTCACGCTCAACTGGATCAAAGGTACCATCTACTGGTGCATCTACAACTTGCCTAGATGAGTCACCACCGCCTGGGACTCTACCACTCCTAAGAGAAATGAAATCAACATCTTCCGCATAATCTCGTGGCATATGTGACTGAGAAGTAGAATCTGTCTGCTGGGTATGTGTGGCGGCCTGTTCCCGCACAAGATCCAACATCTGTTACTTGAACTCAACCACATATTGCCTATACATCTCATACCGATTGGTAATACTACATGAAAGATCATATAAAGTCGAGTTCTCATAGGAATGTTGTAGAGAACTAGATGAGTCATCCAAAAACTGTTGAGGTGTCTGCTGCAAGAGAGAATCTGGCGTCCATTGAGTAAAAGTCTGAATCTGACGAGGCTCGGTCTCATGAACAAGAGGGTATGGCAAGACTCATGCTGAAAGTAATGTATCTGTTGTACTTGAGACAATGTATCGGATGAGAATAAAGCTCTCTCTGCTCATGGAATCCCCTGGTGACCCTGAAGATAGAATAGACGTCATCTATACAATTTGATTCTTCAGGTCGCTAATGTTTCTTACAAGCCCATCGATCTTGTCGAGCTTGTGTAACGAGCAACATCTCGTCTCAATAAGCTCCAGGTAGTTCGACCTCTAACTAAGAACCGTCATCTCATCTGACGAAGACTCTAAAGAGGTAGGAATCGACGGACCCTCCTCAACTTATGCCATGGTAGACTAGTTAAGAAATGCATGTGACTCAATCTGTGTATGAGAATCTGACTGGGCTAAAGTGGCATGTGTTGGACATGCGAGACCACAACGAGCCATTATGTAATAAATGCTTTTGCAAATATCATTCCCTGATATGAAATGAAGAATAACTAATTTGCATAATAGGTCCCTTAGTACAATTAGGGTTATGCACCATGGCCATCTTGATGATCATACAACTGCTGATTCAATTATTGAATCATAGAGGCTGGTGCTTGGATGAATATCTAAAGAGTTAGATTGAGGACTTATCAACTACCGTCAAATGATTATTAATAGAGGATCTCCAGTCTTAGCAGGAGATGGCAATCCTTTCTCTCTTTGCTGATATCTGACCGACCTCTTGATGCATGTCCTCTGTATGGGAATAAAGATTAAGAGGTGTCAGATTAGTTAGGTCAAAGAGTTGACTTAAAGAGATCAAGATAACCAAAGTCCTATGTCATATGCTGTCACGATATAGGCACACATTCTCTGAATGGAGACATATGTGTTACTATATGTCTGAGTATGTACATTTGGCAGATCAATAGGTTGATGACCTAACTAAGGTCTATACACCGGTGTGCTGGTGTGCAAGCAAGGGCATATGAGTAATACGATCTCTCAAAGGGATCATACATGTTCATTGTTGAACCGGAAGACATGAACTCACTCATGAGATATTAGGAAGAATCAAAATCCATGCAAGGTCATCTCGCTTTGGAAGCTTGACTGAATTTGTAGGTTTGATATATACTTTTGGAAAGTATATGATCAACACCAGGGTATGATATATGCTTTTGGAAAGTATATGATTGATACCAACTCCCAATAGTCAAATGAGAAACTTAATGATAAAAACCTGAAGGAGACAACCTAAAAGAGATCTAAAACTTCGGGTTTATTCTGGGTCTTCCAGAATGTAGGATGTACAGGTATTAAGAATGCTTGAGGGTGATGTGATCACAATTGATTGTATAACGATGACGTTTCCATTTCGAGGGAGTGATGAAACATGTCTGGATTTTAGTGACTCCTCTCATAGAGAAGTAACTTAGGCCAAATGTTGGACATTGATCTGAATGTGATTCAGATGTAATGAGAAGATTAGATTTGCGGTCTTGATTTAATCAAGCATCTATGGGAGGTCAACAAGATTTGAATTTGAGATGTGATCTCAATATTCAAGTCACTATACATGCAACAATACAATCGTCCTGTCCTTATCTCCAAGTATCCACGAAGAAAGCACATTATCCTTGAAAGAGTTCATGGATAATTTCGTTGTTGATATATGTATCCTAGCATTGAGAAAGTGGATAAGTAAATGTGATTTAATTATCATGAATAATATAAATTTGATTCATATTATAAGGAGAGTTATCTAAAGATAATTAAATGTGACTTAATTATCAAAGATGTGAATAACGTGAATGTAATTCATATTATTTGGATACATGGGAATTGAGATCCAAGATAATTAAATGTGATTTAATTATCATGGATAAGAATAATGTTGATAGCACTATCCATATTATTTAGGTATATTATAAATATTTATAATATATTAAAGAGAGCATATTGTGTTTTATATTTGTTAATTAATTATTGATGTGAATTGGATTCACATTGGATGATTAATTGAACATATAATTTACATTTTGTTTTGGGATATGAATGTGATTCACATTTTTCCTATGGCATGATTGCAATGTTCACAAGATAATTATGAATTATTTTTGTGAAATAATTTACAAAAAATGTTGTTGTAAATCTTGGAGATATCATGAGATAATGAGATCTCATGAGATTTGAGGAGATAGACCCATTCCATCTCAAAGGAGAAGCCGTCCCCCCTTTTTAGGGGATATGGTCTATCTTCTCATTATCTCCAAGACTAGTCAATTGTTTTGATTTGAAATTAATTTATATTGATTTATCAATATATATTAATTTAAATTAAATTAATTATTGTTATGTTTGTACAACAACATCATGGCCATTGAAAGAAACACAAATCAATCTCAACCATTGATTGTGTGTTGTCCATGGATTGAGATCCATGGACTCCCAAAACCCTATATAAGATGAGGCACCCCTTGATCTTCGAGTAGCACGTTTACAACGTAAACTAATGCTCTCTCCCTCTCTCTCTCTACACTCCAATACTTTCTTCCTCTCTCTCTTATGGCCATCCATCATGGAGCCTTAGAGAGAGTCGCCATCGCTGCAGCATCATCGTTATGCTGCCAGAGTATTTACTTGTGGATATCTGTCTCCTTCGATACGCCTCGATCGTGAAGAAGACGTCGGATCTCTTATGACGAGATGAGGAGATTTGCCGCTTGGATCATCAACAAGGATTGCGAGGAGCACGCGTCTCATCAACGTGCTCGCAAGCGTCTCCTCCGTCAGATCGGACTTGAGATATGAGGTCTCTTGGTTTAGAGACTCGATCGCAACCACGCTTCAAGAGGTAACCTTAATAACTATTGTGGTTTAGATGAAATGATCCGAGAAATGTTCTTGGATCATGTGGTTTCATTACATTAAAATTTTTAAATTCCGCTGCATCGTGCAACTAGTGCGACTAGTCGCTCCCGATCACATACGATGCAATCCTCACACTTCTATGATGCGCTTGAGGATCTTCCCATATCCTTCAAGTGGTATCAGAGCCAGGTTGGAGGTTTTGAATTCAATCCATAAATCTAAGAAGATTTAGGCTCGTTAGGGTTTGTGAAAATTTTTATCGCATTTCAATTTTCACAGTCCTGTTTTGTGATTATTTTGCCCTGTTTAAAATGTTTAAACACAAAACTATCACTTGGATAACGTTCCTCATTGATTAAGGAAACCATGGAATTTGGGTTTGCGTGATTTGGAATTGGATAACTCAAGATATTATCATTTTAGTGAACCATTATCCATTGTTTCAGGGATGGAGAATCATGATGTAATTAAAGAGTTATTTACTGTTTTGAAATGCCTAGAAATGTGTGATTATCACTTGAGTTCTATTTTAAATTAAATTAACAAATTTTGGAAACTTACATTTTTTAATTTAGATTTAAAACGATTGAAATATGTTAATTTTAGTAAGTCGGGGTCACTGTTGGAAATTACATACTTAATCATGAACCTTGTGATTGTCATTTAATTTTTATAGAAATTAATGGTTAATTTCTTGAGATAATTATTGTTAAATATTTTTTAAATATTTAAAGATGATAATTATTTCATTAAATGATGTTATCTTAACCAATAATTGATTAGATATGATCTAGATCACAAATTGGTTGCTTCATACACTTTCCAACAAACAAGTTGCTTGAATAGGATAGGGGATTTGTTTAGCAAATATCCTTATAATGTTAATCAAAATGGTTTTGATTATTATTATATGTTATAACTTAGGTTGAAAAACCGATTATCATCTCAAGTACAAAGTGATCGACTTGGCATTATCATTTCTTGAGGCGGATATGGTGTCTAGTCGGGGAGCGTTGGGGTAGCATGTTGCACCGTGTGCGGTCTGTCCCACTCCCATAGGTACTGGCCATGACAACGGGTAGGGAACGGATAATGCTTGAGAAATCATGATGTATTTTTCTAATTATTAAATTTCAAAATAATACGTATTTGAGATAATACCATATTTCAAGTAATAATAAAGAATGTTTGTTGGATATTAATTGGAACATTAATTTAATATGATTAGATTGATTAAAATCCAATCAAAATTAAAACACTCTGTTATAAATAGAGTTGTTATTTCCCTTGGAAGAATTAATTATGTGAATATGATTCATAATAATTAATTAAAATTTGAACATGATATGGAGGATCACATAAGTGACATCTATGGTCTCCCGTCAAGGCAAAGGGTTCCGTCGCCAGAGATTGTATGTAGGAGACGCCTGTTCGAAGTGACAGCTCCTGCATACAAGTCATTTGGATCGAGCTCTTTGCTTCTCAAAAGAGTTAGGACGTATGCGTAGTGACCCCAATATGGAGTCCTCATATTATTAGGGCCATATTGGATTGCGCATAGCGAGTTGTATTCCTGTTGACGGCTGGTTCAATTAATGATGGGTCAACATCACCTTATGGGTGGTGGGCCCATTGTTTAAGATCGAATTGGGAGATGTAAGTTGGACTTGCAAGGCGAAATGAGTTCCCGCTTCTTTTTATCCGAGTTGCAAGTTCTCATATTATTAGGATGTGACAAAGATAAGAAAGGAGATCCCAGATCTTGCTTGAGATATAATGGTAAGTATATCTCTTACATTGAAAGTGATTAAGGGAATGAACTTTCAATGTTGATAAGATAAGACAACTTTGATATAAAATTCCTAAATCAAAGTAAAATGTATATATATATATATATTTATATATATTTATGTAAATTTCTTATTTCAGATAATCCTTCATTAAACCCACTCAGTACTATACTCAATAATAACCAACAAACTATCATGGATTGGATCCATGATCAAGATATTGTACTTGCAATCAGACACATAATGTATGTTGATGCAATGCGCATGTTTCCTCATAATAATGAGGAATGATAATTAAATAGACAATAGGTCTACAACCCTAGGGTTTGTATGTCTCTGTAGTCTTGATATTTCATCGAATGTACTTTGGAAGTGACATGTCAATGATGATCGTAATTGTCAAATAATCCTTATAAAATCTAAGAAGATGTTATGGCATACATATGTGCTCTCGACATTTAATCATGAATGACATGGTTCACAACATCATGCAGAATAGTGGCTCTATAGGAGATGATGTATTCAAAATATTTGAGTACCTACCTGAACCAAAGTCTTAAAGAGTTACGATGTATGTAGATATGATGAGTGTCATCATTCTACTATATGTACTCTAGTCATTAATGAAGCTTTATAATATTCATATTATATGAAGTGAAGCATGTATAAATGTTGAAATTCTGTTATATTGAAATCTTTTGAATTCAACATAAGAGATCCTTTGTCTTAAGCAATGGTTGTTTATAGATGAAGAAGAGCGTAGTGGAAGCATGGGTTGGACTCAAGTAAGAAGGAAAGTCAAAGAGTTGACTGTACTTCTGTGACTTTCATATGACATCCAAATAGTTGGATAAATGCCAATGCTGCAGTAAGCCGATGCACAGATAATGTGACTATCTAGACTATCTAGGATCCTTAGAGGACTCAGATAGTGCATCGGAATAATCTACATATAATCATTGATATTGACTTGCTTATTGGATAGGATCAAAGTCTAATAGTTGTATCTCATTCTTCTAATAACATTTGCAATTGGTTGCATATGTTTTAGAAGACTAGAAATTTTTGATATTAAGGTTTAATAGTCATCCACATGGGTATTGATGCAATTGTTGCAACAATCTCTGTTGGATAGATAGACTTCATATTTTCAGTGGGAGAGCCCTTAGTCTTAGAGAATGTCTCTACTACCTAGATATTAGAAAAAACCCATAAGTTATTTCTAAATGTCGGAAATAGACATGAATTCTGAAATAGACCTATCATAAAGAGTTATGATGAATATATTTCAGATAGTATTTTAATATATGGAGGACTCTACTAAATTAGAAAATTAATGAATGGTTCATTAACATTTCTAATACTGAAAAGTAAACCTTATAAGATCAATAGGAGGATGAAGATCATTTGACAATGATCTGGCATCAAACGTTGGACATATGTCTTTTGATGAGATCAATAGACTAGTAAGAGATGAACTTTAGAATGTCTAAAATTTCAAATCTTACATACTTGTGAATATTGTATTCAAAGTAAAAATTGTCCAATGCACCCTTCTCTGGGAATGGTGTAAGATGCCAAGGTATTAAAGATCTCATACATACTGATGTATATGGATCATCTGTATCATAATAAACATTGATGATATGTGATATCATTTAATGATTATTTGTGATATGAGATTTCTTCCCTTCACCTTATAAAGCTTTGAAATGTTCAAAGATTTCACAATTTTGGTTTAGAACCAAAGTTTGAAGGAAGATAAAATGAATTTGATCTAACTTAGATTGAAAGTACCTATTAGATGAATTCTAAGAATACCTTATGGAGAAAGGGATCTCATTCCTATCTCACTCCTCCTAATATACCTAAATTCAAGAGAGTTATAGGGAGATACAATTGGATCATGTTTGACATGATTTGATCAATGATGAATATTATCATTATTACCTCTTAGTTTCCAAAGTATCTATGTAGTACAGACTACAATATATCCTTATAAGGTTCCATGCTGGTAAACTGGAATCTTGCACTGCTGAGTGCTACTTCATTAGGAAAATGAAGGATGGTATTGGATACCTACTTTATGACCTTGAGATTCTTAAAAGATCTCATCTCTAAGGATATGATTCTTAGAGAATGACTCTCTTGAGAATCAAGATGAAAATGAAGTGAAGGAACTCATTTAATCTTGAGAAGATAATGAGGCTCCTGAAACGGGAAACTAAAAGGACAATTAAAATGAAACACTAATACCTCTTCAAATGAGTTTGAGGATGAATTCCATGTGTCAGAGAAATCTGACAATAATCGGACTTCATGTGATGAAGCTTCTGAAGATCATGTCATGGAAAGATGGAAGTTAGCAATTAAGTCTAAAGTAGACTTCATTTACAAGTGTTGTATATGGACCCTTAAGGATTCACCTATATGGGTAAGACCCGTTAAGGTGTAAATAGATTTTCAAGAGAAAGAGGGAACCTGATGAGAAGGTAGGGACCTTCAAAGCATGAC
This sequence comes from Ottelia alismoides, assembly GCA_037367405.1. Classification (NCBI taxonomy): domain Eukaryota; kingdom Viridiplantae; phylum Streptophyta; class Magnoliopsida; order Alismatales; family Hydrocharitaceae; genus Ottelia; species Ottelia alismoides. Next base: position 580,549 of record JAZKJV010005550.1, on the reverse strand, counting down.
TCGTAACCATGAGCTACACACTGAAGAGAAGACATTGTCTTTCTCTCCAGTGACCATGCTTAAACCCATCAGAATATTTCTAACTATAGCTGCAAAACTTGACTATGACATCTTCAAGATGTGAGTCAAGATTGCATTCCTTTATGAATACCTCTCTAAGGATATTCACATGAAGTATCCTCATGGCTTCATAGTTGAGGAAAGCAAGGTGTGCAAGCTAAGGAATTCCATCTGTGGACTCAAATAATCTTCTTGTAGTTGGAACATTGGATCTGATGAAATCATAAATGTTATGATTTCAGATAGAATCTTGATGTACCATGTGAAGCTTAGTGGGAGTGCCATTGTGTTCATCGTGCTAAATGTAGATGATACCCTAATCATTTGGAATGATATAAGGATAATAATAAGTGTTTTATAGATTGACTATTCCATACCTTGAGATATTATCTCAAGGATACCTCTTAGATCTTAATTCTGAAGATGTTCAGAAGCAAAAAGAAGAGGGAATTGGGACTGTCACTTTAGTAGTACTCCTTGGACATGTTCCATTTTCTGGAAAATTCCAAGAAAGGCTTCCTTCCCTTAAGATATGGTACTGAACTATCTAAAGGGATAACACCTCAAAGAGTTGATGAAGTGAATGCTAGAACTAATTGCCCTTGTGAATCAGTTACGAGAAGCCGAGTGTATGTTAGATGTGTACGAAAGTCAGATGTCTGCCACGCAGTGGGAGTAGTAAATGTTACTAATCCTACTAAGGAGATAAAACACTTGATTGCAGTAATAACAATATCTTCAAAGGATGAAAAGATTTTTGAGATAGTGATCTCAAAGTCTTATCTTCAAGAACTTAAGACTTTATAGATAGTGATCTAAAAGGTCTTAACTGTGGATACCTTAGGAGATAGAGATTACCAGGAATAAGGGTATTCTGATAAGGATTATGGACATACTGGTTATAATAATTATCGACCTGTAGTGTCAAGGATACTATAACTAACAAAATTGAGTATTGGTTGCATAAGATGCAACATTTGCATTGGATGCGAGCACTGCTACTGGGGATATGCAAGTGCCGTAAAAGGACTTGGCGTAGTCTCTTGGGAACAGAGTGACTGATCAGCTTACCTAGCTATTTTTCTAAATAGCCTATGATTGTCACATGAGTGTAGGTTTAAATTATTAGCCCATTAATGGCTCTTTGGGCTAGTGGGAGATTGTTGGACATGCGCGCCCACAACAAACCATTATGCAATAAATGTTATTACAAAAATCATTCCCTGATCTGAAATGAAGAATAACTAATTTGCATAATAGGTCCCTTATTACAATTAGAGTTATGTACCATGGCCATCTTGATGATCATACAGCTGTTGATTCACTTATTGAATCATAGAGGCTGGTGCTTGGATGAATATCTAAAGAGTTAGATTGAGGACTCATCAAGTACCATCAAATGATTATTAAGAGAGGATCTCTAGCCTGAGTAGGAGACGGCAATCCTTTCTCACTTGGCTGATATCTGACCGACCTCTTGATGCATGTCGTCTACATGGGAATAGAGATTCATAGGTGTCAGATTAGTTAGGTCAAAGAGTTGACTTAACGAGATCGAGATAACCAAAGTCCTATGTCGTATGCTATCACGATATAGGAACACATCATCTGATCGGAGACAGATGTGTTACCATATGTCTGAGTATGTACATTTGGAAGACCAATAGGTTGATGGCCTAACCAAGGTTTATACATCGGCGTGCAGCTGTGCATGCAAGGGCATATGAGTAGTACGATCTCTCAAAGGGATCATAGAAGTTCATTGTTGAACTGGAAGACATGAGCTCACTCATGAGATATTGAGAAGAATCAAATTTCTTGCACGGTCGTCTCGCTTTGGAAGCTTGACTGAATTTGTAGGTTTGATATATACTTTTGGAAAGTATATGATCAACACCAGGGTATGATATATGCTTTTGGAAAGTATATGATCGATACCAACTCCTAATAGTCAAATGAGAAACTTAATGATAAAACTCTGAAGAAGATAGCCAAAAAGAGATCTAAAACTTCGGGTTTATTATGGGTCCTCAAATATGTAGGATATACATGTATTAGAAATGCCAGAGGGTGATGTGATCATAAACGATTGTATACGCTTCCATTCCGAGGGAGTGATGAAACATGTCTGGATTTTAGTGACTCCTCTCATAGAGAAGTAACTTAGTCCAAATGTTGGACATTAATCTGAATGTGATACATACGTAATGATAAGATTAGATTTGCGGTCTTGATTTAATCAAGCATCTATAGGAGGTCATCAAGATCTGGATTTGAGATGTGATCTCAATATCCAAGTCACTCTACGTGGAACAATACAATCACCATGTCCTTATCTCCAAGTATCCGCGGAGAAAGCGCATTATCCTTGAAAGAGTTCATGGATAATTTCATTGTTGATATATGCATCGGAGCATTGAGAAAGTGGATAAGTAAATATGATTTAATTATCATGAATAATATGAATTTGATTCATATTATAAGGAGAGTTATCTAAAGATAATTAAATGTGATTTAATTATCAAAGATGTGAATAATGTGAATGTGATTCATATTATTTGGGCACATATGAATTGAGATCCAAGATGATTAAATGTGATATAATTATCATGGATAAGAATAATGTGGATGGCACTATTCATATTATTCAGGTATATTATAAATGTGATTTATACTATATTAAAGAGAGCATATTGTGATGTATATTTGTTAATTAATTATTGATGTGAATCGGATTCACATTGGATGATAAATTGAACATATAATTTATATTTTATTTTGGGATGTGAATGCGATTCACATTTTTCCAATAACATGATTGCAATGTTCACAAGATAATTATGAATTATTTTTGTGAAATAATTTACAACAAATGTTGTTGTAAATCTTGAAGATATCATGAGATAATGAGATTTTTAGGAGATAGACCCATTCCATCTCAAAGGAGTAGCCGTCCCCCCTTTTAGGGGATATGGTCTATCTTCTCATTATCTCCAAGACTAGTCAATTGATTTGATTTCAAATTAATTTACATTGATTTATCAATATATATTAAATTAAATTAAATTAATTATTGTTGTGTTTTTACAACAACATCATGGCCATTGAAAGAAACACAAATCAATCTCATCCATTGATTGTGTGTTGTTCATGGATTGAGATCCATGAACTCCCAAAACCCTATGTAAGAAGAGACACCCTTTGCTCTTCGAGTAACACATATACAATGTAAACTAATGCTCTCTCCCTCTCTCTCTACACGCCAAGACTCTCTTCCTCTCTCTCTTTTGTGGCTGTCCATCATGGAGCCTTATGGAGAGTCGCCATCACCGCAGCATCGTCATTATGCTGCCGGAGTATTTGCTCGTGGATCTCCATCTCGTTCGATACACCTTGCTTGTGAAGAAGATGTCGGATCTCGTGTGATGAGATCAGGAGATTAGCCACTTGGATCATCAACACGGATTGCAAGGAGCACACATCTCATCAACGCGCTCGCAAGCGTCTCCTCCGTTGGATCGGACTTGAGACAGGAGGTCTCTTGGTTTAGAGACTCGATCGCAACCACACTTCAAGAGGTAACCTTAATACCTATTGTGGTTTAGATGAAACGATCCGAGAAATGTTCTTGGATCATGTGGTTTCATCACATTAAAATTTTTAAATTTCACTGCATAGAGCGACTAGTGCTGATCGCATACGATGCGATCCTCACGCTTCTGTGATGCGCTAGAGGATCTTCCCATATCCTTCAGCATGATGAGATGTCATCTCCTCAAAAATATCCTACACCACATCCTCATGCTTCGAAAATCATGAACCACCACAAGTAGAACCCACCAACCCTTTAGATCATGTGTCTACCTGCTGAAGAAATTCTTAACCAAGCTTGACTTCGAAATACCATGGTGGGGGCATTTATCAATCAACTCTCTAAAACAATCCCATGCCTTGTGGAATGACTCGTTCCCTAGCATGGTGAAACTAGTAATGAGAGACCTCACAACGTTCGTATGTCCAATGGGGTAGAATCTACTCAGGAACTCGGTATGAAGCTGCTCCCATGTAGAAACAACTATCCCTAAATACCGAAACTAATATGCGGCCTTATCATCTACAGAGAATAGAAAAGGTATCATTCGGATGGTATCCTCATCAACTCGAGAGTCAATCGGACTCTCGAAGATTTGAATGCGGCTTCTCAGTGAACTGTCCATGAAAGATGGGTAAAAGCTGAATAGTCTGAGGTGTGAGGACAAATGATCTGTGAATGGGAGGAAGTCGAATCCGCATACTAGTAATAGAAGCTCCATGTGCGCAAAGCTATCTCATCATATGTCCAAACTCCGTAGGTACTCTCTCCTATCTATCTGGCTCATCATTCTCTAACATGTGTCTCGTTTCTCTCAACTGTCAGACCTCAATCATCAGAACATCTTGCTCCCTAATATAGGTCCGCATAATCTCAAGGGAAGCAATAATACTGGCATTGATCACTGCCTGATTTGTACTCTATAGAAAGTGCGATTGTGCTCCCTTCCCACTCAATACTGTCTCTGGAAAGGAGAATGCATCTATGTATGGCTCTGAATAAATCTATGTGTAGTTGTGAGATGGTCAACAGAGGTGGAGAAGAACATGGAGAATGAGAAGAACCTCTAGGGTCAAGATCACACCAGGAAGAGGAAGAATGTCCCAAATCTGGCTCAAATAGGAGGTTCTTACGAACTGAATCGGGGGACGAAATCAATGGAGGAGACTGAGAAAACTCAGATTCAAAGAGAGGATTCTCCTGAACCAACCTAGATTGACAGGTATGTGTACATGAAAGCGGTGCCATAAGAGTCAGCCTAAGAGACCGCCTGCCCATCATTGCAACTCAAGAAATATAAAACAAAATAAAGGTGAGAAAAAAATGGTTCCTCGTACGTGCCCCACAATTCTCCTCCGCAACTAGCTCGTAAAGAACACTAGTCTCCAAGTACCTCGGCTTCTTGACTCCCGAAGAAATTGACCTCGATACCTAGGCCCTACAACACAAAGCAAACATGAAAGTCATAAAAAGATAAGAAAGCAACAAAAATAAGATGACAAAAAAGAAAGAAACAGAAACCCTAAAACCTAAGGCTCTAATCTCTACCCTAGGGCAACCTCCCTGGCAATGACGCCGTCTGAAAAACCACCCAACTTCCTACTCTTAAAGGAGAATAGCGTCGCTGAATCGATCAGGTGGATTTTACGAGTAAATTTATTTATTTTATTTTTTATATTCCTAAACTCAAAGGTATATCGATTAGTATGGGAGTGTCGAACTCAGGGAGACAAACTGTAGAAAACTAAGGTAAAATAGTAGAGGGACTATGGTAAATGGATTCTTGATTTTTATTTATATTTAGGGATTTTCTGGATTATTATTTGATTTTATGAATTTTATATTGTTTTATGGTTTTATATACCTATAAGTAGAGAAATATTGGTATTTGGTTTTTAATTTTAATTTTATTTTATTTTGTAATTTTATAATTTATAATTTTATTTTTATGGGGTTTAAAGTATTTTTAAAGAAGAAAACAATGTTTTTATTGAAAACAAGGACACATTTTTGAATTTAAAATAGTAAACATGGAGAAAATATTTTTTATTACTGGAAAGTAGGTAAAAATACCTTCAAAACAAGGTGTTGTGCGTATGTTTATGATTTTTGTGGAATTAGTTATGAATTTTTAGGTATTTTTCTTTTTTTATTGATTTTAATATTCAATTTTTATTTTATTTTTGGTTTAATATGTAAAATATAGTAAAAGATATTGTAGGTATGTTTTTAAGGTTTTTAAAAGTGTTTTGTATTTTTTTATGTATTTTTATATTTTTGTGTATTTTTTGTATTTTTTAAATATTTATTTAAAATAGAAAATACTCTAATTTTTCAAATACATTTTAATATAATATATAGTATAATACTAGGTATTTTTATGTATTTTCATTATATTTTTATACTATGTATTTTATTTAATATGTATATAGTATGTATAATATAATATATTGTGTATTGGGATGTTATTGTAATATGCTTGAAAACGAGAGATGAGCTTTGATAATAGGCCGAGACAAGGGTGTCTGTGCGCAAAAGTCCAAAGAAACCACGTGCTCTAGCATGTACAGGCTGTTGGTTGAGGACCTATATGTAAATACCAGCAATATCGAGTAATTACGCGTAAAAACCATTGGGTATCACATGATGTCCACGTGCTGCTTCTGCCTCTTGATTTGTTTGTAATAAGCCAATTGTAGCAGGGTGTATCATGCTAAAACACCAAAGCACATGTTATAGATCACATGCCAGCTACTGTCCATGACCTGCTTGCAAATCAGAGAAGTTTTGAGACCAAAATCACAATTTCACCCAAAATATCTGCAACCCACGCATGGCGCACGTGAGGGCTTAAGCGGCGGATGGCGGTTCTTTTCTGATGCTAACGTGTGGCTAGGTTTGGAGCGTGCGACCAACGGATGATCGTGTAGCTTGTAGGGAAATCTGGAGCTGAGAAATGATCTCCCCCTTATCTAAAAATCACGGCGATTACTTTCTTTGGAGCGAAGATGTTTGTCATGGTCTCCGATCAGAAATTGGAGTGAATATCCAACTTCCTCGACAACGATGTTGCTCTATTGCCTAGATTTGTAGGTGCTCAAGGTGCGGCTATGTTCTTCGATTTGTGTGGACCTGGAATGATAAAACCAGATGTTACTGATAGAACACACAATCCAAATGGATGATACATGGAAGTGTTGCTCCCCGATGCTATCCCTGGAGGCAATTCGTTAGTGACGATTCACTATGATTCTGCAGATCTGATCTGTTTAGATCTCGTCAGTGGAGCTCGTGAGATGGGGTGGTGTTGCTACTCGACGCTTCTCGACCTCAAAAGGTTATCAAAAGTGGAGATGATGCGGATTGATCTCCGTCTCCAATCTTGGGTGTCATGTTTTTTTCCTGATAGTGGATTGACCGGTGATGAACAATTGATCTCCAGGTGGTGCTCAAGTGATGTGAGCTTCAGATCAAGGGTTGCTGAAGATGAGATTGCACCAAATCAATTCACAACTATGCTCCTCTATAGTGACGAAGTCCAGTATATCTCCAGATGATCTCGATGATTGATGGTCATCCGCTTGGAAGCTCGATGATGAACAAAGGTGCTCAGATCTACGACACACCGTCGTGAATAGCTACAGCTCGAAGATATAATCCTTGACCAAACATTAGATTCGAGGGGTGAATGAATGGCCTCGCCTGAGGCAGAGGATGGAGGCTGGACCACTGGTCACCTATTGTGAACATGGAGGTAGATATAAGCGATAGAAGAGAAGTACGAGGATGAGGGAGATGAGATGTTCGATTGGGGATGGATTCTGATGATTGAATTATCAAAATGATGCAAAAATGAAGGAGAAAATAGATGAGAGAAAGGGAAGAGGAATTGAGAAGGAGACGACGAAGATAAAAGACCTAACCTGGAAGTGGATGCAGGAGGTCGCATGTGGGCAGAGCTCAGTTGAGCTCCAGGTCATGGCCTTGATACGATGGCGACAGGACGCAGAGGTTGTATCACAGTGGAGTAGAACCTCATCGGTGATGATCACACCTCTCCTCTCGATCTCAAACTCGCTCAACGCTGGGGACACGATGCTGTCACCCTCACATCTCTCTCTCTCTCTCTCGTGGAGCTCTGGAAGAAGGAGGTGAAGAAATGACAGATCTGCTGTAACTTCGAGGGGAGGAGGTCTTTTATAGGCATGGGAGCATGGTGCGCACAACAAGGGATGGCGTCACCGGTGGAGGAGGATAGCGGGGGAAAAGACTGTTGAGTAAACGACCCAATGGCCAGACTGTTGGGTCGGTGGGTTGAAGGAAGAAGGCGGAAGGAAGAAGGGTGATGAGTGATGGGAGGAAGATGAGGAACGAGAGAGAGAGAGAGAGAGAAATGAGAGGAGAGAGAAAAACAATTAAATTAAATAATTAAGTAAATAAATAATTAATTAAATTAAAAATACATTTAATTAATAATGAAATTAACTAATTAGTAAATAATTAAATAAATAGATAATTAATTAATAAATAACTAAATAAATAATTAAATAAATAATTAAATAAATATCTAAGATAAATAAATACATATAGAAATAATAAGTATATTATATATAATTAACTAATTTAATTATTTAAATAATTTATTTTTTAATAACTTTTATTTTTATATTAACAATATAACATTATTAAAATATGAAAAAATAAGAAATAACAAAAATTAAATAAAATTAGATTAAGATATATTGTACAATTTATACCGATAGGATCCCAAAACCTATTTTTGCATATTAATTCCGATTTTAGCGAAATCACTTTTATTTGATAGATAGTTTTATAAAATAAACTTTAAAAGTGAGTACGCCCAATTTGGAGTTTATATGACCGAGTTATGAGGACCGAAAGTTTGGGTTCACGACTTTTTAGTTTTGGGATTTATTGGTATTTATTAATAATTAAATTTAAGTTTTATTATTTTTTTACTGATTTTATAAATATTTTAGAGAAATAATTAGGTTAAACAGGATTAGGATAATTAAATAGAAAATGAAGATGATTTATATACATATAGTACATATACACAAAGGGGTCCAAATGCCTAAACTCACACGTTTTATTCTATTTTTTTGGATTTTTTTAATAAATAGTATTAGTTATAAAATGAAGTTTAAAAAAGTAAGTTTGGTCAATTTAGAGTTTTCTATAAATAGTTATAAACCTTAGAAGTTGGCTTTTTAGGCTGTTTAGGTTCACCATAATTTTTTATATATACATTAACTATTTTTTCTGATATTTTTATAAATTAATATATTATTATGAACAACTTTCGTGAAGAAAATATTTTGATTTGAAATTTTCTGAATGATAAATAAAATAGGTGAACATATGTACAAGGTGAAAAATGTGTTAATGTACATTTATGATTTTGGTTTTCTAACATTTTTATAGATTATGATCCTTATCTCCTCCTAATTATTTATTTTGTCAACCACGTCAATATTGACCTGGTCTCGAGGTTTGGATCAATCTGTACATATTTCATATATACATCCTTCTTTTCTTTTAATTTTCTTTTTCTCTTTATTATTATTTTTGGATAACATAAATGTTATATGGATAATATTAACAACTATGGTTAGAATGTTAATTAGTGAGAATTAGTGAATATTTACATGTATTTTACCAAAGATTTTAGCTAAAATGAAAGAATAAAGGAGTCGAATCATGGATTCATCAGTTCCCTATACTTTACCTTTGCTAGTCCCTTAGCAAACACTTATTCTATAAATAAGTGAAAGACAAAAAGAAAATGAAAAAGGAAAATAAAAGAACTTAGAACATGACTATTTCTTTAAACCAAATTTCAATTCACCCAAATTCAAGAACTTGGAATATGTCTTGGATTAACAGTTTGTCGGGACCTTATTAGAATTAGGATTTAAGTCTCAACAACCCTCAAGTTCCACAAATCCCTATCCAGGTTCAGCTCAACAACCAGCTCAGATCCACCCATCCATCACACAAACTATTCAACTTTGAAGTCAATTTGTACTGTGTGTGAACGATGTTAGCTCTTCCTGCTTGAAGAAGATAAGAAACCACCCATCTTAGTAATGCACTACCATTTGGTCCTCATCTAGCTACTCTATCCTTGAGGAGGGGGGGTATTCCTTCTAAGGTCAGGTCGTGTTGTGTCCACAATCGAATAGAGAGAGAAGTAGAAGAATGGGAAGAGAATTGGAGTGTGACCAGTGTAGTCACATCTCCTTGTGAAGCTTGGCCAGTTTAGCCAAGTCTCCACTAAGACATGCAAGCTATCTGAAGCTTGGACCATTGTGATCATTTATGCATTTGGTATTTGGCTTCTTTTTGGTAAAGAGTGATTGTCGCACTGCATTGATCTTTTGTGCTTCGACGGATACAACATCTTTTCTTCCATCCATTTTTAAGGTCTTGGAAAAATTAGGCCAACATATCCTTCCCTCATCCGAAGCTTTATTTCAACCTCACACTCCCATCTTTAGACGTTTGCGCCACTAGACAAGGAGGAAAATGCACCACCAAAATGGACTGCCCTTCGCAACCCCATGCAAGTTGAGCTAAGTGTAGAGTGCATGAGTTCAAAATTGGTTCAAATGAAGAAGAGTTAAATGGATGACACAAGGTGTCCTACTTAGGCGAATTTAAGTTGAATTTCGAACATGGTCTTATGGAATCCTAAGAATTAAGTAAAAAAGCCTGAAGAGTCTTAATTCCAGTTCTTACTAAAGACCCTTTAGAATTAAGTTGATTAAGGTCTAAACCAAGCTCCATCATTCAGACTTAGATCCATTTGGTTCAAGAATCAATCTTGTGCTGAAAAATGAGAATGAATGCAACATTTTTTTATGAAGTGAATTTTTGGGATTAAGCTTTTTATAGAATTTTTAAGAATTTTGCAAATTTTTACTGAAATTTAAAATTTCTAATTTATTTTTTAGTATTTTTTTGAAGGAGTTAGTGAATTGAATACATTTACATGAATTTATAAGAACTATGTACATTTTTACAAAGAATTTTACACATATTTTATATATACAAGAATTATAAAGATTTTATACAATATTATACAAAAGAATTTTATTTATAACTTTTAAATCATTAAGAATTTTATCCAAGTATTTTACAATACATTTTATATACATTAAAAAAATTTAACTGATATTCACAATTTTCTATCGAATTTTAAAAACCCAAAGTATATACCCATACTTTTCGAACCATATTATTAAAAATACAATAAAGTGAGAGTTATGGCTTCTAAAGTATATATAAAATATATATACAACACCCCCTATATTTAGCGTGAACTATGTCCTCATAGTGACCAAAGAAGCGACAAAGGAAGACATAATTCGAGCTGAGTATAGATTGGTGGAAGGAATACTATACTATAATGACTCAAAAGAATAATGAATAAATAAATAGAAGTCAATCGTCTCCTCTATACTTAAGATCAACTAATCCTAAGGATAGTAGACTCAAAAACGAAGATGATTGAGGACAAGAGAATGTACACAATCAATGACTCGACTTGTCCCCCCATACTTAGGGTAAAATATCCCTAAGTATAAAGAAGAATATCAACAATTGAGGGACAAGAGAGAGAATAGACGGTACATAAAATTGAAAAAAAACAAAGACGTAACGAGTGGTATTACCCCTACTATAATTAGGGTAAAGCACACCCTATGTATAAGCAACAACAAGGGTAATAGAAAAGAATGATATGAACGACACAATGTTCACACCCCTCTATACTTAGGATAAAGTACATCTTAAGTATAGGAAAAATCCTAAGAGAGACCAAGGGATGTATGACAAACGAAAGAAAGAAAGAATGAAATCTAAAACATGTATGTACAAGTTGAAAAGAATGAATGAATCAAAGTGCAACTATGCTCCTGTCCATTGACGAAGTCTATTATATCTCTTGATGATATCGATGATGGTCATCTGGATTGAAGATCGATGATGAATAATAGTGCTCAGATATGCGACGCACCTGCGTGAATAGCAATGGCTTGGAGATATAATCCTCGACCAGACATTAGATTTGTGGGGTGAATGAATGGACTCGCCTGAGGTAGAGGATGGAGACCAGACCACTATTCACCGGATGTGAACAAGGAGGTAGATATGAATGATAGAAGAGAAGTGCGAGGACAAGGGAGATGAGATGGATGATAGAGGATGGAGTCCGATGATTGAAGTACCAAAATGATGCGAAAATGAAGGAGAAAATAGAAGAGAGAAAGGAAAGAGGAATTGAGAAGGAGACGGCGAAGATAGAAGACCTAACCTGGAAGTGGATGGAGGAGGTCACATGTGGGCGGAGCTCAGCCGAGCTCCAGGTCCTGGCCTCAACATGACGGCAGCAGGACGCATAGGCTGTATCACGGTGGAGAAGAACCTCGTTGGCGACGATCGTGCCTCTCCTCTCAATCTCAACCTCTCTCAACATCGGGGAATTGAGGCTGTCTCCCTCACGTCTCTCTCACTCTCTCTCTCGCCCGCACGCGCGTACGGAGCTCTAGAAGCAAGAGTTGAGGAAATGGAAGATTTGCTAGAACTTGGAGGGAGAGGAGGTCTTTTATAGGCGTGGGAGCTTGGAGCTGCCAACGAGGGATGGCGACACCGGCGGAACATGATAGCGGGCGGAAAGATGGTTGAGCAAATGACCCAATAACTAGGCCGTTGGGTCGGTTGGTCAGAGGAAGAAGGCAGAAGGAAGAAGGGTGACGAGCGACGGGAGGAAGAAGAGGAACGAGGGAGAGAGAAAGGGGAGGAGAGAGAAAAAATAAAATCAATTAATTATTTAAAATAAACAAACAAACAATTTATTAATTAATTAACTAATTATTTAAATAATCAATAAATATTTAGTAAATAAATAAATACATAATTAACTAAATAAATAATTAAATAAATATCTAATATTAAATAATTAATTAAATAAAAACATATAGAAATAGTAAGTATATTATATATATATATTTAATTAAATAATTTAATTATTTAAATAATTTTAATTTTAATAAGTTTTATTTTTATATGAATAATATAACATTATTAAAATATGAAAATATAAGAAATAACAAAAATTAAATAAAATAGGATTAAGATACATTGTACAATTTATACCAATAGGATCCCAAAACCAACTTTTTGCATATTAACTATGTTTTTAATGAAATCACTTTTATTTAATAGATAATTTTATAAAATGAACTTTAAAAGTGAGCATGTCCAATTCAGAATTTATTTGGTTGAGTTATGAGGTCCTGAAGTTTGGGTTCACAACTTTTTAGTTTTAGGATTTATTAGCATTTATTAATAATTAATTTTAAGTTATATTTTTAAATTTTTACCGATTTTCATAAACATTTTAGAGAGAATTAGGTGAAACAAGATTAGGAATAATTAAATAGAAAATGAAAGTACATATATACAAAGGGGTCCAAATATCAAAACTCACACGTTTTATTCTAATATTTTTTGATATTTTTAATAAATAGTATTAGTTATAAAACGAAGTTTAAAAGTGTGTTTGGTCAATTTGGAGTTTTCTATAAATAGTTACAAACCTTCGAAGTTGGATTTTTAGGTTCGTCATAATTATTTATATATACATTAAATAATTTTTCTTATATTTTGTATAAATTAAAATATTATTATGAACAACTTTCTTGAAGAGCATGCTTTAATTTGAAATTTCATGAATGATGAATACAATAGGTGAACATATGTAGAAGGTAAAAATGTGTTAATGTACATGTATGATTTTGGTTTTCTAAAATTTTTATAGATTATGATCTGTATCTCCCCCTACTTATTTATTATCAACCAAGTCAATATTGAGCTGGTCTCGAGGTTAGGATTGGTCTGTACATATTCCATACATACATCCTTCTTTTCTTTTCTTTTTCTCTTTATTATTTTATTTTGGATAAAATAAATGTTAAATATATAATATTAACAAATGTGGTTAGAATGTTAATTAATGAGAATTAGTGAATATTTACATGTATTTTACCAAGGATTTTAGCCAAAATTAAACAATAAAAGCGATGAATCTTGGATTCATTAGCTTACAATCATATTCAAGATACATATGGTGTAAACATAAGGCTGTATTTATCCCTCGGAGATCTGAAACTTTCCAACCAGGTGCCTTGCAGTTTTTCTCTAGAACCTTAAGCAATCGAGATTCCTGATCTAGGGTCAGCCTATTGATGATGATGACCGGATACATATTCTCCTCACCTGTAAGGAAAACATACTTTAGACCTGCCGGGAGATATTTCAGTTCAAATAATTGTCGAGTCTGCTCCGTGGACACTTTTGAAAAAACGATGTTAGTAGAGGATTGATATGATGCTCTGAATGAGGTGTTGTCCACCTCTGTCACTCGGGGCTCTGACAAAAATGTACTGAACATGTCTGCAATAAACTCTTCTCGTTCGATTTGGCTTGAATATTCTTCGAATAGGTGATCAATGACTCTGATTCTGCCTCCATTCGACAATGGAGTATGCATTAATTGTGCTATCTAGGTCATCCTCTAAAGAGAGGATTCATGTGCAAAAATGTCATTCGGAGATAGTTGCCGATCACTGATATTCACAATGTCACAGTCTTCTGCTGATTCCTCTGGATTGCCTCCATCAGATGTGGCTTTCGTCTCATTGATCATATCCATTGTGACTCTATCAATGTGAGAGTGGAACGTGATCTTTCCAGACCCATAATCAACTATCACTTCGACCGTTCGAAGGAACGATCAACCAAGAATAAAACGGTTCAAGAGTAACGATGCGGCCGAATCCATGTCCAGGACAACAAAGTTCACTAGGAAGCGCATATTATGCAGAGTTACGATAACATCCTCTAATAAACCCCTAGACCATTATGGATCGATCAACAAACTAAAGGATCATGGTTGTGAGTTTAAGCGGACCCATCTCGAACTCTTGAAGCAATGAGGAGGGCATGAGGTTTATCGAAGAACCACTATCAAGCACGGTTCACTAAACAAACTGATAAAAAACTAACATATGATTAAGGGTGCTCCCTTATCTTTTTTCTTTTTTTGGGAGATCACAGATAGTATTTATGATGGCTATATCTAAGACGCGTTTTTCTCCTCTGTTGCGTCTGTTCTTGCAGGGCTGACATTTTGAGGTACATGCTTCTTTCAAACCTTTTTTTACTTATCGCATATATTCCACGTCCTTCATCGATGGCATTTCCAAAAAAAGATTTTGAAGAATCTCAATAATGCACGATGAGACAAATCATTTTTCAATTTTTTCATTTTTTGGAATTTTTGATTACATCAGGAAAAGGAATATTTACATAACCAAAAATAACATCCTTAATTACATCATTATTTACATATGATTGGCAAGAATGTGGACCACCATGCAAAATAGGCAAAAATGTATCCACATGAGCTTCGGCTTCGACGGTCGGCTCTGGATCGACTGCTGCTATGTCTTTCTCCTGGGCTAGATCAGCTTGGCTTTGCTCTTGTTATATTTTTGAAGATTTTATTTTTGCTAATTTTTGGTATTTTTGCTGGTGGTGGTGGTATGGTGATGCTCCTCCATCCTTTTCTTCCTCATCCAGATTTGCTGCTGGACTGCTAATGCAGAAGACGACAACTCACCAGAAGACGATTTATTCTCCCCCTTTACTGCGGCAGACGACTGCAAGGTCCTACCACTCATGAGAGTCAATGCATTAGATAACAAAAACTCAAAAATACCTAACTTTGTCGGATCAGACGAGACATCATAAACTACCTGCTGTTTTGCTTGACGTTATTGGCATTGGCCTAGACCTGTGTTGGAATTGTCTAGCTTATCTCTACTAGGCTTTAGGCTTTTTACAAGTTAGGACAAGAAGTCAAAAGCGATGTTCATAGGCGCAACCTCAAGTTTAGCGTGCTAACCACGCTAGTATAGAGAATGTTGTGGAGGTTGAGAATGGGAAAACTGAGAATTTACTGAGGAGAAGGATGTTGGTAATACTGAGGAGGATACTAGTTCTGTGAAGCAGTCGTGTAGTTGTGATGCGGCTGGTATTGGTGGTATGACGGTTGTTGGTACTGGTGATTCTATCTCCAGGTGCTCTGATATGGTAGAGACTGGTGTAGAGGCTGCTGCTGCTGGACAAACTTCCCACCAAAAGGTTGGTGATATGGTCAACTGGCAGAGGACTGGCCTTGTTGGTATCTGCCTGGATGGGACAGTTGTGCATCACTATTCTAGATGTTGTTCTCCTCCTGAATTTGGGGTGGAGGTGGGAAAAATGGATCCACATAAGGCTGGGGCTCAGGCTGGTAGATGACTAGCTGCTGCTGTGACGACTACGATGGTGCCATGTCCGGAGCCTGCATGTAGTATACATGTTGGATCGACGGTGGCTGCCCTGGACTCGGCTAAGTAGCTGTGGCACTGAAGGATCCTTCTGCTTAGTGGGAGTTGTGGCTGATGGGCTTGTAGACTGACATGCATTAATCGTGCTAACTAGCAGCTACAACTGCTAGGTGATCTGATCCAGCTTGTCCAGGTCTTGGGTTCTCTGTTTGATCATAGACAACTTCTTTGTGTCATGTAATCGCTTTTCAATTATATCAACCTTGGACAGGCAACTCCCGATGATGTCGAGGTTAGATCTCTCATCCATGTCCTGCTCATATGATGCCTCCATATTGACAGGCTTGTGGTGGATCTATGGCTGACGCTGATAATCACAGGATGAGGATAATGTGACCTCTCCTGCAACCATTTCTTCAAATATTTATCAAACGAAGTCCTCATCCTTATTGAAGTGAGATCTACCACATGCATCATTAACAAGGCTCAGACTTTCTTGTGTCAGGCCTCCAAAGAAATGTTGGACCAGACTGGTCCGATGAATGTCAAGGTGGGGCACTTCTCTTGCAAATCTTTAAACATCTTCCAGGCTTCATGTATGGACTCATGTGATACTTGGGAGAAGTTGCTAATTCTGGTACACATCTGGTTGAGATGACCAAGAGGGTAGAATTTGTGGAGGAATGCAGATTTAAGTTCCTCCCACGTCATCACTACCTTCCCCAAGTGATTTATCCACTATACAGCCTTGTCTTGAAGGTTGAATGGGAAGGCAATCATTTTAATTACATCTAACGGAATGTTAGGGTAGTATGTTATGTGGTAGATGCAGGAAAATTGTTGGAGATGGATATAAGGCTCTTCATTGGTGTTTCCATGGAAAAAAAGTAGAAGAGCCAGGAATTGGGGCTTGAGCTCAAAGTGTCCATGGAACAAAGGAATCTGAATCCACTCGCTCATCTGTCTCGTGCAAGGATTGTAGGTTTCTTTAAACGTAGACTTAGGAGCTTCTCTTCTCAGTTCATCTGCCCACCCATGGGGTCCATCTCCTTGCTCATCGTCTCCTCCTCCTCTCCTCATCCTCGGTTCTCTCTTTCTCTCCTCAGGTCATTGAGCATTTTGGTGAAGGTGGCCTGGGTGTGATCTATAAGCTATTTCTAGATGGCCTGAGTGAAAGCTAACAACTAGGCATTCACTGCATTTTGATCTAGTTGGGGGCCCTGATTTGACTATTGGGGTCCCTTCCCTTTTCCTTGAGGAGCCATTTCAGAATCAGACTCAGAGGATTTGATTTTAATGGGGTCTAGGTTTGGCTCTTGATCTACACAATAAGATGCACGCTGATCAGATTGGCAATCTGGGTTACTAGATGTATGGATGAGTATGGAATTGGGTTCAATTATAGAAAATGGAGTACTTGATATGAAGAGAAATCGATCTCCACCTACGAAGGGCAAATGCTGAGACAAGAGTGATCTTGGATTATTGAAGAAGAAGAAGACGAGTCTAGAGAGCGGTTCACAAAGTCCTAACCGGGTTCTCGAGAATAGCCTCGAATTATTGAAGATGTCGAGTTCATGGAATCGATGTAGGAGTTGGTGGGGTCCCGAATAAACCATCTATGAGTCGACATCTTGGAATAGAAGCAGAATAAATGAGGAGTATGGAACATGATGATAAATAAAATAATGGAATAAAGGGTAGATATGAAAAAGGCTCAAAGTGAGCAAACTATAATGAAATGAAAATAGAAGAAATTAAAAATAGCGTAAGTGTATGGGATTGATTGACCTAAATCTAATTCAAAATAAACACAATGCATTGGGTTTACCAACTCAACCTTATGAAACCGTAAGAGTTTGACTATTTTTATTTTTTCAATTTTATTGTTATTCAAGCAATATTATAGAAAGTCTTTAGAGGCTAACCCTATAGGAGAGTGAGTACTACCATAAATATATCTCATACTTCCCACTTTCTTTGTAACCTGTAGCATGCACTTTTTAAGAGAATGCTTGCTATTGGGTTTGGATCCACTACTCATCCAAAGAATAGAGGAGGAAGTTGATAGGTAAAATTAATATTCCCCCTTCCGGGTACTCAGATGCAGGATGATGAGACATACACCCCCATGAAGGGATGGCCTAAGATCATTACTTTAAACTAAGTTTTCAAGCAGATGAAGCCCTACTCGTTCATGTACGATAGAAGAACCAATACTTCATGAATCCTGTCAACAACATGGCAGTACCCATGCCTCGCTCTGTCTGGAGTGTACCTAAAAACAATGTGGGATTTATGAAGTCAATGCAAGGAAGTCCGTCATGAATTTTATTTAGAGCCCATTCGGATTGGGGGTTAACCCCCCTTTGGGGATTTACCCCCCAAACTCCTCCTTTTCTCTCATTTATGGGCCCACTCTCCCTTCTTTATTTAAATATTAAATAAATTATTTTTCTTTCATCCATTCCATCAAAAAAAATATTATACCATCATATCATCTAAAAATTATAAACTACTCAACTTCTACTCACTTTTCCAATCTTCAATACAATCACATCATAATAACTACTCAATTTTCTAAACTTCAATACAATCACATCACAACAAACCCACTCAACCCCTAACTCTCTATCCAAACACCAAAACACAAAAGCAGTTTACCATCCCCCAGTTTAATTCGGACTAACCCAGTAACCAAACAACCCTTAGGGTCAAAATGTTATTAGCAGTCCCATTGTTTTAATTTTTTGGATTTTCACCTTTTTTGGGAATTTTTCAAGACAATAATCACCTAATGATTTTTTGGATTTCTTTTAAACCTAAGTGTACAAAAACAAAGTGAGACAATGGAAAAGTAATGCAAGTTGATACTAGGATGGAAATCTCACCCTTGTATCAGAATGATGGATGCTTAGATAGAAGACTTATACCGCTTCCCAGCTCTCTCCATGTGGGATGCAAGGCATAAATTTAAATTACACTACATGCGGTATGCAAGATGATGCAATCACCCTAAGCAATAATTGCTATTATCGTGAAGCACAAATTTAATTGGATCTAGGTCCCAACGTATCATAGATTACATGTACACGAAGATATCAGGGATTCGTACCTAAATTATTCGTTCAAGCAATCCTAAAGACTAGGGTTGATTCACATAAAACAAATAAAAAGAAGGTAAAAAACTCAAATCGCGGGAAACAAAGAAAATAATGAGAAAATATGGTGAACAAAAGGTAGAATGCGAAGAAAATCATAAAAACTGCGTGGACCCCAAGTGAATAATCACTTGGTAAAATAGCACCGAATAATGTAATAATGACTAAAGTCCAAGTGTCTGTCAATGTATCATTACAACAATAAAATAGTGACTCTCTCACTAAATAAAAATAGAGACTATGTTATGCTACTCTGGTATCTCTCCTTGTCTTCTTCCTGCTCTCTCTATCAACTTATGAAGAAAGAACTGATCTCCATGTTGCTCAGTTGCACCGACTCTCCTAAGAAAGCTACCTTCGCTCTACGGTCCCTCGTAAAGAAGTCAACAAAAAGATTGGTCAGAATAGATAAATAATTATTTAAATAAAAAGGAATCAAAATAGGAAATAAGATAGCTAATATGAACAAAATCCTATCCTACCTATTGCTCCCCGGCAACGACGCCATTTGATAGAAGAGATCGACCAAGGATCCTAACGTCTGGTCTTGGAGGGCATGTGGTTGTCCGACAAGTCAGATCCAACAATCGCTGTATCGACACCTCTCTCGGCACTCCGAGCTCGACTCAATCAAATCATCAACAATTAATTCACAATAATGATTAAACAATGAATAAAAATGTGGGATGAAATTTATTATACCCTACAAAAAGATGTGTATAGAACATAAATGTAGGGGTCGAACCACTGAGAGCAAATAATAGATAAGTATAATTATTAATAATTACTAACTAATAATAACTATTTTTGTTTATTTTTATGATTTTTAATTCCTATGGGGTTTTTTAATTATATTTAATTTATATGAATTTTTAATGGTTTTATATTTTTGTTTATTTTAAAATTGTATTTTTTATTTTCTTTTTAATTTTGCAAAATTTTATTTTTTTGATTGTTTCAATATAATATAAATAATGATAATATATATATATATATATGAGGTATATACTATATATATAGGACAATCCTTTTTTGAGAGTTTAATATATATAACAAACTCAAAAATCTATAAACAAGGTGTTATTTGGGTTTTTATATTTTATCATTTTTGGATTTTTATATAATTTTGCCAATTTCAATGTATTTTTAATTCAACAAAAAGTGCAAAACAAGGAATATAATAAATAGGCCGAGTTATTTTGGGTATTAAAAATAGATAACAATGTCAAAATATCCCAAAACTGTTTTAATGTATATTATATAGAATATATAAAAATATAGAATAGAGAACTTATTTTTTATGTTTAATTATTTTTACTTATTTTTATGGTCTTTTAAGGTTTTGTGATTTTTAAGGTTTTCCTTTTATATTTTTTATGATTTTTGGTCTGAAGTAGTGCATGTAATACTATTTGCTATATATTTTTTGGAATTTTATAAGGTTGATTATAAGTTTTTTTGGATTTTTATATGCAAAAAGGGAATATAATGCTCAAATTTGATTTTTAATAAATGGGAAAAATACAATAAAAGCGTAAATAACAAATGTGAATGCGAATAAGCAATGTGTCAAAAAGCTACAATATTTTCCTACAATTTTTGGAGCACATGAGTATTTAATAAAAATAAAAAAAACTTGAAATAAAATACAAGCATGAAAGGAGTATATTTGCCATTTAAATAAAGCACAAGATTCTGCATGCAAATTTCCCAAAAATATTACACCATTTATACAATTTCTAATACTAAGTATAAATACATAAACCAGAAGGATCCTGCTGCAAAATAGCTAGGCCCTCACATCCCTGGGCAATGAGGTGACCTGACAAAGCACCTAGGTATAAATGTTACAATGTGTGAGGGGGGCCCTACGCAAATTTTACAGAAGTTTTTAAACTACACGATATATTTACAGGACTAAATGACATTGAAAAAAAGTGGGTGGATGTCTGTATTTTACCCACTAAATAGGTGCTCATACAAAGGTTGATGGATCTCCACGTGGCGCCACGTGACCTGATCAATGATAGGAGGAAACACAGTGCCACACATTTAATCCACGACCTAGATTAGATTTGGGCTGGGTTCTTGATCCAACAGTTCTAGGGATGCCACGAAGAACACCCCAAGAACGATCTTGGATTCCTCAACACTCCAGCCTCCTCCGTCTTCTCCACTCAGCCGTAGGACTTCCTGACGTTTAGCCGCGTCTGTAGGGATGCCTTAAAGGGCTCTAAGTCCCATCGATGGGGACTTAGGACTCTTTCCATTATCAACAATCTGGAGCTTCAGATGAAGCTTGGATTCGGCTCTAGGGGTGTCCTCAAGGCATGCTACCTGCATAGAAATACTCCTTGGCTGGCGAAGTGCCTCGACCAAATTTGAAGCTATAACAACAGCAGGATGCAGTGGGCAATGGAGCTCTGATGAAGGGTGGAGGAGAAGCTCCGACGGACCTTGATTCTTGTGGAATCTAGGGGGAAATGAGGGCTTCAATGGAGAAGAAGAAGGGGTTGAGAATGAGGGTGGTAATGGGTCGTATTACAATCGATTCACATGGAAACAAAGCTGGAGCTTGAAGCTCCAGCAAACTTTAGATCTAGAAATTAACCTAATCTAACAACTAATTGATGAATCTAAAAACTAAACTATGCTCAAGGAATAAAATACGAACTAAAAACACTAAGGCTACAACTCGTACTTGAAAGAATGTCAAGGATCAGAGAATCTCTGCTAACGGCTTCTCCAGGTGGTCAATAGTCCGCGCACTCTGGTTGGTCCACATGGACCAACCAGAAAATTCAGGGGAATAATCCCCTTATTAATTAAATAAAAATAATAAATGATTTTATTAATTTAAAGTCAAAATATAAAAAAATGTTTTTTATTTATGTAATATATAATTATGATTTTTATTTATTTATACTAGCTAATTTATTAAGTGTTAATTTTTACATATATACATAGGTATATTTACCTATATTTCAAGTGTTGTATTTTTATTTTGTATTTTATATTCTATTATTATATATACATATTTTATTTATTTATAATATATTTAAATACATATTTACATATTTTTATTATATTTTTTTTGATTTTATTTACATGCTTAAATAAATAGGGGTATATATATTATAGGTATAGTATACCTATATATTATATTTCATTATTTACTTTAATGAATTTTCATGCTTTAATTTTATGTTTACATTTTTAATGTACTTGAAATAATATTGACAATTATATAAAAATATAAGAAAACTAAAAATATAAAGAATAAATATTTTGATTATTTATATACATGTACATAGTACAATAGGAACCCAAAAGTCGACTTTTGCATCTTAACCACATTCATTATATAGATAATTAAATTTTATGAACAATAAAGGTGAGTTTAGCCAATTTTGAGTTTATACGGAGGAGATACAGGTCTGTAAAGTTTTGTTTGCAGCTTTTTCTTCCCACTGTCCCAGTCACACTGTGGATTATTTTTCCGTGCAATTATTTTTATATTTTCTATGTATTTTTATATATAAGTTTCATGTTGAGTATTTTATTATTTAAGGTGTATAAAATGTAATATAAAATGGGGGTACAAATAGCTATTTATTGATGAATAAAATTAGGGTTTTAATATGTTTTCTCTACAATTGGGTGCCCTATCTCCCCTTACTTTATTCTTGGTTGACCAAGTCAATATGAACTTGATCTCGGGGTCTAGTGTCATTCATTGTCTTTGACACTTCATTTCATTTCCTTTCCTTTCCTTCATTCTTTTATTTTAGAATTAAGTACATATATTTATACAATATTTATCAAGAAATTTATGATTGTTATTTTATACAAATTAATGCTATATACATGCATTTACTAGGTATTTAAGGCCAAAATGAAAGAATAAAGGTGATGAAATGAAGATTCATCATCCACCCAGATAGATAGTCCACTACCAATAGAATGTACTTAAAACGTGGCTGTTAGGGAATGGGCCCATGAAATCTATGCCCCATGCACATCAACCATAATCACAAGTTGCATGAGCATTTCATATTTGGGATCAACAATCCATCCCATTCTTTGATACACTGGACACAACCAACAAATGCATAGGCATCACTGAACATGGTCATCCCGGTACAGGCCACATTGGAGAACTTTCCAAGCGATCCTCTTGTCGGAGTGATGTCCTCCTGCCTCCAAGGAATGGTAGTATGTGAGGACAATCATGTGTTCCTCCCGAGGAATACACCTCTTCCAGACAGAATCCAGACCTTCGAAGAAAAGGAACAGATCCTCCCAATGGTATTTCATGGATTCTGACTTAAGTGGGTCAATGCTGCTCTTGGGCCAATCATGGGGAATTGTCCTAAACACCAAAAAGTTCACCATATTGGCACACTATGTAAGAGAGAGTCGGTAGAACATACTCATCGAGGAAGGAGTCCCTAATAGGACTAGTCTCAGGAGAACTCTGTGATTCAATGCGAGATAGGTGATCATCCACCACATTCTTCACTCTAGGCTTATCCTTGTTCTGCAAATCAAATTCTTGGAGTAGTAAATCTACCTAAGAATATACGCCTTCACATCCTTCTTTTCCATGCGGTACTTGATAGTTGTGTGATTTGTGAACATGGTGACCTTGGATCCTAAATATGTGGCATGAATTTATCCAAGGCAAACACTACAACAAGCATTTACTTCTGTGTGATGATGTAAATCTATTGAGATTGATCTAGGACTTTGCTTGTGTAGTGGACAACATATGATAACCCTTCCTCTCCTCTGTCCTAACACAACCCCAACTACAAAATCAGAAGCGTCCATCATGATCTCAAAGGGAAGAGATCAATCTGGGTCTTACAGGATGGGAGCATCCATGATCTTCCTCTTAAGTAGCTCAAAGGCCTCAAGACACTTGTGATCTAAAAGGAACTCCTTGTCTTTCCCTAAGAGCTTTGTTAGTGGTCATCAATATTTGAAAACTCATTTATGAATCTTCGGTAAAAATGACATGCCCGAGGAACGATCACATTTGCTTGATGTTGATTGGTGGTTGAAGTTTCTTGATCACGTACACCTTGGCAGGGACAACATCCATTCCTCTCTCAGAGATGACATGCCCAACACAATGCACTCTTGGACCATGAAATGGCTCTTATCCCAAGAAAGCATCAGATTTACCTTACTACACTTCTTGAGGACTCGATCTAGATGAGATACACAAGAGTCAAATGAATCCCTGTAGACTGAGAAGTCATCCACAAAGACTTCTAGGAAGTAACCCACCATCTTAGTAAATACCACAATCATGCACTGCTGAAAAGTCCCCGGTGCATTTTACAACCCAAAGGCCATGTGCTTGAATGCATAAGTACTGAATGGACATGTAAAGGTGACCTTCTCCTGATCCTTAAGAGCAACGTTTACTTGATTGTGGCTTGAGTACTTGTCCAAAAAGCAAAAGAATTATTTTCCATGAGTCTCTTCAAGATCTAATCAATGAATGGTAGGGGGAATGGATGCTTTTTTGTCACGACATTCATGCGTGTATAATCTATATAGACGCTCCACGATGTGGGTACTTGTGTTGTAATTACTTCTTATTTTGAGTTGATGATTGTTTGGAGTCCCGCCTTCTTAGGGACTACGTGAAGTGGTGCCATACACTTGGAATTAGAGATGGGATATATAAACGCCGCATCACACCCTTTCTCTATTTCTTTCTTCACCACTTCCCGCAAGTTGGATTCAGCCTGCATTGGAACTCAGGGGAATGTTTGACACCTTCATCAAGTTAAATTTGGTGCAAGCACATGGTGGGGTTAATTTTGTGGAGATTGTATACACTCCAACCTATTTCCTTATAGGTCTGTTCAAGAATTTCTAGCAAGAGAGATTTTTGTTCTTTGTTAGGCTGCATTGATAATGACCGTGAACTTATAAGGTGGGACCGTAAGGAATGCATATTTCAATGTAGCGGGAAGAGGTTTGACTCAGGAATAGTGTGATCATCAGGAATATATGGCTCAACTTCCTCCAAATCTAGCTCTGTTGTGGATGTGGCTGAATCTGTTGTAATAGTAGACACCAACTGATCTGGTTCAGAAGTCGGATTGTCAAATGTATCAAAGCAATCAACAAATGCCACCGTCGATTCATCATTCTCGTCCTCTAATTGATCTGAAGGGAAATGTCTAACAAGCCAAAGTCATCTTCTATCGAGGACGTACGGAAATGCATCAGATAAGCCTAATGTGTGTAAGACCTAATCCCGTAGAATATGTTGAACTGCCTCATCTACAATGTTCTCTCCTAGTGAGAGGGACTCATCAACCCACACTGAATGCTGTTGCTAGTGAACAAACGTGTCATCTCTGTAATACCCATCTTACAATGAGAGATACTCTGTACTACACTCCGAATTAGGTCTCTAGCATGTTTATTTTTTCATCTCTAACTCTATACTTTCATCATGTGCATGAAAGCATATCTTTCCGAGAGTATAGTCAAATAGAGCTCCAGTTGACCTCAAGAAAGGGTGAACAAGGATGATTTAGGAATCTTGCCTTCTTCGGGGACATTCCATGTCTAGGATCATGAAGTCCACATTGTATTTATCCCCCTCGATGTCAAGGATAACGTCCCTCAACATTCCCTTAGGTCTCTTAATAGATCAGTCGACAAATAGTAGGAGTGCACACGGTCTCCTAAGGGGACCTAAACCATTATATGATCCAGAAGGGAATAAGGCAATAGGTTAATTGAGAATCTTTTATCAAATAGAGTGCATGCAAAAGAACTATCAGATATTTGACTGGTGACGAAGTGGGCGCCCATGTCTTTATTCTTCCTTGGAATCTCATTTCTAGTCGCACAAGTAGTGGCTATGGATAACACATATTTCACAGTTCTCATGTTCTTCTTCCTACTAGTCCTACTAGGTGTGCATCTCACATTTAGGTACTTCTTAAATGCAGGAACCATATCCAATAATTGAAGGAAAGGGATCTCAACTTTCACATTTTCATCACAAATCCTTTCCATTTCGAAGGCATCATTATCATCTTTTTGAAAATTTCTTCTTTCCCTTCAACAGGGCCTGAGGGAAAGGGATTACTGGAGCTGATGAATCTGCATTTCATCATCTTTATTCATTTATTTTATATTAAAATCCCTTATAGAACACTTGCAAAATAGCAATAAATATCATCTTTTACTAACCCTAATTCTTGTGTAAATACTGTATATTTATCACTATTACAACCTAAAATAAAAAAAGAAAGAAATAATGGAAAAATAAAGAAAATCAAAGATTGTATATATGTAGTATATACATGCTGACTCTGACACCGAGATTAGGTCAAGACTTGACCTGATCGACAAGAAATAAAGTAAGGGGAGATAAGGCCTAATATCAAGAAAATCGATCCTCACCTGTGTATGTTCACTACTTGTACACTAATGCATATAATACATTTTTCTTAAACAAATATTCACGAAAAAGTTCACATTAAATAAAAATGATTTCTTCTCGAAACTTGTACATAAAAATATGTTGTAAATAATAAAAATAATTGCAAGAAGAACCCTTGTATGTTGTGTAAATAATAATACTCTGAAAAAGCCATAATGCTCAACTTGTCAGATCAATATCTTCTCCACCAAAACTCAAAATTAATCAAAATCACTTCATTGTAATCCAAATTAAATAATCTTAAAAATGGAAGTGGTTTAATAAAAATCAGAGTTAAGGTGTGAAATGTGCCTTTTTGGGGGTACTATTATATATTATACCTATGTACATTATATTTATATTTATTTTCTTTGTATTTATATATATTGTATTTTTTTAAACTAATTCTATATATTGTATTTAAATTATATAAACTATAAAAAAAATCAGAAAATAAAAAATATACAAAAATAAAATCATGTATATATTGTGTATATATATCACTATGTATATGGTAAAATATTACTATTTCTTTAACCTAATAAATCAATTCCTAAAAATAAAATAAAAATATCATTAAAATCCTTGTAAAATGATGTAAATTATTAAATTGTAAAGTTATATGTATGTTTGTCAAAATAATAAATTCAAAATCATGGTGTTGTATATATCAATATATATACCTATGAATAACTTATTTTAATTATTTTTACACATGTATATATTTTATTTAATTAAATAAAAATCACAAAAAATAAGTTAATTAAATTACTAACATTTTCCCTTTATGTTATTTTTTATTTTAAATTCATTTTCTATTTTATTTTGAATTAATTTCACTTTTTTTATCGTGTAGCGTCTTTTGTCCTATTCTAGGTGGCTTGTGATTGGTTGATCCCGGGTTTATTGACCCGGGTCAACTTCCCAATCAACGATTGAACCCACATTTCCCTCCATGCCAACCTTCTTCCCCTCTTTTCCCTGCATGCGTCATTCATCAATCGCGCCTGATTCCTTCACCGATTCGTTAGCCCTAACAACTGACCCATCACAATATCATTATCTCCATTGATCATACCTTGATTTACTCACATTTCAAATTCCAAATCTCGTTAAAGCCCTTTCCTATTAATACTTCCATATCTCAATCTCCACCGGCTGATCCGTTTTCCCACCATTCTTGCACCTGAAGCTAGTTTCTGGAGACGAAATGAGGTGACAACAAGCTTCTCGCACGTCTGGGAGTATGTAAGAGGGGTTGGTTTGCGAGATCCAACACGTGGCTTGACCTCCACCGTCGCGTTCCGACTCTCTATTCTACGCAACAGATCGAGGCAATTCACATCCTTCATTCATACTTAGGTAGATATAAATATTTTCTTTTTGTTTTTTACTTTTAATTTTGCTTTAATACTCTGTTTTAGGTGTAAATCGATTCATCTTCATCCAAGCTCCGATCTACAAGATGGGAGCTTTCCAATCACATTCATCCATCTCCGACGCTCTGCACACATCCGCCATCTCATTTTTCACCTTCTACCACACCAAACCCCCTCCAGATGACATCGGAACTGGAGTCCAACCTCCTCTCCGACCACCTTTGTCGGAGTTCTCCATCCCCTCATATTTCCTTGCTTTTTTCTGCTAATAAATTTGGTTGAAGTGAAACTCATAGCATCAACACCTCATTGTAGGGTCCATGAGTGGATTTTGAAGGGAAGAGCAGAACCTGAAGGTCCACTTGGAGCTGAAGACCTTTCGACCTCCAGATCTTCACCGAGCCATAGTCGAGAATCGTGGAGCCATTAGAGCCAGAGAGGAGCCCAACAAAAATGCGCAACAACTTCAGGACACCGATTTGAGTGTAGATCAATCGAGTTCTGGCTGATTGAAGCATGGGTCCCCGTCCATTCTTCCGAGTTCTTCCATCGAGCTTCATAGCCACACGATCGAGAGTCCTCCTTCCAGATCGAATCTTGTCCGTTAAAAAAGACCCGAAAGCTAGCCGTGAATTGCGCCTCCAGATTAGATCAGATCTGTACGCAAATGCCTCAATTGTTGCCGTTCGATCAGAGCTTCACCACATCTTAGCTGTCCCTTCTGCCACATAAAGTTGGATACAAATTTCACTCAAACTCTACCTTATTTTTAATTTTGTAGATAAGTTCATTTGGGACACGTGTCAGACTACTGTTTATTGAACATTTACATTTTGTTCATTGGTATTTATTTTAATTACATTTGAGTCCATTTTGAACTGCAGAACATGCATAGCACTTGCGTTTTTGAAAAATTGTAATAAAAATCTATTTGGTCCCTGAAACATAAATAAATACAAAAGGTCCTGTCCAACGCACCTCGCGTGAGCTAGCACTCTGATTTTTTTTGAAAAATTGCATGTTTGCCCCAAGCATTTCTTATTTGTTATGGTTTAGTCTAAAAATAATTTTTTGCATTTTGGTCCCTGTGCATCTGCATATTATTTTATGTGTTAGTTTAGCTTGAAAATAGCAACACCCCATAAACAATTCCATAAAATTTATCTTGACCTCCTACTAATCTCTTTTACACGCAGTAATTTTTATTTAGCATTTTAATCATTTTTTATTTTTAATAAACCAAAAACAAAAAAAACTCCTATTTGCATTAAAAAATCAATAAAAAATATAAACTCTTTTCGAAATATTCCAAAAAATTCATGTTTATTTATTTTGTTTTATTTTATTTTCTAACCAAATTTCATTTGCTAATTCTTCATAAAAATCCAAAAAATTATCAAATATCCAACAAACACCTAAAAATTCATAGAAATTAATAGATACCCCCAAAAAATTATAAAATTGCTTTCTAAAAAAATTCATCTTTTTGTTCATGCATTTTCATCCATTTTTTGATTTTATTTCCTATTTTTAAATCTCAAAACATTCATATTTTTTTCTGTTTCTCATTTTCTTTTTTTTAATTAATTTGAAAACTCAAAAAAACTATTTTTTAGAAAATCACTAAAACATCAGAAAAATACAAAAAACACAAAATAATTTCATTTGATTTTTCTGGATATTTTTAATATATTTGAAAAATACAAAAAGTTGTTTTTTCCTTTCTTTTCCTTTATTTCCCTTTCTTTGTTTTTATTTTCTCTTATTTTCAAAATTTAAAAGTTTGCAAAATATAAAAACACAAAATAATTAAAAATTTATAAAAATGAAAAAGACAAAAAATTCACAAAAACCAGTCTAGTGTTCATAGAATTCTTTCTTTTATTTCATTGATTTTTCATTGATTTAATAACTCTCTGGATTTTTTGTAGCCTCCCTGAGTTCTATCTTGTACGTTATATAGGTAAATTAAATCTAATAATTCTCTTGCTTACATTTTTTCATTTTATTTTGGCTTGAGATTCATAATTTTTTGTTTGATGCTTCTTTGGGTTGCGACGCTGTCTTCACATTGTGATTAATTTCATAAAATAAAAACCCGAAAAAGCCTATTCAACAAATGGCGCCATTTCCAGGGAGGCATAGTGAGGGTTGCTAGGTTTCTTTCTTATAGCTTGCTATTCTTGGATTGTATTTATACTTGTTTCTTTTCATTCCCTCTTGTCTATATTTTTGCCATTTCTTCTTTTATCATCTTGTTTATATTTCTATTTTATTTCATGTCTATACATATTTTCTATCATTTATTTTTCTCTTGTTATTGTATACATATATTGCTTAGGATCTGCATTTTGTTGAGGAGTGAACACTCACTTCGAATTCCTGTCATGAGGGAGATTACACAACGCTTGCAGTATCCGAATTGTCGGACATCAAAAGCTCCCCAAGATTGGACTTTGGGATTCATTTGAAGACCCATTTCACTTGCTCTTCTCATTTTGCCTCTTATCCACTTCTATGTGTCTTGTTTGTTTGTCTATTTTCTTCTCTTATTTTCATTTAATTGCTCACATTTCATAACCGTGATATGAAATCTCTTTTGTTTCTCTTTTTCTTCTGAGGAACTGACAAGAGAGGGAAACAAACCTAGAAGAACCTTTACACCTGAGCAAAGCTAAGGCAACTCATTTCTTCTTCTTGCTTGGCATCCCTAGTCTGGTTCTTTCTTCCTCATTCACTATCTTGAATGATGAATCGAGAGATTATTAGGCTAGGGGTCGGCTCCCTTCTTTTTCATGGTGCTCGGAGCCGAGTGGGACACAAAACCTGGGCGCATACCTCTTCACCAAGCTGCATGAGAGCGTAGGAGGAAGAAGCACGAGACTTGGAAGATTTTTGAGCAATATTTTTGCACATACATTTTTTCTTTTAGTCTTTAATTTTCCATCATTGTTCTTGTAAAAATTGTAATTATTCATTTAGTGCTTGCCTCTTTTTCTGTTTTTTCTAAGGCCATTGTATACCTTGTGGATTGCGGGATCTGTTTCACCAAGTGCTGATGCACTTGGGGGTCCTCACCAATTTTTCATTGATTTTATTTTTATTTATTTTCTCGAGGTTTCTTGTGCTTGCTCCCTTAGAAGTAGGTTTTATTATCTTGCTTGAGCCAGGTAATCGATTAAGTCCAAAGCCCTTAAAAGAATATATGTTCTAATAAACTAGATCGTAGGACTGGACTTACTCAAATTAATTGGTCCTTGCCCGTTAATTGAAGTTACTGCTAGGACGATTCTCATGCATCATTTAGATTATGTTTATTCCTGTCTTTATTTTTATGCACGGATCACTTTGCATGTAGAGTACTGGCGAAAGGTACACATCTCTTTCTTTGCATGCATCATTGATTTCAACACGTATCAACTTTTCCGATTTCCTTCCCCGTTTTCACTCACTTAAGATCAAAAGGAATTGGAAAATTCGTTAGACTGTTTACTTAAAAAAACAAAAAAAGTGAATACATTTCTAAAACTAGGTCTGCTAAAGAAAACTCGACCCTAAAATAAACGTAAGAACAAATCATCATGGTTTTGGAGAGAGTAACCCCCTCATTGTTTGCAGATACTTACATCTAGAAAGAGTGAGTGAGGACGCATCCATAAGGATAGAGATCAAATCCCTGGACATGTACCCTGTGCTCCTATACATATCTTTGTGTTGTATGGTTGAGATTCAAGCACTTACCTCGGACGTTAGATAATTGTTTTGTTGTGCTAATTCTCCTCTCTCCCTTTGGGCTTGATATTGAACCCATCAGCTCGGACAGATAGTTCCATTGTTTGGTGGAGGATTGAGAACGTAAGCTGGGCGATAGCGACGACTCACCATGTGTGCATGGTAGTAAGTAACCTCTTGTAGATTCACTAAAACTAAAATTAAAAAGATAAAAGATCGAACTCTTACAGTCTCCACCTGTGTTCTGGTGAATCAGGGGTTTGCATTGTGTTTGTTTGTTATTGTAAAGATCCTTTCATGCCCTTCGTGCCTTCTCTTCCTTTTTCTTCTTATGTTGACTTTCATGTTCTCGCTTCTTTCCTATGGACATCAAAGACGTCGGATTGGACTATTTCTTGTTCGGATTCTGCAAGCTCATTTCACACTCTAGTTCGGTCGTCTTCTATTCGGAAAGACTCACTTCTTGATTACCCCTCTTTCTCCACATCACCCATCTTCTCATCAATAAATCTATTGTTTGAGATTGACTCTAATCTCAAACTCTCATTTGAGACTCCACCATTTCTGAAGACTAATCAAGTGCTGCATACATTTTTAGAGACCGAATCAGAGCACTTGATGCCACTGAAGGGTAAGGGTTCCATGGTAGAGCAGAGTGAAATCAACAATTCGATGTTAGCTTCCATACAGGACATTCAGGCACAGTTGACTGAACAAGCTGAAATCCATGAAGGATTGAGAGATATGAGCTTTGAGCTAAGGAATGATAAACAAGATAGGAGAGAGGAGGATGAGCAAGTTAATGGAGGTGGGAATAGGGGAGGAGGAGATCCACTCATTAAACCACTAGATAAGCTTACACTGAAGGATGCCTATAATCCAGGAGTAGGACAAACTAACACATGGATTCAGATACATGCAATTCATGGGCATTTTGAGCTAAAACCCATTACCTTTACTCCCAATATTCCATGGACACATTAATGAAGAACCTTATGTTCACCTCTAGTTGTTTGATCACATATGTGGAACTATACACTACCCTAACATCCCATTAGAGGTAGTGAAGATGACAACCTTCTCGTTCTGCCTTATGGATAAGGCATTATATTGGATTAGTCATTTAGGAAGGGTTGTTACATCCTGGGAAGAACTGAAATTAACATTCTTGAACAAGTATTATCCCCTAGGATGACTGAATCAAATGCGGTCTTTGATTGACAACTTCTCCCAAATGTCCCATGAGCCTATTCATGAGGCATGGGGGAGATTTAAGAATTCAATGGAGAAGTGCCCCCATCACGATATTCCAAAGATGCCTTGTGTAGAACTTCTTTGGGGGTTTGAGCATTGAAAATCAGAAATTGGTAGATGTCGCTTGTGGGGGGTCATACTTCAACAAGGACGAGGATGTCCTTCATCAGATTTTTGAGGAGATGGCGGTGAGCTCTATAGCTCTTTCTTCTTCATGTGCTTTTCATAAGCATACAGTTACTTCTCCTTCAGTAACCCACATGGCAGTTAACATGATGGCATATCACAATGTGAATAGGGTGGATAGTGCAGATCTGACCATCATAGGAAATCACCTATCCAAAATGGAATAACAGAAAAAAGATCCAAAGAGCTTGAAAAGTTGCATGTGATCAGGAAGAGGATACATAATCTGGATAAGCTGGATGACATTACAAAGAATCTAGAGCTTCTAGTCAGTACGATTAGTGCATGTCAGAGTACGAGTGCCATAGCCGATACTTCTACTCATGAGCATATTTCTTGCACTTCAGCACAACATAGTACCTGAGCACCCTACAGTCTAATACATTTATTATGTTGATGAATCTTAGATTCATAAATCTAAAAGACATTAATTAAGCTCAGATCCCAAAAATTCATTGGCATTTCATCATCTATATTACATAATTAACATTCATGGACATGTAAATACTAATGGCATTTTATCATTCACAAATAAGAAGCCAAAGATTCCAACCCAATTGACTTGTAAAATTTGCTAACTTCCATGATTTTTAATTAATTCATGCTAACTCCAAATTATCTGAAACCACTCCATTGTGTACATACCACTAGCAAGAATAAAAGAAAAATACAAAAAAATCATTAGCACAAATAAGTGGACCAGGAATCGAAACCCTAATTCTAGAATGATCGGACAAAAAAACTTATATCTTCTTCATACAGTGTTCGATTTGATCCGACTCACTTTTGAACTAATGTAAATTCAATTACCTTCAAAACAATACCAAGTTCAAGTGAATTAGAGCTCATATGTGAAAGTTGGGTTTTGGGCCTCTTTTGTACATTGTGTATTTTATCCTATTTGACCTATTATTTTATGTACATAATTAATCCTTTATTTTATTTATTTATTTTCTTTGAGAAAAAGTTTTACTAAAATACGAAAAAATCTAAACCTAAAATAAAACCAAAATCAAAGAAACTAACCAAGTCCGAGTGTTCACAAACAGCTTGTACAAAAGTCATCTTTTTCGTACTTTATTTTATTTCTTCATTTTCTTAATTAATAAAAATCCAAAAAATTAGAGTAATGTGTAAATATTTATCTTTGATTTAATATTATTTTCCCCTGATTTTTATCTTAATTAAAAATGACAAGAAAAATTACAAAACTAAAAAATCAAGGTATTCTATGTACATAGAGTACCACAAAAATATCACTTTGTGGAAATGACCTATTTTGATTTTGGTCCCTTCATAAAAGTTGTAGATCACATTGAGACAAGAAACTTTCATAAAAAATATTTCGATCTGAGGCCATTTTCGATTTCCTTTCATTTTTTATTTTCCTTAATTTTTCGAATTTTCTAGAGCTGACATGTGGCAGCTCCTAGAGCTGCCACATGCCACTCATTTTTGACATTTATTTTTTCATTCATTTATTATTTTTTTTAAAAAATTAAATAATAATAATAATCTACGTGGCCTAATCTCGACTGCCTGATCTCAGCCGATCGGACGACCACAACGTCGTCCCCCTTCTCCCCCCAATTTTTGCCCCCTTCCATTTGAGACCGTGTCGTCACCCTCCTCTACAAATGTCACGACGCTGCTCTTCTCGGCAAATATCGCACGCCGCCAAACCCTCACTTAATATTCCCCAATCTCGCACCATCCCTTGTTACATTCTCCAATTGAATCCCCTAATGATTGCACCGCTGCCTCATCCCCGATTCCCTTCCTCAATCTCCTCCCTCGAATCCAATCACCCCTACTGAATCTCGTCAACCCTACCACCATCGCCAATCAATCCCCATCACCTCCTCTATTTAAGCTGCACCACCCCTCCGTTCTCATCATCTGCCAGATTTACCCGATTCACAGAGGTTACCAGGTTGGATGATGGTGACAACGTCCACCCACCACCTCCGTTCGTTGTGACGAGGTCTGACCATCTTCGGTTGTGCAGTTCGAGTTTCCAAGACGCTCGTTGCTCCTTTACTCCGGTTCATCGTCGAGCTGATACACCTTCCACTTTCTCTAGGAAACACCATCTGCTCTGCCCCGCATTGGCACACTCTGCTATGTGGTATTCATCTCCTCCTCGCTCCTAATGTCGGGTTCCAGTAGAGGACCTCCGTCTTCGACACGCTCCAGCGACCGCTTCCACCCCCGACTGCTCCGACTATAGATACCTTACATAGAGACTCCTCCCAGGATGCCACACACCACCACTTTGATCTTTTTTGATAACCGTCCCTCCAGTATTCGACTCCATCAGCTCAACCGTCTCTACTACAATAGCTGGTTGTGTGTCGACCGACCCCCTCTCCTTCGACATCGGCTGTACCACTGCTTCCATAGCTCCTCCGCCCGTCCTTCGCCTACTGCACAGACCAAGGCATACCTCCTCTGCCTCAATGCCACCACTGCTCCTCTAGGGACACAGGGTCCAATAGCCCAAGGGAGCACGCGAGGCACACCTGCCTCCCTGGGAATTCTACAAGAACACCCTTGAGCATTCTCCATTCACCATAAGACCCCCACACGTGATATACACGTGGAGTATGGAACATTTGCTACAACCCCCTAGAGATTTGCCATATCCCGCCAAAGCCCTCCACCCAGGGTCTACATGAGGAGCACGTGACCCTCTGGCAATTTTGCTTAAATACCCTTGCGGGTATATGTATTTACATTCCAATCTCTATTCTATAATTTTTATTTATTTTATAAATGTAATTTGCAGTTAGAACCTCAGCTTTCATCTGTATTTTGAACAATCATTTTGCATCTTTTTATTATTTAAAAATAGGTTCTTTATTCATCAACTTATTCTTTACATTATGGCACTTGATTCACATTTTTATGCTCTATGGTTAATTAATATTTTTGTGGAATCTTATTTTTTTGCCAACTTTATGCTTTGAAATTCATATTTAACTAAACATTGCTCGAAAATTACCAAAAATTCAACGATCATAGAATTATTTATTATTTACATTGTGCAAAAAAAAATAATTGCATTTGCATGCATATTTTGCTCTATAAAAATCATTTTGTGTATTTCAGTAATTAATTTTTTATAGGTATTAAACTCAATATTTTGGGGTTTAGGATTTTTCTAGGATATTTCACTTATTGATATATCTTGGATAATTTCTTTTCCTGAAAATAAAGAGATTTAGTATTTATTATAATTAATTATGGTGATTCACACTATTTTCACATTTTAATTCATTAAATATTCATATTGCATTAGACAATTCGAGAAACATTATAGTGCATTTATTTCATCATAATTAATGTCTCGATAAATTTTTTTAATTTTTGGACATCATGTGATTGAAAATAATATTATTCCTTAAAATTGGTTCGTATTTGCATCTGCATTCAAAAAATTTCATTAAAAAAACCAAAAATATCCGCTCAAAAATTGCGCACAAAATTTGATAGACAATCACCTAGGTTGTTCCTTTGCCTCCTTGAGTTCGACCATGAGACTTTCCCTAGCTAAATAAACATAAAATCGCTCCGATTAAATTTGATTTATTAATTAAGTTGTTATTTCCTAATTGATTCTGATTACCCGCCTGTAATGAACGGCACATGGCATTTATTTTATTGTGTTAATTCACACAAATTACAAAGGGTATTCACAGACTTGTGAGATGACACTATTGCCAGGGAGGCAAACGGTTTAGGTTTTTCGTCTAGAAAATAAGTGTTAGATTTTCCACATATTTGGATAGTTTGACCCCCGAACCTCATCACTGTACATTTTCCATTTTTATTTTATTTTATATTCCCGCATTTATGTTATTTTTTCTGCATTTATTTTCTTTTTTATTTTCTATTATTTTTGTTTCACTTTCTTACTCTCTCTCTCTCTCTCTTATTTTTCATGCGATGTACCTGACGTACGTGGAGTAGTTCTCCCAAAACCGAAGCATCTTTACCGACCACTGAAAAGCCACATAATAAATTAAGATCGAGTTAATAAAGCCACCGAAGAGTCTAGGATTTTAATTTTTGCAATTTTAGTTATTTATAATTAATTTCTTATTTACAACGGTGTCCATTTGGACTCTCGTGCATGTAACAAGACTCAAACTTTTCTGTGGTGTGTCATGACTTGTTTCACTCTCCGGTGAGGGTGGGGCTCGACTTGAGTGGCTCGTAGGCTAGACCTATACTGTGGCTATTAGAGCTAATAGGATTTATTTGTCTGTCCTCATATAACCTAGGACCACATTGCACAATTAATGGAGACACACATTAGATCATTCAATTTAGTAAAAAATTTAACTCATTTCTTATTAGCTAATAGAACTTTCTGCTAGGTGCGATTTTGTTGGCTTTCATATCATATAGAATAATTTTTAAATTCTTGTATTGCATCCCACATGGAGATCATGGGGAATCACTGTAAGTCTTCTAAATAAGCATTCGTCATAGTTTTCCACGTACACCAACTTTTACCGATTTTCTCCCTCCTGTTTTGTCATATAAGATCTAAAGGAAATTGGGACTGGATGGTAGACGCGTATTTTTGCTTACCTAATATTTTTATTGATAGCCTAAATAAAATTGTGAATGCTAAATAAGGTCGACTAAATTAAACCACAAAATTGAGAATTTTTGCGGGAGAACAACCCCATCCTTGGATTTCATTTATTTGTCCGAGTGAGCGAGAGACAACACTTAAGGAAAGAGCCAAGCTCATGAATATTCATTCAGACTACTGATTCCAAAAACAACTAGCTACTTCTCCGTGAGGGAACTAAAATCTCCCTTAACAGAGTGGGTGGTTGAAGGACAATGGGATTTACACCATCCTTAAGTAACACGGGTAGCCATTACTTACACCCATACTGGTTGAAAGTAGATGCAACTAGCCATATGTATTCGGGCTAGTATTTAGGAAAATTATCAGCATCTAACAGTTCGCTAACTCTTCCCCCAAATTGATTTTATCACCAATTAAAACTGACAAGATAATTGGCTAAACTCTTGTGGCCATCACTATGTGAGTTGGTGAACTTGGGGTTTGAATTGTGTTTGCATTAGTTTGCGTGAACTGAGTTCGAATACAAAAAACCACACACTTGTGCCATAACTCTCCCTTCTTGATCTATATATTTTTTTAAATTTTCATCTCTATAAGTATCCTGTGCACTTGCACACCTTTAACCAAGATCCATTATGTCAGCTCATCCACCTTTTTTGAAATTGAAGGGACAATAATCTCTATATCCACCAAATTATTTATTTTCGATCAAAAACCCAAATCCTCAAAACCCTCTTCTACTAAGCATCCTCCGACATTCAGGAGACTCTCCCACGAATGAATCCGGTCCACTCAACAAATCCGATCTACTCCATGAAAGACAATCCTTTATATTCGGATCATATAAACATTTAACCGATCGAGGTCTCCACTTCTTCATATGAAAAATTTTTATTAAATCATCTGACCGAGGTATCCACTCCTCAATATTTTCCACCTCCTGAGACATCAATTCTAACCAACTTCAACCACAGATACAATCCTTTATATTATGATCATGAAGATCAAACCACTTTTAAAACTGATGATCGACCAAGACACCAATTCCAAATGACTTCATTTTATCCTCAGAATATAGCTGGAACATATCAACACTTCACAAATCCACATTCTGATTTGACCTTCAGGAATAATATGAAAACCTGAACAAACCAAGTAGATTGGCCCACACTAGATGATCTTCCATCTTGGATTAACCGTGACAACCCCACCTTCATACGTGACACTCATACAACAGAATGAAATCATGATAGAAATACACATGCACCCTGTATGACGACTTCACCATATGAGGGACCGATCAACAATCATGAAAAGAGTCTCTACTCAACCCAACAGTACATGCCTGAGTCACGGTATGTTGAGTATGAGACCTATATATTTCCACCAACTGAGAAGACTCCTTCCATGATTTTTCAAGAGAAAATTTTAGATTATAATAATCGTATACTATATATTCAAAAGGATCTCCTCCTAGCTCATGGATAAAAATGGAAGAGGAAATGATTGGATCTCATGTTGAAAAACCAAAGAACACTCAGGAACCCACATACTCTGTAAACCCTAAGGATGATTCTGATAGCAATACCTCTACATACTACACCCTTAGGGATGACTCTAACTCTGATTCGACACATCAAAACCCCTCCTCAGCTATGGAAAGCATCACATCTACACCACACCGAAAAGACCAAAAAAATCGAAGTCATAAATGCCCAAAAAATTGAAAAATAAATAAAAATCCGTAAAAATTGAAAGTAGAAAGGATCCTACTTTGAGGGAAGCACTGGATAAAAGATTGATTTTTGAACTTCCCTTAATACAGACCATTGAACACTTCCTCGATCTAGAAAGATTTGTAAAGAGTAAATTAATGTCAAAAAAGTCAGCCAGGAAGAGAACAAGGATCGAAAGGCATATATTGTCAATGGCCACCTCTTTGGTGATGAGAAGAAAGACCAAGAGTCGCAGAGTGAAACGGTTGCCTCGATTTGACTGTGGAATCAAAGTCACAACATTCACCCATGACCGAATCGATGACGACTCACTACTCAACATCCTCCTGACCTCTGCGTTTGATAAGCTCAAACTCGAACCAATCAGAAAATCAAGAGAGATCGTTCGGCTAGTTGATCGATCTATAAAACGGTCGAGAGGAACAATCTCAGTCATCATTACATTCCAAGGTTCTCTACTCAAGGTGGACTTCACGATCATTTATATTGAGCATCAAGGAGAGTTCATCCAGTCTCCAATCATTCTCGGAAAGCCGTTATTAGACTTAGCTAAGGCAATTGTAGAGTGTGAGACTCAGGAAATCAATTTTACCGCATTGGGAACACTTTGATCTCATCCAGACTTTGAGGAAACATGATATTCCAAGGCAACCCACAAAGCCGTCAAAAATCGTAACCATCAAGCGGTAGAAGAGCCCTATCCCGCTGCTACAACTGAGATAACGACTGTTGATCAGACCATTAGTTCAGAGACTCACCTCACCCTTCCATTTCCCACAGCTTGGACCTCAATCACTACCACGAAAAATCCCATGAAAGAGCACTTGATACATGCATTTTATGGTGCTTATGATGAGGATACATAAGCATGGGATAACCCTGAGTCGAACAAGACCTCCTCTAACCACCTTAATTAAATTGACCCAACATAGGAATGCACCAACATCAAGTCAATTGAGAACAAATACGCGGGATGTCCGCTGACCATGGAGGAATATTTCAATGGTTATCCATCTGAAGACCCGATTATCAACATCTCACTATCAGGACCTGCACCTTCACAGAAAACATGGACCGAAATGCCCATTCCAGCCGCTCCTTCATCTAGTCAGTTATTTGTTAAACCAACTAAGAAAGTCATCTTTGATACACCGAAAGAGGAATCTTCTGTTAATTCCTCATTAGGTCCAGATAAGGCGATCTTTATTAATGAGCTTAGTTCGGCAGCCCTGATGTCCTATCTAAGCAAGTAGCCGAATATTGACTCCTGTTGGATGACTCCTACCCCTCACTACTATTCCTCAAGAGACAAATCTTCTGGTCTCATTAAATATACTGGAATAATCTCTTATGACCATACTGAGACCGGTGCTTCAGAATATTCATCATCCGAGGATGAGGCAATTGACCACAAGACTAAGCACATCTTGATAAAGTAGCTTAAAATAAGAATATTTGGAGTACCCCTACCTTCAAGTATTATTCTTCTGAGGATAACTCCAATTGGGAATCATCTGATTCATATGCTTCATCGTTTTCCTATCATAACACTCTCCGACATGATTCTGCTGAGGATAACACTGATGATAGCTGAGACTTGTTTGCTTCATCTTCTTCAATCATTCTGACCTCCCACTACATGCTCACAAAAATATCTGCCGAAAACCTCCTTAATCATTGGCAACCCTCCCTCCCAACCCCATCGGTTCCTTGTACTTCTTCTTCCTCTACTTAGGACAAGGCCTAAGTATGGGGGGGGGGCGATGCCATCTCTATATGCCACTCTCCTCATCCACGTCTGCCCTCAACTGCCCCATTTACACCCTTCTTTCATACTTAGGTTGACCAGAGCATAAGTAAAGGGCGACCCAATGCCCACTGTATATACTCTCCTCATTCGAATTCCACGTCCTCGTCTGCCTCATTTTTCTCCCTTCTTCTATACTTAGACTTTTCACAGCCTAAGTATAGGGGGGCGAGCCGATCTTTATTTTTCTTTTTCTTTTTCACTCTCTTACGCTTACCCCGAGCTATGTCTTCTCTGCACTTCTTGTGCTCTAAGGACATAACACTCGCTAAGTATATGGGGGTGTGTATATATACTCTGTATATATTTTATCCATAGCTCGTACTTTCACATTAGTATATATTCTTATCTATAGGGTGGGTAACTAACTTGTAAAATCTACAAAAAAACTAACTTTGTATTTTGCAACTACCACTGCATGTGTAACAAAAGTTTTGAAAAATGTCTTCTTATTCATTTTTGAAAAAATTCTCTACATAAAAAAAGAAGAAGAAAAAGCAATTAAAATTTCATATTTATATTTGTATTTCAGCATCTGCACTTCATCCTGTACTTCATGCTTATGCATTTGTGAAAAGTCCTTAGGTTCTAAATCGAGTTATGACCAGGAATCGAGAGTGGCCTTAACTTGACCTTAATCCACCTAATTTTCAAAGGAACTTCACCGAGAAATAGGATTTTAGATGCTTCAGGTCTTTGACTTAATTCTTTGAGTTCCACATGACAATGTGCAGAAGTTGATTCTTAGTGTCTAACCTGGTTGCCTCATTCTGGGTACGACTCTTGAATAGGGAATTAATTTGTACCTCTCGCACTATGTACTTAGCTCAACTCAGACGTGGTGTTGGAAGACTGTGTGAGTTTCTTTTCTGGTAGCATGGGCATCTAAAGATCGGAGTACGGGTTGAAATAAAGCTTCAGAAAAGGGATGGACAGATGTGAATAATTGTTTCTAAGACCCCAAAACATGTACGAAAAACAGATTCCATATCCGTAGGGGTACAACAAGATCCGCGTAGAGCTACCAAAAATCTAAACAAAAAGAAGCCAAATACCAAATAAATATTTGACCAAAAAAGTACAAGATTCAAGACAACCTGTAAATCTTGGTGGAGACTTGGCTAAACTAGTTTCACAAGGAGAGGTGACTACAATGGTCACCCTCCATTTC
The DNA here is from genome assembly GCA_037367405.1 of Ottelia alismoides. Taxonomy (NCBI): domain Eukaryota; kingdom Viridiplantae; phylum Streptophyta; class Magnoliopsida; order Alismatales; family Hydrocharitaceae; genus Ottelia; species Ottelia alismoides. The sequence continues at coordinate 537,981 of JAZKJV010005550.1, read as the reverse complement.
TTTTCCCATTCTTCTAATTTCTCCCCCTTTTTGATTGTGAACACAACGCAACAGACCTTAGAAGGAAATACCTGACTCCCCGAGGACGTGTTATTAGAGGAGAGGTTCGTATGGTAGTCCGTCATTCTTGATGGGAAGAGCTAAAACATTTCACATACATGAGACAATTGTTCAATGTTCATGGGGTATGCTTTGGGAAGGGGACAAATCTAAGATGACTTCTGAGCCAAAATTGTGACAATGATGTGTAGAACTTGGAGGCCGTTGATTTTAAAACCCTAATTCTCATAGGAGTTCAGCCAAATTAATAATCCAAAGGTCGAGTCTATCTCCATTTTCACCTTTTGCTCATGGCCTTGGTATGGAACAACAATCTCATTTCACCTCACTTCATTTAATTTGATGCTTGGGGACGAGCATGGTTTAAGTATAGGGGGTTGTTGAATCTTAGATTCATCACTCTAAAAGACATTAATAAAGCTTAGATCCCCAAAAGTCATTGGCATTTCATCATCTATTTTGCATAATTAACATTCATGGACATGTAAATAATAATAACATTTTATCATTCATAATTGCATAAAATAAGAAGCCAAAAATTCCAGTCCAATTGACCCTATAAAATATGCTAACTTCCCTTATTTTTAATTAATTCATGCGAACTCCAAATCACCTGAAAAAACCTCCATTGTGTATATATCATTAACAAGAATAAAAGAAAAATACAAAAAATCACTAACATAAATAAGAGGACTAGAAATCCAAACCCTAATTCCAGAATGATCGAACTAAAATACTGGTATCTTTCTCATATAGTGTCCGATCTGATCTTACTTATTTTTGAACTAATGTACAATCAATTACCTTCAAAACAAGACCACGTTTAAGTGAATTAGAGCTCATATTTAAAAGTTGGGTTTTGGGCCTCTTTTGTACATTATGTATTTTAGACAATTTTGACCTATTATTTTATGTACATAATTAACCCTTTTTATTTTATTTTATTTATTTTATTTTCTTTTACAAAAGTTTTACTAAAATATGCAAAAATCCAAACCTAAAATAAAACCAAAATCAAAGAAACTATCCAAGTCTGAGTGTTTACTAATAATTTGTACAAAAGTTGTCTTTTCCGTACTTTATTTTATTTCTTCATTTTCTTAATTAAAATCCAAAAAATATAGTAATGTGTAAATATTTATCTTTGATTTTATCATATTTTCATTATTTTTTTATCTTAATTAAAAATGATAAAAAAATCACAAAATTCAAAAATCAAGGTATTCTATGTACATAGAGTACCCCAAAAATATCACTTTGTGCAAATGACCTATTTTAGTTTTGGCCCCTTCATAAAAGTTGTAGATCTAATCGAGACGAGCAACTTTTGTAAAGAAAATTTTCAATCCAAGGTCATTTGCTATTTCTTTTTAATTTTATCTTTTCATTAATTTTTCGAATTTTCTGGAGCTGAGACGTGATAGCTCCTGAAGCCGCCACGTGTCACTCAATTTTCACATTTATTTTTTTCATTTATTTATTAACAGTTTTTAAAAACTATTTAATAATAATAATAATAGAAATCCATGTAGCCCTATCTCGACCGTCCGATCTCTACCGATCATACGTCCACTGCACGTTCCCCTTTCTCCCCTAATTTTCACCCCCTTACATCTGAAGCTGTACCGCCGCCCTCCTCCGCGAATATCACGACCGCCGCTTGCCTCCGCCAATCTCGCACGCCGCCACCCCCTCACTCAATCTCCCTCTATCTCGCGCTGTCCCTTGTTACCTCCTCCAATCGAATCCCATAATGATTGCGCCACCGCCTCGTCCCAGATTCCCTTCCCAATCTCCTCCCTCGAATCCAATCATCCCTACTAAATCTCGTCAGCCCCACTGCCACTGCCAATCAATCCCTGTCGCCTCCTCTATTTAAGAGGCACCGCCCCTCCGTTTCATCATCCATCGATTCACCCGATTCACATAGCTTATCAGGTTGGCTGATAGTGACAACGTCCACCCACTACCTCCTTTTGCTACGGCGAGGTCTGGCCATCTTCGACCGTGCAGTTTGAGTTTCCAAGATGCTCGTTGCTCCTTTACTCTGATTCACCGTCGAGCTAATACACCTTCCACTTCCTCCAGGCACCACCATCCGCTCCGCCTCATATCGGCACACTCCACGGTGCGGTCTTCATCTCCGCCTCGATCCTAACGATGAGCTCCAATAGAGGACCTCCTTCTTCAACACGCTCCAACGACTGCTTTTGTCCCCGGCTGCTCTAACTACAGAGGACCTCCATAGTGACTCCTCCCAGGGCCGTCGCACTCCACGACTCAGATCTTCATTGACAACCGTCCCTGTAGTAGTCGACTCCATCAGCTTAACCGTCTCCACTCCAATAGCCGGTCATGTGTCGAACGACCCCCTCTCCTTCAACATCGGTTGTACCACTTCTTCCATAGCTCCTCCGTTGTCCTCTGCCTACTACACAAACAAAGGCAGACCTCCTCCACCTCGAAGCCATCACTGCCCCGCCAAGGACATGAGGTCCAACAATCCAAGGGAGCACATGAGGTGCATGTGCCTATCTTGGAATTTTGCAAGAAGGCCCTCGAGCATTCTCCATTCACCAGAAGAACCCCGCATGTGATACGCACGTGGGGTGTGGAACATTTGCTACAACCCCCTAGAGATTTGCCATATCACGCTAAAGCCCACCACCCAGGGGTCATGTGAGGAGCACATGAACCTATGGAAGTTTTTCTTAGATACCCTTATATGTAATTGTATTTACACTTCAGTCTCTGTTCTGCACTTATTTATTTATTTTATTAATGTAATTTGCAGTTAGAGCCTCAACTTTCATATGTATTTGAACAATCATTTTGCATCTTTTTATTACTTAAAAATAGGCACTTTATTCATCAACTAATTCTTTACATTATGGCACTTGATTCACATTTTTATGCTATGTGGTTAATTAATAATTAATATTTTTATGGAATCTTATATATTTTGCTAACTTAACGCTCTTGAATTCATATTTAATTAACAATTGCTCGAAAAATTACCAAAAATTCACCGATCATAGAATAGTTATTAGTTAGGGATTTTTACACCCATAACCCTGAGTAATCTTGCAATAACATTCATAACCCTGCGTAATCATGAATTACACAAGAAACCTCGAGTAATTCTTAACTCTTACATGACGTAGCCCTGTGTTATGTTCCGTTTGGTATACGTGACGGTTTCCATTTAAAAGAAAAAAATACCCCTAATATTCAATTTTATTTACAGATCATGCCATCTCCTCCTCTTCCCCCTGTTGAGCAGCACCCTGCATGCCAATCCCTCCCCACCGCTGAGCACCTCTGCATCCGACCACCTATGAAACTCCCCATGCTGTTTCTCCCTGTCCTGCTCGAAACCTGCTCCCCCTCGCTTCCCCTCTCCGTGAAGCCCCTCCGTCGTGCTTCCCTCTCCCTAAGCACACCCCCTCGAGATCCCCTGCTACCCGAAGCGAGCTGCTCGAGAAGGCCCCCGCCCCCCTCCGCGCCGAGCGCCACCCCCACCCGTCGATCGATCCCCTGCTTCCCGTCGATCTCACCCGCGAGCTTTCTCCCTGCTCCGCGAAGCCCCTCGCCGTGCTTCCCTGCTCCTCGAAGACCCCCCCGCCCACGAGCTGCTCGAAGGCCCCCCGCCTGTCGAGCTCAACGTTACCCCCCCGCCATGAGCCCCCTGGCCAGCAAACCTCCATCCTCCCATCGACCTGCAACACGAAGCTGGCCTCCCTCGAAGCCCGCCGCACCGATGCCCTCCCTCACTCGCTCGAAGCTGCCTCGCCCCGCCGCTTGATCTCCCCTCCCCCGATGCCGTGATGCCCTCCCTCGCTCGAAGCCCCCACTCCACCCCCCGCGTGGTCCCCTCCCTTGGACGAAGCCCTCCCTGTCGAGCTTCTCCTCCTGCTCGAAGCTGCCGAAGCTGACGAAGCCTCCCACCTACCGACCTGCTTGAAGCCCTCCCAATCCAACTTGGAATAAATCTGTTAAATCATAGATTGCCTTTTTTATTTTGACTAATACTAGCCGTTAGATGATATATGGGTTAGATTAACTCACTCATATGGTTGAGTTAACGTATTAAATTAACGGAGGGTTATGAGTGTGAGATGGAGTTATTATGCATGGTTTCTAATGTAATTCATGATTATGCAGGGTTATGAATGTTATTGCAAGATTACTCAGGGTCATGGGTGTAAAAATTCCTATTATTTACATTGTACCCAAAAATAATTACATTTGCATGCATATTTTTCTCTATAAAAATCATTTTGGTTTCAATAATTAATTTTTAATAGGTATTAAACTCAATATTTTAGGGTTTAGGATTTTTCCATGATTTCACTTATTGATATATCTTGTATAATTTAATTTGCTAAAAATAAAGAGATTTAATATTTATTATAATTAATTAGTGTGATTCACACTATTTTCACATTTTTATTCATAAAATATTCATATTGCATCAGAAAATTCCAGAAAAATATAATGCATTTATTTCATCACGATTGAAATATTGACCAAGTTTTGTAATTTTTGGACATAGTCTGATTGAATATAATATTTTAGTCCTTAAAATTGGCCCGCATTTGCCTTTGCTTTCGAAAATCGCATTAAAAAATACCAAAAACATTCGCCTAAAAAATTGCGCATGAAATTCTATAGACAATCACCTAGGTTGTTCCTTTGATTCCTTGAGTTCGACCCTAGGACTTGCCCATGCTAAATAAACATAAAACCGCTCCGATTAAATTTGATAATTAAGTGTTTATTTCTTGATTGATTCCGATTGTCCACCTACAATGAACGACACATGAAATTTATTTTAGCACATTAATTCACACAAATTACAGAGGGTATTCACGGACTCGTAATAAGTAGACTCTGGATCAGGTCCCGCAACAGTCACCCTCATCACGCATTGTGTCGTACCAGCAGGAGCATCGTTACATTCTTAAGCAACAATCACCACCTCCACCTCTCATTTAGGAGGTGAACAACATTTGGTTTGACTAAGAGCGTAGCCAACCTCATCCGTCAAGACAAGGTCAGTTGGGTTCACAACAGAGTCAGAGACCTATCCAACATTTTCAGGGAGGAAGACTGCATCCCCAGCACCAAAAGATACAACCTCATTTCTCATCTCCACCACACTCCAGAATTGGAGACATGGACAACAAACGATGCATCCTACATATTTTCATCATCTCTATTATCAACAATAGTCTGCACAATTTCTGCATCCTTCAGCTCCTTACTATCAGTCACAATAGTCTGGGTACTAGCAGCCTCCACACTACCAATCTTAGCAACAACTGTAGTTGAGCATCCAGAGACACCTTTGGTGAATCCTACGCTCGACCAGCTTGTGGTCCCGATGAAGAATATGAACGATTTGAATCAGAGGCTTGACGACCTGACTACCATGAAGACTTTGATTCCATCTCAGGTCAAAACCAATCCCAACAATTTTAGACATAAGGAGAAGGTAGCCCATGATCCATCCACACCTGAGATAGGCATGACCCTTGATTTTACATGTTTATATGACACCATTCATCCCAGGAGTGGTAGGAGATTGCAGTCGCCTGCATATCAGCTAGGATTGGGGAGAGCCGTTGAGAGTGATTCACCGACTTCATTATATTCTTGACCAATTAAGCAGATATCTAGTGCAACAGATCCAGAGCATGGAGGATCACCACCACCTTCTTCACTACCATCACCATCATTATTTATAAAAAAGCCAAAAAAGTGAATAAAGAAAGATGTAGTGCCGAGTCAGCCATGAAGGAGAACACACCGGTCATGGAGTCTTCATCTACACCAGCAGACCAAGCAAGCCCATCCGTATTTTCTTTTTGTTTCATCTACTCCTGTATTGGATAACTCCTGCAATGGATAACATTGTACAGACTGATTCTGGTTCTCCACATGTACATAATGACTCCGATTTGAATAAGAGAAATGAGCAGTTTGATGTTTCTGATTCTGTTTCATTTCCTTCATCTTTGAATAAAAATAGTAAGATACAAAAAATACAAACTACACTATCTAATCCTGGAGTGGTAGAGATACTTCATAACATCTTTCTAGAGATGCCACTCCTTAGGGCCATGGAGTGCATGCCTGCAATCAAAAAGGGAATGAAAGAAGCATGTGCTCAAAAGTATCAACCAAGGTGAACATGCGAAAGAAAATAGAAAAGTACATCTTGACCATGAACATAGTTCATTCCGTCAACAACCTCTTGCCCAAAAAGGAAGATAAGGAAGCACCTCACATCCGTTGCCATATCTTTAATCAAGAGTATGATCGCACTCTACTCGATAGTGGATCCTCCATTAATCTCATGCCATCCTCACTACTCACTGAGTTTGGGTTGGGGCCTCTTAGATCCACCAGGATGATCCTTAAGTTTAATGATATATCGATCAAAAGATCGAGAGACATTTTAGAGGACGTTATCATAACAGTGCAATGAATGAGATTCCCTATTGATTTTGTTGTCTTGGATATGGACACCTCTACACCGTTACTCCACCCCGATCATACTTGGTCGACCGTTCCTTCGAACAACCGAAGAGGTAGTTGATTATGATACCAGAGAGATCATTTTTCACTCCTACAGTTATAAGGTGAAGATTGAGACAATCCCAGATCCTAGGCCATCACCGCCACCAACATCAGTAGATGAGAGAGAGAGAGAGAGCCAGTTACAATAGATTGTGAGAACTATGATTTTATTCCTGAGTTTCGAGACACCAATCTATTCACTGATTTCATATATACCCATGAGTTCCTTTCTCAAAAGGATCTTCTGGAAAACATAATAATATTGAGCTCACTTGTTGATCATTTCGAGTTGTCAGCTGATGGCTTGTTTGAGTTATTTTCTGAGGATCATTCCGAGTTTTAGGATGTAAATTCTGAGATTCATGAGATACATTCTTTTTCTGTGATTACTGATGAGACACCTCCTACTGAGATTTCTAAGATATTTGTTGAGAATTCTGAACATCCTGTTGATCCATTACTTTATGAGCAGAGATCATTCATTGCAGACCTTTCTGAGATTTTACATGTTGAGCCTACATTAGCCATGATGGACAATTCACATAGTACAAATCATATACCTTCTACCAGTGCAGTTGCAGAGGTTTTCAAAGAGCAGATTCATACCCCACCCGAGCTTAAGGCTTTACCCTCAACACTGAAGTATGCCTTCCTTGCGGGTGTCCCCCAAATGTTTCCGATCATCATCAATTTGTAGTTGACGAATGATAAGGAATCTCGCTTACTAGAGGTTCTCGAGATAAATCGTAAGGCCATAGGCTGGAATATTTTTGATCTTCAGGGGATTAGTCCAACTTTATGATCACATCATATCTACTTAGATAATGACATAAAACCCACCCATGAGTGTTAGTGCCGTCTAAATCCGAACCTCCTGGTTGTTGTCATGAAAGAGATCAGAAAATGGTGTGATGCTGGCTTTATTTATCCCATTTCGGATTCCAAGTGGGTCAGTCCATTGCATGTGGTCCTGAAGAAATCTAGGATTACAATTGTGGCATATGACCATGGTGAGGATATCTCGACCCTTGTACCCACTTCATGGCGTGTCTGAGTAGATTACTGTCATCTGAATTCAACTACCAAGAAAGATCACTTTCCACTGCACTTTATTGATCAGATTATTGAGAAGTTGGTTGGGAAGGAGTTCTTTTGTTTCTTGGATGGGTACTTGGGATATAACCACGTTGCAATCGCTCTTTGATGAATCTCCATTTCATCACCTTTATTCTATCATTTTGGCCTTAAAAACCCCAGCAAATGCATGTTAATAGCATCAATATATACAAAATAGCATTCACTATTTATTGTATTCAGTATACATAAAATAAAGCTTTTAATGCCAAAATTATAGAATAAAGAGAAGAAAAGAAAAAGGAATAAAATATTGAAAATATTTTATGACCCAAACCCCGAGACCAAGGCCAGAATGGAATTGGTCGACAAGGAATAAAGTAGGGGGAGATAAGGGCCAATAACACAATAAATTCCTCATTTATTTATTCATTCATATATGCATTTTTGACACCTATTTTGTATTTAATTATTTATTCATCAAATAGAAATATTTTGTACATGAAAGTTGCAGATAATAATGTGAATAAAAATACAAAATTGAGTTTGTACAAAAATAATACACAATGTACATTTTATACACAGAATAAAAAGCCAGAATCTCAACTTCACAGACCCATATCTTCCAAATAAAAACTCAGAATACACCAATATCACCTTTAATTGTATATAGATTTTCAAGAACTATTTAATAAAATTGATTTCATAATTTTTGAAATTCATTTGTGAAAGTTAGGTTTTTGGCCCTCATTGTACATAGTACTAATTAAAATATTCATTATATTCATTATTCATTATTTTTATGAATTTCTATTTTTAGAATTTTGTAAATAATATACAAAATGCATATACATATTGAAATTAGCATAAAACCAAAAATAAATTGAAAAATAAAATAAGTCTATAAAATACATAGACTAAAATTGCCTATGTTTCCTATGTATATAAATAAAAGGAAATCTCATTCTTTTATTCCTTATTCATCTATATTTTTGTTAAATTGTAAATATCATCCATACTCTATTAAAAATATAAATCCAAAATAAAATAAATAAAAGTCATTAAACAAATAAAATTACCTAAAATACAGGTAAAATACCTATGAGTATACCTACATACTATATACACCTATTTATTTAAATAAACTCATAAAAATCAAATAAAAATACATTTATATTCCCAAAAATAATCTATAAATATATAAAATATAATATATTAAAATAATAAAATAAATAGACAAAATAAAAATAAATTATACAAAATACATATAAATATACTTATAAATACATCATTAAAATAAACCCATAATAAAATTCACCAAAAAATAAATAAAAATCACTACATTAATTAATAAACATTTTTTATTTTATAAGTATAAATTAATAAAATCGTTTATTATGTTTAAATAAAGGGTCAAGTCGATGCTGATGTGGAACAATCAGGTCCCGGCCTTCGTTGACTGCCCGGTCAACTCCTCTGCCCCCCAGCCGCCTGGTGTCAGACGTCACTTCGACCCATCTTCTCTGACTTTCCCCTTCTATTCCTTTGACTTTCGAGCATAGATTCCTTCATGAAAAAGCTCGGTCTATGCTCCAATCTTCACGCCAGCATCTTAGATCTAGCATCTGACCCATTGATTCTTTGTGGCACCCCGGTCAATAAGGGTGCATCACCATGGATATAAATAAAACCCTCGACCTCCTCCTCCATTTGGTCTCCCTTCGGTTGCCTTACTCCCTTGTTTCCAGTCTTTAGAGGATCCTCGTGACAGGAAGGCTCTCCTGGACGCATCAGCCGGTCGGAGGAGTTGAGGGAAGCACCCACGGCCTCCGCTCACCGGAGGTCCTGCTCCCTGGTCGACCACCAGGTATAAGAGCTGCCTTTATCTTGTTTTGTAGCTTAGTCTTCGTTTTTAGTCTTCAATTGAGTATTTAGAGTAATCACTAGGCCCTTAGGTGCCCGATTAAGGCCAGATCGAAGTTCGCCGGAGTTCAGCTCCGGCGAACCTCTCTAACTTGATCTACGCACTACCCGACCCTCGCATTACCACCATTTCACTCCCCTTCGCGTTCTACATCTAACCCATGCTTCAAACCAACCAGAGCCCCGCTGGCTCTGCGAATCGAGGTCCCCTCCTCCACTTCGCTGGACCTCGCCATTCCCATTAATTTTCGCCTCTGCAGATGCAACCCTCGGTCGAGGGAGACCCCCTCGAGCCCCTTGTCTTTTTGGTGCAGGTCAAGAGCCAAACAGAGCTCCCTGGAGCTCGATTTGATCACCTGCGAGGTTCCAAGACCCCTCTTTCTTCTCCAAGATCGCTGGACCGATCTAGGGGGTCCTGGACCTTCTGGAGTACCTTGGACGCTGTGGAACACCTCGCCGGACGTTTGGAGCCCATCGCCATCGCCAAGGAGCGCCAAGAGGAGGAGGAATCAACGATCGAAGTCAAGGAGGGCAACTGTTGCTCCCTGTTCTTCGTGCGCAGCAGCTACCGTCAGATGGAGGAGGCGGGTCCAGATCTAATCTGGGCCGTCCAATCAACAGTCGCCTCGGCCGTTCGATCAAGCGTCAGATGTAATCTCAGCTGAGGATCGTCGAAGGGGTATCGGGCTTCGACAGCCTGTCACGTGGATAAGTGGCGCGCCCATCGCCGTCCATTTGCGCGCCTTAGGGGGTAATTTACACTGAGCCCCCTCGCATTTTTTGTCTTTCATTTTTAATTCTGTAAATAAATTATTACGTGTAAAATAATTGTAAATTTTGCAAGTAACCCCTGGGAGTTTTTGTATATTGCATTCCAGTCCAAGCCACGTCACCTCACGTGATCAGTTTACGTGAGGCACGGGGCATTTTGCATGGACACCCTCGCGGGTTTGGGTACTTTGTTTTGATCCAAGAACTTCCAGAACTAGCGTAATATATTTGTGTATTTTGCATCAAGGCCCCCGGATTTGTGGAAATTACATACATGTCCTTCCCAGGCGCGTGCTAGTCATGCACTGGGGTGGGTAAATTGCAGGGAGACCCTTGAGGGTTCTGTTATTTGTATTTGGTCCTTTAAGTTTTATATTCAGTATTATATTTTGTATGAAAATTGCAACTTGCCCCCTGGATGTTTATTTAATTGCATTTATACCCCTGCCAGGCCTGTATTTTTATATGCTTTTTCTATTATTCCATGCATTGATAAAACCCCAAAAATTCCACAAAAATTAATTTGATCTCCTATTTAGTTGCACATTTACGCTATATTTTTGCATTTCATCCTTATTATATTTTATTTTTTTAAAAATAAAAAATATGCATTTTCAATACCGTCTACTTTAGAAAATCCATAAAAATTATCAAAACACCTTGAAAAATTCTAAAAAAAATACCTATTGTGTATTTTAGTTTCTTTTAGTGTCTATGTAAAAATCACTAAAACATTCAAAAGAAAAACCTTAAAAATTAGAAAACACCTAAAAACTTAAAAAAATATAAAAATTCATAGAAAAATCCCAAAAATATAAACCCAGGTCCTGTAGTTTCCTTATTTTATTACCTTTATTTTAAAATTAATTTGGGAAAATTTTGTTGCTGTTTGCTATTTTTTATTCCTATTTTACTTTCAGCCAACAATTTTAGTCACTGTTTATTGTATTTAAGTTTTTAAAAATACCAAAAATATTCTGAAAAATCCCCCAAAACCATAAAAATAGTAGAAAAATATAAAAAGACCCAAAACACTTTATTTTCTGATTTTTGAGTATTTTTGTCTATTTTTATAAATATCGTATTCCCTTTTTCTTATATAATATATATTCCAATATTGAAAAAGAAAATACAAAAAAATATACAAAATTAAAAATTAAAATAAAAAAATAATATATATATCTCTAAAAACCCACAAAAAGCGGATTCATTCAAGAATGACCTGGATGTACATGAACACCTATAGGCTACCCAATTTTTGTGTTGCTCTCTGTGGTTCGACCTCTACATGCTTATACACTATGCATTTTATGGTAGAGTAAATAAAATTTTAATTCACAATTTTGGGACTTAATTAGCTTATTCTTTAATGTGGGTTAATCTTTGATTAACAAGGGTTTTGTGAGCGGTCGCCTCAGCGACATCATCGTCCCCGCCTCGTGCGGGACGTATTTTAACCCTCATGAAAACCTCGTTATCAGATGGCACCGTTGCCGGGGAGCAATGAGCGTAGCCTATCACTTTGTCATTCTTATATAAAAATTCTTTTAGTCATAATTTATTTTGTGAATAGCTGCTTATTTGAAATTGCCTGACTAGATATGATTCTTTGATCAATGACATACATGTTCATTTTTTTGATTAATTACATGATGCCCTATTTCATTGATTGAGCCTATATTAATTCTATCTTTTTGTGATCTTGTGGCGAGGGCCCGCCATGCGAGCATGGTTTCTTAGGGAGCCAAGGCAGCCGAGCTTGGAGGAGGCTGGTCTTGACTTCATGACCAGCTGGAGAGAGCACCATGGATGCAAAGGGATGTGAAGTAGATAGGCCTCAAGCAATTAGGATCATTTTTGTAATTTATTGTGAGAGAGAAATTTTGGCATGTAATATAACTTGGACTCTACTCTTCAAAACGAGGTCCAGTGCCCGGGTGTTTGTTCACCTGGGGGCCTCGTCGCGGCTTTTTCGTGTTTTTCCCGCCTTATTTTCTTTTTTCCCGCTGTTTTGAGTTTTCCGCCTTTTCTTTATTTTGTTTTGTGTGCATGAAGCCCCTAGACATAGGCTTGCTTGATCGAGTAGACTAGGTCCAAACACCCTAAAAATCTTGCATGTACTTATAGTAAGATTTTGGACTTAGATCAAACTCTAAACAGTCGTCTCATAACCTTCAAGCCAACGTGCCGCGAGCTCTCCCTGCCAAGCGCTTCTCCTGAACTCGATGTGTCGAGAGGAGGAGGGGTGAGCCTAGACCGGACTCCTGGATTGAAGGGCGGTGACCTACTTGTGGTTCTTTATGCTAATAGCAGCTAATGTTTAGGACGATTTTGCCGCTTACGTACCGCCATGTAGATAGGTTTAAAAATTCTGTTTTGCATACCACATGGAGAGAGATGGGATGCACTGTAAGTCTTCTAACTCAGCATGCATCATTTGGTTCAATGATGAAATTTCCATCATGGAACCACTTGCATGGCTTTTCCGCTATCTCCCTCTGATTTTGAGCACCTAGGACTTAAATGAGAATCTACCAAAACGTTAGGCGCTGGTATGAAAACAGACTAAAAAAAAGTGAAAACCCAAAAACAAAAACAAGGGGACATCTAAATAAACTTTGACCATAATTAAAATCTGTAATGGACTATCATTGTACTGGGTTCATAAAGCCCTCATTGTTTTCAGGTACCTTCGAAGGGGGACCAAAACCCTACTCCCATGAGCAAGGCACATCCCATAAGGAATAGAGCTAAAATCCCAGTCTGCAACTGCCTTGTGTATCGCCTGGATTTCCAAAGTAATGGCGCTTCTATCGTACGTGACCGAGTAGGGCCTTGTCAGCGATGGTGTTCCCACCTTGTGTGGAACACCGACATGATCTGAAGTACTGAGCATAGACCACGCCTTCACGGGGGTGTCTGTCTCATCGGTTTGCGTCCGAGTAGGTTCTTGCACGCTCACGGGTGATTCCGTTACGAGCGAGAACCGAAGTATTGGTTTCACCTATCGGCTTCCTCTCTCTATTTCTTTGGCTGAGTAGGGATCTGGGAAGGGTTACAAGGACCTCAAAAAGTACAGACTACAGGTTGCAAAGGAGGAGGACAAGTACGGTATTCTTTTCTGGCAGTACTCTCTCTCCTATAGGGTTAGCGTGCTAAGGACTTGTTACAAGATTTTCCTGAAATAACAACTCAAAAACTGAAAAGATAATAAATAGCCGAACCTTCACGGCTTCACATGGCGTAAGTTGGTGAACCCAATTTTGTATTGCGTTTGTATGGATCTAGAGTAAGGTTCAAAGATCAAAGTCCCGTGCTTTTGCGCAAATTTTTGTTGTGTCATTCTCCTTTGACCCCCACCCCGTCGAGCCTTTCTACTGTTTTGCACTCCTTTTATTCCTTGTTGACCATCGTATTCCTCTTCCAATATCCGATCCTCCATTTTGCTTCGCGAAGTTGATCCATGGATGGTTTCTGTCGGGACCCCACCGACACCCACATCGATTCCATTGACTCAACTTCGTCAATAAATTCGAGGTGATTCCCGAGAACCCGACCCGGACTTTGCGGATCGATCTCTAGACTCCTCATTTTCTACCCTTCTCTTGGCCACCCAATAAACTGGGATCACTTTTGTCCCACTTTTGCCGTTGTAAATGGAAGTCGATTATAGTCCATATCTCTTTCCATTCACAACATGCTGGGGTTGACCTTAACTCCAGATTTATCATGACAGCTGAACAATATTGCAAGTGGTCTGATCAAGACTCTCTCATTCTGCAGATAGAAGACAAATCAAGCCCTGGAGTCTACTCCAGAATTCATTTCGTCAGATTCAGACCCTGATATGGCTCCTCAAGGGAAGGGCAAGGGTCAGCCGCCACCCCAACCAGAAGGACAGATGCCTGATCAGAATCAGGTTAATGTGCAACTGCTGGCATCTATCCAGGTCATCCAACAGCAGTTGACCGAGCGGGCCCTAGCACAGACAACTTTTCAAGATATGCTGAATGATGTGATGAACAGAGCCGAGGGAGGAGGAGGCAGAAGAGGAGGCGATGGACCTCCAGATGATGAAGAGCCAGAAGGTGGGAGACCAAAGCCTACACTGAAGGAGACGTACAATCCTGAAGACATCCAGATGACCGAGTGGATCCTCATTCCACCGGTGCATGCTCACTTTGAGCTGAAACCCCAGTTCCTTGCTCTTCTTCCAGCCTTCCATGGGAATACCAATGAAGAACCATACATCCACCTGCATCAGTTTTCCCGCATCTGCCGTACTACCCACTATCCCAATGTCCCTTTGGACATAGTCAAAATGATGGCATTCCCCTTCAGCCTCCAAGACAAGACCCTTTATTGGGTCAACCATCTGGGGAAGGTTGTGACGACCTGGGAGGAGCTGAAGTCAGCTTTCCTACATAAGTTTTACCCTCTCGGCTGACTCAACCAGATGCAAGCCCGAATCAGCAACTTCTCCCAAGGAGCCCACGAGTCCATACATGAAGCATGGGAGAGATTCAATGATCTGCAGGAGAAATGTCCCCATCACGAGATCCCGAAGACCAGCTTGGTCCAACACTTCTTTGGGGGACTAAACATCGAGAGCCAAAGGCTTGTTGACGTAGCATGTGGGGGTTCACACTTCAACAAGGATGAAGATGTGGTCTGGCAGATTTTCGAAGAAATGGCTGAAGGAGAGGCCGCCCTCTCTTCATCAAAGGCATACCAGAAGCAACCCCAGATCCTCCAGAATTAAGTACACATGGCAACGTCCCATGAGACGGAGAGAGATGAGAGCTCTAATCTCAGTATCATCGGGGGCCATCTCTCAAAAGTTGATATCATCGAGAAGCGATCACAGGACCTTGAGAAGCTTGCTGTGATCGAGAAGAGAACTCAGAACCTTGACAAGCTTGATCAGATCACCAAGCAGCTAGAACTAATGGTAGGCACCATCAATTCTGTTTAGTCGACAGCACCATCAGAAGCTCTAGCTAAGAGGAAGGACGAGCACCCACTGCAGCATCAACCTCAGCCGAGCCAGCAGCCACCGGCAGTCCATCACGTATACTACGTGCAGGAACCCGATCAGGACCAGCCGCAACAACAGATAGTTGTGTACCAACCAGAGTTTCTTTCAGGATCCGATCCCATGTTCCCACCACCACCCCTGATTCAAGAAGTCAACGGGGTATGGAGCAACGAAGCACAGCCGACCCGTCCTATGGGACAACCTCAGGGTCAGCTACCTGCCAATCGGCAATACCACCAACCTCAGGGTGATCGTTTTGGACAGTCCTCACAATCGCCGCAACAGTACCATCAGCCTCCCTCAGTATGCAAATCAATGGAGGCAGAATCAGCAATATCAGCAGCCGCAATATCGCCACCCACAACCCTTCCATCAATATGCGGCTGCTCCACCTCAGCAGTACCCACAGTATCCTCCTCCCTCTTATCAACAGCTTTAGCTTCCTACACCACCCCAGTACCACCAGCAACAACCTCAACACGCACACATGCAACAACAACATAGTCTGCACGCTGAATCCACTGAGGTAACTCCTGTGAACCCGACCATGGATTGCTTGGCTCAACTCGTCAAAGGGCTGACAGATATGACCAAAAGGCTCGATGACCTGACCGCCACTAAAACCACTATCCCATCTCAGGTCGAGGCCAATCCCAATAACTTTAAGAAGAAGGAGCAGGTAGAATGTAATGTCTTGTCTGTGTCTGTAGAGTCAGAAAATGATATTACTATTTATTCTAATGCTATCACTCTCAGGAGCGGTAGGCCCTTGCCTCCGCCTGCTATTAAGAATGGGGTGAATAAAGAGACAGGTGGATCGTCATCTTCTGCATCAGCCGTGCCAGCTACAAGGGCAGGTGAGGAGGAAGAAGAAGGAGAAGCCATTCCAGCCATCATGCAACACCAATACCCTCAGCCAAAAATACAAAAAAATCGGCAAAATCAAAAACAACAAAAAGAAGCTTTCAGCAGAAGCGAAACCACACCAACCTCGGAGGAGCAACCAGCAGCAGCCGATCCTTCGCCAGCCGACGGAGCAGATGCCCTACTTTTTGCTCGCCCATCAGCACCAGTATCTCAGGATCCAATCTGTACTCCTTTTTGTAGTCCGGATGTACAACAATGTGTGGGTGATAATTCTGATATAAACAAGTACTCTATTTTGCTTTCCAGTGATGTAAATATTCCTTTTCCTAATGCAATTGAAAAATCCAAAAAAAAATGCAAAAAGAAAAAGTGCGTTGTCTGATCCTGGGGTTGTGGAAATAATAGACAACTTAACTGTTGAGATTCCCTTACTGAAGGCCGTGGAGTACATGCCAGCTGTTAAAAAAGGTCTAAAAGAGGTATGTACCAGCAAGTGTCGCCCATCAAGAAAGAACAGATGCCAGCAAGTTGAGAAGCATGTCCTCACCTTGACCATGGTAGCAGCCATCAATAACCTCCCACAAAAAAAGCAAGAAAATGGAGCACTTCTTATCAGTTGTGAAATTTTCGATCAGGTCTTTGAGCGCACTCTCCTAGATAGCGGATCCTCCATCAACCTTTTGCCGGCATCAATAACGCAAGAATTTGGGCTGGGCCTGCTCAAGCAGACACGAATGATCCTTCAGTTCGCTGACCGATCCATCAAGCGACCTAGAGGTTTGTTGGAAGACGTTGTAGTTAAGGTGCGGGAAATGCACTTCCCTGTTGATTTTGCAGTCCTTGATATGGACTCACCCGCACCCTTACTCCAGACCCCTATCATCCTCGGCCGACCATTCTTACGAACATCAGGTGCTGTGGTTGATTACGGGTCCGACAAGATCACTTTCAGCTCAAACAACAAGCAGATCACTATAGACATGATCAGAGAGTTGAATGCCACGACTGATGAGAGCCATGCAGTATTAGAAGAAGACTGTGACTTTATTGCAGAAATCAGAGACTCAGTATTGTCATTGAATGATTCATGGACCCAAGAAATCCTCACTCTTGAGGAGGCCTTGGAAAGCACAGTTGACCTATGCTTCGATGATTCTTGGGAGACGGATTCTCTGATGCTGGAACAATTAGGTGACTTCAAGAATTCACTTCCGACCGAACACAATGAGCCTAGTGCAGAATCGTTCGGCACCTCACTAGGATCTCAACAGAATGTGAGGATGGTAGCTCCATCAAAGAAGAACATCCCACCACCAGTATAGTGTCTGAAGTGACCAACAAGTTGGACAGACTAAAACCAGAACTCAAGCCACTTCCTGCAGGCCTGAAGTATGCTTTCCTTGCGGGTGAAGAACAAATGTACCGGTCATCATCAGCAACAGGCTGAATCCGGATAAGGAATCTCGCCTCCTCGAGGTTCTAGAAAAGAACTGCAGGGCACTTGGTTGGTGCGTATCAGATCTCCGTGGGATAAATCTAGCTTTGTGTTCACACCACATCTATTTGGAAGAAGATGCCAAGCCGTCCTGCGAATTCCAAAGAAGGCTGAATCCAAACCTCCGGGACTTCGTCATGAAAGAAATAACAAAATGGTGTGCCGCAGGCTTCATCTATCCTATCTCCGATTCAAAATGGGTAAGCCCACTGCATGTAGTTCCAAAGAAATCCGGGCTTACCGTGGTAACCAATGACAAAGGAGAGGAAATATCCACTCGGGTACCAACATCCTGGCAGGTGTGTGTTGACTACCGCCGTCTTAATGCAGAAACTAAGAAGGACCACTTCCCCTTGCCATTCATTGATCAAGTTCTAGAATGACTAGCAGGCAAGGAGTTCTTCTGATTTTTGGATGGGTATTCCGGGTACAACCAAGTGGCTATCGCACCCGAAGATCAAGAGAAGACTACCTTCACTTGCCCGTTCGGCACCTACGCCTTCAAGAGGATGCCCTTTGGATTATGTAACACACCTGCAACTTTCCAAAGATGCATGCTAGCTGTGTTCGCCGAGATGGTAGGCAGTTTTCTCGAGGTGTTCATGGACGACTTCTCTGTCTATGGTGATAGTTTTAATTCTTGTCTTGAGCACCTGGACAGAGTGCTTCAGAAATGCAGTGAAGTCAATTTAGTACTCTCATGGGAAAAGAGCCACTTCATAGTCACCGAAGGCATTGTGCTGGGTCACGTCGTTTCCAAACGTGGTATGGAAGTCGACCCGGTGAAGGTGGATGTCATTACAAATCTAGAGCCACCTCAGTCAGTGAAAAATGTAAGGTCATTCCTGGGGCATGTGGGATTTTATAGACGATTCATCAAGGATTTTAGCCGCATCGCCCGACCTTTGACAGAACTTCTATGCAAGGAAACTGAGTTTAATGTCGATCAGCAGGTTCTCCTTGCCTTCAATCAGCTGAAGAAGCTTATCACTCAGGCTCCAGTCCTACAACCACCGGATTGGTCTCTTCCCTTTGAGATCATGACTGATGTGCCAGACTTTGCAGTCGGGGCTGTTCTTGGACAAAGAAAAGAAATAGCGCCCTATGCAATTCACTACGCCAGCAAAACATTAGATGAGGCGCAAAGAAATTACACTGCGACAGAGAAAGAGTTGCTGGCTGTGGTTTTCGCCCTCGAGAAGTTTAGATCCTATTTGCTTGGATCAAAAGTCACTATTTTTACAGACCACTCTGCTATCCGGTACCTACAACAGAAGAAGGATGCCAAGCCAAGACTGATTCGATGGATCCTTCTCCTCCAAGAATTTGACTTGGAAATTAAGGACAAGCCTGGAGTTCAGAATGTGGTAGCAGACCATCTCTCCAGAATTGAGCAACATGAGCCTCCACTGAACATTGCACCCATCACAGAAACCTTTCCTGATGAGTCTATCTTAGCAGTGGATTCTCTCCCTTGGTATGCTGATATAGTCAATTACCTAGCCTCTAGGGTAATACCATCGGATTGGACGAAGAATCAGAAGAACAAATTCATGTCGACCATCCGCTTCTATCAATGGGAAGATCCTCTTTTATTCAGGGAAGGAGCGGATTGCATTTGGCGCAGGTGCATCCCTCAGAAGGAGCATTATAGTGTCCTCGAGCATTGTCACTCACTCGAATCTGGTGGACATCACTCTGGAGAACGCACGACAGCCAAAGTACTTAAGTGTGGATTCTGGTGGCCCACACTATTCAAGGATGCAGCAGAATTTGTCAAACGATGCATTGACTGTCAGAAATTGAAGGGTACACTCACTGCCAAAGATTCTATGCCCCTGAAAATCATTCAGATAACAGATGTTTTCGATGCATGGGGCATTGACTTCATGGGACCTCCCTAACAGTCAAGGTTTTGATCACATCCTTCTTGCCGTCGATTACGTGAGTCGTTGGGTTGAAGCTATTCCCGCTCGAGCTGCGGACAGTCGGACAGTGTGCCGATTCTTAAAAGATAACATCATTGCGTGGTTCTGGATTTCGAAGATTCTCATCTCAGATGGGGTTAGCCATTTCATCAACAAATAGGTCAAGAAATTAACGAAGGAGTACGGCATCGACCATCGTGTCGCATCCCCTTACCATCCTCAGACCAATGGCATGGCCAAATTATCGAACAGAGAAATTAAGACGATCTTGCAGAAACTTGTACGGCCGGATAGAAAGAACTGGTCTCAACTCTTGGACTTAGTTCTCTGGGCTTACAGAACCGCCTACAAGTCTCCCTTGGGCATGTCTCCCTATCGTCTTGTATATGGGAAGCCGTGCCATTTACCCGTCGAATTAATTCACAAGTCTTTATGGGCAATTAACATGTGCAATTTGGACTCACGAAAAAGTGGTCAGAAAAAAAGGATGACATGAACAAACTCTTGGAGTTCCGAAACTATGCATATGATAACACATTGATGTACAAGGAGAAGGTGAAACGCTGGCATGACCGGCACATCAGGCGAAAGACCTTTGAAGTTGGACAGAAAATGTGGTTATTTGATGCAAAGTTGCGGATCTTCCCAGGCAAATTAAAGAGTAAGTGGACAGGGCCATTCTGAGTTTGTAAAGTGCGTGACAATGGAAGTATTGCCATATCAGAATTGTCTCCTGACGCACAACCATTCGTCGTCAACGGTCAACTACTGAAACCTTACCTTAAACTTGATACGTTCTTGGCCGTTGTCGACTCCATTCAGCTCGCGCACCATGAAGACATATCCACAACAGTGACAACATCAGAAGATTCAGACGCTGCACCTCAAAAACAGTTTATCTGATTTTCTTCTTTTCTTCTTTTCTCTTCTATCTTTGTTTTTGTATCAAGAAGTGTTGCCCCTTGTTGTCAGTCTTCTATACTTAGGACGCACTTTGTCCTAAGTATAGGGGGGTATGCACCTCGAGTGTTCTATTCTTTGCGATCCTCTTCATTGTCTCCTCTTCTTGTCTATACTTAGGGATATTTTACCCTAAGTATAGGGGGAGACAATCTGAGTACGATCTGTTTATTCTCACCCTTGATCCTCCCTGCTTGGTGTACAGTCTGCTATACTTATGATTACTTGATCCTAAGTATAGGGGGGACGGTCAACTTCTCGTTCGTTCATTCTTTCCTACATTTATTTATTTAGTCTTATACTTGTCTATACTCAGTACGAGTTATGTCTTCTCTTTTCTCTTCGATCTATGAGGACATAGCTCATGCTAAGCATAAGGGGGTCGTATATACTATGTATATACTATAAGCCATAACTCATACTGGAAAATAAAACATCACCTCAAGCTAAAAAATAATGTAAAAAGTAGTTCTACAATAATAAAAGATGATTGCGAGCTCCTCAGACTCTTTTTGTCTATATTGATTAATAAGTCAGGAAAAGCGCTTGTGCAAAATGTGCTCTTTGAAAAATCTTTTGAAAATTGCTTGAAAAATAGCGTGTACAAGTATTCAAACTTTGTAAATAGTTTTGCTTGTAAAATTTATTTCCTTTGAGTGAAATAAAAATGTGTGAAAAATAGCTTGCAAATGATTGGAAAATTTGGTTGCCAAATTGTTTTGAAAAATCTACCTATACTGTTTTGAAAAACCTTTGCAAAAATCATTTCCAAATGTGTGTACATGTTTGTAAAATTATTTTGGACTATAGTCTTCAAAATCTATTGAAAATGATTCTCGAATAAGTCTGAGGAGTCTGCAATAAAATCTCTCATACAAAAATAAGCAATAATTCCAAATAAAACTTACAAGAGCCTAAACCATGTTGTATATAAAATTTAGTTCTTTTGTATATACTGATTAATAAATCAGGTTAAATACCTTTACAGTATGATTTGAAAAATAGTGTGAACTATTTGGAAAACTTGCTGTGAAATGTTTTCAACTTGTGTAAAGATGCTTTGTTTGAAAAAAATTTTCTTCTTTGTGTGAAACAAAGGATTTGAAAACCTATGTGCAAATATTTTGAAAAATGTTTGTAAAAACTATTGTGGAAAATGTATATATATAGTGTGACAAATCTTTGCAAAATAGTTTTCAAATGTGTGTAAATGCTTGCAAAAATTATCGTGTACTATAGTTTGCAAAATTATTTTCAAATAAATCTGAGGGATAAAAGCATCATTACAAAGACATGTAAATCGTAAATAAAATACATAACATTCTTTCAGTGTATAAAGATAACCTGAATAAATTACTTTATTAAAACCTGAAAAATCTTTAAAAGTCCTTAAATCTTGTAAAATAAAGCAGGACGCCCGTGTAAATAATTGTATGTACTTTTTGTATGTGTCAAGCTTTTTATTTGCAAAAATTTTTAGTGTGTGAAAAGATTCTTCGATTTTTTTAATTGGTTGTGAAAAATTGCATCATTCATTGTGCATAGCATGAGCATACCATTCATATTCTTTTTGAGTGAGCTTGATGATTGGACCAGTCCAATAATGTCTAAAATTGGAGCTTGGTTGAACCTTACCGCACCTAACTGCACTGGAACCCTATGGGAACTAGGTTTAAGGTACTTCAGGTCTATTCAGACTTAATTCTTTGAGAAATCAGGGCTGGGTTCAAGTCACCTCAACTGACTAACTAGAACTTTTCGAGACACACGCATGACTCTTGTCGGCCGTAACCTAACTTGGACACTTTGCACCTTTCACTTGGCTCAACTCAGTTGGAGTGGTGAGGGGGTTGGATTTGCCAGTCTGAGACGCACACGGGTGGAAACATTCGTCCTCGTCTAGGGAGGGAAGTGCACCCCAACCTGGTCCAATAGCCATGAGGTCTAACGACAGGAGAGTGTGGGTTGCGATAATGCTTCAAAAGAGGGATAGTCTTCTAGCTCAAGAGGAAAAAGTCCTTATGTAAATGCTGTTGTAAATAGTATGTTGAAAAAAAAACTCCAAAAAAGTGGACAGGCTTGAAAATAAAATAAAAGTGCCTGCCGGAGTATGTATATATGTTGTATAGAAAATAAGCAAGCTTGAGCATCAAAGTTATACCATGTGAGCCTGCAACTGGATGACTTGACTACACTGGTCAGGCATCCCAGGATAGGTAGCTATACTGGCTACCGTCCATTCTTTTCTCTACCTCCTCCTCTTGAGTTGGACGCCACTTGAACTTAGAAGGGAATACCCCGCTCCTCGAGAAAGAGCTATTGGATTAGGGAATCATTGGGTTGTCATTCTGGAGAAGCTAGCCTCTTTGTCATTTCAATTGGGGAGAGCCACCATCACTGACACTGTACAAGTCAGCTTCATAGTCATAAGGGTTTGCGTATGATGTAGGCTAGTTCTGACCAGGCTATTGAGGTGGGTTGAACCGAGTTTTGTGACTCTCGAAGGCTGTTGTGTTTTAAAGTTGGTTCCCGACTAGGTTCTACACACATCCACACCCAAGGTCTAGCAGAAGCTCCAAATTCTGATTTTGTAAGGACATATATTGCACTGAAAGCAACCCTATTCACTCTATCTTTTTCATCTCTCCATTTCTTTTCTTCTTATTTTTTATTCTTTTTATACTTATTGCATAAGTATTTGCTAGGGACTAGCAAATGCAAGTATAGGGGGGTGATGAATCTCCATTTCATCACCTTTATTCTATCATTTTGGCCTTAAAAACCCCAGCAAATGCATGTTAATATCATCAATATATACAAAATAGGATTCACTATTTATTGTATTCAGTATACATAAAATAAAGCTTTTAATGCCAAAATTATAGAATAAAGAGAAGAAAAGAAAAAAGAATAAAAAATTGGTCGACAAGGAATAAAGTAGGGGGAGATAAGGGCCAATAACACAATAAATTCCTCATTTATTTATTCATTCATATATGCATTTTTGACACCTATTTTGTAAAAATTATTTATTCATCAAATAGAAATATTTTGTACATGAAAGTTGCAGATAATAATGTGAATAAAAATACAAAATTGAGTTTGTACAAAAATAATACACAGTCTACATTTTATACACAGAATAAAAAGCCAAAATCTCAACTTCACAGACCCATATCTTCCAAATAAAAACTCAAAATACACCAAAATCACTTTAGTTGTATATAGCTTTTCAAGAACTATTTAATAAAATTGGTTTCATAATATTTGAAGTTAATCTGTGAAAGTTAGGTTTTTGGCCCTCATTGTACATAGTACTGATTAAAATATTCATTATATTCATTATTCATTATTTTTATGAATTTTTATTTTTAAAATTTTGTAAATAATATACAAAGTTCATATACATATTGAAATTAGCATAAAACCAAAAAGAAATTGAAAAATAAAACAAGTCTATAAAATACATAGACTAAAATTGCCTATGTTTCCTATGTATATAAATAAAAGGAAATCTCATTCTTTTATTCCTTCTTCATATATTTTTTCTAAATTGTAAATATCATCCATACTCTATTAAAAATATAAATCCAAAATAAAAAAAGTCATTAAACAAATAAAATTACCTAAAATACAGGTAAAATACCTATGAGTATACCAACATACTATATACATCTATTTATTTAAATAAACTCATAAAAATAAAATAAAAATACATTTATATTCCCAAAAATAATCTATAAATATATAAAATATAAAATATTAAAATAATAAAATAAATACACAAAATAAAAATAAATTATACAAAATACATATAAATATACTTATATAAATTCATCATTAAAATAAACCCATAATAAAATTCATCAAAAAAATAAATAAAAATCATAAATAAATACTACATTAATTATAAACATTTTTTATTTTATTAGTATAAATTAATAAAATCATTTATTATGTTTAAATAAAGGGTCAAGTCGATGCTGATGTGGACCAATCAGGTCTCGGCCTTCATTGACTGCCCGGTCAACTCCTCTGCCCCCAGCCGCCTGGTGTCAGACGTCACTTCGGCCCATCTTCTCCGACTTTCCCCTTCTATTCCTTTGAATTTCAAGCGTAGATTCCTTCATGAAAAAGCTCGGTCTATGCTCCAATCTTCACGCCAGCATCTTAGATCCATCATCTGGCCCATTGATTATTTGTGGCACCCCGGTCAATAAGGGTGCATCACCATGGATATAAATAAAACCCTCGACCTCCTCCTCCATTTTGGTCTCCCTTCGATCGCCTTCCACCCTTGTTTCCAGTCTTTAGAGGATCCTCGTGACAGGAGGGTTCTCCTGGACGCTTCAGTCGGCCGGAGGAGTTGAGGGAAGCACCCACGGCCGCCGCTCGCCGGAGGTCCTGCTCCCTGGTCGACCACCAGGTATAAGAGCTGCCTTTATCTTGTTTTGTACCTTAGTTTTCATTTTTAGTATTTAATCCAATATTTAGAGTAATTATTAGGCCCTTAGGTGCCAGATTAAGGCCAGATCGAAGTTCGCCGGAGTTCAGCTCCGGCGAACCTCTCTAACTTGATCTACGCACTACCCGACCCCCGCATCACCTCCATTTCACTCCCCTTCGCGTTCTACATCTAACCCACGCTTCAGACCAACCAGAGCCCCGCTGGCTCTGCGAATCGAGGTCCCCTCCTCCACTTCGCTGGACCTCGCCGTTCCCATTTGCCTCTGGAGATGCAACCCTCGGTCGAGGGAGACCCCCTCGAGCCCCTTGTCTTTTTGGTGCAGGTCAAGAGCCAAACGGAGCTCCCTGGAGCTCGATTCGATCACCTGCGAGGTTCCAGGACCCCCCTTTCTTCTCCGAATTTGCTGGACCGATCTAGGGGGTCCTAGACCTTATGGAGTACCTTGGACGCTGCGGAACACCTCACCAGACGTTTGGAGCCCATCGCCATCGCCAAGGAGCGCCCGGAAGAGGAGGAATCGACGATCAAAGTCAGGGAGGGAAACTGTTCCTCCCTGTTCTTCGTGCGCAGTAGCTACCGTCGGATGGAGGAGGCGGCCCCAGATCTAATCTAGGCCATCCAATCAGCAGTCACCTCGGCCGTTCGATCAAGCGTCAGATGCAATCTCAACCGAGGATC
Source organism: Ottelia alismoides (assembly GCA_037367405.1). Lineage (NCBI taxonomy): Eukaryota > Viridiplantae > Streptophyta > Magnoliopsida > Alismatales > Hydrocharitaceae > Ottelia > Ottelia alismoides. Next base: position 512,134 of record JAZKJV010005550.1, on the reverse strand, counting down.
GCGAAGGGGTATCGGGCTTCGACAACCTGCCACGTGGATAAGTGGCGTGCCCATCGCCGTCCATTTGCGCGCCTTAGGGGGTAATTTACACTGAGCCCTCTCGCATTTTTTGTCTTTCATTTTTAATTCTGTAAATAAATTATTATGTGTAAAATAATTGTAAATTTTGCAAGTAACCCTTGGGAGTTTTTGTATATTGCATTCCAGTCCAAGCCACGTCACCTCACGTGATCAGTTCACGTGAGGCACGAGGCATTTTGCATGGACACCCTCGCGGGTTTGGGTATTTTGTTTTGATCCAAGAACATCCAGAACTAGTGTAATATTTTTGTGTATTTTGCATCAAGGCCCCCGGATTTGTGGAAATTACATACAGGTATTTCCCAGGCGCGTGCTAGTCATGCCTGGGGTGGGTAAATTGCAGGGAGACCCTTGAGGGTTCTGTTATTTGTATTTGGTCCTTTAAGTTTTATATTCAGTATTATATTTTGTGTGAAAATTGCAACTTGCCCCTGTATGTTTTTCTAATTGCATTTATACCCCTGCTAGGCCTGTATTTTTGTATGCTTTGTCTATTTATTCCATGCATTGATAAAACCCCAAAAAATTCCACAAAAATTAATTTAAGCTCCTGTATAGTTGCACATTCAACTACATTTTTGCATTTCATCCTTATTGCATTTTAATATTTATTAAAAATAAAAAATATGCATTTTCAATAATATCTACCTTAGAAAAACCATAAAAATTATCAAAACACCTTGAAAAATTCTAAAAAAATTACCTATTGTGTATTTTAGTGGTTTTTAGTGTTTATCCAAAAATCACTAAAAAATTCAAAAGAAAAACCTTAAAAATAAAAAAAACACCTAAAAACTTCAAAAAATCTAAAAATTCATAGAAAAATCCCAAAAATTTAAACCCAGGTCCTGTAGTTTCCTTATTTTATTACCTTTATTTTAAAATTAATTTGGGAAAATTTTTTTGCTGTTTGCTATTTTTTCATTCCTATTTTACTTTCAGCCAACAGTTTTAGTCACTGTTTCTTGTATTTTAGTTTTTAAAAATACCAAAAATATTCTGAAAAATCCCCAAAAATCACAAAATAGTAGAAAAATATAAAAAGACCAAAAACACTTTATTTTCTAATTTTGGGTATTTTTGTCTATTTTTATAAATATCTTATTCCCTCTTTTCTTATATAATATATAGGAGGCCTTTCAAATAGGACGCAGTCCTTCCTGAGTTCAGGAAGGCCGCCCCTTTTTTGTATAAAAAAGGAGCACTTTCGTAGAATACGTATACAGTTTGTATTATAGGTGCACGTTATAAATACAAAGCCGCATACAAAACTATGTACTATAGTACAAACATTAAAACTGCACACTATAATACAAAACTGTATATGTATTCCACCAAAGTCATCCTGTTTTATACAAAAAAAGGGGCTGACCTTCCTTAACTATGGAAGGACTGCGTCCTATTTGAAAGAAATCCATAATATATATTCCAATATTGAAAAAGAAAATACAAAAAAAATATATAAAATTAAAAATTAAAATAAAAAAAATTAATAATATATATATATCTAAAAACCCACAAAAAGAGGATTCATTCAAGAATGACTTGAATGTACATGAACACCTATAGGCTACCCAATTTTTGTGTAGCTCTTTGTGGTTCGACCTCTACATGCTTATACACTATGCATTTTATGGTAGAGTAAATAAAATTTTAATTCACAATTTTGGGACTTAATTGACTTATTCTTTAATGTGGGTTAATCTCTGATTAACAAGGGTTTTGTGAGCGGTCGCCTCAGCGACATCATCGTCCCCGCCTCGTGCGAGACATATTTTGACCCTCGCAAAAACCTCGTTATCACTCTTGAAGATCAGGAGAAAACTACTTTTACTTGTCCGTTTGGCACCTATGTCTTTACACAGTTGCCCTTTGGATTGTGTAATGTCCCTGCTACATTCCAAAGGTATATGTTGGTTGTTTTTGCTGACATAGTAGGTAGTTTTTCTAGAGGTATTCTTGGACGATCTCTTGGTCTTCAGGTATAGTTTTGGCTTATGTCAATCATTTAGACTGAGTACTTCAACGTTGTTGTGAGGTAAACTTAGTGCTCTCGTGGGAGAAGAGACACTTTATGGTGACTAAAGGAATTATATTGGGCCACATCATCTCCAAACATGGTATGGAGGTTGACCCAGCTAAGATTGATGTGATCTCCAAGTTAGAGCTGCTGTAGAATTTGAAGCAGTTGAGGTTGTTCCTTGGTCACGTTGGATTTTATAGATGATTCATTAAGGACTTCGGCAAGATCACTAGACCTTTGATTGAGCTTCTGTGCAAGGAGAGTGAGTTTGTAGTTGATGAGAAAGTCCTCCTTGCATTTAACCAGATGAAAGACGAGATTACTAGTGCTCCTATACTACATCCACCTTATTGGTCTCTTCCCTTTGAGATCATGACGAACACATTAGATTTTGCAGTTGGAGCTATTTTAGGGCATAGAAGGGATGGTATACCGTTTTCCATACACTAAGCTAGCAAGGTTCTGGATGAGGCACAAAACAATTACATAGTTATAGAGAAGGAGATGTTAGCAGTGGTGTTTGCATTAGAGAAGTTCAGATCTTACTTACTCGGTTCACATGTCATTGTATACACAGATCACATTGCCATACGGTACTTACATGTAAAGAAGGATGCCAAACAACATCTTATCAGATGGATCCTTCCTCTAGATGAGTTTGATTTAGAGATTTGAGATAAACATGGAGTAAAGAATATTGTGGCATATCACCTTTCCCGGATCACAGATGCAGAGTCCTCTGAGCAATCAATACTTCCTATTTCAGAGACCTTTCCAATCACACCATTTTGTATGTGTGATGAGTCTGTGATTTATCACTCTTAAAGTTGAAAATAGAGCCTTGTCCCCGGGTATTTAGCTTCATATTTCCCTTTATCTTGCATAAATAAACATGCATGCATCAATCCACAAAATATGCATCTTAGCATTCATCTTTGCATTTAAATAAGAAGCCATTCCTTGTGTAAAATCCACTGTAAAATATCCACCGATTCATTTGTATTTTAGTTCTCTAAAATAAAATAACACCTTCCTTTTAGTGTGTTCACCATCAAATAACAATATAAGGAAAAAGGCCAGAGTTCTCTCTTGTAAAATACCCAATAAAACCCCAAAACCTCATGGACCTTAGAATGCCCATATCTCTCTCTTACCAACTCCGAATTAGGTCTACCCACCTTCATAGTAATATACATTCAGAGACCTTCAAAATGAGACTAATTTCATTCAATTCAGAGCTCGTAGGCAAAAGTTGGGTTTTTGGGCCTCCTTGTATACTATACATATGTACATTTGTATTCTTGTATTTTTGTATCATATTTGACCTCATCTCTGTATTTGTCAACACGAAACTTGTAGATCTCATCGAGATATACAACTTTCATGTTTTGAGTTTTTCCAAATTCGGCCTCCTTCTCTCTCCAATTTCATTTCTCTCTTCAACTACTCACAGCTGGCCACGTGGCGCCCTATGATTGCGCCACACGGCCCGCTCCCTTTGACTCATCCGCCCTCACTGCCAGTCGTTGGATCCCTTCTTGATCCAACAGCCTGAGGATCTCCACATACGCCTTAACTCCACCACCGTCTGATAAAGTCCCAGATCTCATCCAAGCCATCCGCTAGCGCCTCTTTCCCCTTGCACCACGTATCATCTTCTCCACCGTTCGATGGCTCATCTCACATCCAATCTTCACCATCCGAACCCGCGACTGATCTCAACCCTCCGATCGATCTCCAGATGCAATCTGGACCGCCCGCTCGCACTTTGCCCAGAGTCCACCACGTGGCCCTCGGAGCGCCATCCGATCTCGCTCTGAGAGTCTTGATCTACATCATTCATTAACGCCTTCACTCTCCACCATCCGATCACAGATCAGATTTAATATCGCCCATCCCTTCGTGCCACATCTTCAGCATGACACGTGGTACGGTGCGAGCCCTCTGATGTCATGCCGTCGGTCAGATCTCAGGCGTCAATCCGTGCCTCCATCTAGACCGTTGGATCGCAAGATCTAATGGTCGAGACATCGTCGTCAACCTCCGCATGCCCCGTGCCCACGTTCTCCACCGTGCGCAAGGGGCCGCCCCTTTCTATTTTCGGCTCCACACCGACCACCTACTCCGACCACTAACACCACCACGATGGAGCCCACTCATCCCTCATCCTCGCCAGCCCCCTCGATCTCCATGACAACCCTCAAAGTTGCTCCACAACATCCACGAACACCACCTCCTCGCCATCCCTACCGTCACCCTCATCCTATAAATCAGCCACCTCCAGCCACTTTCACCCCCATCCGCCACCACGGAGAGTGACTCCGAGCTCCCACCTTCAGATTGGTGACAACGATTTGATCCTAGGTCGAGCGACGACCGAGAACACCTCTGGCGAGATCCACGGTCGACCACCGCCGTGTCGCTCCTCCTCGAAGGCGCTGCACGATCTCAGGCCCCTCTACCGACCTTTGAGCGAAGACCTGGAAGCTTCCCCGGAGTTTCTGACCCCAGGTAGACTCCTCCATCTCTCCCCGATCTTCTTCTTATTTTTCCTTTGTCTTCTCCGATTCAATTCACCCTCCATGAGCACCTTCTCGCTCTACCAACCATTCCCTGAGCTCCGCAAAGGAGCTCTGATCTTCGCGCTACCCTTAGCTTCCTCAGATGACGTACTTCATCCTCCACCGATGCCAGTTCCGCCACCTAAGTGGAGCTTGACCACCGGATCACCCTCACCACTTCATAGGCCTCACACTTCACTCTACAACACTCCACGGACACAATTACACGCTTCGGCTATCTTCTAACCCCCTTGCAGGTACTTCCATCTTGATTGGCCGTAGGCTCGTCAGAGCTGCATTCGAGCTCCTCCGCCACCGCACTCCAGAGCGTCTCCTCCACTCCTGAGACCACCGGACGCTTCGCCAGCCATCCACGCATCTTCCGAGCTACCTCAGACCCTCCAACAACCTTTACTGACAACAGGAGGATGGGGCGGAGCTAGGCCAGCCTTGCCGGAGCCAGCCCTCTCCACCGCAGGAGGCGGAGGGCCGTTGGGGACGACAGCCAGCAGCTGTTCGATCCTCTTGATCGAATGGTTAGGAGCACTCCACGATGCAACGCCCCGCAACCGTTGGATCATCCTTGGTCCTACGCACCTGATCACGCCATGTCGCCAAGAACCAGAGCCTCAGAGGACCATTGGATTCATCCTGATCCAGTGGCGCTCGGTCGTCCACGTAGCCACCTCAAGAGCGAGCCCATCACCGTTGGATCGATCTAGATCTAACAGGTCGAGACACGTCACGCGCCAGCAGTTCATCACCGTTGGATCATCCTTGATCCCACAGTCCAGATCCGTCCACATCGCCTGATCCGAGCCTCTTCCCTGCCCATTAGGCTCGGATCACCTGAAGCTTCTCCGAGCCAGATTCGAACCTCTAGAGCTGCCCGAGCCTCGCTCCGAGCCTCCGGAGACCACCGAGCCTAGGGACTCCCACGTGATGTGCACGTGCGTCCTATGTTATTTGCATTGAGGCCCCTGAAGGTTTCCAAAATTACATTCCAGTCCCTGTCAGGCGACCCCACGTGAGGAGCACGTGCCCGTGGAGAAATTGCATCCACCCCCTCAGCATTATAGGTAATCGCATATTGGTCCCTGTCAGCATGTTTTATTTTCAGCAATTTTAATTCCTGTAATTGCATTTACTCCCTTATCTTTGCACGCATATTTAGGCATTCATATTAATTCATTTTTCAATTTGAAAAATTGCATTGTGTAGCTTACATTGTCCTCTTCATATGTGACGCTTAGCATATTTTTGTAATATCAGTAGATTTTCCTATTAATTAATTGGTTCATTTTTGCTATATTTTGCCCATTTTCGCCTATTAATTGGTAGTAATTTCTCCGTGACTCCAAAAATCCCCAAAAAATCACATTAGATCTAGGATAATTAGCTTTACCTTGCATAAAAATTTCATCTCAATTGCACGCATCCCATTGCCTAAATAATTCATTTAGTGATTTGCTTAAGTAATTTTTAATAGGTTCATTTCACATCAGAAATTAGGTTTAATAATTTTCCTGGATTCCTCACCTTCAGATCTATCTAAGGTAATTTGTATTCCCAAAAATCTTGCGATATGATATTTATTATAATTAATTTTGTTAAAATCATCTTGCATTCATATTTAATTCACAGTAATTTTATTTAGTGTCAGAAAATTCTAAAAAATTAGTGTAGCCTAATTTCATCCCATTTCATCATCTGGCCAAGTTTCGTAACTTTGGACTTGATTTGATCACCTTTCTGAATTAACTTGTGAACCAGCTAGATATTGCATGTATCTTGCATAAAAAAACCGAAAAAGACCAAAAAAATATTCCCTGAAAATCAAACCTTGGACTTTGCTAAAAATCTATTTAAGGATACAACTGCCTCCCTGAGTTCGACCTTGGGCTTGCCCAAGTAAAACAAATCGCCGCTCGAGATTAACTTATTTTAATTAAAAGTGGTTTTTGAATTGCTCTCATTATCCAACTGCAACGAACATTCTTAAATTAATTTGAGCATTAATTTAACCAAATTAACTAGGGTGGTGGGACGCTCTTCAAAATGGCGCCATTGCCGGGGAGGCACGACTTAGGTTAATTTGTAGTATTTCTGAATGCTTGATTTTCTATCCCCTAGTAGTCTGACCTCCGGTTTTCTGGTGAATATTTTCTATCCTTTAATTTTTGTATTTTTTGTGTCATTCTCTATCTGACCTCAAATTATTTCTGTGCGAGGAACGCGAGGAGTCGAAGACACTTCGAGGAATCGGCATTTTTTGAGTGATTTGAGAGGATTTGTAATTTATTTTTATTTTTATTTTTTCTTTATTTTTGCATCATTTCCGGCGGTTCCCGTTTGGGTTCTCGCGTGTGTAAAGATAGTGGAACTGTGTCCCCGTGTGCTGTGTGGATTGAATTGTAAATTAGGCTTGCACTAGCGGCTCCTCGAGCCACTCTAGGATTTGCTTGTGCTTGTAAATTTTAGGACCACACAATACACTTAAAAGACACTCCTAGACCACAGATCTAGTCAAAATAACCTGTGCTTCACTCGCTAATGGAACTGCTTGTCTAGGAGCGGATTTTTATCGCTTGCATTTGCATATAGTGTAAAAGATCTCAATTCTGTTCTGCATCCTGCATAAAAGAGAAGGGATCACTGTAAGTATTCTCTACTCAGCATACGCATCATCGTTTCTCGTGCATAGACTTTTCTCGATTTCCCCTTCTATTTTTTCAAACTTAAATTAAATGGAAATTGGGACTGGACGATAGGCGTGCTGTGTGGTTGGACTAACAAGTGAGAACTTAACTTAAAACCGGGACTGCTAACATTATTACCCAAAAAAATAAATAAAATTGGAAAATCTGTTTGCGGGAGACTAATCCCCGACCTTATTTTCAGGCTGAGTGAGGGTACTTGAGTGTGTGTGAACACCTTAAGGCAAAGCCCAAATCCTTGCCTTCTATATCACGTTCTAACTAATCCTAGCAAATATCACAAGTTGAATTTTTAAGGTTCACTGACTAGTACCAAGTAGCCTCCGCTTGTCTCAGGTAGATAGGGGCGAAATTGCAGTACTTCGCGACAAGTTGCCAGTAACCCCCCGGAGTGAAGTTCCGGCCTTGTCAGCCTCCGCCTGCTTGCAGGTAGATAGGGACAGGTCTTTGAATCCATTAAATTGGGATAGGAGCGAAGAAAGGAAGGACCGACGGTATCTTAGGCGTCAGGTTAAACAGGGAAGACACATCCAACTCTGAGCCGACTTCCCTATAGGCCACATAATCCTTGCTATCTTGCTTGAAAAATCACACTTAAAATTTACAAGATTAATTGGACTCGGTTTCAGTCCTTCATTGTGTTGAGTGTGAACCCAGGATCTTGGATTGAATTGTTTGCTTCAGGTAGGAGTCAAATCCTATCTTCACTTAGAACTCCCTAATCTTCTCGCCAAATCAAGATGAGTGACTGGGGGGATATCGACTCTTTATTCACCAATCTCTCTTTGAGCCCCCCATGAAACTCCTCTTCACTGGCCCAAGCGCACCTTGGACCACCCAGGACTCATGACCCTCCTAAGTTCTAGTTCCCTCACACTCAGAGTGGTTACTCTCAAACCAACCCTTTCCTCTCCTCCGATCTTATCGACGAAGACCATTGCCTCGGTAAGAATCCCTTCCTTGATTTGTCCTCTGACGCAGACCTTGTTTCATACCCAGGACTAGAGGACAAGATGCCACCTAAGCAGCCACCGCCAGATGAGGACTCATTGCGATAGATTCTTAACCGACTCGCTACAGCCGAACAACAAAATGCAGATCTAACAGCCAGAATGGGACAGATTATTGCAGTAGGAGGAATCGACCGACCAATGGTTGATGCCTACAACCCATAGGAGAATGAGATGCACAGTTGGTTGGCACCAGCGGTTCCCCCAGAAGCATTCGAGCTCAAGCCCCACTTCCTTAGCATGCTACTGAAGTTCAATGGAAATGCCCATGAAGAACCATATGCCTTCCTCTGAGACTTCGAGCTGGTTTGCAACAACCTTAGTCATCCTAAGGTTGGGAAGGATTGCATTAGACTGAAGGCCACCCCTTTCGCCTTAGGAGATAAGGCAGCACATTGGCTGAAGAACCTAGGGGTGATATGTACCACCTGGATGCAGTTCAAGGACTTATTCCTGAAGAAGTTCTACCCTCTCAGTAGAACTAATCAAATGAGAACCAAGATCGCTAGTTTCTCCCAGGGACCCAGTGAACCATTCCATGAAGCCTGAGATAGGTTCAATGACCTAATTCAGAATGTCCCTGCCATGGCATTTCTAAGGCGATCTTAGTCCAGACCTTGTTCTGTGGCCTGACCCCGGAGATGCAGGGGTTAGTCAGTGCCTCCTGCAGAGGAAGCTATCTGAACAAGAACGAGAATGCAGTATGGAAGATACTAGAACAGATGGCGGAAATAGGCAGGTCGCAGGCCACCAGGGCCTATCAGTTGTCTCCCTCAATCTTATCCAATGAGACAACTAGGAGGACTATAGCGGATCTGACAGAGGACCTCATCCTAGCATGGGGATGATAGCTGACAAGTTAACTATGGTCGAGTAGATCCACAAGAGGGTCACTGACCCTGATTCTCTCTTACGTCAGCCGAAGCAAGTAGAGGAACTTACTGAGAAGGTAGCTAAGATGAAGCTTCCCGCCCCTTCTGCACCGCCTGCACCTGTACACCGAGTCCACCTTGTACAGGAACATGCACCGGGGCCTCAGAGTGGCTGGGTAGAAGATCAGACTTACACCCAGCAGGACCAGCAAGCACTCCCACAAGTGGAGACCGGATACGAGGAGCCTCCGCAGGTGTTCGAGATCAATGGGCTGTGGTACAGCCGTGACCCCGTCAGCAGACAGTCGGGGATGGGGAACGGTCAGCCTCACCGACCTTCCCCAGCTTACAGAAAACCAGCTCCGTCCCCGCACTGTGCTTTGTTTAGTACATGCCCAAACGAGGGTACCAGCCTCAACAGCACCAGCAGCAGCAACACACATTCCACTCAGGCCAGCAGGGCCCGACACCGTCCCATCAACAGCAGCAGTATCGGCATAGCAAGCAGGGCCAATACAGAACCTCATCCACAAGTCAGCATCAGCAAGCCCAGCCCACCAAATTGGAGTCCCTCACCTTGGTGATCCAGACCCTGTCTGATAGGGTCCAACAGATCCAAAATGACTATCTGGATATAAGAACCGATCTGAATCGTGTCTCTCGTACCTAGGATCAACAAATGGCGCCAAAGACCCCTATTCCCGCCCAGGTTCAAGCCAACTTGAACATCTTAGCCCAAGGCCAGAACCGACCTCGTGATCAGGTATACTATTCAGGTAATTCTTTATTTGAACATGAGATCCTTTCGTATGATAATGTGAATCATATGTCCCTCAGGAGAGGAAGGACCATGACCATACCTGATCGGGCGTGGGCACTGAAGGAAGGAGCCACCAAGTCTCTACCTGAGGAGAACTTGTAGGAAGAAGAGGAGCAACACCACCATCACTACCACCAGCAGAAGAAGAGGACTTCTGAGTCTTCGAAGCAACAAACCCGCACCAACAGAGAGTCCGACGAAACCGACAAAGAGCATGCACCTCCATCTGAGGAGGATCGTCCAGAAGTCACGGAAGACGCATCACCGGTTTCGCCACAACATTTTTCTTTTAGTCAGAGTCAGAGTCCGAGTCTGTTTCAGAGTCCGAGTCTTGTACAGAACTTAGTTCCAGCTTTCAATGAAAACATTTCAGTTTCAGAACATGAGTTGGAGTCAATAATCCCTTTCCCCTGAGCTCTTAAGGGTGGAAAGAAGAAAATGAAAAAAAATCCAAAAAGATGACCCTGAGATGGCATAGTTCTGCAACAAATACATCAAGGTCATAATCCCCTTTGACAAGTGCGTGGAAATGACTCCTGCATTTCAGAAGTACCTTAAGGTGAGATGCACACCTACTAGGGTTAGTAGGAAGACCAAAAGCCGTGTTGAGAAACACATTCTGTCAGTAGCCACGACTTGTGCAATAAAGAACTCATTTTCAAGGAAACGAAGAGACATGGGTGCGCATTATGTGGTGAGTCATGTCGATTACATTGCGTTTGCACGCACTCTCCTAGACAACGGTTCCACAATTAACTTAATGCCTACAACCCTCTATGAGCGGCTTAATCTCTGACCTCTTAGGAAATCTAGAGCCCTCCTGTAGTTTGCCAATAAATCAACCAAGAGGTCCCAAAGAGAATTGATGAATGTTGTAATCAAAGTCAAGGGTCAAGAATACATGGTGGACTTCACTGTCCTAGATATGAAAACCCCTCGTAATTGAAGAGACTCCCATATCATCTTAGGCCGGCCCTTCCTCAGGACAACGAGGGCCTTGTTTTATTATAAGATCAGGAAGATCCAGTTCCAAACTCCAGGTGGGGATGATGAACTTGAGATGAAGCAAACCAGATGGTAGAGATCGAATTTCGAATCCAGCACCGAGTACTCTTCAACAGAAGCAGATTGCGATCATGTAGACACAGTTGGGCCATGGAGACATAACCCACTCAACACCGATGAGTCCCTCCCTTTCGGAGATGATCCCGTACATGAGTCAGTTTGTGAGGTCCTCAGAGATGAGTACAGCTCAGAACCTGCATCTCCCTACATCTTCGAAGACTTAGAGGCCCAACTGGGCCTGCCAGTCCTTCCCTCTTTAGAACAATCAGAAGATGAGGATGATGAGTCGGACGTGGCTTTTGCCGATCGCATGGAGACCTTTGATGATCCGACTCTAGAGCCGAATAACTTGGTGGCAGCAATTACAGAGAAAGATCCAGCCACTTCCAACACCGAACAAGATTCGATTGAGCCAGATTTCCTAGATGATCATACCATACCTGAGCTCAAGCCTTTACCCACAACACTTAAATATGCCTTCCTTGCAGGTCAAGACAAGAAATATCTGGTCATCATCAGTTCACGATTGATCGAGGAGTAGGAATCTCGCTTGCTAGAGATCTTGGAGAAAAACCGCAAGGCGATAGGCTGGAGCATTTCCGATCTCCACGGGATAAATCCCGCTCTGTGTTCGCATCATATCTACTTGGAGAATGAAGCCAAACCATCTTGTGAATTCCAATATCGTTTGAATCCAAATTTACGAGAGGTAGTGAAGAAGGAGATAGAGAAAGGGTGCAACGCGGGTTTCATTTATCCCATCTCCGACTCTAAATGGGTGGCCCCGATCCATGTGGTCCTGAAAAAGTAAAGAATTCAAATGACCACTAACGAGGACGGAGAGAAGATCGTGACACGAGTGCCCACGTCGTGGCGTGTCTGTGTGGATTATAGACGCATGAATGCCGTGACGAAGAAGGATCATTTACCCTACCATTCATTGATCAGATCCTAGAGAGACTAGCGTGAAAAGAGTTCTTCTGTTTCTTAGATGGGTTCTCGGGCTACAATCAAGTATCCATAGCTTTGGAGGACCAGGGAAAGACCACGTTCACATGCCCCTTTGGAACCTATGCTTTCAGGCGCATGCCTTTGGGTTATGCAATGATCCAGGTACTTTTCAAAGGTGCATGATTACTGTATTCGTCGAAATGGTCGGCGAATTCCTAGAAGTCTTCATGGATGACTTCTTGGTCCACGGTAATTCCTTCGATTCCTGCCTTAGGAATCTGGACCGAGTCCTCAAACGCTGTTGTGAGGTCAATCTGGTGCCCTCCTGGGAGAAAAGTCACTTCATGGTGATGAAGGGCATTGTGTTGGGGCACGTCATCTCCAAGAGAGGAATAGAGGTTGACCCTGCCAAGGTGGATGTGATCAGACGACTCCAGCCACCAACCAACATCAAATAGTTGCGATCGTTCCTAGGGCATATCGGATTTTATCGGAGATTCATCAAGGATTTTTTCTAAGATTGCCCGACCGCTAACTGAGCTTTTAGGCAAAGACATGGAGTTCGTTGTTGATCACAAATGTCTTGAGGCCTTTAAGCTATTGCAAAGAATGATCATGGATGCACCTATCCTACAAGCCCCAGATTGGTCTCTACCTTTTGAGATCATGACATACGCCTCAGATTTTGCTGTTGGGGCTGTGTTAGGACAAAGGAGGGATGGCATTCCGTTTGCAATTCACTACGCAAGCAAAGTGCTTGATACCTCTCGGCGTAACTATACCGTTACGGAAAAGGAGATGCTTGCGGTAGTGTTTGCCTTGGACAAGTTCAGATCTCATTTAATTGGATCCAAGGTAATTGTGTTCACTGACCACACGGCCTACGATACTTGATGGAGAAGAAGGATGCGAATGCGCGTCTTCTTTGGTGGATTTTGCTTATCGAGGAGTTTGATTTGGACATCCGTGATAAACCTGGAAAGAAGAACGTAGTAGCCGATCATCTCTCTCATCTCGAAGATATCAATACTTCTGAGGATTCACCAATTCGAGACTCCTTCCCTGACGAGTCGATTTTTGTTGTTGACTCACTCCCATGGTATGCCAACATCATGAATTATCTTGTCTCCAAGAAGGTTCCCGAAGGTTGGCCCAAGAACCACATCGATCGACTGAAGTCAGACGCTAGACACTACCATTGGGAGGATCCGATCCTTTTCTTTGAAGGGCCGGATTGTGTATGGAGACGGTGTATTCCTCAGGAGGAATACCAGAGTGTCCTTTCTTTATGCCACAGCTTAGAGGCAGGAGGACACCACTCCGGGAAGAGGATCACATGGAAGGTACTTGAGTGTGGCTTTTACTGGCCGACTCTGTTTCGCGATGCCATTACCTTTGCAAAGTCGTGCCCAGTATTCTAGAGAATGGGAGGAACCATTGGTTCCAAGGATGAGATGCCGATGCAGCCTGTCATCATTTGTGATGTCTTTGACGCCTGGGGCATCGATGTCATGGGCCCATTCCTTGTTAGCCACAGATTCAAGTACATCTTTATTGCGGTAGATTATCTATCCAGGTGGGTGGAAGCTATCCTAACCCGAGCCGTAGATAGCGGGACTGTCTGTAAATTCATCAGAGAGCACATCATCTCTAGGTTCGGGATCCCCAAAATGATGATATCAGATGGGGGTAGCCACTTTGTAAATCGGGAGGTGAAGAAACTCCTGAAGGACTACGGCATCGAACACCGTATCGCTAGTCCTTACCACCCACAGACTAATTGTATGGCTGAGGTGTCGAATCGGGAGGTGAAGACTATTTTGCAAAAGCTTGTCCGCCCAGATAGGAAGGACTGGTCTCAGATCTTGGATCAAGTCCTCTAGGCGTATAGGACATCTTACAAGACACCGTTAGGAACCTCCTGATAACCGAGTATTCCGCAAGGGTGTCAATAAATGATATATATATATAGTGTCACTGAAGCGACCGCTCGCAGCACACCCGAGTTAATCAACAATTAACCCACAATAAAAGAATGAATGAATTAAGTCCAAAAGTGTGAATTAATATTTATTACTCTACCACAAAATGCATAGTGAACAAGCATGTAGAGGTCGAACCACAGAGAGCAATACAAAAGTGCAATAGCCTAAGATGTGCATGTACCATAGAGTCATCCTTGTGTGAAGCCTGTTTTTGTGGGTTTTTTTTATATTCTATATTTTATTTTTTTATATAATATAGTTATATAATATATATATATATATACAAATTAGAGAATATAAATATATAAAGATATATATATACCCATAGAGGATAGGTATATATCATATAATACATACATTAGATATATATATATATAGATAAAATATTTTTTTAATTTAATTTTAGATTTTTATATATTAATAATTGTGTATATCCATATATATAGGTATATATATATATATTATTTCCTTTTTCAATAGGGGAATATATATAAAGGGGTGAGATGAGTGATACAATATTTATAAAATATATAAAAACACTCAAAAATATAGAAATAAAATCTTTTTGGTATTTTCATAATTTTTTACTGTTTTTGTGGTTTTTGGGCATTTTTCAACATATTTTTGGTATTTTTAAATAGCAAAATAAGGGAAAACAGGGATTAATCTACTGGCTGGGGATAAAATGGAAACTAAAAATACAAAACAACCACAAAATTTTTCCCAACTATTTTTAAAAGAAAGAGGATAAAATATAGAACCTACAGAAATTGAGTTTACATTTTTTTGGGGTTTTCTAGAATTTTTTATATTTTTTAGAAGTTTTTGAGTATTTATGAATTTTTAAGGTTTATCTTTTGAGATTTTTAGTGATTTTTGGATTAACACTAAAATAAGTTAAAATAGGCAGTAGGTATTTTTTTTGGAATTTTTAGAGGTGTTTTACTATTTTTTTTTGGAATTTTATAAGTTAGACAGTAAATAATAGGCATGTTTTTTATTTTTAATAAATGCAAAAATGCAACAAAATTAAAAACTAAAAATATGGCGTACAAGAGCAAGCTAACATGAGCTTATATCCATTTTTGCAAAATTTTTCAAATTAATATGAGGCATAAAATAAATGGACAAAGCATACAAAAATATATGGCCTAGCAGGGGCATTTTTGCAAATAAAAATAAACTCAGGGACCTCAGTGCAAAAATCACAGCAAAAATAAACATTTACTTTTATTTTCGGGGCCATTTTACAATTAATAAAACCCGCCAGGGTTAAAGTGCAAAAGTCACGCGCCTCATGTGGGACTGCACGTGAGGCGCGGAGGGACCAATATGCAAATATAAAAACTCCAGGGGGCGTACTGCAAATAATACAATTTATTTACAACGTGGCATTTTATTTTTGGCATTAAACTATAAATACAAAAAGGTGGGGGGATATGTCTGAAATTTACCCCCAAAGGCGCGCGATCCAACGGCGTCGATCACTTCACTTAGCCACGCGTCGCGCATCTGACGGTGGATACCGGTTCGCCGATGAAGGGTTCGGATTAGATGCTCCTCGCGGATCTGACGGTCTGTTCGTGTCTTCATCGGACGGCTCCTATGCGATCTGGGCCGGGCCTCCTGATCTGACGGCGCTGGAGACCCCTAGAAGAACAGGGAAGAAGCTCGCCCCCGACGAGCTTCGATCGAGAAGCTCGGGCTCCTCCAGGCATCTCCCGCGCATCTGGGATGGTCTGAACGTAGCTGGAAGCCTCCTGCGTCTACTGATGGTCTCGCCATGGCTCTTGGAGGTCCGAAGAGCTCGGACGAGGTCGGTGAAGAACGGGACCTCGAGGAACCTCTTCCTGGTTTGAATCGAGCCCAGATGGGCTCCTTTCTTCGCTGTACCTGCATAGGAAGAACCGGGGGAGCGAGGGCTACCTCCTCGACCCCGGGTTCTGAAGCTCTGCAGCAAGATGGAGTGAGGTGGAGGAGCTCCGGCGACAAGCGGAGGTGGAGCTCCGATTCGCAAGGACAGAGGGTCCTTGGTTGATCAGGGGTGATGAATAGATGGAGAACGCGAGGAGAAACGAGGTGAAGGGTGATAGGTGGTCGGATACGGTCAGGATCACGGTGAAGAAGTCGTCAGAGCAGAGCTCCGGCGAACTTCGATTTTTGGATTTTAAGCTACACTAATTAACTAAAGACTAACCTAATAATGGGAATAAAAAAACTAACACTAAAATCTACCTAGAAAGCGATAAAAGGAGCAACTCTTATACCTGGGGCCACCAGGGAGCAGGACAGACGCCGGAGCTCCGCCGCGTCAAAATCTTCCCTCCTCCGGCCGATTCAAGGCGCTGGAACACTCCCCCTGTCACGAGGAACCTTCCAGGATTGAGATCAAGGCTTTTGGGTGGATCAAATTGGCCAACTTTGCGAAGGAGGACAGAGCTTCTTATTTATAAACCTTGGGATGAACCCTTATTGACCGGCGACTATTGCTTAATCCAATGAGCATCACATTGATCTAAGATATCAGCGGGCATCATCGATGATCAGAGATGATTTCTTGTGAAGAAAGAGAGCGCGATCGATGGATGAGATGCCCGTAAAAAAGGGACAAAATCCGGGGAAATGATGGTTCAGAAACGCTAGGTCCCGGATGGGACAGTTGACCAGGCGGTCAATAAGGGCTGGCGCCCCATTGGTCCAGATCGGCCGCTAAAAGACAAAATAGGAATCCTTATTCGAAATTGATTTATTTATCCTAGTAAATGATTTTATTATTTTTTTCTTATAAAATTAAAAATATGTATTATTTCATGTAGTATTTATTTATGATTTTTATGGAATTTTCTGAAGTGTTTTATTATAGTTTTATTTTAATAATGTGTATATGCATATATTTACATGTAGTTTGTGTATTTTATTTTAATTTGTTTATGATATTTTATTATTTCATTGTTTTATTTTATAAATTTATAATTCATTTTTGTGAGTGTGAGGGTATTTTTATTTAATTTTTACGAGTTTATTTTCATTTTTAAAATAAATAGGGATTGGTATATGTAGGTATACTTGGAGGTCTTTTACCTATATATTATATAAACTTTATTTATTTAATTTATTTTCTTGGTTTTTATTTTAGAATTGTATTTTTGATATATGATGTATAATATGTACACCATTATAAAAATATGAGAAAAGAAAATAATTAAAGAATGTTTTCCCTTTGTATTTTTGTACATATTGGATCATAGATACCTTGCATATTATCTTGCATTTACTTATTTTATTTTAGAAGTCCTTTTCAGTTTCATTCTAATTTTAATATGTACATGTATTATATACATTATTTACAAAATTCTAAAAATATATTTTGCTAAAAATAATGGACAATGAATATATTGAATATTTTAATCAGGCAGGCTGCACAATGAAGGCCAAAAACCTAACTTTTACAGATGGACTCCAAAAATTATGAAACCAATTTTATTAAATAGTTCTTGGAAAGCTATATACAATTAAAGGTGAGTTTGAGTGATTTGGAGCTTTTATTTGCAAGATATGGGTCTGTGAAGTTGAGATTTTGGCTTTTTATTCTATGTATAAAATGTACACTGAGTATTGTTTTTACACAAACTCAATTTTGTATTTTTATGTACATTATTATCTGCAATTTCATGAACAAAGTTTCCTTATTTGATGAATGAATAATTATATACAAAATAGGTGTCAAAAATGCATTCATAAATGCATGAATAAATGAGGTATTTATTGTACACTGGCCCTTATCTCCCCCTACTTTATTCCTTGTCGACCAATTCCATGTTGGCCTTGGTCTCGGGGTTCGGGTCATAAAATATCTGCAATATTTTATTCCTTTTTCTTTTCTTCTCTTTATTATATAATTTTGGCATTAAACACCTTATTTAATGTAGAATTAATACAATGAACGATGAATGCTATTATGTACAATTTGATGCTCTTTACATGCATTTGCTGGGGTTTTTGAGGCCAAAATGATAGAATAAAGGTGATGAAATGGAGATTCATCACCCCCCTATACTTGCCTTTGCTAGTCCCTAGCAAACACTTATACAAATAAGTACAAAAAGAATAAAGAAAAGAGAAAGGAGAATTAAAGCAAGATAGAGCGAATAGGGGTGCTTTCAGTGCAATGCATGTCTTTATAAAATCTGAATTTGGAGCTCCTGTCAGACCTTGGGTGTAGATGTGTGTGGAACCTAGTCGAGAACCAGCTCTAAAATACAACATCCTTCGATAGTCACAGAACTCGGTTCAACCCACCGCAATAGCCTGGTCAGAACTGGTCTACATCATACACAAACCCTTATAACTATGAAGCTGACTTGTACAGTGTAAGTGATAGTGGCCCTCCCCAACTGAAATGATAAAGGAACTGACTTCTCTAGAATGACAACCCAATGATTCCCCAATCCAACAGCTCTTTCCTCGAGGAGCAGGGTATTCCCTTCTAAGTTCAAGTGGCAACCAGCTCGAGAGGAGGGGGTGAAGAGAAGAATGGATGGTAGCCAATGTAGCTACCTATCCTAGGATGCAAGACCAGTGTAGTCAAGTCATCCAGCTGCAGGCTCACATATTTGACTTTGGAACTCAAGCTTGCTTATTGGCTTTACAACATATATACATACTTTGCAGGCATTTATTTTTGTACAGGCCTGATGAATCTCCATTTCATCACCTTTATTCTATCATTTTGGCCTCAAAAACCCCAGCAAATGCATGTAAATAGCATCAAATTGTATATAATAGCATTCATGAGTCATGGTATTAATTACACATTAAATAAGGTTCTTAATGCCAAAATTATAGAATAAAGAGGAGAAAAGAAAAAGGAATAAAATATTGCAAATATTTTATGACCCAAACCCCGAGACCAAGGCCAGCATGGTATTGGTCGACAAGGAATAAAGTAGAGGGAGATAAGGGCCAGTGTACAATAAATACCTCATTTATTCATGCATTTATTTATGCATTTTTGACACCTATTTTGTACATAAATATTTATTCATCAAATAAAGAAACTTTGTTCATGAAAGTTGTAGACAATAATGCAAATAAAAATATAAAATTGAGTTTGTGTAAAAATAATACCTAGTGTACATTTTCTACACACAATAAAAAGCAAAAATCTCAACTTCACAGACCCATATCTAGCAAATAAAAACTCCAAATCACCCAAATTCACCTTTAATTGTATATAGCATTCCAAGAACTATTTAATAAAATTGGTTTCATAATTTTTGGAGTCCATATGTAGAAGTTAGGTTTGTGACCCTCCTTGTACATAGTATTGATCAAAATATTCCATCTATTCATTATTCATTATTGTCATAAAATTATATTTTTAGAATTTTGTAAATAATGTATATAATGCACACACACATTAAAGTAAAGGAAAACCAAAAATAATTTCAAAAATAAAATAAGTCTACAAATTCATAGACAAAATACCTATGCTATATATCTATATATAAATAAAAAGGATTTTATTCCTTGGTTCTTTTATTCATTTATATTTTTATATTAATGTATATATTATATATAACTTATTAAAAATACAAATCCAAAATAAAAACAAATAAAATTCATTAAATAAATAAAATGTATATAATATATAGGTAAACTACCTATAAGTATACCTACATATACATAAACACATTTATTTAAAAATGCAAATTACCTCATAAAAATCAAATAAAAATATATTTACACTCACAAAAATAAGTTATAAATTTATAAAATAAGAATATAAAATAATAAAATAAAATAAACAAAATAAAAATAAATAATCTCATAAATACATCATTTTAATAAAACCGTAATAAAATACTTCAAAAAAAATAAATAAAAATCATAAATAAATACTACATTAATTTATAAATATTTTTTTATACAAAAAATCTAATTATTTCATTTATTACGTTAAATAAATCAGTCAATTTCTTGTTGACGTGGACTAATCAGGTCCTGGCGTTTGTTGACCGCTCGGTCAACTGCGCCCCCAAGCGTCTGACTTGACGTGGACTGTCCATTCCCCCGATTTCATGCATTTTTCCCGGGCACACCATCCATCAATCGAAGATGCTTCCTTCACAAGAATTTCTCTTTAATCATCCATGATGCCCACCAAAATCTTAGATCAATTAGATACTCGTTGGATCAGTCAATAATCGCCAGTCAATAAGGCTACTCGCCAATGTCTATAAATAAGTAGCTCCGCCTCCTTCCTCGAATTTGGCCACTTTTAATCCGATCTCAAGCCTTGATTCTAGTCCTGGGACATTCCTCGTGACAGGGGGTGTGTGCTGGTGTCTCGAATCGGCCGGAGGGAGGAAGATTTTGACGCGGTGGAGCTCCGGCGTCCGCCCTGCTCCCTGGAGGCCCCCAGGTATAAGAGCTGTCCATTTATGCATTTTTAGTTAGCTTTTAATGTTAGTTTTTCATTCCAATAGTTAGATTAGTTGTTAGTTAATTCCCTTAGCGTAAAAATCCAAATTCAAAGTTCGCCAGAGCTCGGCTCCGGCGACTTCTCCACAGTTGTCTTGCCTGTCTCCGACCGCCTCGTTCATCCCATTTCAAACCTCAGCGCCTTCTCCATCGATCGCACCCATTTGCTCAACCTAGGACCCTTGGTCTTGGCGAATCGGGGCTCCACCTCCGCCGTTCGCCGGAGCCCCTCCGCCCACCTTCATTTTGCGTCGCAGCTTCAAAACCCCGGGTCGAGGAGATAGCTCTCTCGCCCGCGGTTCTTCCTATGCAGGTACATAGAGGAATAGAGCCCATCTGGGCTTGCATGGAACCAGGAAGAGGTTCCTGGGGGTCCCCTTCTTCACCGACCTCGACCGAACGACTCGGACCTCCAGGAGCCGTGCGAACACCATCAGTCGACGCGTAAGCTTCCCAGCTACGTCCAGAGTGCTTCAGATGCGCGGTAGATGCCCGGAGGAGCCCGTGCTGCTCGATCGAAGCTCGCCGGGGGCGAGCTTCTTCCCCGTTCTTCTAGACGCCTCCTGCACCGTTGGATCGGGAGGCCAGGCCCAGATTGAAGGAGAACCGTCCGATGAAGACACGCGTCCACCGTAAGATCAGCCAGGAGCTTCTAATCCAGGCCCTTCATCGACGAACTGGCATCCGCCGTCCGATGGGCGACACGTGGATAAGTGGCGCATCCAGCGCCGCAGGATGAGGCGCCCTTAGGGGGTAAATTTCACATCTAGCCCCCCCGTTTTTTGTATTTATTATTTAATACCGAAAAAAAGTTTAAGTTGTAAATAAGTTGTAGAAATTGCAGAACAACCCTTAAGGTTTTGATATTTACATTTTAGTCCCTCCGCGCCTCACGTGTAGTACCCACGTGAGGCGCGTGAAATTTGCATGTAAACCCTGCCGTGTTTTTGTAATTGTAAAATGGTACTGAAAATAAAAGTTAACGTTCATTTTTATTGTAATTTTTGCATGTATGCCCCTGTCAGTTATTTTATTTGCAAAAATACCCCTGCCAGGCCATTTATTTTTGAATGCTTTGTCTATTTATTTAGAGCTTCATATTTCTTCGAAAAGTTTTGCAAAAATAGACATAAGCTCCTGTTTGGTTGTTCTTGCACGCTATATTTTTAATTTTTAATTTTGTTGCATTTTTACATTTATTAAAAATAAAAAACATGCATTTCATTTACTGTCTAGCTTATAAAATACCAAAAAAATATTAAAACACCTCGAAAAATTCCCAAAAAATTAGCTATTGTGTATTTTAAACTATTTCAGTATCAGTCTAAAAATCCCTAAAAATCTCAAAAAGAAAACCTTAAAAATTCAAAAAAACCCAAAAACGTCAAAAAAATGTACAAAATCAAAGAAAAATCAGAAAAATATGAACTCAGTCTCTATTTATGCTATATTTTATTACCTTTATTAGAAAAATAGTGTGGAAAATTTTTGAGACTGTTTGTTTTTTTTAATACCTATTTTTCTTACAGCCAGACCCTATTCCACTGTTTGCTCTTATTTTGCTATTTAAAAATACTAAAAATGTTTGGGAAAATGCCCAAAAATCACAAAAATAGTAAAAAAATCATGAAAACCTCAAAAACACTTTCTTCCTGAATTTTTGACTATTTTTGAGTACTTTTATAAACATTATAGTGCCTCTTTATGTATATGTATGTATTGCCAAAAAAAGAAAAAAATATATCTAATTACTTATATATATTTATATATCTATTTATTAACCCTAATATATATATATATATATATAATATATATAATATATATAATATATATGCTTATATATACCTATATATATATTGGATGTATTACAAGCTATAGACTAACCCTCTACGGGTATACATGTATTTATATATTTATATTTTATATGTATATATATAACCTAATTATATTATTATATAAAAAATATATATAAAAAAATAATAATAAAAAAATAAAAATAATAAAAAAAATAAAAAAAATTCTAAAATTCAAAAACCCACTTCACACAAGGATGACTCTGAGATACATGTAGGCTATGGTATTTTGTATTGCTCTCTGTGGTTCGACCTCTACATGCTTGTCACTGTACATTTTATGGTAGAGTAAATAAAGATTAATTCACATTTCTTTTTGAGCTTGATTGTTTTATTCTTTGGTTGTGGGTTAATTGCTGGTCAACCCAATGTTTGGTGAGCGGTCGCCTCAGCGACACTTGATACATTTATTATGGTGACCCTCGCTGGATATTTGCGGTTATCAGATGGCGCCGTTGCCGGGGAGCAATGAGCATAGCCTAATTTATTTTGTCATTCTTGTATAGAATTTTTGATTCATCATTCATTTTTGTGAGCAGCTATTTTTATTGATATTAATCACCATGCTCCATCGATTTATGTCTGTGATTATTTTATCTGCTCCATTTTATTGGTTGAGCCATACTAATGCACTCTTTTTGTGACTTTGATGCGAGGGCCCGCCACGCGAGGATGGCTTCTTAGGAGGCCAATGCAGCCAAGCTTGGAGGAGGATGGTCTTCTTCTCATGACCATCTGGAGAGAGCACCAAAGAAGCAAAGAGAGGGAGATTAGATAGGATTAGAACACTTAGGATTATTTATTTTGTAATTTATGGTGAGAGAGAGACTATTTTGGCATGTAATTAAACATGACTCTACTCTTCACAATGAGGTCCAGTACCCGGGTGATTGTTCACCTGGGGGCCTCATCGCGGCTTTTCGAGTTTTCATCGCTTTATTTTCTTTGTTTTCCGAAGTTTTGAGCTTTCCGCCTTTCTTTTACGTTGTTTTGTGTGCTTGGAGCCCCTAGATATAGGTTGCTTGACTCGGTAGCTAGGTCCAAACATTAATAAGAATGCATGTTCCTATAGTCTACTTCGCTTGGATCTAGTCAAACTTAAACAAGCCGTTCAGTTATCTCTTAGCCCTCCGTGCCGTAGCGAGCCCTGTAAAGCGCTTTCTCCTACCCTCAATTTGTTGAGCATAGGAGGGGTGAGCCAAGACCAGACCCTCTTGGGCTAGAGATAAATGAGCGACTTACGGTTCTTCACGCTAATAACAGCTTATGTTTAGGACGATTTTGTGCCTTGCATACCGACATGTAGATAGGTTTAAAAATTCTGTTTTGCATACCACATGGAGAGAGCTGGGATGCACTGTAAGTCTTCTAACTCAGCATGCGTCATTCGGTTCAATATTGAGATTTCCATCATGGAACCACTTGCACGGCTTTTCCGCTATCTCCCTCTGATTTTGAGCACCTAGGACTTAAATGAAAATCTACAAAAACGTTAGGCACTGGTATGAAACAGACTCAAAAAAAGTGAAAACCCAAAAAAATAAAACAAGGGGACTGCTAAATAAACTTTGACCTTAATTAAAATCTGTAATGGACTATCATTGTACCGGGTTAATAAAGCCCTCATTGTTTTCAGGTACCTTGGAGGGGGACCAAAACCCTACTCCCTTGAGCGAGTGCGACCCTTAAGGATTAAAAGCCCAAAACCCAGTCTGCAACTGCCTTGTGTATCGCCTGGATTTCTGAAGTAATGGCGCTTCTATGGTACGTAGGCGAGTAGGACTTGGTCACCAATGGTGACTCTCTGTTGTGAGAGTATCGGCCCTGTCTGAAGTATTGAGCATAGGCCACGCCTTCACGGGGGTGTCTGTCTCATCGTCCTACGTCCGAGTAGGTTCTTGCACGCTCACGGGTGATTCCGTTGCGAGCGAGAACCGAAGTATTGGTTTCGCTTATCGGCTTCCTCTCTCTTTTCTTTGGCTGAGAAGGGATCCAGGAAGGATTACAAGGACCCCAAAAAGTACAGACTACAGGTTACACAGGAGGAGGACAAGTACGGGATACTCTTCTGGCAGTACTCTCTCCCCTATAGGGTAGTGTACTAAGGACTTGTTATAAGAAATGCCTGAAAAATCACAACTCTAAAAATGAAAAGATAATAAATAGCCGAGCTTTCACAGCTTCACATGGTGTGAGTTGGTGAACCTGATTTTGTATTGTGTTTGTATGGATCTAGATTAAGGTTCAAAGATCAAGTCCCGCGCATTTGCGCACATTTTGTTGTTTCTCCCTTTGACCACCCCGCTCAACCGAGCCTCTCTACTGTTTTACACTCCTTTTATTCCTCGTTGACCATCGTATCTTTCATCCAACATCCGATCCTCTCGTGTACTTCGCGAAGTTGATCCATGGATGGTTTCCGTCGGGATCATGCCGACATCCACATCGATTCCATGGGCTCAACTCTGTCAATAAGTTCGAGGCGATTCCCGAGAACCAGATCCGGACTTTGCGGATCGATCTCCAGACTCCTCATTTTCTACCTTTCTCTTGGCCACCCAATAAACTGGGATCACTCCTGTCCCACTTCTGCCATTGCGAATGGAAGTCGATTACAGTCTACATCCTTTTCCATTCACAACATGCTGGGGTTGACCTGAATTCCAGCTTCATCACGGCAGCTGAACATTAATTGCAAGTGATCTGATTCGGACTATCTCATTCTGCAGATAGAAGATAGTGCGAGCCCTGGAGACTACTCCGGAGTTCATCTCGTCCGATTCAGACCCTGACATGGCTCCAGGAGGAAAGGGCAAGGGTCAGCAGTCGCCACCAGAGGGACAGGTGCCAGATCAGAACCAAGTCAATGCACAGTTGCTGGCATCTATACAGGCCATACAGCAGCAGCTGACCAAGCAGGCCCTGACACAACCCGCATTCCAGGATATGTTGAATGACATGATGAACCGTGATGATGGAGGAGGAGGCAGAGGCAGAGGAGGCAGGGGAGGAGGAGGTGGAGGTGGAGGTGGTGATCCTCCTGATGATGACCTTGAATTACCACCACCAAAGCCGACACTCAAAGAAACATATAATCCGGGAGACATCCAGATGACCGAGTGGATTCTCATTCCACCGGTACATGCCCACTTTGAGCTGAAGCCCCAGTTCATAGCCCTTCTCCCTGCATTTCATGGAAACACCAGCGAAGAGCCGTACATTCACCTGCAGTAATTCTCCCGCATTTGCCGTACTACACACTATCCCAATGTCCCTCTGGACATTGTGAAGATGATGGCTTTCCCCTTCAGCCTACAGGACAAGGCCCTCTATTGGGTCAATCATTTGGGCAAGGTCGTGACGACCTGGGAAGAGTTGAAATCCGCCTTCTTGCACAAATATTACCCTCTCGGTCGGCTCAACCAGATTCGAGCCCGTATCAGTAATTTCACCCAAGGACCCCACGAGTCAATACATGAAGCTTGGGATAGATTCACTGACCTGCAGGAGAAGTGTCCCCATCATGATATCCCGAAGACCAGCTTGGTCCAACATTTCTTTGGGGGACTGAATATTGAAAGCCAACGCTAGTGGATGCAGCATGTGGGGGTTCCCATTTTAATAAGGGTGAAGATGTAGTCTGGCAGATTTTCGAAGAAATGGCCGAATGAGAGGCCGCCCTCTCTTCATCCAAGGCATATCAGAAGCATCTCTAGATCCTCCAGAAGCAAGTGCACATGGCTGCATCCAAGGAAGCAGAGAGAGATGAGAGCTCCAACCTCAGCATCATCGGGGGCCATCTCTCTAAGGTAGATATCATCGAGAAGTGATCACAGGACCTCGAGAAACTCGCTGTGATCGAAAAGAGGACCCAGAACCTGGATAAGCTAGATCAGATCAACAAGTACCTTGAACTGTTGGTCGGCACGATCAACTCTGTCTAGTCGGCTACACCATCAGACGCTCCTGCTAAGAATAAGGACGAGCAGCATCAGCCTCAGCCGAGCCAGCAGCCTCCGGCAGTTCAGCACGTGTACTACGTGTAGGCACCCGACCAGGGCCTGCCGCAGCAGTAGATGGTCGTGTACCAAACAGAGTTCCTTTCTGTACCTGATCCAGTCTTCCCACCACCACCCCTGATCCAAGAAGTCAATGGGGTATGGAGTAACAATGCACAACCGACCCGTCCTCAGGGACAACCCCAGGGTCAGCAATTTTCCAGTCGGCAGTACCACCAACCTCAGGGTGGTCGTTTTGGTCAAACCTCTCAGCCTCACCAACAGTACCAGCAGCCTCCCCAGTTTTCACATCAATGGAGGCAGAATTTTCCTTACCAGCAGCAGCCGCAGTACCGCCACCCACAGCCGTACCACCAGTACGCGGCTGCCCCCTCTCCACAATATCATCAGTATCCTCCTCCGTCGTACCAACAGCTTCAACTTCCTGCACCCCCGCAGCATCACCAGCAACAACCTCCACACCCATCTAACCAACAGCAGCGTGGTCTGCATGCTGAACCATCAGAAGCACCCCCTGTGAATCCCACCATGGATTGTCTGGCCCAGCTTGTCAAAGGGCTAGCGGATATGACAAAGCGGCTTGACAACCTGACCGCCACCAGAACTACCATTCCGGCGCAGGTCGAAGCCAACCCCAATAATTTTAAGAAGAAAGAGCAGGTAGATTGTGATGTCCTGTCCGAGTCTGGTAATGATATTACTGTTTATTCTAATGCTGTTACTCTCAGGAGCGGTAGGGCCTTGCCTCCGCCTGCTACCAGAAGTGGGGTGAATAAAGAAACAGGTGGATCGTCATCTTCCGCATCAGCCGTGCCAGCTCTAGGGGCGGGTGAGGAGGAGGAAGAAGGAGAAGCCAGTCCAGCCGTCGTGCCATGTCAGCAGCAACTTCAGCCAAAAATACAAAAAAATCAGCAAAAACAAAAACAACAAAAAGAAGCTCGTACTAGAAGCGAAGCCGTGCTAGCCTTGGAGGAGCCGCCAGCAGCAGCCGATCCCTTGCCAGCCGATAGAGCAGACGCTACCCTTTTTGATCACCCTGCAGCACCAGCATGTTCAGATCCAACGTGTACTCCTTTTTGTAGTTCGGATGTACAACATTCTGTGGGCGATGATTTTGATGTAAATAAGAACTCTGATTTTCCTGCTAGTAGTGTACATATTCCCTTTCCTCATGCAATACAAAAATCCAAAAAAACTGCAAAACGAAAAAAAGGCATTGTCTGATCCAGGTGTTGTGGATATTTTGGATAAATTGACTATTGAGATTCCCTTGTTGAAGGCCGTGGAATACATGCCAGTTGTAAAGAAAGGACTGAAAGAGGCATGTACTAACAGGCGTCGGCCAGCGCAAGACAACAGACGCCGAGAAGTAGAAAAACACGTTCTCTCCATGGCCACTGTTGCACCATCAGCAATCTCCCTTAGAAAAAGCAAGATACATGAGCACCTCTGATCAGTTGTGTGATTTTTGACCAGGTCTTCGAGCGCACTCTCTTGGATAGCGGATCTTCCATCAACCTTCTGCCCTCGTCAATAATGCAAGAATTCGGGCTGGGACCGCTCAAGCAGACACGCATGATCCTTCAGTTCGCTGACCGATCCGTCAAATGGCCCCGAGGTCTGTTGGAATACGTAGTAGTTAAGGTGTAGGAAATGAAATTCCCAGCTGACTTTGTAGTCCTTGATATGGACTTGCCTGCACCCCTGCTCCAGACCCCTATCATCCTTGGCAGACCATTCCTTCGCACTTCAGGTGCCGTGGTTGATTACGGGTCTGGGAGAATCACTTTCAGCTCGAACAGCCAGCAAATCACGATAAACATGAACAAAGAGCAGAATGCCACAACTGATGAGAGCCAGGCAGCATCAGAAGCAGACTGTGATTTCATTGCGGAGATCAGAGATTCAGAGTTACCATTGGACGATCCATGGACCCCAGAAATCCTCACTCTTGAGGAGGACTTGGAAAGCGCAGTCAGCATATGCTCCGATGATTCATGGGAGACAGATTCTCAGATGCAGGCGCATCTTCTTGAGCAATCACTCCAGACCGAACATGATCAGCTTAGCGCGGAACCATTCGGTGCATCACTGGGATCTCAACAGGATGATGAGGATGGTAGCAGCCTCAAAGTACACCCCACCACCAGCATGGTATCTGAAGTGACAGATAAAGTGGGCAGATTAAAGCCAGAACTCAAGCCACTTCCTGCAGGCCTGAAGTATGCTTTCCTTGCTGGTGAAGAACACATGTATCCGGTCATCATCAGCAGTAGGCTGACGCCGGATCAGGAATCTCGTCTTCTCGAGGTTCTAGAAAAGAACCGCAAGGCACTTGGTTGGAGCGTATCTGACCTCCGAGGGATAAATCCAGCTCTGTGTTCACACCATATCTATCTAGAAGAAGATGCCAAGCCGTCCCGCGAATTTCAGAGAATGCTGAACCCTAACCTTCGGGACGTCGTCATGAAAGAAATCACGAAATGGTGTGATGCAGGATTCATCTATCCCATCTCCGACTCTAAATGGGTAAGCCCACTGCATGTCGTTCCCAAGAAATCTAGGCTTACCGTGGTTACAAACGATAAAGGAGAGGAAGTTTCAACTCGGGTACCAACATCCTGGTGGGTGTGTGTTGACTACCGCCGTCTCAATGCAACAACCAAGAAGGACCACTTCCCCTTGCCATTTATTGATCAAGTTTTGGAGAGATTAGCAGGCAAGGAGTTCTTCTGCTTTCTGGACGGGTACTCCGGGTACAACCAAGTGGCGATCGCTCCTGAAGATCAAGAGAAGACTACCTTCCCTTACCCGTTCGACACCTACGCCTTCAAGAGAATGCCCTTTGGATTGTGCAACGCACCTGCAACCTTCCAAAGATGCATGTTAGCAGTCTTCGCCGAGATGGTAGGCAGTTTTCTCGAAGTGTTCATGGACGACTTCTCTGTCTATGGTGATAGTTTCGATTCTTGTCTTGAGCACCTAGACAGAGTGCTTCAGAAATGCCGGGAAGTTAATTTAGTGCTCTCATGGGAAAAGAGCCATTTTATGGTCACTGAAGGTATTGTGCTGGGCCACGTCGTTTCCAAACGTGGCATGGAAGTCGATCCGACGAAGGTGGATGTCATTTCAAATCTTCAGCCACCTCAGTCAGTGAAGAATGTGAGGTCATTCCTGGGGCATGTGGGATTTTACAGGCGATTCATCAAGGATTTCAGCCGCATTGCCTGACCTCTGACAGAACTCTTGTGCAAGGAGACTGAGTTCGTTGTGGATCAGCCAGTTCTCCTTGCTTTCAATCAGTTGAAGGAGCTCATCACTCAGGCTCCAATCTTTCAGCCTCCTGACTGGACTCTTCCCTTTGAAATAATGACCGATGCGTCAGATTTTGCAGTCGGAGCTGTTCTTGGGCAGAGGAAAGACAGAGCGCCCTATGCCATTCACTATGCCAGCAGAACATTAGAGGAAGCACAAAGAAACTATACAGTGATAGAGAAAGAATTGCTGGCTGTGGTTTTCGCCTTAGAGAAGTTCAGATCCTATTTGTTGGGATCAAAGGTCACAATTTTCACGGACTACTCTGCTATCCGGTACCTACAGCAGAAGAAGGATGCCAAGCCAAGACTGATTCGTTGGATCCTTCTCCTCCAGGAATTCGATTTGGAAATCAAGGACAAGCCTGGAGTTCAGAATGTGGTAGCAGATCACCTCTCCAGAATTGAACAACATGAGCCTCCTCTGAGCAATGCACCTATCACAGAAACCTTCCCTGACGAAGCCATATTAGCCGTGGATTCTCTTCCTTGGCATGCTGATATAGTCAATTACCTCGCCTCTGGGGTAATACCTTTGGATTGGACAAAGAACCAAAAGAACAAATTCATGTCGATCATCCGCTTCTACCAATGGGAAGATCCTCTTCTATTCAGAGAAGGAGCAGATTGTATTTGGCGCAGGTGCATCCCTCAGACAGAGCAATCTAGTGTCCTCGAGCATTGTCATTCGCTCGAATCTGGTGGACATCACTCGGGAGATCGTACGACAGCAAAAGTTCTTCAGTGTGGCTTCTGGTGGCCCACTTTATTCAAGGATGCAGCGGAGTTTGTCAAAAGATGTATTGACTGTCAGCGATTGAGAGGCACACTCATTGCCAAAGATTCAATGCCCCTGAAAATCATTCAGATAACAGACGTTTTCGATGCATGGGGCATTGACTTCATGGGACCTTTTCCTAACAGTCAAGGTTTTGAGCACATCCTTCTTGCCGTAGATTACGTGAGTCGTTGGGTTGAAGCTATTCCCGCCCGAGCCGCCGACAACAAAACAGTTTGTCAGTTTCTGAAGAAGAACATCATTTCGCGGTTTGGGATACCAAAGATTCTCATATCAGACGGAGGTAGCCACTTCATCAACAAAGAGGTCAAGAAGTTAACGAAGGAGTATGACATCGATCACCGTGTCGCGTCTCCTTATCATCCGCAGACCAATGGCATGGCGGAGTTATCCAACAGAGAAATCAAGACTATCTTGCAGAAACTTGTTAGGCCAAACAGGAAAGACTGGTCTCAACTCTTGGACTCAGTCCTATGGGCATACCGAACTGCCTACAAGTCTCCCTTGGGCATGTCGCCCTATCGTCTTGTATATGGAAAGCCGTGTCATCTGCCCGTGGAATTAATTCACAAGTATCTTTGGGCAATCAACAGTTGTAATTTGGACTCACAAAGAAGTGGTCAAAAAAGAAAAGACGATCTGAACAGGCTCTTGGAATTCTGAGACTATGCATACGATAACACCTTGATGTACAAGGAGAAGGTGAAACGCTGGCATGACCGGCACATCAGACGAAAGACCTTCGACGTTGGACAGAAAGTGTGGTTATTTGATGCAAAGTTACGGATATTCCCAGGTAAATTAAAGAGTAAGTGGACAGGGCCATTTCGAGTATGTGAAGTGCGTGACAATGGAAGCATCGCTATATCAGAATTGTCCCCTGACGCACAACCCTTCGTCGTCAATGGCCAACTACTGAAGCCTTACCTTGAACCAGATGCATTCCTGGCTGTTGTAGACTCTATTCAGCTAGTGCACCACGATGACATCTCCACAGCACCTGCGACATCGAAAGATTCAGAAGATGTACTCTAGCCACTATTTATCTGATTTTCTTCTTTTCTTCTTTTCTTCTTTTCTTCTTTTCATTTCCTATTTTCTTTTTCTATCTTAAAGGTGCCGCCCTTGTAGACAGTTTTCTAGACTTAGGACGTACTTTGTCCTAAGTATAGGGGGGATGTGCACCTAGAGTTTTTCATTTCGGTCCGATCCTCTCCATTATCTCCTCTTCTTGTCTATACTTAGGAGTATCTTACCCTAAGTATAGGGGGAGACAATCTGAGTACGATCAGTATATTCCCACCCTTGACCCTCCCTGCTTTTTGTACAGTCTGCTATACTTAGGATTATTTGATCCTAAGTATAGGGGGGACGGTCAACTTCTCATTCATTCATTTCATTCATATTTATTCTTTAGATCTGTCTATACTCAGTACGAGTTCTGTCTTTGCTTTTCCTTTCGATCTATGAGGACATAGCTCAAGCTAAGTATAGGGGGTCGTATATACCATGTATATACTATAAGCCATAACTCATACTGAAAAGTAAAAGATCACCTCAATATAAAATACGGTGTAAAAAGTAGCTTTATAATAATGAAAGATGATTGTGAGTGCCTCAGACTCCTTATACTTGTACTGATTAGTAAGTCAGAAAAGTGTTTTGTGCAAAACATTCTCTTTTGAAAAATCTTGTGAAATTTGTTTGAAAATAGTGTGTACAAGTATTCAACGTTTGAAAAATTAGTTTTGTGTGTAAAATTTATTTTCTTTGAGTGGAAGCAAAATGTGTGAAAACTAGTGTGCAAATGATTGTGAAAAGTTGATTGTCAAAATTGTTTTGAAAAATCTATCTATGGTGTGTAAACCTTTGCAAAAAGATTTTCAAATGCGTGAACATGTTTGCAAAATTATCTTGGCCTATAGTTTTCAAAATCCTTGTGAAAATGATTCTCAAATAAGTCTGAGGAGTTCGCACAAAAATCTCTCATTTGTAAATAATGAATAAGCCCAGACAAAGCCTATAAGAACCAAAACCATATTGTACATCAAATACAATTTTTCTTCTTTTGTACATACTGATTAATAAATCAGATACCTAGACGGTATGATTTGAAAAATAGTGTGACCAGTTTTGAAAAATTTGATGTGAAATGATTTCAAATGTGTGAAATTATTTTGATTGAAAAACTTTTTCTTTGTGTGAAAGAAAGGATTTGAAAAACCTATGTGTAAATATTTCGGAAAATGCTTGTCAAAACTATTGTGAAAATTATATATAGTGTGAAAAATATTTGCAAAAATAGTTTTCAAATGTGTGTAAATGATTGCAAAAAATTATCGTGTACTATAGTTTGCAAAATTATTTTCAGAAAAAAAACTAATAAGAACACCACTAGAAATACTTGTAAATCATAAATAAGACACATACAATTCTTTCTATACAATTCTAAATAAACTACTTCATTCAAACTTGTAAAGTTTTTAGAAATTCATACATTTTGTAAATAAAGAGGCACGCCTGTGTAAATAATTGTATATACTTTTTGTATGTGTCCAGTTCGTGGTTTAATTTGCAAAAAAAAATTCTTTGTGTAAAAACATTCTTTGATTATTTCAAACTCTTTGTGAAAAAATTGCATCATTCATTGTGCATAGCATAAGCATACCATTCATATTCTTTTTGAGTGAGCTTGATGATTGAATCAGTCTAATGAAGTCTCAAATTGGAGCTTGGTTGGACCTTACCGCACCTAATTACACTGGAACCTTATGGAAACTAGGTTTAAGGTACTTCAGGTCTATGCAGACTTAATTCTTTGAGAAATCAGGGCTGGGTTCAAGTCACCTCAGTGGACTAACTAGAACTTTTCGAGACACATGTACGACTCTTGCCGACTGTGACCTAACTTGGACACTTGCACCATTCACTTGGCTCAACTCAGTTGGAGTGGTGAGGGGGTTGGATTTGCCAGTCGGAGACGCACATGGGTGGAAACATTCGTCCTCGTCTAGGGAGGGAAGTGCACCCCAACCTGGTCCAATAGCCATGAGGTCTAAAGACAGGAGATTGTGGGTTGCGATAAAACTTCAAAAAAGGGATAGTCTACTGGCTCAAGAGGAAAAACTCCTTATGTAAATGCTGCTGTGAATAGTATGTTGAAAAAAAAATGGTCAGGCCTGTACAAAAATAAAAATGCCTGCAAAGTATGTACATATGTTGTAAAGCCAATAAGCAAGCTTGAGCTCCAACGTCAAATATGTGAGCCTCAGCTGGATGACTTGACTATACTGGTCTTGCATCCTGGGATAGGTAGCTACACTGGCTACCATCCATTCTTCTCTTCATCCCCTCCTCTTGAGCTGGTTGCCACTTGAACTTAGAAGGGAATACCCTGCTCCTCGAGGAAAGAGCTGTTGGATTGGGGAATCATTGGGTTGTCATTCTGGAGAAGTCAGTTCTTTTATCATTTCAGTTGGGGAGAGCCACTATCACTTACACCGTACAAGTCAGCTTCATAGTTATAAGGGTTTCCGTATGATGTAGACTAGTTCTGACCCGACTATTGAGGTGGGTTGAACCGAGTTCTGTGACTATCGAAGGCTGTTGTATCTTAGAGCTGGTTCCCGACTAGGTTCCACACACCTTCACACTCAAGGTCTGATAGGAGCTCCAAATTCAGATTTTGTAAAGACATGCATTACACTGAAAGCACCCCTATTCACTCTATCTTTCTTTCATTCTCCTTTTTCTTTTCTTTATTCTTTTTGTACTTATTGCATAAGTGTTTGCTAGGGACTAGCAAAGGCAAGTATAGGGGGGTGATGAATCTCCATTTCATCACCTTTATTCTATCATTTTGGCCTCAAAAACCCCAGCAAATGCATGTAAATAGCATCAAATTGTATATAATAGCATTCATGAGTCATGGTATTAATTACACATTAAATAAGGTTCTTAATGCCAAAATTATAGAATAAAGAGGAGAAAAAAAAAGGAATAAAATATTGCAAATATTTTATGACCCAAACCCCGAGACCAAGGCCAGCATGGTATTGGTCGACAAGGAATAAAGTAGGGGGAGATAAGGGCCAGTGTACAATACATACCTCATTTATTCATGCATTTATTTGTGCATTTTTGACACCTATTTTGTACATAATCATTTATTCATCAAATAAAGAAACTTTGTACATGAAAGTTGTAGACAATAATGCAAATAAAAATACAAAATTGAGTTTGTGTAAAAATAATACCCAGTGTACATTTTCTACAAACAATAAAAAGCACAAATCTCAACTTCACAGACCCATATCTTGCAAATAAAAACTCCAAATCACCCAAATTCACTTTAATTGTATATAGCATTCCAAGAACTATTTAATAAAATTGGTTTCATAATTTTTGGAGTCCATATGCAGAAGTTAGTTTTTTGACCCTCCTTGTACATAGTATTGATCAAAATATTCCATCTATTCATTATTCATTATTGTCATAAAATTATATTTTTAGAATTTTGTAAATAATGTATATAATGCACACACACATTAAAAGTAAAGGAAAACCAAAAATAATTTCAAAAATAAAATAAGTCTACAAATTCATAGACAAAATACCTATGCTATATATCTATATATATATAAAAAGGATTTTATTCCTTGGTTCTTTTATTCATTTATATTTTTATATTAATGTATATATTATATATAACTTATTAAAAATACAAATCCAAAATAAAAACAAATAAAATTCATTAAATAAATAAAATGTATATAATATATAGGTAAACTACCTATAAGTATAACTACATATACATAAACACATTTATTTAAAAATGTAAATTACCTCATAAAAATCACATAAAAATATATTTACACTCACAAAAATAAGTTATAAATTTATAAAATAAGAATATAAAATAATAAAATAAAATAAACAAAATAAAAATAAATATAAATAAATATACTCATAAATACATTATTTTAATAAAACCGTAATAAAATACTTCAAATAAATAAATAAAAATCATAAATAAATACTACATTAATTTATAAATATTTTTTATTTTATACAAAAAATCTAATTATTTCATTTATTACGTTAAATAAATCAGTCAATTTCTTATTGACGTGGACCAATCAGGTCCTGGCGTTTGTTGACCGCTCGGTCAACTGCGCCCCCAGGCGTCTGACTTGACGTGGACTGTCCATTCCCCCGATTTCATGCATTTTTCCCGGGCACACCATCCATCAATCGAAGATGCTTCCTTCACAAGAATTGCTCCCTAATCATCCATGATGCCCGCCAAAATCTTAGATCAATTAGATACTCATTGGATCAGTCAATAATCGCCGGTCAATAAGGCTACTTGCCAATGTCTATAAATAAGTAGCTCCGCCTCCTTCCTCGAATTTGGCCACTTTTAATCCGATCTCAAGCCTTGATTCTAGTCCTGGGACATTCCTCGTGACAGGGGGTGTGTGCTGGTGTCTCGAATCGGCCGGAGGGAGAAAGATTTTGACGCGGCGGAGCTCCGGCGTCCGCCCTGCTCCCTGGAGGCCCCCAGGTATAAGAGCTGTCCATTTATGCATTTTTAGTTAGCTTTTAATAGTAGTTTTTCATTCCAGTAGTTAGATTAGTTGTTAGTTAATTCCCTTAGCGTAAAAATGCAAATTCGAAGTTCGCCAGAGCTCGGCTCCGGCGACTTCTCCACAGTTGTCTTGCCTGTCTCCGACCGCCTCGTTCATCCCATTTCAAACCTCAACGTCTTCTCCATCGATCACACCCATTTGCTCAACCCAGGACCCTTGGTCTTTGCGAATCGGGGCTCCACCTCCGCCGTTCGCCGGAGCCCCTCCGCCCACCTTCATTTTGCATCGCAGCTTCAAAACCTCGGGTCGAGGAGATAGCTCTCTCGCCCGCGGTTCTTCCTATGCAGGTACATCGAGGAATAGAGCCCATCTGGGCTTGCATGGAACCAGGAAGAGGTTCCTGGGGGTCCCCTTCTTCACCGACCTCGACCGAACGACTCGGACCTCCAGGAGCCGTGCGAACACCATCAGTCAACACGGAAGCTTCCCAGCTACGTCTAGAGTGCTTCAGATGCGCGGGAGGTGTCCGGAGGAGCCCGTGCTGCTCGATCGAAGCTCGTCGGGGGCGAGCTTCTTCCCCGTTCTTCCAGACGCCTCCTACACCGTTGGATCGGGAGGCCAGGCCCAGATTGAAGGAGAACCGTCCGATGAAGACACGCGTCCACCGTCAGATCAGCCATGAGCTTCTAATCCAGGCCCTTCATCGATGAACCGGCATCCGTCGTCCGATGGGCGACACGTGGATAAGTGGCGCATCCAGCGCCGCAGGATGAGGCACCCTTAGGGGGTAAATTTCACATCTAGCCCCCCCGTTTTTTGTATTTATTATTTAATACTGAAAAAAGTTTAAGTTGTAAATAAGTTGTAGAAATTGCAGAACAACCCTTAAGGTTTTGATATTTACATTTTAGTCCCTCCGCGCCTCACGTGCAGTACCCACGTGAGGCGCGTGAAATTTGCATGTAAACCCTGCCGTGTTTTTGTAATTGTAAAATGGTCCTGAAAATAAAAGTTAACGTTCATTTTTATTGTAATTTTTGCATGTATGCCCCTGTCAGTTATTTTATTTTCAAAAGTACCCCTGCCAGGCCATTTATTTTTGAATGCTTTGTCTATTTATTTTGAGCTTCATATTTCTTTGAAAAATTTTGCAAAAATAGACATAAGCTCCTGTTTGGTTGTTCTTGCACGCTATATTTTTAATTTTTAATTTTGTTGCAATTTTGCATTTATTAAAAATA
Source organism: Ottelia alismoides (assembly GCA_037367405.1). Classification (NCBI taxonomy): domain Eukaryota; kingdom Viridiplantae; phylum Streptophyta; class Magnoliopsida; order Alismatales; family Hydrocharitaceae; genus Ottelia; species Ottelia alismoides. The sequence goes on along the minus strand of JAZKJV010005550.1, from coordinate 474,749 downwards.
AAAAACATGCATTTCATTTGCTGTCTAGCTTATAAAATACCAAAAAAATATTAAAACACCTCGAAAAATTCCCAAAAAATTAACTATGGTGTATTTTGACCTATTTCAATATCAGTCCAAAAATCCCTAAAAATCTCAAAAAGAAAACCTTAAAAATTCATAAACACCCAAAAACGTCAAAAAAGTATAAAATCAAAGAAAAATCAGAAAAATATGAACTCAGTCTCTATTTATGCTATATTATATTACCTTTACTAGAAAAATAGTGTGGAAAAATTTTGAGACTGTATGTTATTTTTAATACCTATTTTTCTTACAGCCAGACCCTATTCCACTGTTTGCTCTTATTTTGCTATTTAAAAATACTAAAAAAATTTGGAAAAATGCCCAAAAATCACAAAAACAGTAAAAAAATCATGAAAATCTCAAAAAGACTTTCTTCCTGAATTTTTGACTATTTTTTAGTATTTTTATAAACATTATAGTGCCTCTTTATGTATATGTATGTATTGCCAAAAAAAGAAATATAGATATATATATATCTAATTACTTATATATATATTTATATATCTATTTATTAACCCTAATATATATATAAATATATATATATATAATATATATATAATATATATACTTATATATACCTATATATATATTGGATGTATTACAAGCTATAGACTAACCCTCTACGGGTATACATATATTTATATATTTATATTTTATATGTATATATATATATATTACCTAATTATATTATTATATAAAAAATATATATAAAAAAATAATAAAAAAATAAAAATAAAAAAATAATAAAAAATTCTAAAATTCAAAAACCCACTTCACACAAGGATGACTCTGAGATACATGTAGGCTATGGTATTTTGTATTGCTCTCTGTGGTTCGACCTCTACATGCTTGTCACTGTACATTTTATGGTAGAGTAAATAAAGATTAATTCACATTTCTTTTTGAGCTTGATTGTTTTATTCTTTGGTTGTGGGTTAATTGCTGGTCAACCCAATGTTTGGTGAGCGGTCGCCTCGGCGACACTTTGATACATTTATTATGGTGACCCTCGCTGGATATTTGCGGTTATCAAGGCCTGACCATTTTTTTTCGAAATACTATGCAAAATAGCATTTACATAAGGAGTTTTTCCTCTTGAGCCAGTAGACTATCCCTCTTTTGAAGCTTTATCGCAACCCACAATCTCCTGTCTTTAGACCTCATGGCTATTGAACCAAGTTGGGGTGCACTTCCCTTCCTAGACGAGGATGAATGTTTCCACCCGTGTGCATCTCAGACTGGCAAATCCAACCCCCTCACCACTCCAACTGAGTTGAGCCAAGTGAAAGGTGCAAGTGTCCAAGTTAGGTCACTGTCGGCAAGAGTCATGCATGTGTCTCGAAAAGTTCTAGTTAGTCAGTTGAGGTGACTTGAACCCAACCCTGATTTCTCAAAGAATTAAGTCTGTATAGACCTGAAGTACCTTAAACCTAGTTCCCGTAAGGTTCCAGTGCAGTTGGGTGCGGTAAGGTCTAACCAAGCTCCAATTTGAGACTTTATTAGACTGATTCAATCATCAAGCTCACTCAAAAAGAATATGAATGGTATGCTCATGCTATGCACAATGAATGATGCAATTTTTCACAAAGATTTTACAAGAATCAAAGAATCTTTTTACACAATGAATTTTCACAAATAAAAAGCTTGACATATACAAAGGTATGCCTTATTTACACAAGGTATGGATTTTTGTAGGTTTTACAGGTTTTAATGAAGTACTTTATTTAGCTTGTACAGAAAGAATTTTATGTATCTTATTCATAATTTACAAGTATTTGTAATGATGTTTTTATTCCTTAGTTCTAGTTTGAAAATAATTTCGCCAACTATAGTACATAATAATTTTTGCAATCATTTACACACATTTGAAAACTATTTTTGCAAGGATTTTTCACACTATGTACATTTTCCACAATAATTTTGACAAACAATTTTCAAAACATTTGCCCATAGGTTTTTCAAATCCTTTCTTTCACACAAAGAAAAATATTATTCAAATCAAACAGTTTCACATAGGTTGAAAACATTTCACAACAAAATTTTCAAACAGGTCACACTATTTTTCAAATCATATTGTATAGGTATCTAACCTGATTTTTTATCAGTATATACAAAAGAAGAAAACTGTATTTGATGTATAATATGGTCTTGGCTCTTATAAGCTTTATTTGGGATTATGCTTATTTTTGTATGGGAGATTTTCGTGCAGACTCCTCAGACTTATTCAAGAATCATTTTCACAAGAGTTTTGAAAACTATAGTCCAAACTAATTTGACAAACATGTTCACACATTTGAAAATGATTTTTGCAATAGGTTTTACATAGCATAGATAGGTTTTTCAACACAATATGACAATCCATTTTTACAATCATTTGCACCCTGATTTTCACACATTTTGATTTCACTCAAAGAAAATAAATTTTACACACAAAACTGATTTTTCAAAAGTTGAATACTTGTACACACTATTTTTCAAGCAATTTTCATAGGATTTTTCAAAGAGAATAATTTGCAGAAAACGCTTTTCCTGACTTAATAATCAGTACAAGTAAAGAGTCTGAGGAGCTCACAATCATCTTTTATTATTATAGAACTACTTTTTACATTGTATTTTATACTGAGGTGATATTTTATTTTTCAGTATGAGTTATGGCTTATAGTATATACATGGTATATACGACCCCCCTATACTTAGCTTGAGCTATGTCCTCATAGATCGAAGAGAAAATCGAAGACATAACTCGTACTGAGTATAGACAAGTCGAAAGAAAATAAGAATGAGAAATGAATGAATGAGAAGTTGACCGTCCCCCTATACTTAGGATCAAATAATCCTAAGTATAGCAGACTGTACAAAAAGCATGGAGGGTCAAGGGTGGGAATATACAGATCGTACTCAAACTGTCTCCCCCTATACTTAGAGTAAGATACTCCTAAGTATAGACAAGAAGAGGAGACAATGGAGAGGATCGGAATGAAATGAAAAACTCGGGGTGCACATCCCCCCTATACTTAGGACAAAGTATGTCCTAAGTATAGAAAACTGTCCACAAGGGCGACACCTTTTAGATACAAAAAGAAGCTAGAAAAGGAAAAGAAGAAAAGAAGAAAATTAGATAAACAGTGGTTGGAGTACATCGTCTGAATCTTGTGATGCTGCAACAGTTGTGGACATGTCTTCGTGGTGCACGAGCTGAATGGAGTCTACAACGGCCAAGAATGCATCTGGTTCGAGGTAAGGCTTCAGGAGTTGGCCGTTGACGGCGAAGGGCTGTGCGTTAGGGGACAATTCTGATATGGCAATACTTCCATTGTCACGCACTTCACAAACTCGAAATGGCCCTGTCCACTTACTCTTCAATTTGCCTGAGAATATCCGCAGCTTTGCATCAAATAACCACACTTTCTGGCCAATATCAAAGGTCTTTCGTCTGATGTGCCGGTCATGCCAGCGTTTCACCTTCTCTTTGTACATCAAGGTGTTATCGTATGCATAGTCTCAGAATTCCAAGAGCCTGTTCAGATCATCTTTTCTCTTCTGACCACTTTTGCGTGAGTCCAAATTACAACTGTTGATTGCCCATAAAGACTTGTGAATTAATTCCACGGGCAGATGGCACAGTTTTCCATATACAAGACGATAGGGTGACATGCCCAAGGGAGACTTGTAGGCGGTTCGGTAAGCCCATAGGACCGAGTCCAAGAGTTGAGACCAGTCCTTTCTGTTTGGCCTAACAAGTTTCTGCAGGATAGTCTTGATTTCTCTGTTTGATAGCTCTGCCATGCCATTGGTATGAGGATGGTAAGGAGACGCGACACGATGATCGATGTCGTACTCCTTCGTTAACTTCCTGACCTCTTTGTTAATGAAGTGGCTACTCCCGTCTGATATGAGAATTTTCGGTATCCTGAACCGCGAAATTATGTTCTTCTTCAGGAACTAGCATACTGTTCGACTGTCGGTGGCTCGAGCAGGGATAGCTTCAACCCAACGACTCACGTAATCGACGGCAAGAAGGATGTGCTCAAAACCTTGACTGTTAGGAAAAGGTCCCATGAAGTCAATGCCCCATGCATCGAAAACGTCTGCTATCTGAATGATTTTCAGGGGCATTGAATCTTTGGCAGTAAGTGTACTTTCAATCTCTGACAGTCAATACATCTTTTGACAAACTCTGCAGCATCCTTAAATAATGTGGGCCACCAGAAGCCACACTGAAGTACTTTGGCTACCGTACGATCTCCAGAATGATGTCCACCAGATTCGAGCGAGTGACAATGCTCGAGGACACTAGATTTCTCCTCCTGAGGGATGCACCTGCGCCAAATGCAATCCGCTCCTTCCCTGAATAAAAGAGGATCCTCCCATTGGTAGAACCGGATGGTCGACATGAATTTGTTCTTCTGATTCTTCGTCCAATCCGACGGCATTACCCCAGAGGCGAGGTAGTTGACTATATCTGCATACCAAGGAAGAGAATCCACTGTTAAGATGGCTTCGTCAGGAAAGGTTTCTGTGATGGGTGCACTGTTCAGAGGAGACTCGTGCTGCTCAATTCTGGAGAGATGATCTGCTACCACATTCTGAACTCCAGGCTTATCCTTGATTTCCAGATCAAATTCCTGGAGGAGAAGGATCCAATGAATCAGTCTCGGCTTGGCATCCTTCTTCTGCTGTAGGTACCGGATAGCAGAGTGGTCTGTAAAAATTGTGACTTTTGATCCCAACAAATAGGATCTGAACTTCTCAAGGGTGAAAACCACAACCAACAATTCTTTCTCTGTCACTGTATAATTTCTTTGTGCTTCATCTAATGTTCTGCTGGCATAGTGAATGGCATAGGGCGCCTTCTATTTCCTTTGCCCAAGAACAGCCCCGACTGCAAAGTCTGACGCATCGGTCATTATCTCAAAGGGAAGAGTCCAGTCTGGCGGCTGTAAGATTGGAGCCTGAGTAATGAGCTCCTTCAACTGATTGAAAGCAAGGAGAACCGGCTGATCAACAATGAATTCAGTTTCCTTGCACAAAAGTTCTGTCAGAGGTCGAGCAATGCAGCTGAAATCCTTGATGAATCGTCTGTAGAATCCCACATGCCCCAGGAATGACCTCACGTTCTTCACTGACTGAGGTGGCTGGAGATTTGAAATAACATCCACCTTTGCCGGGTCGACTTCCGTGCCACGTTTGGAAACGACGTGGCCCAACACGATGCCTTCAGTGACCATAAAGTGTCTCTTTTCCCATGAAAGCACTAAATTGACTTCTCGGCACTTCTGAAGCACTCTGTCTAGGTGCTCAAGACAGGAATCGAAACTATCACCATAAACAGAGAAGTCGTCCATGAACACCTTGAGAAAACTGCCTACCATCTCGGCGAAGACTGCTAACATGCATCTTTGGAAGGTTGCAGGTGCGTTGCATAATCCAAAGGGCATTCTCTTGAAGGTGTAGGTGGCGAACGGGCAAGTGAAGGTAGTCTTCTCTTGGTCTTCAGGAGCGATCGCCACTTGGTTGTACCCGAAGTACCCATCCAAAAAGCAGAAGAACTCCTTGCCTGCGAGTCTTTCCAGAACTTGATCAATGAATGGCAAGGGAAAGTGGTCCTTCTTAGTTGCTGCATTAAGACGGCGGTAGTCAACACACACCCGCTAGGATGTTGGTACCTGAGTGGAAATTTCCTCTCCTTTGTCATTTGTAACCACGGTAAGCTCAGATTTCTTTGGAACTACATGCAGTGGGCTTACCCATTTTGAGTCGGAGATGGGATAGATGAAGCCTGCATCACACCATTTCGTTATTTCTTTCATGACAACGTCCCGAAGGTTAGGGTTCAGCCTTCTTTGAAATTCGCGGGACGGCTTGGCATCTTCTTCCAGATAGATGTGGTGTGAACACAAGGCTGGATTTATCCCTCGGAGATCTGATACGCTCCAACCAAGTGCCTTACGATTCTTTTCTAGAACCTCGAGAAGCCGAGATTCCTGATCCGAATTCAGCCTGTTGCTGATGATGACCGGATACATTTGTTCTCCACCCGCAAGGAAAGCATACTTCAGGCCTGCAGGAAGTGTCTTGAGTTCTGGTTTTGACCTGTCCACTGTATCTGTCACGTCCGATACTATGCTGGTGGTGGAATGTACTTCTTTGAAGCTGCTACCATCCTCATCATTCTGCTGAGATCCCAGGCATGTGCCGAACGGTTCTGCGCTAAGCTGATCGTGTTCGGTCTGGAGTGAATGATCAAAGAGATGCGACTGCATCTGAGAATCTGTCTCCCAAGAATCATTGGGGCCAAGGTTGACTGTGCTTTCCAAGTCCTCCTCGAATGTGAGGATTTCTCGGGTCCAAAAATCATCCAGTGACAAGAATGAATCTCTGGTCTCTGCAATAAAGTCACAGTCTGCTTCGCATGCTGGCTGGCTCTCATCAGTCGTGGCATTCGGCTCTCTATTCATGTTGATGGTGATTTGCTTGGCATTCTAGCTAAAGGTAATCTTGCCAGACCCGTAATCAACCACGGCACCTGAAGTACGCAGAAATGGTCGGCCAAGGATGATAGAGGTCTAGACTAGAGGTGCAGGTGAGTCCATATCAAGGACTACAAAATCGGCTGGGAATTGCATCTCCTGTACTTTAACTACTACGTCTTCCAACAGACCTCGGGCCGCTTGACGGATCGGTCAGCGAACTGAAGGATCATGCGTGTCTGCTTGAGCGGACCCAGCCCGAATTCTTGCATTATGGACGAGGGCAGAAGGTTGATGGAAGATCCACTGTCAAGGAGAGTGCGCTCGAAGACCTGGTCAAAAATCTCACAACTGATCAGAGGTGCTCCTGTATCTTGCTTCTTCTGTGGGAGGTTGCTGATGGCTGCAACAATGGCCATGGAGAGTACGTGCTTTTCTACTTCTCGGCGTCTGTTTTCTTGCACTGAGCGACGCCTGTTAGTACATGCCTCTTTTAATCCTTTCTTTACAGCTGGCATATACTCCACGACCTTCAACAAAGGAATCTCAACAGTCAACTTATCTAAAATTTCCACAACTCCTGGATCAGACAATGCCTATTTTCGTTTTGCATTTTTTTGGATTTTTCTATTGCATGAGGAAAAGGAATATGTACATCACTGGCAGGAAAATTAGAGTTCTTATTTACATCAAAATCATCGCCCATCAAATGTTGTACATCTGGTCTACAAAAAGGACTACAAACTATATTCTGGTATGCTGATGCTGTAGGGCGATCAAAAAGGGTAGCGTCTGCCTCCGTCGGCTGGGCGCGGGATCGGCTGCTGCTGGCGGCTCCTCCAATACTGGCGCGGCTTCGCTTCGGCTGCAAACTTCTTTTTGGTGTTTTTGGTTTTGCTGATTTTTTTGTATTTTCTGCTGAGGTTGCTGCAAATGCACGACGGCTGGACTGGCTTCTCCTTCTTCTTCCTCCTCACCCACCCCTGGAGCTAGCACGACTGATGCGGAAGATGACGATCCACCTGTTTCTTTATTCACCCCAATCTTTGTAGCAGGAGGAGGCAAGGCCCTACCGTTCTTGAGAGTAACAACATTAGAATACACAGTAATATCATTTTTCTGACACAGACAAGACATTACATTCTACCTGCTCTTTCTTCTTGAAATTATTGGGGTGACTTCGACCTGAGCTGGGATGGTGGTTCGGGTGGCGGTCAGGTCGTCAAGACGCTTGGTCATTTCCGCTAGCCCTTTGACAAGCTGGGCTAGACAATCCATGGTGGGGTTCGCAGGGGGTACTTAAGTGGGTTCAGCGTGCAGACCACACTGTTGTTGCATAGATGGGTGTGGAGGTTGTTGCTGGTGGTGCTGGGGTGGTGTAGGAAGTTGAAGTTGTTGGTACGAGGGAGGAGGATACTGCTGATATTACTGAGAGGGAGCAGCCGCATACTGGTGATACGGCTGTGGGTGGCGGTACTGCGGCTGCTGCTGGTATGGCCGATTCTGCCTCCATTGATTCGTATACTGCGGAGGCTGATGGTACTGCTGATGAGGCTGAGAGGACTGCCTAAAACGACCACCCTGAGGTTGGTGGTATTGTCGGTTGGCAAGTTGCTGAACCTGGGGTTGTCCCATAGGACGGGTCGGCTGTGCATCGTTGGTCCATACCCCGTTCACTTCCTGAATCAGGGGTGGTGGTGGGAAAACTGGATCAGGTCCTGAAATAAACTCTGGCTGGTACACAGCCATCTGCTGCTGCGGTTGGCCCTTCTCGGACGCCTGCACGTAGTATACGTGCTGGACTACCGGTGGCTGCTGGCTCGGCTGAGGCTGATGCTACGGTTGCTGCTCGTCTTTCTTCTCAGCTGGAGCTTCGGATGGTGTTGCTGACTGAACAGAGTTGATGGTGCCCACAAACAGTTCAAGGTACTTGTTGATCTGATCAAGCTTGTCTAAGTTCTGTGTCCTCTTCTCGATCATAGTGAGTTTTTCGAGGTCCTGTGATCGCTTGTCAATGATATCAACTTTAGAGAGATGGCCCCCGATGATACTGAGGTTGGAGCTCTCATCTCTCTCTGCCTCCTTGGACGCTGCCATGTGTACTTGTTTCTGCAGGATCTGGGGCTGCTTCTGATATGCCTTGGATGAAGAGAGGGCGGCCTCTCCTTCGGCCATTTCTTCAAATATCTGCCAAACTACGTCTTCATCCTTATTGAAGTGTGAGCCCCCACATGCTGCGTCAACGAGCCTTTGGCTCTCAATGTTCAGTCCCCCAAAGAAGTGCTGGACCAAGCTGGTCTTCGGAATATCATGATGGGGGACACTTCTCCTGCAGGTCAGTAAATCTCTCCCATGCTTCATGTATTGACTCATGGGGTCCTTGGGAGAAATTACTGATTCGGGCTCGCATCTGGTTGAGCCGACCTAGAGGGTAATATTTGTGCAGAAAGGCAGACTTCACCTCCTCCCAGGTCGTCACAACCTTTCCCAGATGGTTGACCCAATAGAGGGCCTTGTCTTGTAGGCTGAAGGGGAAGGCCATCATCTTGACAATGTCCAGAGGGACATTGGGATAGTGCGTAGTACGACAAATGCGGGAGAATTGCTGCAGGTGAATGTACGACTCTTCACTGGTATTTCCATGGAATGCAGGGAGAAGAGCAATGAACTGGGGCTTCAGCTCAAAGTGAGCGTGTACCGGTGGAATGAGTATCCACTCGATCATCTGGCTGTCTCCTGGATTGTATGTTTCTTTAAGTGTAGGTTTGGGTGGTGGTGGAAATTCTAGATCATCATCTGGACCACCACCTCCACCTCCACCTCCTCCTCTGCCTCCTCTGCCTTTGCCTCCTCCTTCGTCGTCACGGTTCATCATATCGTTCAACATATCCTGGAATGCTGTCTGCGTGAGGGCCTGCTCGGTCAGCTGCTGCTGGATGGCCTAAATAGATGCCAGTAGTTGTGCATTGACTTAATTCTGGTCTGGCACCTGTCCCTCTGGTTGGGGTGGCTGCTGACCCTTGCCCTTTCCTCCTGGAGCCATGTCAGGGTCTGAGTCAGACGAAATAAACTGCGGAGTGGTCTCCAGGGCTCGCTCTGTCTTCTATCTGCATAATGAGATATTCCAAATCAGATCACTTGCAATTGTGTTCAGCTGCCGTGATGAAGCTGGAATTTAGGTCAACCCCAGCATGTTGTGAATGGAAAAGGATATAGACTGTAATTGAGTTCCCTTCACAACGACGAAAGCAGGACAAAAGTGATCCCAGTTTATTTGGTGGCCAAGAGGAAGGTAGAAAATGAGAAGTCTGGAGATCGATCCGCAAAGTCCGGATCGGGTTCTCAGGAATCGCCTCGAACTTATTGGCGGAGTTGAGTCCATAGAATTGATGTGGGTGTCGGCATGGTCCCGACGGAAACCATCCATGGATCAACTTCGCGAAGCACAAGAGAAGATCAGATGTTGGAAGAAAGATACGATGGTTAACGAGGAATAAAAGGAGTGTAAAACAGTAGAGAGGCTCGGTTGAGCGAGGTGGTCAAAGGGAGGAACAACAAAATGTGCGCAAAGGCGCGAGACTTGATCTTTGAACCTTAGTCTAGAGCCATACAAACACAATACAAAATCGGGTTCACCAACTCACACCATGTGAAGCCGTGAAAGTTCGGCTATTTATTATATTTTCATTTTTTAGAGTTGTGATTTCAGGCATATCTTATAACAAGTCCTTAGTACGCTACCCTATAGGAGAGAGAATACTGCCAGAAGAGTATCCCGTACGTGTCCTCCTCCTGTGTAACCTGTAGTCTGTACTTTTTGGAGTCCTTGTAACCCTTCCTGGATCCCTACTTAGCCAAAGAAATAGAGAGAGGAAGCTGATAGGCAAAAACAATAGTTCGGTTCTTGCTCGCAACGGAATCACCCGTGAGCATGCAAGAACCTACTCGGACGCAGGACAATGAGACAGACACCCCCGTGAAGGCGTGGCCTATGCTCAATACTTCGGATAGGGTCGATGCTCTACACAACAGAGAGTCATCATTGGTGACCAAGCCCTACTCGCCTACGTACGATAGAAACGCCATTACTTCGGAAATCCAGGCGATACACAAGGCAGTTGCAGACTGGGTTTTTGGCTTTAATCATTAGGGGGTCGCACTCGCTTAAGGGAGTAGGGTTTTGGTCCCCCTCCAAGGTACCTGAAAACAATGAGGGCTTTATGAACCTGGTACAATGATAGTCCTTTACAGATTTTGATTAAGGTCAAAGTTTATTTAGTAGTCCCCTTGTTTTAATTTTTGGATTTTCACTTTTTTTTGAGTCTGTTTTCATACCAGCGCCTAACATTTTTGTAGATTCTCATTTAAGTCATAGGTGCTCAAAATCAGAGGGAGATAGCGGAAAAGCCGTGCAAGTGGTTCCATGATGGAAATCTCACCATTGAACCGAATGATGCATGCTGAGTTAGAAGACTTACAGTGCATCCCAACTCTCTCCATGCAGTATGCAAAACAGAATTTTTAAACCTATCTACATGTCGGTATGCAAGGCACAAAATCGCCCTAAACATTAGCTGCTATTAGCGTGAAGAACCATAAGTCGCTCATTCATCTCTAGCCCAAAGGGTCCGGTCTTGGCTCACCCCTCCTCTGCTCAACACACTTGAGTTTAGGAGAAAGCGCTTTGCGAAGCTTGCTGTGGCACAAGGGCTAAGAGATAAATGAACGGCTTGTTTAAGTTTGACTAGATCCATACGAAGTAGACTATAGGAACATGCATTCTAATTAATGTTTGGACCTAGATACCGAGTCAAGCAACCTATATCTAGGGGCTCCAAGCAAACAAAAGAAAACAAAATAAAGGCAGAAAGCTCAAAACTTCGGAAAACAAAGAAAAGAAAGCGAGGAAAACTCGGAAAAGCCGCGATGACCCCAGGTGAACAATCACCTGGGGCACTGGACCTCATTGTGAAGAGTAGAGTCTTGTTAATTATTACATGCCAAAATTGTCTCTCTATCACCATAAATTACAAAAATGATCCTAAGTGTTCTAGATCTATCTAATCCCCATCTCTTTGCTTCCTTGGTGCTCTCTCCATATGGTCATGAGGTGAAGACCACCCTCCTCCAAGCTCGGCTGCCTTGGCTCCCTAAGAAGCCATCCTCGTGTGGCGGTCCCTCGCATCAAAGTCAAAAAAAGATTGAATTAGTATAGCTCAACCAATCAGATAAAGCAAATATAAATTAATCACAATAAATAAATCGATGAGGCATGGTGATTAATTACAATATAAATAGCTGCTCACAAAATCAATGATGAATCAAAATTTTTACACAAGAATGACAAAATAAAGTAGGCTATGCTCATTGCTCCCCGGCAACGGCGCCATCTGATAACCGAGTATTCCGCAAGGGTCACAATAAATGATATATATATATATAGTGTCGCTGAAGCGACCGCTCGCAGCACACCCGAGTTAATCAGCAATTAACCCACAATAAAAGAATGAATGAATTAAGTCCAAAAGTATGAATTAATATTTATTACTCTACCACAAAATGCATAGTGAACAAGCATGTAGAGGTCGAACCATATAGAGCAATACAAAAGTGCAATAGCCTAAGATATGCATGTACCACAAAGTCATCCTTGTGTGAAGCTTGTTTTTGTGGGTTTTTGTTTTTACTTATTTTTTTTATTTTTTTATTTTTTTTTATATTCTATATTTTATTTTTTATATAATATAGTTATATAATATATACATACAAATTAGAGAATATAAATATATAAAGATATATATATATATATATATACCCATAGAGGGTAGGTATATAGCATATAACACATACATTAGATATATATATATATATAGATAAAATAATTTTTTCATTTAATTTTAGATTTTTATATATTAATAATTGTGTATATCCATATATATAGGTAGGTATATATATATTATTTCCTTTTTCAATAGGGGAATATATATATATAAAGGGGTGAGATGAGTGATCCAATATTTATAAAATATATAAAAACACTCAAAAATATAAGAATAAAAATCTTTTTGGTATTTTCATAATTTTTTACTATTTTTGTGATTTTTGGGCATTTTCAACATATTTTTGGTATTTTTAAATATCAAAATAAGAGAAAACAGGGATTAAGCTACTGGCTGGGGATAAAATGGAAATTACAAATACAAAACAACTACAAAATTTTTCCCAACAATTTTTAAAAGAAAGAGGATAAAATATAGAACCTACAGGAATTGAGTTTACACATTTTTGGGTTTTCTAGAATGTTTTATATTTTTTTAGAAGTTTTTGAGTATTTATGAATTTTTAAGGTTTTTCTTTTGGGATTTTAGTGATTTTTGGATTAATACTAAAATAAGTTAAAATAGGCAGTAGGTAATTTTTTTTGGAATTTTTAGAGGTGTTTTACTATTTTTTTGGAATTTTATAAGTTAGACAGTAAATAAAAGGCATGTTTTTTATTTTTAATAAATGCAAAAATGCAACAAATTAAAAACTAAAAATATGGCGTGCAAGAGCAAGCTAACAGGAGCTTTTATCCATTTTTGCAAAATTTTTTAAGTTAATATGAGGCATACAAGAAATGGACAAAGCATACAAAAATATATGGCCTGGCAAGGACATTTTTGCAAATAAAAATAAACTCAGGGACCTCAGTGCAAAAATCACAGCAAAAATAAACATTTACTTTTATTTTCGGGGCCATTTTACAATTAATAAAACCCGCCAGGGTTAAAGTGCAAAAGTCACGCCCCTCACGTGGGACTGCACGTGAGGCGTGAAGGGACCAATATGCAAATATAAAAACTCCAGGGGGCGTACTGCAAATAATACAATTTATTTACAACATGGCATTTTATTTTTGGCATTAAACTATAAATACAAAAAGGCGGGAGGATATGTCTGAAATTTACCCCCAAAGGCGCGTGATCCAACGGCGTCGATCACTTCACTTAGCCACGCGTCGTGCATCTGACGGTGGATACCGATTTGCCGATGAAGGGTTCGGATTAGATGCTCCTCGCGGATCTGACGGTCTGTTCGTGTCTTCATCGGACGGCTCCTATGCGGTCTGGGCCGGGCCTCCTGATCGGACGGCGCTGGAGACCCCTGGAAGAACAGGGAAGAAGCTCGCCCCCGACGAGCTTCGATCGAGAAGCTCGGGCTCCTCCAGGCATCTCCCGCGCATCTGGGATGGTCTGAACATAGCTGGAAGCCTCCTGCGTCTACTGATGGTCTCACCATGGCTCCTGGAGGTCCGAAGAGCTCGGACGAGGTCGGTGAAGAACGGGACCTCCATAGACCTCTTCCTGGTTTGAATCGAGCCCAGATGGGCTCCTTTCTTCGCTGGACCTGCATAGGAAGAGCCGGGGGAGCGAGGGCTACCTCCTCGACCCCGGGTTTTGAAGCTCTGCAGCAAGATGGAGTGAGGCGGAGGAGCTCCAGCAACAAGCGGAGGTGGAGCTCCGATTTGCAAGGACAGAGGGTCCTTGGTTGATCAGGGGTGATTGAATAGATGGAGAACGCGAGGGGAGACGAGGTGAGGGGTGATAGGCGGTCGGATACGGTTAGGATCACGGTGAAGAAGTCACCGGAGCGGAGCTCCGGCGAACTTCGATTTTTGGATTTTAAGCTACATTAATTAACTAAAGACTAACCTAATAACGGGAATCAAAAACTAACACTAAAATCTACCTAGAAAGCGATAAAAGGAGCAGCTCTTATACCTGGGGGCCACCAGGGAGCAGGACAGACGCCGGAGCTCCGCTGCGTCAAAATCTTCCCTCCTCCGGCCGATTCAAGGCGCTGGAACACTCCCCCTGTCACGAGGAAACCTTCCAGGATTAAGATCAAGGCTTTTGGGTGGATCAAATTGGCCAACTTTGCGAAGGGGGACAGAGCTTCTTATTTATAAACCTTGGGATGAACCCTTATTGACCGACGATTATTGCTTAATCCAATGAGCATCACATTGATCTAAGATATCGGCAGGCATCATTGATGATCAGAGATGATTTCTTGTGAAGAAAGCGAGCGCGATTGATGGATGAGATGCCCGTAAAAAAGGGACAAAATCCAGGGAAAAGATGGTTCAGAGACGCCAGGTCCCGGATGGGACAGTTGACCAGGCGGTCAACAAGGGCTGACGCCCTATTGGTCCAGATCGGCCGCTAAAAGACAAAATAGGAATCCTTATTCGAAATTGATTTATTTATCCTAGTAAATGATTTTATTATTTTTTCTTATAAAATAAAAAATGTGTATTATTTCATGTAGTATTTATTTATGATTTTTATGGAATATTTTGAAGTGTTTTATTGTAGTTTTATTTTAATAATGTGTATATGCATATATTTACATGTAGTTTGTGTATTTTATTTTTAATTTGTTTATAATATTTTATTATTTCATTGTTTTATTTTATAAATTTATAATTCATTTTTGTGAGTGTGAGGTATTTTTATTTAATTTTTATGAGTTTATTTTCATTTTTAAATAAATAGGGATAGGTATATGTAGGTATACTTGTAGGTCTTTTACCTATATATTATATATACTTTATTTATTTAATTTATTTTCTTGGTTTTTATTTTAGAATTGTATTTTTGATATATGATGTATAATATGTACACCATTATAAAAATATGAGAAAAGAAAATAATTAAAGAATGTTTTCCCTTTGTATTTTTGTACATATTGGATCATAGGTATCTTGCCTATTATCTTGCATTTACTTATTTTATTTTAGAAGTCCTTTTTAGTTTCATTCTAATTTTAATATGTACATGTATTATATACATTATTTACAAAATTCTAAAAATATAATTTGCTAAAAATAATGGACAATGAATATATTGAATATTTTAATCAGGCAGGCTGCACAATGAAGGCCAAAAACCTAACTTTTGCAGATGGACTCCAAAAATTATGAAACCAATTTTATTAAATAGTTCTTGGAAAGCTATATACAATTAAAGGTGAATTTGAGTGATTTGGAGCTTTTATTTGCAAGATATGGGTCTGTGAAGTTGAGATTTTGGCTTTTTATTCTGTGTATAAAATGTACACTGAGTATTGTTTTTACACATACTCAATTTTGTATTTTTATTTACATTATTATCTACAACTTTCATGAACAAAGTTTCCTTATTTGATGAATGAATAATTATATACAAAATAGGTGTCAAAAAAGCATTCATAAATGCATGAATAAATGAGGTATTTATTGTACACTGGCCCTTATCTCCCCCTACTTTATTCCGTGTCGACCAATTCCATGTTGGCCTTGGTCTCGGGGTTTGGGTTATAAAATATCTACAATATTTTATTCCTTTTTCTTTTCTTCTCTTTATTCTATAATTTTGGCATTAAACACCTTATTTAATGTAGAATTAATACAATGAACGATGAATGCTATTATGTACAATTTGATGCTCTTTACATGCATTTGCTGGGGTTTTTGAGGCCAAAATGATAGAATAAAGGTGATGAAATGGATATTCATCACCTCCCCATTCTGAGTGGTATTCGGAAAGCTGTGCCATTTGCCCGCTGAGTTAGTGCATAAATCAGAATGGGCAATCAAGAAGGTCAATTGGAACACACACCTTGGGAAGAAGCAAAGAGATATGGATCTAAATGAGCTTGTGGAAGTCAGAAACCATGCATATGACAACAGTTTGGTGTACAAGGACAAGGTTAAGCGTTGGCACGATAGATATATCAGATGAAAGACCTTTGTTCCTGGACATAAGGTATGGTTGTTTAATGCTAGGCTGAAGATCTTCCAAGGCAAGTTGAAGTCCAAGTGGACATGCCCATTTGTTGTCTGTATGGTGCACGATAGTGGATGTGTCGAGATCTCAGATCTCGCAGATGACGCACTGACATTCCTAGTGAATGGACAATTGTTGAAGCACTTCGTCGAATCCAATGAGCAGTTAGTCCATGTTGAGGAGATTGTATTCATGTGCGAGACAGATTCAACAGATACACCTCGAGCTGTGCATGAAACCTTGCAGCAGTGAGCTCTAGCCATCGACAACATCTTGAAAGATTCAGACCGACTCACTTGTATATACCATCATTCATGTACATTCTGTCCTTTCTCCCCCGCGACTCTAGTAACTCCTCCCAGCTTCATTGATCACCATCTTGGACTATACATAGGATGACCAGATCCTAAGTATGCGGGGGGGGGGGGGGGGGATGAGCCACTTGAGTCGAGTCTCTGTACATCCTCCAGATCACATTGGTCCTCATACTCACTTCCATCCTATACTTAGGTTGACCTGAGCCTAATTATAGGGAGGACCGACGCCCGTATTGTATATTGATCTAATTCTCTTCTTGACCTCGTTCGCCCCATTTTTTGACATTCTTCTACACTTAGGCTGCCAGAGCCTAAGTATAGGGGGGCAGGATGAATTCTTTACATTTTTCGTTCTCTTTGGCTCTCTTACGCTTAGCATGAGCTATGTCTTTTTCCTCGCTTTCTGTGCTCTAAGGACATAGCACACGCTAAGTATAGGGGGCGTGTATATATTACATATATACTTTACCCATAGCTCCTACTTCACGTATCTTTGTATATATTTTGTAATAATTAAGGGCTGGGTAAAATTTGGAAAAAAATTTATGTAAAATACATTTGTATAATACTTATAAAACTCTTGTAAACTGTTGTAACATAAGATGTAAACCAATAATTGAAAAAATGTGAAAAATTCAAAGGCTTCTTATTTACTCTTTCATATCATCTCTACATCAGAAAAGAGTCTTGCATTTTTTATATAGCATGACATCTGCATCTCATCCGCATATCTTGCATATGCAAGGTGAAAATCTAGTGGATTCTAAACCAAGTTATGAGTAGATATTGAGGATGGACTTGATTTGACCTTAAATCCACCTAATTTCAGAGGAACCTTATAGGAACTAGAGTTAAGATTTCTCAGGTCAAGTGACTTAATTATTTGAGTCCGCAAGTCTATGTTCACATGTCATCTCAATCAGTCTAAGTAGAATATCTCGTGCACACGCACGATTCTTATAGACAGTGACCTAACTTGGACAAGCACAATGCACGTAGCTCTTCATTGATGAGGTGGTGAGGAAGTAGAATTCTTTAGCTTGGAGTAGCACACGGGTAGAAACATCCGTCCTCCTCTAGGGAGGGTAGTGCATCTCAACCTAGTCTGGTGGTGTTGACATCTAAGGATGGGATGTTGTGGGTTGCAATAATGCTTCAAAAGAGGGATAGTCTACTGGCTCAAGAGGAAAAACTCCTGATGTACATACCGCACCCTGTATATAGTTAGAAAAAAATGCAAAAACTCCAAAAAAATCAGACATGTCCAAGTGAAAATAAAATACATGTCGGAGTATGTATATTAGCAAAGAAATGCAGCTAGATGACTTGGCTACACTGGTCAGGCATCCTGGGATAGGTAGCTACACTGGCTACCGTCCATTCTTTTCTCTACCCCCTCCTCTTGAGTTTATCGCACTTGAACTTAGAAGGGAATACCCCTCTCCTTGAGGAAAGAGTTACTGGACCAGGTTATTTGAGTTACCTTGTTAGAGGAGGCTGCTTCTGAGCCATTTCTGATGTGGAGAGTTACATTTCATTTACACAGTACAAGTAAGAATCATAGTCATTAGAAATTTGCGTCTGAGGATTTATTCTGACCTCACTATTGAGGAGTCTTAGATAGAAGACTTGTGGAACTTGAAGTCTGTTAGGTCTTAAATTCAGATCCCAATAAGGTTCCGCCACACAATTAATCCAAAGGTTGAGTCAAGCTCCGTTTTCAACTTTTGTTCATGACCTTGGTTAGGAACCCAAAATCATTTCACCTTTGCATTTCATTTTAGTTGCTCAGGGATGAGCAAGGTTTAAGTATAGGGGGTTGATGAATATGTGATTTATCACTTTTAAAGTTGAAAATAGAGCCTTATCCCCAGGTGTTTAGCTTCATATTTCCCTTTATCTTGCATAAATAAACATTCATACATCAATCCACAAAATATGCATCTTAGCATTCATCTTTGCATTTAAATAAGAAGCCATTCCTTGTGTAAAATCCATTGTAAAATATCCACCGATTCATTTGTATTTTATCCCCTCTAAAATAAAATAACACCTTCCTTATAGTGTGTACACCATTAATTAATAATATAAGGAAGAAGGCCAGAGTTCTCTCTTGTAAAATACCCAATAAAACCCCAAAACCTCCTGGACCTTAGAATGCCCATATCTCTCTTACCAACTCCGAATTAGGTCTATCACCTTCATAGTAATATACATTCAGAGACCTTCAAAATGAGACTAATTTCATTCAATTCGGAGCTCGTAGGCAAAAGATGGGGTTTTGGGCCTCTTTGTATACTATACATATGTACATTTGTATTCTTGTATTTTTGTATCATATTTGACCTCATCTCCGTTTTTGTCAACATGAAACTTGTAGATCTCATCGAGATCTACAACTTTCATGTTTTGAGTTTTCCAAATTCGACCTCCTTCTCTCTCTAATTTCATTTCTCTCTTCAGCCACTCATAGCTGGCCACGTGGCGCCCTCTGATTGCGCCATACGACCCGCTCCCTTTGACTCATCCGCCCTCACCGCCAGTCGTTGGATCCCTTTTTGATCCAATAGCCTGAAGATCTCCACGTACGTCTTAACTCCACCACCATCTGATCAAGTCCCTAATCTCATCGAAGCCATCCGCTAGCGCCTCTTTCCCCTTGCACCACATGTCATCTTCTCCACCGTCCGATGGCTCATCTCACATCCAATCTTCACCATCCAAAACCACAACTGACCTCGACCCTCCGATCGATCCCCAGATGCAATCTAGACCGCCCGCTCGCGCTTTACCCATATCCACCACGTGGCACTCGGAGCACCATCCGATCTCGCTCTGAGAGTCTTGATCTACACCGTTCATCAACGCCTTCGCTCTCCACCATCTAATCGCAGATCAGAATTAATCTCGCCCGTCCCATCGCACCGCATCCTCAGCATGCCACGTGGTGTGGTGCGAGCCCTACGATGTCGCGCCCTCGATCAGATCTCAGGCATCGATCCGTGCCTCCATATGGACCGTTGGATCATGAGATCCAACAGTCGAGAGACATCGTCGTCAACCTTCGCATGCCCCGTGCCCACGTTCTCCACCGTGCGCAAGGGGCCACCCCTTTCTATTTTGGCTCCATGCCGACCACCTTCTCCGACCACTAACACCTCCACGATGGAGCCCACTCATCCCTCATCCTCTCCAGCCCCCTCGATCTCCATGACAACCCTCAGACTCGCTCCACAACATCCACGAACATCACCTCCTCACCATCCCTGCCGTCACCCTCATCATATAAATCAGCCACCTCCGACCACTTTCACGCCCATCCGCCACCACGGAAAGTGACTCCGAGCTCCCACCTTCAGATTGGTGACAGCGATTTGATCCTAGGTCGAGCGACGACCGAGAACACCTCTGGCGAGATCCACGACCGACCACCGTCATGTCGTAGCTACTCCAAGGCGCTGCACGAGCTCAAGCCCCTCTACCAACCTTCGAGCGAAGACCTGGAAGCTTCCCGGAGCTTCTGACCCTAGGTAGATTCCTCCATCTCTCCCCCGATCTTCTTCTTATTTTTCCTTTGCCTTCTCCGATTTAATTCGCCCTCCACGAGCACCTTCTCGCTCCGCCGACCATTCCCTGAGCTCCACAAAGGAGCTCTGATCTTCATGCTACCCTTAACTTCCTCAGACGACAGACTTCATCCTTCACCGACGTGAGCTCCGCCACCAGAGCGGAACTTGACCACCGGATCACCCTCACCGCTTCATAGGCCTCACACTTCACTCTATAGCACTCCACGGACACAACGCGCGCTTCGACTATCTTCTAACCCCCTTGCAGGTATCCATCTTGATTGGTCGGAGGCTCGTCGGAGCTGCATTCGAGCTCCTCTGCTACCGCGCTCCAGAGCATCTCCTCCACTCCTAAGACCACCGGACGCTTTACCAGCCATCCACGCATCTTCCAAGCTACCTTAGACCCTCCAGCAACCTTCACTGATGACGGGAGGACGGGGCGGAGCTAGGCCAGCCTCGCCGGAGCCCAGCCCTCTCCGTCGTTGGAGGCGGAGGGCCTTTGGGGACAACAGCCAGCAGCCGTTCGATCCTCTTGATCGAACGGTCAGGAGCACTCCACGATGCCATGCCCCACAGCCGTTGGATCATCCTTGGTCCTAAGCGCCTGATCACGTCACGTTGCCAAGCGCCAGAGCCTCAGAGGGCCGTTGGATTCATCCTGATCCAGCGACGCTTGATCGTCCACATAGCCACCTCAAGAGCGAGCCCATCACCGTTAGATCGATCTCGATCCAACTGGTCGAGACACGCCATGTGCCAACAGTTCATCACCATTGGATTATCCTTGATCCCACGGTCCAGATCCATCCACATCACCCAATCCGAGCCTCTTCCCCGACTATTAGGCTCGGATCACCCGAAGCTTCTCCGAGCCAGATCCGAACCTCCAGAGCTGCCCGAGCCTCGCTCCGAACCTCCGAAGACCACCGAGCCTAGGGACTCCCACGTGATCCGCACATGCGTCCTAGGTTATTTGCACTGAGGCCCCTGAAGGTTTCCAAAATTACATTCCAGTCCCTACCAAGCGACCCCACATGAGGAACACGTGTCCCGTGGAGAAATTGCATCCACCCCCTCAGCATTATAGGTAATTGCATATTGGTCCCTGTCAGCATGTTTTATATTCAGCAATTTCAATTCCTGTAATTGCATTTACACCCTTGTCTTTGCACACATATTTAGACATTCATATTAATTCATTTTCCAGTTTGAAAAATTGCATTGTGTAGCTTACATTACCCTCTTCATATGTGACACTTGACATATTTTTGTAATATCAGTAGATTTTCCTATTAATTAATTGGTTCATTTTTGCTATATTTTGCCCATTTTATCCTATTAATTGGTAGTAATTTCTCTGTGACTCCAAAAATCCCCCAAAAATCACATTAGATCTAGGATAATTAGCTTTAATTTGCATAAAAATTTCATCTCAATTGTACGCATTCCGAGGCCTAAATAATTCATTTAGTGATTTGCTTAAGTAATTTTTAATAGGTTCATTTCACATCAGAAATTAGGCTTAATAATTTTCCTAGATTCCTCTCCTTCAATCTATTTAGGGTAATTTTTATTCCCAAAAATCTAGTGATATGATATTTTTTAAAATTAATTTAGTTAAAACCACCTTGCATTCATATTTAATTCACAGTAATTTTATTTAGTGTCAGAAAATTCCAAAAAAATTAGTGTAGCCTAATTTCATCCCATTTCATCATCTGGCCAAGTTTCGTAATTTTTGGACTTGATTTGATCACCTTTCTGAATTAACTTGTAAACTGGCTAGATATTGCATGTGTCTTGCATAAAAAAAACGAAAAATACCAAAAAAATATTCCCTGAAAATCAAACCTTGGACTTTGCTAAAAATCTACCTAAGGAGACAACTGCCTCCCTGAGTTCTACCTTGGGCTTGCCCAAGTAGAAAAAATTCACCGCTCGAGATTAACTTGTTTTAATTAAAAGTGGTTTTTGAACTGCTTTCGTTATCCGACTGCAACGAACATTCTTAAATTAATTTGAGCATTAATTTAACCAAATTAACTAGGGTGGTGGGACGCTCTTCAATGTGGCCTCACTCCCGTGGTATGCTGATGTTGTGAACTATCTTATCTCCAAGAAAGTTCCACAAGATTGGTCGAAGTACAATGTAGATAGATTCCTATCAGAGATACATTTTTACCAGTGGGAGGATCCGTACCTATTTCGTGAGGTCACATAGCATTCCTCATGAGGAATACACCAGTGTGCTTAAGCATTGTCACAAACTTGGGTCTAGTAGACATCATTCGGGGAAGCACACAACAACTAAGGTTTTACAGTGTAGCCTATAATGGCCAACTCTGTTTAAGGATGCTACATATTATGTTCGAGGTTGTACTAATTATCAGAAAATGGGAGGAACTGTTGGGTCCAAAGATACCATGTCCTTGAGATATATCCAGATTTCAGATGTTTTTGATGCTTGGGGTATAAACTTCATGGGATTATTTCCTGTCAGTTAGGGATTTCAGTACATAGTCATTGAGTGGAGGCTATCCCCACCCGAGCCACTCATAGTCGTACAGTTTGTTCCTTTCTCAAGAACCACATTATTGCGCGGTTCATGATACCCAAGATGCTCATTTTAGATGGGGGAAGCCATTTCATTAATAGAGAGGTCAAGAAGCTTGTGAAGGAGTATGCCATTGAGCATATAGTTATGTATCCTTACCACCCACAGACTAACGGCTTGATCGAGATTTCAAATAGAGAGATAAAGACGATATTGCATAAACTTGTACGTCTAGATAGGAAGAACTGGTCCCAGATGCTTGAATCGGTTCTATGGGTTTATCGGATGACATACAAGTCTCCATTGGTCAAAGCCTTTCCACCTGCAAGTTGAGTTGATACAAAAATCTTTATGGACACTCCGTGTATGAAATTTGGACTATAAGAAAGCAGGCAAGAGTAGGAAATTGGATCTGAACATATTGTTGGAATTCCGAGATTTCTCTTATGACAACTCACTCATGTATAAGGAGAAAGTCAAGCATTAGCATGATAAAAACATTAGAAGGAAGACTTTCTCCCCTGATCAGAAAGTTTGGTTGTTTGATGTGAAATATAAGTTGTTCCTTGACAAATTAAAAATCAAATGATCAGGACTGTGTATTGTTAGAGCTATGTGTGATAATGGTAGTATTATCGTATTTGGGTTATCATATGATGCACAACCATTTGTTGTGAACGGACAATTGCTGAAGCCATATCTAGATCATAATACCTTCCTGTCCGTGGTTGATTCCATGTATGTGGTATCAAACGATGATTCTTTGACATCTTATGCATCTGATACATGAGCTGATATTCCCTTGTATATATTCCTTTCATTTCATTCTTTCTTATTCCGTTTTTATCATTCACCTCTTTTCCGTGTGTATGTGCTATACTTAGGATGTACTCTATCCTGAGTATAGGAGAGGTGAAAGATTTGAGTTTTTCCATTTTCGTTCTATTTCATCATTCATGTTGTTGCTTATACTTATAGATCCTTTACCCTAAGTACAGGGTGAGTGATGTCATTCATTTCATCTTCTTTCACGTTTTTTTTATTTTTCTTTATCTTTCTTATGTTCTCTCTCTTGTCCTTCACCTTGTTGATATTCTTTTCCTATACTTAGGGATCTCTTATCCTAAGTATAGGGGAGGACAAGTCGAGTCGTTGTGTTTGTTCATTCTTTTCCTCGATTTTCCCTATTTGTACAATCTTCTATACTTAGGATTATTTGATCCTAAGTATAGGGGGATCACCGACTTCTATTCTTGTCATTCTTTGAGTCATTGTTGTATACATTCTTTTCACTTTTCTATACTTAGCATGAGTTATATCTTCCTTTGTAGATCTTTGGTCACTATGAGGACATAGTTCGTATAGGGGGTGTCGTATATATTGTATATATACTTTAGACATAACTCATATTCTTGTTTGTTAATAAAATGGCTATTACTTATAACAAAACTTTTGAAAAATGATTTGCAAAAATCTTTTGTAAAATTATATGAAAAAATTATTCTGTAAAATATTATGTAAAAACTTTTGTAAAATTATTTGTCAACTGTATGTAAAAATGTTTGTAAAATTTTTTGTAAAATTATTTTGTACAATTTTTTGCAAAATTGTTTTATTTCTAAGATGATATTTGATTTATTTTTGTAACAAAATTATGTATATTGTATAAAGTGATTGTATTTTTTTTGAAAGCAAAATGTTTGCCAAAACCTATTTGTAACTTTGTTTGTAAAATGATTTGTAAAAATGTTTGTAAAATAGTTTTCAAAAACATTTGTAAAACTTTTGTAAAATCTTTGTAAAATATTTTGTAAAATGTTTGTAAAATATTTTGTAAAATGATTTGAAAAAGTTTGTAAAATTTTGTAAAATTTTTTTGTCATGTGGGATGTAAATTATGGGATGTATATAGTTTTGTTGTAAAATCCACGTGTGTATAAAAATCGTACTCAATTCTCCATATATAAATAAAATTCATTATTGTATATAAAATCCCTTTATAAAACTAGTATTTAAAACCTATAAATAAAATCCCTCTATAAAATAAAATTTTGTATAAAATTTGTATAGTCCTTGTATCTATATTTGTATAAAATTCTTATAAATACATACAATCCACTAACTCTTTTTCAAAACAAAATATTTACCATAAAAATTTGCAAATTCTTTGGAAAATATTTCAAAAAGTTTATTCTTTTATTTTATTTTCCTTTCTTTTTTAAAATGTGTTTTGTATATATTTCTTGCATTTGCATGTGCATTTTTCAAAATAGTATTGACATTTAAACTAGTCTGAAATAAAATCAAATAATGGACCTTGTTTAAGACCTTAATCCACTTAATTTCAAAGGAACCTTATATGAATTAGAGTTAGGATTTTTCAGGGCAAGTGACTTAATTATTTGAGTTCATAAGGCTATGTTCACATGTCATCTTGATTGGTCTAAGTTGAATATTTAACAATACATGCATGACACTTTTAGACAATGGCATAACTTGGACAAGAACTCTATACGTAGCTCAACATAGATGAGGTGGTGATGAGGTTGAATCCTTTAGCTTGGGGAAACACGTGAGTGGAAACATTCACAGCCACAATAAGTGGCAAAGTGTATCTCAACCTAGTCTAGTGGCGTTGACGTCTAAAGATGGGATGCTGTAGGTTGCAATAAAGCTTCAAAAGTGGGATAGTCTACTGGCTCAAGAGGAAAAACTCCTTATGTACAAGTTGTACCTTTGTATATATTCAAAAAAAGAGATTAAAAAAATATCTCTCATCATAAGCAACGTATATGCCTCAAAGTCTCATAACAAGGAAGTATGTAGCTGGAGACTTGGCTACACTGGTCGAGCTCCAAGGAAATGTGGCTACACTGGCCACAGTCTATTCTCTTATCTTCCCCCTCTTCTTGAGCTTGTTGTACTTGACCCCCCGCTCCTTGAGGAAAGAGTAGATAGACCGGGGAATTAGGGTTACATTGTTAGAGGAGGTTGTTTCTTTGTCACTTCTAAGGCAGGGATCTATATCTCACTTACACAGTACAAGTAAAGAATATAGTCATAAGAGTTTGCGTATGTGAACTTGTTTTGACCTGAATATTGAGGCGACCTGAACATAGAGTTGTGGCACTTGAGGGCTGTTGAGTTTAAATCCTATTCCCAATAAGATTCTGTTAAACTAATAATCTAAAAGTCTGACCGAGCTCCATACTTTGATTTTATGAAGATAAGTTTAATAATCAATATTTGTCTAAGTTCTTTATTTTTCCTTTATTCCTTTTCTTCTTAGTCACTTATTCTTCAAATAAGTGTTTTCTAAGGGACTAGCAAAGGTAAAGCATAGGGGGATGATGAATCTGCATTTCATCATCTTTATTCATTTATTTTAGCTTAAATTCCCTTATAAAACACCTATAAATAGCAATAAATCTCTTCTTTTACTAACCCTAAACTTGTGTATATACTATATATTTATCACTATTTTAACCTAAAGTAAATACATAAAGAAATAAAGGAAAAATAAAGAAAATTAAAGACTGTATATATGTAATAGCTACAAGCCAACTCTGACCCTCAAATTAGGTAAAGACTTGACCTGATTGACAAGGAATAAAGTAAGGGGAGATAAGGCCTAAAATCAAGAAATCAATCCTCACCCATGTATATTTACTGCTTGTACACTACTGTATATAATACATTTTCCTTACACTAATTTATTCACCAATAATTTCACTTTAAATAAAAGTAATTTCTTTTTGAAACTCGTACATAAAAATATGTTGTAAGTAATAAAAATAATTGCAAGAAGAACCCTTGTACATTGAGTAAATAACAATACTCTGAAAATACCGTAAAGCTCAACATGCCATATCAATATTCTCTACCAAAACTCAAAATTAATAAAACTCACTTTCATTGTACTTCAAATTAAATAATCTTTAAAATGGAAGTGGTTTCATAAAAATTAGAGTTAATGTGTGAAATGTGGCTTTTCTGGTACTATTTTATATTTACCTTTGTATATTGTATGTATATTTATTTTCTTTGTATTTGTGCATTTATTGTATTTTTTAACTAATTGTATATATTGTACTTGACTTATATAAAATACAAATAAAATCATAAAATAAAATATACAAAAATAAAATCATGTACATATTATATATATCACTATGTATAATGTAAAACATTACTGTTTATTTACCCTAATAAAAAAATTCCTAAAAATAAAATAAAAATATCAGTAAAATCCTTGTAAAATATTGTAAATTTATAAATTGTAAAATTATATGTATATTTGAAAAAATAAATTAATAAAAATCATGGTATTGTATATATCAATATATATACCTATGAATAACATATTTTAATTATTTTTACACATGTTTATATTTTATTTAATTCACTAAAAACCACTAAAAATAAGTTAATTACATTATTAACATTTTCTCTTTACATTAATTTTATTTAAAATTTATTTCTATTTTATTTTGAATTAATTTCACTTTTTTTTACTTTTTTATAGCATAGTGTCTTTTGTCCTATTCTAGGCGGCCTGTGATTGGTTGATCCCAGGTTTGTTGACCCAGCTCAACTTCCCAATCAACGGTTGACCCTGTATTTTCCACCGCACCATCCTTCTTCCCGTCATTTTCCTGCACACATCATTCATCAACCACACTAATGATGAATCTCCATTTTACCTTTATTTTATCATTTTAGCCTTAAAAACCCTAGCTAATACATGTAAATAACCTTAAATTACACAAATTAACATTCTTGCTTTATTGTATAAATACTGTATAAAATACCATTTTAATGCCAAAATTATAGAATAAAGAAAAGAAAAGAAAATGAATAAAATGCCAAAGGTATTTTATGACCCTAAACCCGGATACCTAGGCATCTTGATGACTAGGCCGACAAGGAATAAAGTAGGGGGAAATAAGGGCCAATAATCTAATAAAAATCCCATTTATTAATTTATTTTTTTGACACCATTTTACTTTCTACTTTTTCCACCTTAGATAAAGAAACATTGCGCATGAAAGTTGTAGATAATAATATACAAAAAAATACAAAATAGATTTCATACCAAAATAGTATAAAGTGTACACGTTCTACTCTGAATAAGATTCCTAAATCCCAACTTCTAGACCCATATCTCTCAAATAAAAACTCAAAATATATCAAAATCATCTTTAATTGCATATAACCTTTAATAAGCTATTTAAGGAAGGTGGTTTCATATTTTTGGAGTTAAGGAGTGAAAGAGGTTTTGGACCTTTATTGTATAGTATATCGGAATAAAATATTCATTTTATTTTATTATTATTTTTAGATTTTATACTTTTATAATTTGGAAATTATTATCTATAACTCTTGTACATATTAAAAGCAAAATAAAATCACCAATTAAACGTTAAAATAAAATAAGTATATAAAGCATATAGGTAAAATACCTATGCTAATACTTGTAAATAAATAAAAGTGAAATCTATTCTTTTATTCATTTCTATTTTTATACTCTTTTAAATATTATCTACATTCTTTTAAAAATATAAAGATAAAATAAAACCAAAGGAAATACTTCAAAATAAATAATGTGGCTAAATACATAGATAAAATACCTGTATTTATACCTACATAATATTTATCCCTATTTATTAAAATGTACAAATAAAATCATAATAATATAATAAAATTATATTTAAGTATATAAAAATAAGTTGTAATTTTATAAAATAAGAGAAACAAAATATTAAAATCAAAAATATAAAATAAAAATAAAATAGCTAAAACATAGATGAATATACCTATAAATACACCCCTAAAAACTAACTAATAATAAATAACATAAAAAAAAATCTTATTAAAATACGACATAAAGTAATAAACATTTTTTATTTTATACTCGAAATTAATAAAATCATTTATTATATTTAAATAATTAACTTCTAATAAAGGAGCTCTTTTGTCCTGAAGCGGGCTAACATGGAACAATCCCATTCCTGGGAATGCTGACCCCGATCAACTTCCTATCTTTCAGCTCTGACTTCTGTTAGAACCTCGAGTCCCTCATCTTCTTCAATTTTTCGACGCTGCCATGTTGATCCTTCCACCTCAAACACTTCACAAAAGTTGTGCGCCTCACATCCGTCTACCTCGTGTGATCATCATATCCTGCTAATCTACCTTGAGCATGTCAATAAACACCATCTAAGTTCAGCAGGACTAGATGTCTATAAATAAATCACCAAGCTTCACCTTCTCTTTTTGATCCCCCTTCGAGCTTCGCCAAGTGTTCTTGCTTGTGTGTCGAGGCCAAGTGACAGTTGCGAGCCTCCCCGTGCTTGGATACGGTGTAGCGAGGACGAGGTGGCGGTCCATGGTGGTCCTCCATCCACCCTGCTCCTTGAGCCCCCTCTCAGGTATAAGAGCCGATTTATCTTCTATCTTAGGTAGTTTCAATTCTCGTCTTTCGATTTCAATCTTTAGTTTAGCATTTTGATTAGTAGGTAGAGTAGATTAGCCAAATCTCATTACTGGAGCTGTCGAGCTCTGGACTGGTTTCAATCTGATCCGACCTACCCCTGACTCTCTCATCACAACCATCTCCTTCCCTTGGCGTTTCTTCACGTCCCACAAATATGCACTCCCTTTGAATCCACCTGGATCGAAGCCTCGGTGCTTCATCTCCGTCGCTCACTAGAAGCATCTTCGCCGCATCCCACTCTGCTCATTCCACCAAACAACCCTCCCCAGAACCCTTTTTTGGATGCGCTTGAGCTTCTTCCAGGTTCTGGAGGCCAAAGGACTCTTTTTGGAGTCAATTTTGTGTCCACTGAGGTACCTGGAACTGCACTTCTTCCTCGACCTTGCCAGCCTTCGTCGCAGCTCTGGTGGACCTCCTGTAGGTGCCATCTAGTGCGGAGGATACCCTGCTCCATTTTGCCCCTTGTCCGAGCCTTCCAAATGACCGGAGGAGCATGGGTGGATGGATCGAAACTCGGCCCAACCGAGTTCTTGGCCTGTTCATCTACTGCCCCTTCCAGCCGTTGGATCTTCTAGCCACTCTAGTTTGCACGAGAGCCATCCGATGGCTTCATCTCAGCCGCCAGAATGAGAGCCAGGATTTAATCCTAGCCATCCCTTACAAAGCATCATCGTTGTATGTGGAGGAACCACGTAGATGAGTGAGCGACATCCAACCGTCTGCCAACGTAAGGGGTAAATTGCATCGTTAGACCAATACCATTTTTTTATTTATTAATTAGTCTTTTCAATAAAGTATTCAGTGTAAAAAAATTGGTAAAATTACATACATACCCCTGTAGTAA
This sequence comes from Ottelia alismoides, assembly GCA_037367405.1. Taxonomy (NCBI): domain Eukaryota; kingdom Viridiplantae; phylum Streptophyta; class Magnoliopsida; order Alismatales; family Hydrocharitaceae; genus Ottelia; species Ottelia alismoides. Next base: position 444,618 of record JAZKJV010005550.1, on the reverse strand, counting down.
TTTCATATTCCATTTACGTCCATGCCAGGTCACCTCACGTGTCGTCCCATGTAAGGTGGCCATTTCGCAAAGATGCCCTTATTACTTTTTTTATTTTTTTAGTCCAAGAAAATTTATGTTATATTTTTTTATAAAAATTGCATAGAGGACTCTGGATTTTATTCTTTTTATGTATATACCCCTCCCAGCAATTGTATTTTTGTGTGCTTATTGAATTTATTTAAAATAGCTATTGTGTTCCAAAAATCACAAAAAATAGGTGTAGGCTCCTAATTGCTTGTAGTTTCACGCCACATTTTTAGTTTGCAATTTTGGATCTTTTTGCTATTTATTAAAAATGAAATGAGCACATTTTGCCCCTATCGATCTTTTAAAAAATAAAAAAAATTAGAAAAACTTTATGAAAATTCCCCAAAAAATATATGTGGTTTATTTAAGTGTTTTTAGCCTTCAAACAAAAAATCATTAAAAATAGAAAAAGAAGACTCTTAAAAATTGAAAAACCCCAAAAATCTTTATAAAAATCTAAAAAATTCTCAAAAACATCCAAATAGTTTTTTTTATAATTATCTCTATATTATCATCTGTAGATTAAAATTGACTTGGAAAATTTAGGACTTTATTTCCTACTTTTAACTTCCATTTCAATTTTGGCTTATTAATTTATCCCTCTTTTAGGTTATTTTTATTTTAAAAATCCATAAAAATTAGCAAAAATGTTAGAAAAATCACAGAAACACTAAAAAAATATTTAAAACCTAAAAATATTCTGTGATTTTAGTTATTTTTAATTATATTTATATCTATATTATCTATTATGGCATATATAGCCTTTTATATTTTGTTATATATATTAAAAAGGAAAGGAAATATAAAAAATATAATGTAAAAAGAAAATACAAAATTATAAAATCAAAAACAAAGAAAGATTTATAAAAAATATATAATAAAAAAATATATTTAAAAACCCACAAAAATATATAATGAATGACGTGGTTGTACACCGCAGACTACCGATTTTGCTCTCTGTGGTTCGACCTCTACATGCTTTCTTGCAATACCTTGTGTTTTGTAGAGCATAATAAATTTTGACTCACATTTTGTGCTATTCATTGCTTGATTATTATTTATGGGTTAATCATTGATTAATTAGGATTTCATTTGAGGTTACTTCGACGACTATTGATCTGCCTTGTGGATTGACAAGACTCGGCAAAATCTCGATTATCAAATGGTGCCATTGCCGGGGAGCAATAAGCATATCGTATTTTGTCATTTATCATGTATAGTCATTATTACTTATTCATTAATTTATTGATTTTATTTTACACATATTCATTCAATTATTTCATGTATACTCATTTTGGTTACATTATTTGATTATCTGTGCTAACATATATCTCTTTGTGACTTTATTGCGAGGGCCCGCTATGAGAGGATGACTTCTTAGGAGGCCGAGGCAGCCGAGCTTGGTGGATATTGGTCTTCACCGTTTGACCAGTTGGAGAGGCTACAAATGAATCAAAGAGAAATATTTTAGCATAGAATTAGATTTAATTTATTTATTTGTGTGAGAGAGAGACTTATTAATTTGTAATAATTCAGACTTGGATACTACTCTCCACAACAAGGTCTAGTGCCCGGGTATCTGTTCACCTGGGGGCCTCATCACAGTTTTCTGTGTTTTATCACCTTCTTTTATTTTGTTTCATGATGTTTTGAGTTTTCCGCCTTTCTTTTTATTTGTTTTGTGTGCATGGAGCCCCTAGACTTAGGTTGCTTACCTCGATAATTAGGTCCAAACCCTAATAAGAATGCATGTACATGTAGTTTTTACGTTTGGATCTAGTCAAATTAATAAATGTTAGTTATTTGGATTTGGGACGGTGTGCCGAGAGAGGTCATATACAACACTTATAGGACCCGTTGTGGCAGGCACCGATTGGCATCGAAGACCGGACCTTGGTCTCATTTCTGAATAATTAACAAATAGTTCTTCATGATTAATAACAACTACTGTTTAGGGTGATTTTATCGATTGCACACCACCATATAGTTAGTTTTAAAAATTCTATTTTCATACCACATGGAGAGAGCTGGGAAGCACTGTAAGTCCTCTAACTCATCATGCATCATTAGGTTCAATGATGAGATTTCCATCATTAAATCAACTTGCACAGCTTTTTCGCTATCTCCCCATGATTTTGAGCATCTAGTACCTAAATGAAAATCTACAAAAATGTTAGGCGCTTGTATTAAAAAAGATACAAAAAGTGAAAACCCAAAAATTAAAACAAGGGGACTAGTAAATAAACTTTGACCTTAATTAAAATCCGTAATGGACTTTCATTATTTTGGGTTCATAAAGCCCTAATTATTTTCCTTTAGAGGGGAAACTACCTGCTATGGATTAGAGCAAAAAAACACAGTCTGTAGCTACCTTGTGTATCGCCTGGATTTCTGAAGTAATGATGCTTCTATCGTACGTGACCGAGTAGGGTCTTATCAGCGATGGTGTTCCCACCTTGTGTGGAACATCAACATGGTCTGAAGTACCGAGCTTAGGCCACACCCTCACAGGTGTGTCTGTCTCATTGGTTTGCATCCGAGTAGGTTCTTGCACGCTTACGGGTGATTCCGTTATGTACGGGGACCGAAGTAGTGATTTCGCCTATAGGCTTCCTCTCTCTATTTCTTTGGCTGAGTAGGGATCTAGGAAGGGTTACAAGGACCTCAAAAAGTGTAGACTACAAGTTACAAAGGAGGAGGACAAGTACGTGGTACTTTTCTGGCAGTACTCTCTCTCCTACAGGGTTAGCGTGCTTAGGACTTGTTAAAAGACATGCTTGAAATAGCAACTTTTGAACTGAAAAGATAATAAATAGCCGAACCTTTAGGGCTTCACATGGTGAGCTGGTGAACCAATTATATATTGTGTTTGTATGGATCTAGATTAAGGTTCATAGATCAAGTCCTGCGCAATTGCGCAAATTTTGTCATGTGTGTCTTTCCCTTTGACCCCCGCTCAGTTTGGGCCTTTCTACTGTTTTACACTCCATTTTATTCCTCGTTGGCCACCATATCTTTCCTCTTATATCGATCTCCTTTTGTTCCACTATGGCGATCCATGTACGATTTAGTCGGGACTCCGCCAACACCCACATCGATTTCATAGACTCGGTATCATTAATAATTCGAGGCGATTCTCGAGAACCCAATCCGAACCTTGCAAATCGATCTTCAGACTCCTCATCTTATTCCCATCTCGTTGATCACCCAATAAACTGAGACCACCTTTGTCCCACAACCATCGTTGCAAATGGAAGCCAAATTCAGTCTACATCTTTTTCAACCACCTGGGATTAGATTTCAGGTGGTCTGATTGGGATCCTTTAACATTTCATATGGAAGCCAAACCCAATCCTGGATCCCAACACTGAGTTCATCTCTTCAGACTCAGACCTGGAGATGACACCACAAGGAAAGGGCAAGGGGTGTTATACTTGCGAGCCTGTGGCGAGCCATTTGCAATAAATGTTATTGCAAATATCATTCCCTGATCTGAAATGATGAATAACCAATTTGCGTAATAGGTTCCTTAGTATAATTAGGGTTATGTACCATGGCCATCTTGACGATCATACAACTGTTGATTCAGTTATTGAATCATAAAGGCTGGTGCTTGGATGAATATCTAAAGAGTTAGATTGAGGACTCATCAAGTACCGTTAAATGATTGTCGAGAGATGATCTCCAGCCTGAGTAGGAGATGGAAATCCTTTCTCATTAGGCTGATATCTGATCGATCTCTTGATGCAGGTCCTCTGCATGGGAATAGTGATTCGAAGGTATCAGATTAGTTGAGTCAATGGGTTGACTTAACGAGATCGAGATAACCAAAGACTTATGTTGAATACTATCACAACATAGGCACACATCCTCTGACCAGAGACAGATGTGTTGCTATATGTCTGAGTGTGTACATTTGGCAGACCAATAGGTTGATGACCTAACCAAGGTCTATACACCGACGAGCTGGTGTGCATGTAAGGACATATGAGTAATACGATCTCTCGAAGGGATCATACAGGTTCACTTCTGAACCAGGAGACATGAGCTCACTCATGAGGTATTGGGACTGATCAAATTCCATGCATGGTCGTCATGCTTTGGAAGCATGACATGAATTTGAAGGTAAGATATATGCTTTGTGAAAGCATATGATCTATACCAAACCCCAAGGACCAAGATTGAGAAACTTAGTGATCAAGCCCTGAAGATGACAGTGCAAAAGTGATCTATATCTTCAGGATGATCATAGGTCTTCTAGTATGTAGGATGTACAGGTGTTGGGAATACCTGAGGGTGATGTGATCATAAACGATTGTATAACCATGACGCTTCCATTCTGAGGGAGTGATGAAACATGTTTGGATTTTAGTGACTCCTCTTAGTAGAGAAGTGACCTAATCTTAGTCCACGTACTGGACATTGATCTGAATAAGATTCAGACACAATGAGAAGATTATATTTACGGTCTTGATTTAATCAAGCATCTATGGGAGGTCCCTGAGATCTGGATTTGAGATGCGATCTCAATATCCAAGTCACTATACGTGGAACAATACAATCTCCCTATGTTTATCTCCAAGTATCTGTGGAGAAATTGCATTATTTTTGAAAGGGTTCAAGAATAGTTCCATAGTTGAAATATATCTATGCATTAAGAGAATGATAATTAAATGTGATTTAATTATCTTGATGTATGTAGAAATTATCCAATATAATTAAATGTGATTTAATTATTGTGGATAAGAATAATGTGGATAGCAATATCCAATTATTCGTAATATATTATAAATGTGATTTATAATGTATTAGAGAGAGCTAATTATAATTTATATTTGTTAATTAATAATTGATGTGTTGGATACACATTGTGTAATTAACTGAAAATGTAAATTATTTTTTATTTTGGGTTGTGAATGTGATTCACAAATTTCCAATGGCAAGATTGCAATATTCTCAAAATTAATTATGAATTATTTTTTGAAGAAAAAATCACAACAAAAGTTGTTGGATTAAATAATGGAGATTTCCATGGAGATATGCAATCTCATGAGATTGCTCCCACTTGCAATCAAGTGGATGGCCACCATAACCAATATGGAAATTGGTGGCCGTCCACCATGATGCATGGGAATGCAATCTCCATGTTGGTTAATCTCCCTTGTTTAATTGGTTTGATTTAGGATTAATTTATATTTGATTTGTTAAATATATTTGATATAAATTAAACTATTAATTATTGGCTTTTACCAACAACAATCTTGACCAGTGGATTAAACATAAATTAGTCTCATCCATTGATTTTATGTGTCCCATGGATTGAGTTTCATGGATCCCAAAACCCTATAAATAGAGAGGCATACCATGCTCTCTAATGCTATGCTTTTAAAGCACATCTCTCTCTCTCTCTCTCTCTCTCTCTCTTTTATTCTACACGCCAACCTCTCTCCTCTCTCCTTGGTGGCCGTCCACCAAACCCTAGAGGAGATAGCCGTCGTCGCCCTCACCACCGCGCCACCGCTTCGACGCTCTTCGGTTCTTCATCTTCTTAGAGTGCTAAGCTCGCGAAGAAGGCATTCAATCTTGTACAACGAGATCAGGAGTTCACCCTGCTTGGATCATCTCGTTGGATTGCGAGGATCACGCGACTCATCCCCGCGCTCGCAAGCTTCTTCTCCGACGATCGGACTTGAGACTGGAGGTCTCTTTTTCGTAGAGACTCGATCAACCATGCTTCAATAGGTATTCCTTTATACTTGTTGTGGTTATAAATGAAACGATCCGAGAATCATTCTTGGATCATGTGGTTTCATCATATGAAAATTTTTTAAATTCCGCTGCATAGAACAACTAGTTTGACTAGACGTTCTTCGTCGTATTCGATACGACGCTCACGCTTCCGTGATGCGCTTGAGGATTAAACCATATCCTTCAAGTGGTATCATAGCCTCAGGTTGAAGGTTTTGGATACGTTCCGTAAACCTAGGACGACTTGGGTTCGTTAAGGTCGCGAAAGTTTTTTGTCGCATTTGATTTTCGCACATCTATTTAGTGAATAAATTCGGCCCTATTTAAAATATCTAAATACAAATTAATCACTTGGATTTTGTTCCCATTAAATGAGGAAACCATAGGATCTGAGTTTACGTAATTTGGATTCGGTTTGCTCGATATATGGTTGTTTTAATGAACATGTATCACTGTTGCGGGAACTGCGAATCTTAACATGATTAATGAGTTAATTACTGTTTTGGTCCGCCTCGCAATACATGAAATATCACTTTGGTTCTGTCCTAAATCAAATTAGCAATCTTTGAAAATTGATTTTGTCTAATTTGGACTTGAATTGAATGAGATATGTTAATTTTAGTAAGTAGGGGTCACTGCTGAAATTACAGTCCTAATCAAGAACCATGTGATTGTCAATTAGTGAAATTAATTGTTAATTTCATGAAATAATTATGGAAAATATTTGAGAAATATTGAATGATGATTATTTCCTTAATTGAATTGGCCTCAACCAATAAATTGATTAGATTTGATCTAGATCATAATTGGAAACACAATCATCAAACTCCTTGCTTGAATAGGATTGTGAATTTGTCTAGCAAATTACCTTATAATCAAAAATGTTTTGATTATTAGTATATGGTATAATTTCGGTTGAAGAACTGATGATCACAAGTACAAAGTGATTGACTCGGCATTATTTTTTCCCGAGGCGGATATGGTGTCTGGTCGGGGATCGCTGGGGTAGCGGGTCGCATCGGTTGCTGTCCGTCCCACTCCCGCCGGTACTGGCCATGACAACGGGTAGAGAACGAGTGATGCCTCAGAGATCATGATGTATTTTTCTAATCATTAAAATTCGAATTAATACGTACTTTGAGATAATACCATATATGTATTCAAGTAAAACAATCAAGTTTGTTGATTGAATTGGATTGAAAATTAATTTAATACGATTAAGTTAATTATATCCAATTAAAAACACTCTATTTTGAATAGATGTGTATTTCCCTTGAAAGAATTAATTATGTGAATATGATTCATAATAATTAATTAAAATTTGAATATGAGGTGGAGGATCACATAAGTGACATCCATGGTCTCCCATCAAAGCGAAGGGTTCCGTCGCCAGATATTGTATGTAGGAGACGCCTGTCTGTAGTGACAGCTCCTGCATATGATCCATTTGGATCGGGCTCGTCGCTTCTCGAAAGAGTAAGGATATATGCGTAGTGACCCCAATATCGGGTCATATTATTGGGGCGATATTGGATTGCGCATAGCGAGTTGTATTCCTGTTGATGGTTGGTTCAATTAATGACGGGTCAACATCACCTTAGGGGTGGTGGGCCAGGGTATTAAAGACCGAATTGGGAAATGCAAGTTGGACATGCAAGGCGGAATGTGTTCCCGCTTCTTTTTATCCGAGTCACATGTTCTCATATTATTGGTATGCGACAAAGATAAGGAAGGAGATCCCAGATCTTGCTTGAGATATATTGGTAAGTATATCTCTTACATTGAAAGTGATTAAGGGAATGAACTTTCATTATTGACAAGGCAAGACAACTTTAAAATAAAATTTCTAAATCGAAGTAAAATATGTATATATATATAAACATTTATGCAAATTTCTTATTTCAGATAATTCTTCATTAAACCCACTCAATATTATACTCAATAATAATCAGTAAAATATCATGGATTGGATCCATGATTAAGATATTGTACTTGCAGTTGGACACATATTGTATGTGATTGTGATGTGCAAGTTTCCTCATATTAATGAGGGGTGACAATTAAATAGACAATAGGACTACAACTCTAGGGTTTGTATGTATCTATAGTCTTGATTTCTCATCGAATGTACTTTGAAAGTAACATGTCGATGATGATCGTAATTGTCAAATAATCCTTATAAAATTCTAAGAAGATGTTCTGGCATACATATGTGTTCTCAACATTTAATCATGAATGACATGGTTCTTTGCATCATGCAGAATGGTAGCTCTATAAGAGATTATGTATTCAAAATTGATTGAGTACCTACCTGAACCAATATTTTTTTAAGAGTTTAGATGGATGTAGATACAATGAGTGTCATCATTCTACTATCTATACTCTAGTCATTCATGAAGCTTCAGAATATTCATATTGTATGAATTGAATGAAGCATATACAAATGTTGAAATGCTCTTATATTGAAATCGTTTGAATTCAGCATAAGAGATCCTTCCTCTTAAGCAATGGTTGTTTATAGATGAAGGGAGCGCAATGGAAGTGTAGGTCTGACCCATGTGAGAAGGAAAGTAAAAAAGTAGACTATATTTCTATGACTTCCATATGACATCCAAAGAGTTGGATGAATGCCAATACTACAACAAGCTGATGTTTTGATAGTATGACTATCAAGTCTATCTAGGATCCTTAGAGAAGGATCCAGATGGTGCATCGGAATAATCTACATCTACATATAATCATTGAACTATTGGATAATAGACTTCCTAATTTCAGTGGGAGAGCCCTTAGTCTTAGAGAATGTCTCTATGACCTAGATATTAGAATACACTCACTGTTTATTTCTAAATGTTGGAAATAAGCATGAATTCTGTAATAGACCTATCATAAAGAGTTATGATGGAGATATTTCAGATAGTAATCTAAAATCTGGTGGACTCTACTAAATTCGAAAATTAATGAATGGTTCATTAACATTTCTAATACTGAAATTTAAACCTTAAAAGATCAATAGGAGGATGAAGATCATTTAACAATGATCTGGCATCGAGGCTTGGACATTTGTCTATTGATGTGATCAATAGACTAGTAAGAGATGAAATCTTAAATTGTCCGAAGGTTCAAATCTTACATACTTGTGAATATTGTATTCAAAAGTAAAAATGTCCAATACACCCTTCCTTGGAATGGTGTAAGATATCAAGGTATTCAAGATCTCATACATATTGATGTATGTGAATCATCTATATCAGAATAAACATTGTGGATATGTGATATCTATTGATGATTATTTGTGATATGAGATTTCTTCTCTTCACTTAGAAACCTTTGAAATGTTCATAGATTTCACATTATTTGGTTTAGAACCAAAGTTTGAAGGAAGATTAAATGAATTTGATCTAATCTAGGTAGTCAGTACCTATTAGATGAATTCATAGAATGCCTTATAGATATATGACTATCATTTCTATCTCACTCCTCTTAATAAATATAAACTCAATAAGAGTTATAGGGAGATACAATTGGATCAGGTGTGACATGATATGATCAATGATGAATATTAGCATAATTATCTATTAGTTTCCAAGGTACATATGTAATAGAGACTACAATATATATCCTTAATAAGGTTCCATGCAAGTAATCTGGAATCTGGCACTGGAGAGTGCTACTTCATTAGGAAAATAAAGGATGGTATTGGTTACCTACTTTATGATCTTGAGATTCTTAAAAGATCTCATCTCTGAGAATGTGATTCTCAGAGGATGACTCTCTTGAGAATCAAGATAAAAATGAAGTAAAGGAACTCATTTAATCTTGAAAAGATAATGAGGCTCCTGAAATCGGAAACTAAAAGAATAACTGCAGATGAAACACTAATACTTCTTCAAATAAGTTTGAGGATGCATTCTATGTGTCAGTTAAGTCTGAAAATGATCGGACTTCATGTGATGAAGCTCCTGAGGATCATGACATAGAAAAATGGATGTTAGCAATAAAAGTCTATGTAGACTTCATATACAAGTGTTGTATATGGACCCTAGAGGATCCACCTACATGGGTAAGGACCATTAAGGTGTAAATGGATCTTTAGGAGAAAGAGGGAACCTAATGAGAAGGTAGAGACCTTCAAAGCACGGTTCGTAGACATGAGCTACATACCGAAGAGAAGACATCGCTTGCGATGAGACATGCTCTTCAGTGACCATTCTTAAACCCATCAAAATATTGCTAACTATAGCTACACAACTTGACTATGACATCTTCAAGATGTGAGTCAAGATTGTATTCCTCTATGAATACCTCCCTGAGGATATTCACATGAAGTAGCCCCAGGGATTCATGGTTGAGGAAAGCAAGGTGTGCAAGCTAAAGAAACTCCATCTATGGACTCTAATAAGCTTCTTGTAGATGGAACATAAGATTTGATGAAATTATAAATGTTATGATTTCAGATAGAATCTTGATGTACCATGTGAAGCTTAGTGGGAGTGTGTTGAACACCAAAAATCGGTGGTCTTAAGTTCCACACAAGGCGGGAACTCAGTCGCTGAGTCGACCACACGAAAGCCGGATCTTCAGACAACAATAAACCCACAACAGATATCAAACAATGAAAAGCGGTGCAGAGTTAAAATTTATTATAACTCTACAAAGGATGTGTACAGTGTGAAAGCAGTGTAGAGGTCAAACACAGGGAGCAGACAGGTAGAACGGGGCAAATGAATGCACAAATGTGGTTGTGATGATTTGTCTATTTATGTTATTTTTGTGGGTTTTTAATTTTCTAATTTTTATTTTACTCTTTTAAATTTTATATTTTTATATTTTGATTTTTAATTTCTGATTTTATATTTTCTTTTTATCATTTATATTTTTATATTTTTTTCTTATGATTTATAAAATGAAATATATACAAAGTAAGAAAAAGGGAGGGATAAATTATTTATAAAAATAGGTAAAAATAAGGAAAATTTAGGAAATAAAATATTTTTGGTCTTTTTATAATTTTCTAATGTTTTTGTGATTTTCTAGATTTTTACTATTTTTTTGGTATTTTTCAAAGTCAAAAATACTGAAAACAGTGAATAAAATAAAAAACTGAAACTAAAATAGAGAAATAAAATACCAAACAGTAGCAAAAATTTTCCAAATTAATTTTTAGTAAAAGATAGTAAAATAAAGAAAATTTAGAAACAAAGATTGTATTTTTATGATTTTTATGCATTTTTAATAATTTTATGAAGGTTTTTAGTGTTTTATAATTTTTAGGAGTTTTCTTTTATATTTTTTAGTGATTTTTGGTCTGAAAGCTATAAACAGTAATAGACACAAAATGTATTTTTGGGGAATTTTTTAAAGAGTTTTTATAATTTTTATGGATTTTCTAATGCAAACATTAGAGAAAATACTTTTTTTGAATTTTTATAAATATTAAAATGCAATAAAAATGAAAAATAAAAATATGGCATGAAATTACAATGCAACCGAAACTTATGGTAATTTTTTGGATTTTTTAGGAATTTAGAGATGCATGAAACAAATACTAGAAACAAAGAGAAAATGCAAACTGGTAGGGGTATTTTTGCAAATATAGAAAAGTCAAGTGCACAACAACAATTTTTCCAAAAATATATAATGCAATAGAAACGTTTTGGGACCAATTACAAATACTCAAAGCCACAAGCCCTTCCCTGCAAAAAGCCCACCCACGCACGTGCTACGCACGCGCTTGGGGAGGACCCAAAAGCAAATACAAAGAACCTGAGGGCTATATTGCAAAAATGCCAGAAATTTATAACTATAAATAAAAGTTTTGGGACTAAAAATAAATATGCAAATCCCTAGGGTAGACCTGCAAAATTGCGAAGTCACGTGCGTAGAGCACGTGGACCTGATAGGGACCAAAATGTAATAATACAAAAATTAGGGGGGGGGGGGGTAAAGTGCAAATATTACACAATATTTAAAACTATCAATGATAGTTTAGTAATTATTAAATACAAAAAGTGGTCGGGTCGATTGTGCAAAATACCCAGGCTTCGGCGGCATGGACGGTGGAATGGACTTTACTTATGCCATGTGTCACGACAACAGGGCCTGATGCCCCTTCGCTTTTGATGGACACTTTTAGAACGTGAGGGGAATTATGATCGGACGGCTGGGAAAGATCACGATTCGATGGCGCATGTATGTGCTGGAAGAATGTCGGCGATCCAACGGCTCGAAGAGGCTTAGGAAGAACAGACGAAGAACACGTGCCCGACGAGTTTGGATCATCGCGCATGGCATCCTCCGCCGCCTTCCTTCGCTTCTAGGAAGCTCAGGAGCAAGCTGGTGATGCCTTTCAAATGGTGGAGAGGACGGACGGTCCCAAAGGTGGCCGGAGTGTGCCCGCGAAGGAAGATGAGCGAGGAAGCTCCAGGAAGTCCGGCGAGCGCCCAGAAATACTCCAGCCCTTACGGAGAAAGCTCGGGCCTGCAAAAAGAAGTCAAGAGGGTCGTGGGAAAATTGCCACGACCCTTCGGTGGGCGGATAATGGTGGAGAAGGCGGATAAGGAGCTCGCCGGAGCTTGCTCGGGCGAGGTGGTGGCGGCGATGAACGAAGCACGATAAACACAAATAAAAAGCGGGAAATAAAGGCTATGACCTACAGGAGGGTTAAACACGAAGTAAAATGAAGAAAACTACCTCGACGGGCTCAAAAAGCCAGGAGGGAAGACCTCGACGGCCACTGGTCAGAGATGGGTTGGAACGACCCTTCGACGTCTCGCCTGAGCTCCGCACACGTGCTGGAGGCGGAGCTGTCACCTTCACCAGTCCAGAGCACGACGACTAAACTCCAAACGAGGGTCGAAAAGGGTTCAAAAAAACAATGGAATCTCGAAGGGGTTTTGAATGGGTGATGAAGCGATGAACTTTGAGACAAGATCACGAGTGGAGCAAAGTCGATCTGCCCAAGAAATATGATCAGCGTGGATTATGGTGATACAGGGTACAAATCTCATGAAGGGTCGACCCTATTTCGAGCAACACAGCGATGGCGAAAAAATCGAGAAAAGGGGGTCACGGGAAGGTCTGACACGCTGCAGGAGCTAGGACCAGGGAGTTGACCAATGGTCAACAATCCTCAGCCACCTGGTTGGTCCACGTGGACGAACAAGGAAAAAGCATCCTGGAAAAGATTGAAAAATCAATAAAAAATAATAATTGATTTTATTAATTTTGGGTTATAAAATAGAAAACATTTATTATTTTTTAGAGTATTTTATGGTGATTTTTATTTATTTTTTAGAGGTATAAAATGATATGGTACCTTATATAACTTATATACAAGTATATTCATCTATGTATTTTAATAATTTATTTTTATTGTGTATATTTAATTTTATTTATTTTGTTTATTATTTTATAAATTTATAACTTATTTTTATACACTTAAATATATTTTTATTTTATTTTTCTGAAGTATTTTGTACACTTAATGAAATAAAAGTATTAATTATATAGGTATATGTATAGATGTTACACCTATGTGTTGTATTCAGATATTTTATTTTTGTATTCTCTTTGGTTTTTATACTGATTTTAATATACATATATATTATAAATAATATATACAAAATTATAAAAATATAAAATTATAAAAATAATTACTAATAAATAAAATGAATGTTTTAATCTGTACAAGTATACAATATGGGTCCAAAACTCAACTTTCAAACCGTAGCTCCGCGAAATGCGAAACCACCTTCATTAAATAGCTTATTGAAATTTTATACAATTAAAGATGATTTTGATGCGTTTCGAGTTTTATTAGGGAGATACAGGTCTGGGAAGTTGGGATTCTAGAAAATTATTCAGATCATAACTTTTTATCTGTGTATTATTTTTGAGTGAAACTAATTTTGTATTTTTTTATATAATTATCCACAACTTTCATGTACAAAGTTTCTTTATTTGAGGTATAAAAAGTGGAACCAAAATAGGTCCCAAAATGAATAAAGAATGAATTAAATAAAGGGGATTTTTATTGTATTTTGGCGCTTATCTCCCCCTACTTTATTCCTTGTCGACCTAGTCATCGAGATGCCAAGGTCTCGGGGTTTCGGGTCATAAAATATTTGCAATATTTTATTCTTTTTCTTTTCTTTTCTTTATTCTATAATTTTGGCTTTAAAAATCGCAATTTGTACACTATTTACACACTGATGCATGGATGATGAAATGCATGAAGTAACGCTATTTACATGTATTTACTAGGGTTTTTAAGGCCAAAATGATAGAATAAAGATGATGAAACATAGATTCATCAGAGTTCCATTGTGTTCATCATGCTATATGTAGATGATAGCCTAATCATTTGGAATAATATAAGGATAATAATAAGTGTTTTATAGACTGATTGTTCCATATCTTGAGATATGATCTCAAAGATACCTCTTAGATCCTAGTTCTGAAAGTGTTCAGCAGCAAAGAGAAGAGGGCATTGGAACCATCACATTAATAGTGCACCTTGGACATGTTCCATTTTCTGGAAAAATTCTAGGAAAGGCTTCCTTCTCTTAAGATATGGTACTAACCTATCTAACGGGATAGGCACCTCAAAGAGTTAAGGAAGTAAATGCTAGAACTACTTGCCCTTGTGCATTATTTACGAGAAGCCGAGTGTATGATAGATGTGTACAAAAGTTAGATATCTGCCACGCAGTGGAAGTAGTAAATGTTACTAATCCTACTAAGGATATAAATTGCAGTAATAACAATACCTTCAAAGATGAATAGATTTTTGAGATAGTGATCTCAATGTCTTATCTTCAAGAGCTTAAGACTTTATAGATAGTGATCTAAAAGGTCTTAATTATGGATACCTTAGGGAGATAGAGATCTACGGGAATATGGGTATTCTGATAAGGATTATGGAAATACTGGTTATAATAATTGTTAAGCTATAGTGTCAAGAACACTATAACTGATAAGATTGAGTATTGATTGCATAATATGCAATATTCGCATTGGATGCGAGCACTATTACCTTGGGATGTGCAAGTACCGTAAAAGGACTTGGTGTAGGTCTCTCAGGAACAGAGTGACTGATCAGCTTACCTAGATATTTTTCTAAATAGCCTATGATTGTCACATGAGTGTGGGTTTAAATGATTAGCTCATTAATGGAAATTGGGCTAGTGGTAGATTGTTGGATATGCGAGCCCACGACGAGCCATTATGCAATAAATGTTATTGCAAATATCATTCCCTGATCTGAAATGATGATTAACAAATTTGCATAATAAGTCCCATAGTACAATTAGGGTTATGTACCATGGCCATCTTGATGATCATACAACTGTTGATTCAGTTATTGAATCATAGAGGCTGGTGCTTGGATGAATATCTAAATAGTTAGATTGAGGACTCATCAAGCACCGTCAAATGATGTTGAGAGATGATCTCCAGCCTGAGTAGGAGATGGCAATCCTTTCTCATTAGGCTGATATCTGATCGACCTCTTGATGCAGGTCCTCTGCATGGGAATAATAATTCGGAGGTATCAGATTAGTTGAGTCAATGGGTTGACTTAACGAGATCGAGATAACCAAAGACCTATGTTGAATATTGTCACAACATAGGCACACATCCTCTGACCAGAGACAGATGTGTTGCTATATGTCTGAGGGTGTACATTTGGCAGACCAATAGGTTGATGACCTATCCAAGGTCTATATACCAGCGAACTGGTGTGCATGTAAGGACATATGAATAATACGATCTCTGAAGGATTATATAGGTTCACTTGTGAACCGGGAGACATGAGCTCACTCATGAGGTATTGGGACTAATCAAATTCCATGCATGGTCTTCATGCTTTGGAAGCATGGCATGAATTTGAAAGTAAGATATATGCTTTGTGAAAGCATATGATCTATACCAAATCCGAAAGACCAAGATTGAGAAACTTAGTGATCAAGCCTTGAAGATGACAGTGTAAAATTGATCTATATCTTCAGGATGATCATAGGTCTTCCAGTATGCATGATGTACAGTGTTGGGAATACCTGAGGGTGATGTGATCATAAACGATTGTATAACCATGACGCTTCATTTCCAAGGGAGTGATGAAACAAGTTTGGATTTTAGTGACTCCTCTTAGTAGAGAAGTGACCTAATCTTAGTCTATGTACTGGACATTGATCTGAATAAGATTCAAACACAATGAGAAGATTAGGTTTACGGTCTTGATTTAATCAAGCATCTATGGGAGGTCCCTGAGATCTGGATTTGAGATGTGATCTCAATATCCAAGTCACTATATGTGGAACAATACAATCGCCCTGTCCTTATCTCCATGTATCTGCAGAGAAATCGCATTATTCTTGAAAGGGTTCAAGAACAATTCCATAGTTGAAATATATCTAAGCATTAAGAGAATGATAATTAAATGTGATCTAATTATCTTGTTGTATGTAGAAATTATCCAATATAATTAAATGTGATTTAATTATTATGGATAAGAATAATGTGGATAGTAATATCCAATTATTCATAATATATTATAAATGTGATTTATAATGTATTTAGAGAGAGCTAATTATAGTTTATATTTGTTAATTAATTATAGATATTTGGATACACATTGTGTAATTAATTGAAAATGTAAATTATATTTTGTTTTGGGTTGTGAATGCGATTCACAAATTTTTAATGGCATGATTGCAATATTCTCAAAATTAATTATGAATTATTTTTTGAAGAATAAATCACAACAAAAGTTGTTGGATTAAATAATGTAGATTTCCATGGAGATATGCAATCTCATGAAATCTCATGAGATTGCTCCCACTTGCAATCACGTGGACGTCCACCATAACCAATATGGAAATTGGTGGCCGTCTACCATGATGCATGGGAAGGCAATCTCCATGTTGGTTAATCTCTTATTTAATCAGTTTGATTTAAGATTGATTTATATTTGATTTGTCAAATATATTTGATCTAAATTAAACTATTAATTGTTGGCTTTTACCAACAACAATCTTAACCATTGGATTAAACATAAATCAATCTCATCCATTGATTTTATGTGTCCCATGGATTGAGATCCATGGATCCCAAAACCCTATAAATAGAGAGGCATACCATGCTCTCTAATGCTATGCTTTTGAAGCACATCTCTCTCTGTCTCTCTCTTTCTCTCTCTCTCTCTCTTTTATTCTACACGCCAACCTCTCTCCTCTCTCCTTGGTGGCCGTCTACCAAACCCTAGAGGAGATAGCCATCATCGCCCTCGCCACCGCACCACCGCTTCAACGCTCTTCGGTTCTCCATCTTCTTGGAGTGCTACGCTTGCGAAGAAGGCGTTCAATCTCATACGACGAGATCAGGAGTTCACTGTGCTTGGATCAACTCGTTGGATTGCGAGGATCACAGACTCATCCCCACGCTCGCAAGCTTCTTCTCCGACGATCGGACTTGAGATAGGAGGTCTCTTTTTCGTAGAGACTCGATCAACCACGCTTCAAGAGGTATTCCTTTATACTTGTTGTGTTTATAGATGAAATGATCCAAGAATCATTCTTGGATCATGTGGTTTCATCATATGAAATTTTTTTAAATTCCACTGCATAGAACAACTAGTTAGACTAGTCATTCTTCGTCGTATTCGATACGACGCTCACGCTTCCGTGATGCGCTTGAGGATTAAACCATATCCTTCAAGGGCAGCCACCTCCTCAACCTAAGCGGGAACAGATACCATATCAAAATCAGGTGAATGCTCAATTGATAGCTTCCATCCCAAGCCATACAACAACAACTGATCGAGCAAGCCCTAGCACAGTCTGCATTTCTGGATATGCTGAACGATCTATGGAATAGACTAGTGGAAGGAGGAGACATGCCAACAGGAGGAGGAGGGGACAAACCCCATGATGACCCATATGAGGAAGAACCAGAACGAGAGAGGCAGAAACCACACTAAAAGAGACATACAATCCTGGAGACAATCAAATGACCGAATGGATCCTCATTCCATCAGTACATGCTCACTTTGAGCTCAAGCCTCAGTTCATGGATCTTGTACCATCATTCCACGAGAACACCAATGAGGATCCATACATTCACCTACAACAGTTCTTGTGCATCTACCGAACTACCTACTACCCCAATGTTCCCTTAGATGTAGTCAAGATGATGCCGTACCCCTTCAGTTTGCAAGATAAGGTCCTGTACTGGGTCAATCATTTTTAAAATGTTGTCACGACTTGGGAGGAACTAAAATCCTCCTTCCTTCACAAATTCTATCCACTCTATCAGCTAAATCAGATACAAGCCAGGATTAGCAACTTCTCCCACTCTGCCCACAAAACTATCCATGAAGCCTGGGAGAGATTCACGGACCTGCAGGAGAAGTGCCCCCATCATGAGATACCGAGGACCAGTCTGGTCCAACACTTTTTCGGGGGCCTGAATGTAGAGAGCCAAAGTCTCGTAGACACAGCCTATGAGGGATCTCATTTTAACAAGGATGAAGACACGGTCTGGTAGATTTTTGAAGAAATGCCTGAAGGAAAGGCTGCCCTCTCTTCATCCCACGTATATCAGAAACAACCTCAGATCCTCCAGAAGCAAGTACACATGGCAACGTCTCTTGAGGTGGAGAGAGACGAGAGATCGAACCTTAGTATCATCGGGGGCCATCTCTTGAAGGTTGACATTATTGAGAAACGATCACAGGATCTTGAGAAGCTCGCTGTGATCATAAAGAGGACGCAACACTTAGACACATTGAATCAGATTACTAAGCAGTTGGAGCTACTAGTGAGCACCATCAGTTCTGTTTAGTCAGCAACACCATCTTCAGAGACTCCTACTGAGAAGAAGGATGAGCCATCACCGCAATAGCTTCCTCAATCGAGTCAGCAACCACCGGTAGTCCAACACGTATACTACATGCAGATGCTCGATCTGGGCCCGCCACAATAGCAGATGGTAGTTTACTAGCCAGACTTCCTTCCACATTCCGATCCAACATTCCCACCACCACCATTGATTCAGGAAGTCAACGATGTATAAAGTAATGATGCACAGTTAGCCCATCCTACCGGACACCCATAGGGGCCATCCACCAGCCAACATGGCTTACCACCAAACCCAAGGTGGTCGTTATGGACAATCCTCTCAACATCCACCTCAATACCACCAGCCTACACAATACCAACATCAATGGAGGCAGAATCAGTAGTATGCATAGCCGTAGTACCGCCAGCCACAACCGTACCACCAGTACGTGGCTGCACCACCTCAGTAGTACCCTCATCCCTCGTATCAATAGTACCAGCTTCCTCCACTTCCTCAGCATCATCAACAGTCGCAGCCTCAATACACAAAAAATCAACAACAACGTGGTCTGCATGCTGAAACTTCTGAGGCAAGTCCTACGAACCCTACCCTGGATTGCTTGGCCCAACTTGTGAAAGGCCTAGAAGAGATGAACAAGAGGCTAGACGACCTGACAGCCAAAAAAACTACCATCCTGGCCCAGGTCGAAGCGAATCCCAATAGCTTTAAACATAAAGAACATGTAGAATGCAATTCCCAGTCTATGCTAGTAAAGTCAGATGATTGCAATATTTCTTTATCTAATGTTGTCACTCTCAAGAGTGGTAGGACTTTGCCTCCATCTTCCCCAAGCCATAGGAAGAATAAAGACTTGACAGGTTAATCGTCATCTTCTGCATCAACCACACTAGATGTAGAAATGGGTGAGGAAGAAGAAGAAGGAGGAGCCATGCTAAATGCTATCCATCTCTAGAGACACCAACAAAATCAACAAAAAAATCAAAAATTCAAAAAGATCAAAAACATGTTCAAAGTCGACGTGAAGCCAGGCCATCCATGGAGGAGCTGCAAGCAGTAGCCGATCCTACGCCAGCCAACATAGCAGAGACCGTGCTTTTTGTTTGTCCACCAGTACCAACATCTTCATCTCCAGCTTTTACTCCTTTTTGTGCTCCAGATGTACAGAATATTGTGGATAGGAATTTTATTGTAAATAAGAATAATGCTCTTGATTTCAACAATGTGAATATTCTTTTTCATGATGCAATAGAAAAATCCAAAAAAATGCAAAAAGAAAAAGTGCATTATCTGATCCCAGAGTTGTGGATATTATTAGTAATCTGATTGTTGAGATTCCTTTGATGAAAGCCATGGAATACATCCCAACTATTAAGAAAGGTTTGAAAGAGGCATGTTCAAACTAGCGTCGACCAACACGTAACAACAGATGCCAAAAGGTAGAGAAGCACGCTCTTACCATGGTCACAGTTGCAGCCATCAACAATCTTCCACAAAAGAAGTAAGACAAAGGAACACCTTTGATCAGTTGCGAGTTTTTTGATCAAGTCTTCGAGCGAAACTTGCTTGATAGCGGTTCTTCCATCAACCTCCTTCCCTCTTCATTATTACAAGAATTCAGGCTAGATCCTCTCAAGCAGACACGAATGATCCTTTAGTTTGCTGATCGATCCAGTAAGCAACCTTGAGTTCTTTTGGAAGATGTTGTGGTAAAGGTACAGGACATGCAGTTTCCAGTTGATTTTGTAGTCCTTGACATGGACTCTCTTGTACCGTTAATCCAGACTCCTATTATTCTAGGTCGACCATTCCTGCACACTGCAGAGGCTATGGTTGATTATGAGTCTAGAAAGATCACTTTTAGCTCAAGCAACAACAGAGTTGCAATAGACATGATCAGCGAGCCTAAAGTCATAACTGATGGAAGTTATGCGACAATGCCTGAAGTAGAATATGGCTTCATTGTAGAGATCAGAGACACACCACTCTCTTTGAATGACCCATGGACACAAGAAATCCTTTCTCTTGAGGAAGACCTAGAAAGCACAGTTGATGCAAGCTCCGACGATAATTGGGAGACAAAATCCAATTTGCTGATGCATCTTTTTGATTCAGATGATTTACTCAATCCCGCACATAATGAGTTCATTGTAAATCCGTTCAACGCATCATCAGAAGATCAACAAGACACTAAGGTCCCACTACCTCCAGAGTCTAAGTAGATCAACCTCCAACTAGCACAGTTTCAGAAGTGGGCGCTATTATATATTCTAGTTCTTTCTGCTATTCTTAAGGCAGTAATAGCATACTTGAATGCCGAGAAGCTAGTCAGATTAGAACCTGAACTAAAGCCACTTTGGCAGGCCTTAAGTATGCTTTCCTTACAGGTGCAGAGAACATGTATCCAGTCATCATCAACAGCATGCTGACCCTGGAGCAAGAATCTCGACTCCTCTAGGTTCTATAGAAAAACTGCAAGGCACTTGGTTGGCACATTTCTGATCTCCGTAGGGTAAATCTTACTATGTTCTCACACCACATCTATTTGGAAGAAGATGCCAAGCCGTCCCGAGAGTTTCAAAGAAGACTAAACCCAAATCTGATGGATGTCTTCATGAAAGAAATCACGAAATGGTGTGACACAGGCTTCATTTATCCCACCTCCGACTCTGAATGGGTGAGCCCACTACACGTAGTTCTGAAGAAATCATGGCTCACTGTGGTTACAAATGATAGAGGAGAGGAGATATCTACTCAGGTACTGACATCCTAGTGTGTATGTGTTGACTACCGCCGCCTGAATGCAACAACTAAGAAGGACCGCTTTCCCTTGCCATTCATTGATCAAGTATTGGAAAGATTAGCTGGCAAGGAGTTCTTCTATTTTTTTGGATGGGTACTCTAGGTACAACCAAGTGGCAATCACCCCTGATGATCAAGAGAAAATGACCTTCACTTGCCCATTCGACACCTATTCTTTAAGGAAAATGCCCTTTGGACTGTGTAATGTACCAACAACATTCCATAGATGCATGCTCGCAGTCTTCGCCGAAATGATAGGCAGTTTTCTCGAGGTGTTTATGGACGACTTCTCCGTATATGCTGATAGCTTCTATTCTTGTCTTGAGCACCTAGACAACGTACTTCAGAAATATCGTGAAGTCAATCTGGTATTATCATGGGAAAAGAGCCACTTCATGGTCACAGAAGGGATTGTGCCGGGTCATGTTGTTTCCAAGCGTGTCATGGAAGTCGACCCAATAAAGGTAGATGTGATGGCTAATCTAGAGCCACCTCAGACGGTCAAGAATGTGAGGTCTTTTCTGGGGCATGTGGGATTCCATAGATGATTCATTCGTGATTTCAGCCGCATTGCCCGACCTCTTAAAGAATTGCTTTGCAAGGAGATCGAGTTCAATGTTGATCAACAAGTTCTCCTTTCATTTAATCAGCTGAAGGAGATCATTACACAAGCTCCAGTACTACAACTACCAGATTGGTCTCTCCCTTTTGAGATCATGACAGACGCGTCAGATTTTGCAGTAGGGGCTATTTTAGGATAGAGGAAGACAAGGCACCCTATGCCATTCACTATGCCAGCAAAACACTAAATGAAGCTCAAAGGAATTACACTGTGATAGAGAAAGAATTGCTAGCTATGGTATTCACCCTTGAGAATTTCAGATCCTATCTGCTTGGATCAAAAGTCACGGTCTACACTGACCACTCTGTTGTCCGATATTTATAGCAGAATAAGGATGTCAAGCCAAGACTGATCAGATGGATTCTTCTCCTCCAGGAGTTCTATTTCGAAATCAAAGACAAACTTTGAGTTCAGACTGTGGTAGCAGATCACCTCTCCAGAATTGAGCAGCATGAGACTCCATTGAGCAGCGCATCTATTACAGACACCTTTCCTGACGAGTTGATTCTGGTCGTGGATGCACTCCCTTGGTATGCCAATATTGTGAATTACCTCATTTTTGGTGTAGTCCCACAAGATTGACAAAGATTCAGAAGGACAAATTCTTGTCAACTATCCATTTCTACAATTGGGAAGATCTTCTCTTATTCAGGGAAGGAGCGGATTGTATTTGGTGCAGGTGTATCCCTTAGGAGGAGCATGATAGTGTCCTCGAGCATTGTCACTCGCTCGAATCTGGCGGACATCAATCTAGAGATATAGAAGTAGCAAAAGTATTACAGTGTGGCCTCTAGTGGCCTATATTATTTAAGGATGCCGCAACATATCTTAAACGCTGCACTGATTGTCAACGATTGAAAGGTACCCTTACAACGAAAGATTCAATGCCCCTAAAGATCATCTAGATCACAAATGTATTCGATGCTTAGGGCATCGATTTCATGGGACCCTTCCCTAACAGTCAGGGATATGAGCACATCCTTCTTTCCGTTGATTATGTGAGTTTCTGTGTTGAAGCTATCCCGCTCAAGCCGCAGGCAACCGTACAGTGTATCGCTTTCTGAAAGAAAACATCATCTCGCAGTTCGGGATTCCAAAGATACTGATATCAGATGGGGGTAGTCACTTCATTAGCAGAGAGGTCAAGAAATTAACGAAGGAATACATCATCGAGCTCCGAGTCTCATCTACTTACCATCCGCATACCAACTGTATAGCAGAACTATCCAATAGAGAAATCAAGATGATACTTCAGAAGCTTGTCAAGCCAGACGGGAAAAATTGGTCCTAGCTTTTGGACTCTGTCCTTTAGGCATACAAAATTGCTTATAAGTCTCCGTTGGGCATGTCACCCTATCGTCTTGTATATGGAAAGCCATGCCACCTGCCAGTGGAGTTGATTCATAAATCACTGTGGGCAGTTAACATTTGCAATTTGGACTCACAACAAGGTGGCCAGAAGAGGAAAGATGATCTGAACATGCTCCTGGAATTAAGAGATTATGCATATGATAACACATTGATGTACAAGGAGAAGTTTAAATGATGGCATGACCAGCACATCAAACGAAAGACCTTCGAGACTGGACAGAAAGTGTGGCTATTTGATGCAAAGTTGAAAATCTTCCCCAGCAATTAAAGAGAAAATGAATATGGTCGTTCAAAGTTCAAGAAGTGCGTGACAATGAAAGTATTGTGATATTAGATTTATCTCCTGATGCACAACCATTTGCCGTCAATGGTTAACTACTGAAGCCCTACCTCGAGCATGACACTTTCTTGGCCGTCGTTGACTCTATCTAAGTACTACACACTGAAGATACATCCACAATAGTAGCAACATCACAAAATTCAGATAATGCCACTCAAAAACTCTTCCTTTGAGCTTTCATATTTTCTTCTTTTCTTCTTTTGGTTTTCAGATTTCGTTGTCCAAAAAATATAAAAAATAATAATAATAAATTTGTTTATCACCCCCTTTTGTCAGTATTCTACACTTAGGACGTACTTTGTCCTAAGTATAGGGGGAATACACCCCGAGTTATTTCATTCTTTGATCCTCTCCCATGTCTCCTCTTCTTATATATACTTAGGGATATCTTACCCTAAGTATATGGATAAACAATCGGAGTACGATCTGTTCATTCATGCTCTTTACCCTCCTTGCTTTGTGTACATTCTGCTATACTTAGGATTATTTGATCCTAAGTATAGGGGGACGGTCGACTTCTCATTTATTTTATTTCTTCATTGGTTTATTCTTTAGGCTTTTCCATACTCAGTACGAGTTATGTCTTCTCTTTTTCTCTCCGATCTATGAGGACATAGCTCAAGCTAAGTATGGGGGGTTGTATATACTACGTATATACTTTAGCCATAATTTGTACTTTCGTACTTTAAAAAAATAATTACGGCTAAAATAATTTATAAAATACTATACATATACCATTAAATTAATTAAAAATACTTAATAAAGGGATGCATATTATTCCTCAAAATTTTTGTGTATATACTGACTAATAAATTAGGTAAAAATACTTTTGCAAAATGTTTGAAAAATAGTTTGATAATGTTTTTTGAAAAATCTTTGAAAACTATTTGGAAAATGTTTTGTAAAATGTTCAACCTTTGTGAAAATATTTTATTTGTAAAAATCTCTTTTCTTTGTGTGAAATAATAGTGTTTGAAAAATGATTTGCAAATGGTTTGAAAAATGGTTGCAAAAATATTTTGAAAAATCTATATATACTGTTTGACAAACTTTTGCAAAATGATTTTCAAATTTGTGTAAATGTTTTTTAAAAAAGTTATTTGCAAAAAATATTTTGGACTATAGTTTTCAAAATTGTTTGCAAAATCATTTTCAAATAAGGTTGAGGAATATATGCATCACATTAAAATTCTTTATATACATATCCATAAAAAAAGATCACTTATCCTTTGTAAATTCTTAAATACCATAACACTTGTAAATATAAGATGCAGTCCTGTGGAAATATTTGTACCTATTTTGGCCAAAATCTTTTGCTTTCAAAAATCACAAAAACATTTGCAAAAGTAAAAATCCAAAAAACAATTGCAAAAGCTTTTTCAAAAACCCATAGAAATTCAAATTTGAAAATTGCATCATAAAATTATTTTTCATTTCATTGTACACAGCTTTTGCATGGCTTTTGCATTTTCGAATTGAGTTTGGTAATTGAACGAGTCTAAGTAAAATTCAAAGATTGGAGCTTGGTTGGACCTTAAATCTACATAACCACAACATCCTTATAGGAACTGGAATTGAGGTACTTCAGGTCTAGTCAACTTAATTCTTTCGGAATTGTGAGACCTGGTTCAATGGATTCTTGACTGCCTAAGTAGAGTATTTCGGAGCACACGCACGACTCTTGTTGATAATAACCTAACTTGGACACCTACACCTTTCACTTGGCTCAACTCAGTTGGAGTGGTGAGGGAATTGGATTTGCCAATATGAGATGCACACAAGTGGAAACACTTGTCCTCGTCTAGGTTTTCC
This sequence comes from Ottelia alismoides, assembly GCA_037367405.1. Lineage (NCBI taxonomy): Eukaryota > Viridiplantae > Streptophyta > Magnoliopsida > Alismatales > Hydrocharitaceae > Ottelia > Ottelia alismoides. The sequence goes on along the minus strand of JAZKJV010005550.1, from coordinate 418,999 downwards.
CAACCCGTCTAGTAGCAGAGATGTCTAAAGACAGGAGAGTGCGGGTTGCAATAATGCTTCAAAAGAGGCATAATCTACTGGATCAAGAGGAAAAACTCCTTATGTAAATGGTGTTGTATATAGTATTTCAAAAAAAATGCAAAATCAAAGACTCCAAAAAAGTGGACAGGCCTGGTTGAAAATAAAATGCATGTCGGAGTATATATAGTTGTATAGTCAATAAGAAAGCTTGAGATTCAAAGTCATATCTTTTGAGCATGCAGCTGATTGACTTTACTACACTGGTCTTGCATCCTAGGATAGGTAGCTGCACCGACTATCGTCCATTCTTCTCTTCACCCCCTTCTCTTGAGCTGGTTGCCATTTGAACTTAGAAGGGAATACCCTGCTCCTCGAGGAATGACTTGCTGGATTGGGGAATCATTGGGTTGTCATGTTGAAGAAGTCAGTCTCTTTGTCATTTCAGTTGAGGAGAGCTACTATCACATACACTGTACACGTGAGATTCATAGTCGTAAGGGTTTGCATATGAATTGAAGTATTCTGTCCTGGCTATTGATGGGATTTGAGCAGAGTTTTGGGATTCTCAAAGGCTATTGTATTTCACATCTGATTCCTAATAAGGTTCCGCTTGCACTAAAATTCCAATGGTCTAACTTAAGCTCCAAACTTTGATTTTGTGAAGACAAGTTTGATAATTAAATTCAATCCACTTTCTTTCTTTTTCTTTTCTTTGTGTTTCATTTTCTGCACTTATTGCATAAGTGTTTGCTAGGGACTAGCAAATGCAAGTATAAGGGGTTGATGAATCTACATTTCATCACCTTTATTTGATCATTTTGGCCTTAAAAACCCTAGCTAATGAATGTGAAAAACCTTTAATTACATAAATTAATATTCCTATTTTGTTGTTTAAATACTGTATGAAATACTATTTTTAATGCCAAAATTATAGAATAAAGAAAAGAAAAGAAAAAGAATAAAATACCAAAGGTAATTTATGACCCTAAACCCTGAGTCCTAGGCATTTTGATGACTAGATCGATAAGGAATAAAGTATGGGGGAGATAAGGGCCAATAATCCAATAAAAATCCCATTTATTAATTCTTTATTTATTCATTTTTGGGACCTATTTTACTTTCTACTTTTTACACTTCAAATAAAGAAACATTGAACATGAAAGTTGTAGATAATAATATATAGAAAATTACAAAATTGAATTCATACCATAATAGTATACAGTGTACAAGTGGTACTCTGAATAAGATTCCAAAATCCTAATTTCCTAGACCCATATCTCTCAAATAAAAACTCAAAATATATCAATTCGCCTTAACTGTATGTAACTTTTAATAAGCTATTTAAAGAAGGTGGTTTCATATTTTTTGGAGTTAAGGTGTGAAAGTTTGGTTTTGGACCCCTATTGTAAAGTATACTCGAATAAAATATTCAATTTATTTTATTATTTTTATTATTTTTATGATTTTATACTTTTATAATTTGTCAATTATTATCTATAACTCATTTACATATTAAAAGCAAAATAAAATCACCAATAAAACATTAAAATAAAATAAGTATATAAATTATATAGGTAAAATACCAATGCTAATACTTGTAAATTAATAAAAGTGAAATATATTCTTTTATTCATTTCTATTTTTTATACTCTTGTAAATATTATCTATATTTTATTAAAAATATAAAGTTATAATAAAACCAAAGAAAATACCTCAAAATAAATCATGTGGCTAATACATAGATAAAATACTTGTGTTTATACCTACATAATATTTATCCCTATTTATTTAAATGTACAAATAACATCATAAAAATATAATAAAAAATTTAAGTATATAAAAATAAGTTGTAATTTTATAAAATAAGAGAATAAAATAATAAAATACAAATTAAATATAAAAAATAAAATAGCCAAAACATATATGAATATTCCTAAAAATACACCCCTAAAAACTAACTAATAATAAATAACATCAAACAAATAAATAAAAATCATAAAATACTACATAAATAAACATTTTTTATTTTATACTCAGATATTAATAAAATCATTGATTATTTTTAATTAATTAATTTCTAATAAAGGATCTCTTTTGTCCTAGAGCGGGCTGACGTGGACCAATCCCCTTCCAAGGAATGTTGACCCCTGTCAACTTCCCATCTTTCAGCTCTAACTTCTGTCCTTCGATTTTTTGACGTCGCTATGTTGATCCTTCCACCTCGAGCACTTCACAAAAGTTGTGCGCCTCACATCTGTCTACCTCGCATGATCATCAAATCCTGATAATCTACCTCGAGCATGTCAATAATCACCGTCTAAGTTTGCAAGGACTCACTATATATACATAAATCACCAAGCTCCGCCTTCCCTTTTTGATCCCCTTTTGAGCTTCGCTAAGTGTTCTTGCGTGTATGTCGAGGCCCAAGTGATAGCTGCGAGCCTCCCCATGCTTGGAGACGGCGTAGCAAGGACAAGGTAACGGTCCATGATGGTCCTCTGGCCACCCTGCTCTCTGAGCCCCCTGTCAGGAATATTAGCTGATTTATCTTCTGTCTTAGGTAGTTTTAATTCTTGTCTTTCGATTCTAGTCTTTAGGTTAGCATTTTGATTAGTAGGTAGAGTAGATTAGCCAAATCTCATTGCTAGAGCTATCGAGCTCCAACCTGGTTTCACTCTGATCCGACCTTCCCCTGACTCTCTCGTCACAACCATCACCTTCCCTTGCCGTTTCTTCACGTCCCACGCATCTCCACTCCCTTCGAATCTACCTGGATCGAAGCCTCGATGCTCCATCTCCGTCGCTCGTCGGAATCACCTCCGTCACATCCCACTCCACTCATTTCCACCAAAAAAACCCCTAAAACTCTCTTCTACGTGTGCTTGAGCTTCTTGTAGGTTCTGGAGGCCAAAGGACTCTTTTTGGAGTCGATTTTATGTCCATTGAGGTACTTGGAGCTGCACTTCTTCCCTGACCTTTCCAGCCTCCGTCACAGCTTCAGTTGACCTCCTGTAGGTGCCATATGGTGCGGAGGAGCCCCTGCTCCGTTTTGCCCCTTGTCCAAGCCTTACAGACGATCAGAGGAGCATGGGAGGACGCGGATCAAAACTCGGCCCAACTGAGCTCTTGGCCTGTTCATCCACCGCCCCTTCTAGTCGTTTGATCTTCTTGCTACCCCAGTTTGCACGAGAGATGTCTGATGCGCTTCATCTTAGCCGTCAGATCAAAAACCAAGATCTAATCCTAGCCATCCCTTGCGAAGCGTCATCGTCGCACGTGGAGGCACCACGTAGATGAGTGAGCGACATCCATCCATCTGCCAACACCTAATAAGGGTAAATTGCATCTTTATCCCTGCCCAATTTTTATATTTATTAATTAGTCTTGTAAATAAAGTATTCAGTGTAAATAAATTGGTAAAATTGCATGCAGACCTCTATAGTTTTTTCATATTCCATTTAGGTCCACACTAGGTCACCTCACATGTCATCCCACGTGAGGTGGCCATTTTGCAAAGATGCCCCAATTACTTTTTATATTTATTATTGGTACATGAAAATTTAATGTAAGTTGTATATTTTTAGAAAAATTGCACATAAGCCCCTGGATTTTATTTTATTTACATATATGTCCCTGCCTGCAATTGTATTTTTGTGTGCTTGTTGTATTTATTTAAAATAACTATTATGCTCCAAAAATCATAAAAATAGATGTAGGCACCTGATTGCTTGTAGTTTCACACTATGTTTTTAGTTTGCAATTTTGGACCTTTTTCTATTTATTAAAAATGAAATGAGCACGTTTTTTTCCCTGTCTAGCTTATAAAATACAAAAAATAGAAAAATTTATGAAAAATTCCCAAAAAATATATGTGGTTTATTTAAGTGTTTTTAGCCTTCAGACCAAAAATCATTAAAAATAGAAAAAGAAAACTCTTAAAAATTGAAAATTCTAAAATCCTTTATAAAAATCTAAAAAATTCTCAAAACCCAAAAATAGGTTATTATGTTTTGTAATTTTCTATATATTATTATCTATAGGTAAAATTTATTTGGAAATTTTTAGACTTAATTCCCCATTTTTAACTTCTACTTAAAGTTTAACTTATTATTTTATCTTTGTTTTAGGGTATTTTATTAAAAAAATAATAAAATTCAGCAAAAATGCCAGAAAAATCACAAAAACACTAAAAATTTTTAAAACCTAAAATATTTAATTCTATAATTTTATCTATCTTTAGTTATATTTGTGTATATATTATCTATTATGGCATATATTGCCTTATATATTTTGTTATATATATTAAAAAGAAAAAGGAAATATAAAAAATATATAATGTAAAAAGAAAATACAAAATTATAAAACCAAAAAAGGTTTATAATATATATTTAAAAACCCACAAAAATATACAGTGAATGACATGGTTGTACATAATACTCTTTGGTTAAAAATAACCGTAGGCTGCCGATTTTTCTCTCTATGGTTCGACCTCTACATGCTTGCTTGTTATACCTTGTGTTTTGTAGAGAATAATAAATTTTGACTCCTGTTTTGTGCTATTCATTGCTTGATTATTATTATTGGTTTAATTGTTGATTCATTGGGATTTCGTCTGAGATCGCATCGACAATTGTCGATCCGCCTTGTGGATTGACAAGACTTCAACAAAATCTTGGTTATCACACAATTCCTAAGAAGTGACCCCATCGCCAGATCATTATCTCCATTGATCATGCCTTGATTTGCACACAATTCAAATTCCAAATCTCACTCTGATCCGTTTATCCACCGTTCTTGTGCCCGAAGCCAATTTCTGGAGATGAAGTGAGGTGACAACAAGCTTCTCCCACATCTTGGAGTGTATGAGAGGGGTACGTTTGCGAGATCCAACACGTGGCCGGACCTCCACCGCTACGTTCCGGCTCTCAATTTTATGCAAAAAATCGAGGCAATTCACATCCTTCGTTCATCCTTAGGTATATCTAGTTATTTTCTTTTCATTTTTACTTTCAATTTTACTTTGATTCTTCGTTTTAGGTGTAAATCCATTCATCTTCATCCAAGCTCTGATCTACAAGATAAGAGATTTCCAATCACATTCATCCATCTTCGACACTCTGCTCACATACGTTATCTCGTTCTTCACTTCTACCACATCTAACCCCCTCCAGATCACATCAGAACTGGAGTCTAACCTCCTCTTCAACAATCTTCGCTGGAGGTCTCCATCCCCTCACATTTTCTTGCTTTTTTCTGCTAATAAATTTGTCCAGAGTGAACCTCAGAGCATCAACACCTCATTGTAGGGTCTAGGAGCAAATTTTGAGAGGAAGAGCAGAACCTGGAGGTCCACTTGGAGCCAAAGACCTTTCAACCTCTAGATCTTCCACGAGCCATCGCCGAGAATCGTGGAGCCATTGGAGCGAGAGAGGACCCCAACAAGAACATGCAACAACTTCAGGACACCAATTTGAGTGGAAATCAACCGAGTTCTGGTCAATCGAAGATCAGGTCCCCATCCATTCTTCTGAGTTCTTCTGTCGAGATTCATGTCCACACGATCGGGAGTCCTTCTATTAGATCGAATCTCGTCCATTGAAAATGCCCCCAAAACCAGCCGTGGATTAAGCCTCCAAATTAGATTAGATCTGTCCATGCACACCTCAATCGTTGCCGTTCGGTCATAGCTTCAATGCATCTTAGGTGTCCCTTCCGCCATGTGGAACGATATACAAATTGCAATCCAACCCTACCATGTTTTTAATTTTGCAAATATGTCCATTTGAGACACGTGTCAGACTGTTGTCTATTAAACATTTACATTTTTCGCCTTGGTATTATTTTAATTGCGTTTGAGTCACTTTTGAACCTTAGAACGTGCATAGCACATGAGTTTTTGAAAATTTGTAATACAAATCTACATGTTTCTTTGTTTTGTTTGGTCCCTACAACATAAATAAATACAAAAAGGTCCTGCCTAGCGCACGTCACATGCGCTAACACACCTTTTTTGGAAAAATTGCATGTTGGCCACCATGTTTCTTATTTATTATGGTTTAGTCTTAGAAAAAATTTTCTTTGCGTTTAGGTCCCTTTGCATCTGTATATTATTTTGCATTTTAATTTATCTTAAAAAATAGAAAAACCTCGTAAAAATTCATAAAATTACCTTAACCTCCTTCTAATATCCTTTATTCATAGTCATTTTTATTTTACATTTTAATTATTTTTATTATTTTTAATAAATCAAAAACCACAAACCAAATCCTATTTGCATTAAAAAATCAATAAAAAATATAAACTTTTTTTGAAAAACTCCAAAAAGTTCCTTTTTGTTTATTTTGTTTGTTTTATTTTCTGACCAAATGTTATTCATTAATTCTTTGTAAAAACCCAAAAATTAACAAAACTCAAAAACACACCAAAAAATTCATAGAAATTCTAAAAACCCCCCAAAAAATTATAAAATTACTTTCTGGAAAAATAAAAAACCATCTTTCCATTCATGCAATTTTATTTTATTTTTGATTTCATTTCCTATTTTTAAAATCTAAAAACTTTCGCATTGTTTTCTATTTCTCATTTTTTGTTTTCAATGTATTTGAAAATCCGAAAAATTCCAAAAAAAACTTAAAAAATCATAAAAATATTATAAAATACTAAAAGCACAGGGATATTTTTATTTGAATTTTCTGCAAAGTTTTGATATATGTGAAAAATAGAAAAAATATTTTTTTCCTTTCTTTACCTTTATTTCTTTTTATTTGTTTTTATTTTCTCTTATTTTCAAAAACTAGAAACATTTGCAAATATAAAAACTCATAAAAATTAAAAACTAAAAATTCATAAAAAAATTTAAAAGACAAAAACTTCACAAAAACCAAGAGTAGTGTACATAGAATTCTTCCTTTATTTCATTGACTTTTCATTGATTTAATACCCCTCGGGATTTTTTGTAGCCTCCCAGAGTTCGATCTTGTACATTATACAAGTAAATTAAATAGAAAATTCTCTTGCTTACATTTCTTCATTTTATTTTGTCTTGATATTCATCAATAATTTTTGTTTAACGCTTCATTGCGTTGCAACGACAGTTTCACATTGTGATTAATTTCATAAAATAAAAATTCGAAAGAGCCTGTTTAACAAGGGCTCATAATGTAAAAAAGAAACATCATCATCTGAGTTTTTATTGAATAAATGCAACTGTACATGACTTGGACTTTGTATATGACTCGACTGAAATAAAGAAAAAGAACTGAAACTGTAGAAAAAATTGTTGGTGTTGCATCTAAGGTGGTTTTCTCATATCCTGAAGACTCGATGCTGGCGAACGTGCTCGATGTCGCTTTATTCGTCTTTTTGGATTTTCTTTCTTTTTTCTTTTTTCATTTTTCATTTTTTTTATTTTGGGGATTTGAATCCCCTTGGTGATCATGAAGGTGGTGCTGCTGCTGGTGATGCTCCTCCTCTGATCTCTCCACCGGGGCGGGCTCATGGGTATCCTTTGCTCCTCTCTTTCATGCTAGATCAGAGGTTTACACAGTCCTACCACTCCTAAGAGTAATATTGTGAATACCGTGTGGTAGAATCTCATGATCTAGTTCAAGAAAACTAGAATAGTATACCCGATCCTTCTAGCAACTCTGTCCTTATTATAGGTTATTGGGGTTAATTTGAACTTGCATTGGGATGGAGGACCCGGTGCAGTAAACTCATCTCGCCAATGTAATAGCCGATCAATATTGGCTCTATAATCTTGCTGCTCATTATGAATGAGTTTGAGCTCATCTAAGACCCTTTGAAGGTCATATGGATCGGAAGATGATGCCCTGTGATCCTACCTCTGGGTGGGGGGTTGCTGCTGAACCTGGTAAGATCAGTTAGGTCCCTGATGGACCTACTGACAGTGCTGGCTTTGCTGAGGAGGGTACTGGTGGTACTGAATGGGGCCCTGATGGCCCGATTGGTATCGTTGAGAGGGGGAAACCAGTAATACTGGGACTGGGGGGGTACTGGCTCTGTTGTAGGTATTTAGGGCACTGCTTTGGCTATCATTGGGTGTCATTGGGATCGTTGTTGTACCAGATCCCATTCACCTCCCATACTTATGGAGGTTCCTCAGCCAGTATCTAAATGGTTGACTCTCTGAACTGCCTCTCGTAGAGCTCTAGCTAACCCCGAGCCCACATGTTGTGAAGCCCCTACACATGATGCTCCTGAATATGGTGCACTCTGTAGATAAGAGTAGGGTGCAGTTGGGGCATATATCTTGATCTTGGACACCTTCTGAACTAGTTCTACCATCATTTGAGGTAGCTTGGCAACGTTCTCCCACTCAGCGAGCTTGTGTATCTCGATCACCTGCTTCTCCATCTGATCGGCCTTGATTAACTTATCACTAATTATCCCCATGTTGGGGAGTAGGTCATTCGCTAGATCGATGACAACCAATCTGCCCACCTCCTGATGTATGCGAGAGGGATGTGGCATATCATAAGCCCTAGTAGTGGCTCTGGTGCGGCTGGTCTCTACCATTTGCTCGAAAATCGTCCAAACTGCATCCGCTCATATGTTTAAGTAATTGCCTCCATAGGTAGAACTCACTAATCCTTGGACCTCGGGAGTCAAACCACTATATAAATTCAGTACCAAGATCGTCTTATCGATATCCTATCATGGGCACTTTTGGATTAGATCTTTACACCCTTCTCATGCCTTGTGGAAAGGCTCATAGGATATCTATGTTAATCTAGATATCTACAATCTCATATGATTCATCCTACTCATGGGTCAGAAATTCTTGAGAAATAGGTCCTTTAATCTTCCCCACGTAGTGACTACCCTTTCCAATTTCTTAAGCCAATATATAGCTTTGTCTTCTATGACAAATGGGAAGGCCCTAAGATGGATGTAGTCTTGAGAAACACCAAGCTATCCGAGGTTTTCACAAACCATCTCAAACTTCTACATGATTATGTATGGTTCCTCGACTGCATTGCCATAAAATTTTGGTAGGAGTGTAAAGAAATGGTGCTTCAGTTCCCCAACATTGGGTGGTATGACTAGCCTTAGACAATTCTCATTCTCCGCGGCATTGGGATTGTAAGCATTACTCATAGATTCCCCGTCTTATCTATTTCCTCCCATATTTCTCAACCGACCAAGCTCTTCTCAGAATTGTTCATTACACTGGTCGACTCGTACCCGTCAAGCTAGGATATCCTTTAGTATGTCATTATCTCCCTCATCATCAAAGTTCTCCTTAAGAGTCATATTGTTCATTGGTTCATCTTCTTCACCTTATGAATATAGAGGATTCGAAATCATAGAGTCGAAAGAATGTGATCTAGAAGCATTGAGGTGAGGATCTTCCTCGATGTGGTGAGATACGAGAGGGTTGGTCTGAGTCTGACCACCCTCGAGAATGAAGAGTGACTTAGTTACCTTGGTCCCATGTGAAGAGTTGCCATGAAACCGAGAGGGTTCAGGGAGAGAGTGATACCGAGCCTAGGAGGATGATCAGTTTGGGATTGTTAGTGAGAGACTGGCGTAGTCCGAGAAAAAATCACCCCAATCCTTCATTCTCGATGTCAAAAGATATGATGAATGAGAATGATTTCAAACAAGGAGTGATCGGAAAGGCTCTAAGAGAGCAGTCTTCAAACGTACACCCCTTAATGCAAACACAAAGCAAACCCCAAATTCACCAACTGTACAAAGTGAAGGCTACAAAGGTTTGCCCACTTATCTTTTCAGTTTTATTTAGGTGATAATTCAATATTGTATGTTTGTTACACATAGTGGAGTCACCTTATGCCCAACGATGCTCCTGATAACTCCCAATCAAAGGGGTGATCTTCCTGGGCTACCGTGTTTAAGTATCACACACCTAAGAAGACTACCATGCCTACACAACTAAAAGATATTTCTAAGATCGAAGGCAAGCGGTTGTGATTTTTTAGACAAAGTTGCATTAACAATCCCAATTTTAAGTGGTTATCACTTGTAAGTCAATCCACCCCTTGGCATGCCTATCTACATTATCAATTCCTTTTTTATACTAAGTTGTAAAACAAAAGAAGGAAATCGAAAAAGTTGATGCAAAATCGAAAACAAGAATGTCGAGTTAGGAGAATTATAGTACTTCCCATCTATCTACATGGTGGATGCAATACAAAATTGGAATTTTTACACTCTGTGTAATGCAAAGCAAGAAAATCGCACCTAGTAAAAAGTTCTATTAGTCGGGAAGAATTGAGTTTAATATTTGACTAAATAAAACTTTTTACAAGTGCTTCTTATTAAGTGAATAAATGTGGTACTATATTATATGAGCACATGCAAATATTTGACCTATGTAAAGCTCTAATATATGCTAGTGCAGGTCTAACCTACGAGCCACTCAAGTCGATCCTCACCCTCAACACGAGAGTGAAACATGTCTCGACACACCACAAAAAATGTTTAATGTCTGGGTACATACATGAGAACCGAAACAGAAGCCACTGGAAGTTTGCAATTATTTTAATTAATTACAAAAATAAAATATAGAAAATAAAATACAAAAATAAATCATAGGACTCTATTCTCTCATGACTCGACTCGATCTTAATTTATGCGCCTCCTTTAGTCAGCTTGCTTCCCGAAGAGTCGACCTCCAATGCACCTGAGTTTCTCAACCACCTAAATAGCTGCTCTGGTCCACCAAGCCCTTACAAAAAATTAAGAAAGAGGATCAAGTAAAATAAGTAAGTAAATAAATAAAACACTAAAAAAATAATTAGAGCAATAATCAAAAGTAACTCGAGGGTTAATCTACCTGAGGGGTGAAAAACCTAAGTCTTGAATTTTCTAAAAAGTTATTCTAAGCCATGCCTCCCTAGTAACAACATCGTTTGAAAAAAGTATAAAAAGCTCCATGTTAATTCTGTGAATTATTTAATGCGTTGTTTCATTGCAAGCGTGCATCTCCTAATTTCTTAAAAGTCCACTTAAATAATGTTAATCAACTCAATTCAAAGTGATCAATTTTTATTTTACTTGAGCAAGACAAGGTCGATCCCATGGGGCAACTATCTCCTTATAACAAATTTCAGATCATGAAGTTATCAGGTTTTAGAGAGGCATTTTTTGGGTATTTTCCAAGCAATTAAAAGTGAATGCAAATGTGAAAATGTAAGTGGACTAGGTGCTTAATGAACTCAACAAACTTAGCCAATTCAATTTTAATACGAAATTAATCCAATTGTCAAATTTATATTTTTTATGAAACCTTATGTGATGAATAAGAAAAAACACAATTTTATGAAATTTTTAGGTTTAATATGCATGCATGAAAGATGGATCTTTTTAAGGGTTTTGTGCAAATTTTCATGCAAACAGTATGCAACTATAGAAGACTAAAACATCCCTCTGTACATGTAGTGGAGTTCTTTAAGTAGTAAGGGTGAGTCGCATGGGGGCATCGGGGGGGTAGGGGGGAGAGTCAGATGGAGCAAGGTCTTCAGGGGGGTTCCTATTCTTTTTTGTGGTAAAACATCTCTACTCACATAGAGGGCTCTGTCCGCCACCTCATATGTCTCAAAAATCCCAACTAGAAGTATCATAATAAGAAGACAAGATGAGGTGGTATGTTGTTTGGCTAGGTAACATAATGGAAGTCTATTGGACTGCAAATCCTGGAATGATGGTTTGACCCCGTCCTTGGCCTCGAGGAGTGACGAGCATCACACCACTTTTTCCAGTCAAACTCTTTAAAGCAAATGGGACATTATCTAAGCTATTCATGGACTTCTTTGTTCTCACGTCCCTAGTGTCTTTGGGGTCGTACTTGCTTGGAAAATTCTTCTGTGCTTTACTTTCTCCGTTTTAAAAAAAGATTAAATGTATTGAGAATGATTTACTATGATTTTTTAGAATTTTTAGATGCAAAATAAATTTACTATGAATTAAAGATGCAAACAATGTGATTTTCGATAAATGAATTTTAATAATTAACAAACCTAAATACTTCTAGAGCTAAAATTACCCTAGATGTATCTAAGGAATAGATATCTAGGATCTTAAATACTAAAAATACCAAGTTCACAGACAATTAAAAATCATTTACTACAATCACTAAAAAATTTATTTTAAGAAAAATATGCACGGAAATGTTGTGATTTCTGGGTATGTATAGAGGGGAACTAATCCTGATTAATTTGATTTTTCAGGGATTTTTCTAGCAATACATGGATTATTATGCATTAAAGATCTCAATTTAGGTAAAATCTAATAAATTCTACCACAATAATATACATAAATCTACGCTAGCTCCTATAATTAACGATAACAAATGATTGAGTTCACTAATTCTTCATGGAAAATTATTGACTAGAGATATGGTAATATCGAGAAGACAAAATTATTTGAAGCATGGACAAAATTGGAAGCACTCCTTGTTTTAAAGAGATAACACATTTAATTTGATGATCGAAGGCAAATTGAAATCTAAGCATTCCATGTTCACAAGAAAGAGCATTAAGTTTTCTACAACATATAATTTTTGGAATTAAAAAAGATGAAAATGAGGGTCTAGATGAGTGCTTAAACACAAGGTTCTATTTGTAATTAAATAAATTAAATTCAAGCAAAATAAAGTAGCGCACAAACACGCTTCAATAATTACTTGACTTGTAAGGGGTTTTAAGAAAAAATCCCAACAGGAGTGTGCGGTGCAAGTAAGCTCAGGCTAGCAGTGGTTTGAACGCAATTGTCCAATAAGACATGATGAAGACTGCAATTCTCCCAAAGGATGTGCGGTCCACGTGCTGGGCCAAGCACAGATGGAGAGGCTCGGGCCAAACATCCAGGTGGCGCGTTGAGAAGGTTTGATTCGACCAAGGTGGCAACTCAATCAGAGGCTCGGAAGGCGCAACATGGCATGATACCATTCGTTGGATGATTAAGTATGCACGATGATGGACATTGCATGCACATTCCTCTTCATCTTCTTTATTTTTCATATAGGCGCACAAGGGAGAGAGGATGACTGGTGATGCTCGAGGTGGAGCTCCAAGAGGTACGAATGGAGTGAAGGCATTGAGGAGATCCTCTCCTCTCTGATGGTCCCTCCAACAAAAGATCACAGGTGAACTCGGGTGGCTGCTGAGCAAAGCAGAGGCAAGCGATGAGGATGGTGGTCGAATCATGGACGTCTCGCCTGATGAAGGGGTTGATTTCTCATCCTCAGTCGATACACGACCAATGTGTGAGATCCAAGAGGTGCGCTGAGCCTATACAACCCACATGAGATCTAGAGGCGAAAGCCATCTATTGTACCAAGTCTTTGACTCAGGCTTAGTACTGGAGCTGAGGATCGAAGCTCTATCATGTTTGGTTGGTGTAGTAGATCTAAAGCTATGAGTTTTGATGGAGTGCCTCCCTTCAAACGTCGTGCAAGGTTAGACTAAAACGGGGGGGTTACAATGGGAACCTAAGGTAGATGGAGAAGGTGGAGGTGCTGGGTTCTCGATCCTGTGCAAGTATAGAGGTGATTCAATGGTGGAAGATATGTAGGAGAAGAAATGGATCGATCATCTAGATTTGGGGGAAATTTGGATTAAATCAAACAATGGAGAAGAAGGAGGAGATGATGAGGATTAGGGGAACCGAGGATCTGGAGTAGATCTCGAAACATAAGAAGAACTCATAAAGCAACTGAGGAAGAAGAAGAAGAAGAGGGATTCACCTTTAGATTATGGTTGTCTATGTTGCAGCCTGTCCGATTGTCCACAATTATCACCTCAACTCTACCTATGAGGAACCAAAGAAAGCTTCAATCAATGCTCAACCAAAGCTCTGCAACATGGATTCAGATCCATTGATCTCACCAGATCGAGAGCCTTGGCTCGTCGTCTCTCGGATAGTTGACTGACCTCTCACCTCCGAGAAATATTGTGTTGGAGCCAAAGGTGAAAGAATGGTGGATATGACAAATGAAGTAGGAGCAAGGGGTTTTGATGGCAGTTAATTTAGGATTCCGGTGGTCTCAGATTAAGTAGGCTATGTGGAGTAGAGGGGGTGTGTGAAGCATGTCTCGATACACCACAAAAAATGTTCAATGTTCAGGTACATATGCGAGAATCGAAATAAGGACCGTTGGAGATATGTCCTTATTACAATTACAAAAATAAAATGTAGAAATTAAAATGCAAAAACAAGTCATAGAAATCTACGTTCTCTCACATCCCGACTTGATCTTAATTATTACGCGTCCTTCAGTCATGTCGCTTCCAGAAGAGTCGACCTCCAATGCACCTGAGTTGCTTGACCACCTAAGCAGCCGCTCCGATCCACCAGACCTTCACACAAAATTTAAGAAAAATGTCAAAGAGATGGCATAAATAAAATAAATAAGTAATAAATAAAATATCAAACAATAATTAGAGCAATAATCATAAGAAACTCAGGGGTCAGACTAACTGAGGTGTGAAAAACCTAAGTCCTAAATTTTCTAAAAAGTTATTCTATGCCATGCCTCCATGACAATGATGTCGTTTAAAAAACATGTAAAAAGCTCTGTGTTAATTATGTGAATTATGTAATGTGTCATTTCGTAATAGGCGCGCAAATCACAATTTCTCAAAAGACCACATAATTAATGTTAATCAATTCAATTCAAAGCGATCAATTTTTATTTTACTTGAGCAAGGACAATGTCGATCACAGGGAGGCAACTATCTTCTTAGGATAAATTCCAGATCATGAATTTATTAGGTTTTAGAAATGCATTTTTGGTATTTTATATGCAATTTAAAGTGAATGCAAATGCGAGAATGTAAGTGGACTAAGTTCTTAAGGAAATCAACAAACTTAGCCAATTTATATTTAATGCAAAATTAATCCAAATTGGCAAAGTGATATTTTTCCATGTGACCTTATGCGATGAATAAGAAAAAACACATTTTATGTAATTTTTAGGTTTAATATGCATGCTTGAAAATGGATATTTTTCAGGAGTTTTATGCAAATTTTCATGCAAACATTATGAAAAAATTATAAAATTTGGAAAAAAGAATAAATAAAATGAGAATGATTTACTATGACTTTTTAGTATTTTTGGATGCAAATTAAATTTACTGTGAATTAAAGATTTAGACAATGTGATTTGCAATAAATGAATTTTAATAACTAACAAACCTAAATATTTTCCAGAACTAAAATTACCCTAGATATGTATTAGGAATATATGTACAAGAAAAATCTTAAATCCTAAAATTACTAAGTTCACAAATAATTAAAATTCATTTACTATATTCACCAAATAATTTATTTTTGGCTATGTTATAGAGGGGAACTAATCCTAATTAATTTGGTTTTCAGGGATTTTTAGAACAATATACATACTACTATGAATTTAATATCATAGATTGGGTAAAATCTAATCAATTCTGCCACAATAATATAAATAAATCCACACTAGCTCATAAAATTAACGGCAACAAGTAATTGAGTTCAGTAGTTCTTCATAGAAAATTATTGACTCTAGAGATATGGTATTATGTAGAAGACGAAGTTATTTGAAGAACATACATAACTGGAAGCGTTCCTTGTTTCAAAGAGAGGAAGATGGGTTATTAACATCTAATTTGATGTTCGGAGGCGAATCGAAAGATAAGTATTAAATGTTCACAGAAGGAGCATTAATTTTTCTACAACATTCAATTTTTTCGAATTAAAAATAGATGCAAAATGAGGATCCAAATAAGATCTTAAACACAAGGCACTGCCTGCAATTAAATAAATTAAATTCAAACAAAATAAAATAGCGCATATACATGCTTCATTAATTACATGAACCCGCAAGGGGTTTTATGCCAAATTCTCAATAGAGAGTGCGACACATGTGAGGTCAGGCTAGCGGGGGTTTGAATGCAATTGTTTATTAAGGCAAGATGAAGACTACATATCTCCCAAATGATGCACATGGTCCGGGTGTTGGGCCAGGCATGGATGGAGAAGCTCGGGCCGAGCATCCATGTGGCATGCTGAAGAGATTCAGCTTGACCAAGGTGGCAACTCAGTCAGAGGCTTGAAAGGGCAACATGGAGTGCTACCATCCATTGGATAATCAAGTTGGCACAGTGATGGACGATCGCTGTACATCCTTCTTCCTCTTCTCTATTCTTCATATAGGCGTAGAAGGGAGAAAGTACGGATGGTGATGCTCGAGGTGGAGCTCTTGGAGGTACGAATGGAGAGAAGGCACTTAGGGGATTTACTCCTCCTTGATGGTGTCTCCAACAAAAGATCACGACGGGAATCGGGTGGCAGCTGAGCGAAACGGAGGCGAGTGACGAGGATGGTGGTCGAATCGTGGATGACTCTATTAACGAAGGGGTTTATTACTCGTCTTCAGTCGACATACGATCGAGGTGTGAGCTCGAAGAGGTGCGGTGAACGTGTACAACCCATGTCGGGTAGGAGATCTATAGGAGTAGGTCGTCTGTAGTACCAGGGCTTTGATTTAGGCTTGGCAATGGAGTTGAGGACCGAGGCTTTGTCATGTTCGGTTAGTGCAATGGATATACAACTACAAGGTTCTGATGGAGCGCCTCCCTTCAAACATCCTCTAGGGTTAGACTAGAGGGGGGTAGGGGTGTAGAATGGAAACCTAAGGTGAATGGAGAAGGTAGAAGTCTTGGGTTCTCGAACCTGTGCAAGGGTCGAGGTGATTCAATGGTGGAAGAAATGTAGGAGAAGAAGACGTGGACCGATCATCTAGATTTGGGGGTAATTTAGATTAAATCAAATGAAGGAGAAGAAGGCGAAGATGATGAGGATTGGGGGAATTAGGGACCTAGAGAAGAGATTGAAACACAAGAAGAAATTGAGAAGCAACGTAGGAAGAATAAGAAGGAGGATTCAACTTTGGATTACGGTCGTCTTTGTTGCAGCTTGTCAGAACAACCACTGTTGTCGCCTCAACTCTACCGACTAGGATGCATAGGAAGATTCAAGCAATGCTTCAAGGGAATCTCTACAACGTGGATTCAAATCCACTTATCTCACTTGATCGAGGGCCTTGGCTCGTCATCATCCAGATAGTGTATAGAAATGTCATCTCCGATAAATTATCAAGCAGGAGCCAAAGGTGAGGGAATGGTGGATACAACAGATGAAGGAGTAAGGGGTTTTGATGGTAGTTGGTTAGGGCTTCCGGTGGTCTCGAAGATGGTGGGCTATTCAGAGAAGAGGGAGATAGATAGAGCATGGTCGACAGAAGAAGCAGAGAGCTAGGGTGGCATACGCGAGGCTTCATCAGCCGCAAGAAGCAGGAGGAGAAGACGAGTCCTCAACCCCTTCGATCGATTGGGATCGAATGATTGAGGGAGAGACAAGTGGTGATAAATATTAAAAGAAAAATAAAATAAAAGAATAAAAAGAAAATAGGAATAAATGAGGACCGTTGGATAAAGAGCCCTTCATCCAATGGTCGAAAACGAGGGCAGCTGGAAGAGTTAAGGGGGATGGCGTGTGGCGGCTCCTGGGGCTTCCACGTGTTGCTCCCATAAAAATCAGAAAACAAAAATAAATAAAAAAATAAAATATAAAAAGATGTCAACTCAAAAAGTTTCCTTCATGAAAGTTGTTCATCTTGATGACTACAACTTTTGTGAAGGGACCAAAATCAAAAGAAATCATATGTGCAAAGTTTATTTTTTGTGGTGTTCTATGTACACAGAATGCCTGATTTTTTTACGTTTTGCTAATTTTATGTTATGTAAATGTTCCCATGCGGGGATATAAACAAAAATATTAAAACATGATGGGGATTATCTATAAATTGTCCAGTGGGTCATGCGCCTTACATGTACGCCGTAGGGTCAGCATGAGGCTCGGATTCGGCGTAGACTTGGGACACGTGTCGTGCTGTGACACCTTAGCCTTAGGCTCGATCACTACACGCATCAGGTCAGAAGTTCTGCTTCGGGAAGGTGACGTGGTCGTTTCCTGTCCGTTGGATTGCGCCTAAATTGGCACGATCCGACAGAGACTGCTCTTCCTCTTCTTGACTCCTCCTTCGTGCGCATCAGCAATGAGGCCTGGTCTTCAACGATGCTCTGCTACTGATCCTGGCCTCTTGCGATGAATCTGAAGGCTAGAAAAGCTTTGTTAGCCTCTCGCAAAGATGATGGAGGTTAAGGACATGGCCGAGGAAGATTGGCTTGCTCTATCGATGAAGCCTTGTCAAAGGCGATGAGCTCAAATGGAGGTCGATGCAAATTCTGACCAATCAGCCAAGGCTTGCCTCCTGCAGGTGTTAGGCGCATGCAAAACATAATACAAATTTACTAGGGTGCTAAGGATGCGAGATGGGGGCTCGGTGGAGGCGATGGAACTTAAGCCCTATTGGATTCTCCAAGCTTTGAGAGCATGGAGGAGGATCGAGGTGGAAGAGCTATGGAGAAGCAGAAGGAGGAAGATGAGTGTGTCGCGAAGATGATGGTGCAACAGTGAAGGTGGAAGTTTGATCAATTGGAAAGAATGGTGTGATCTTGCTGAGATAAAAAGGAGAAACAGAGGCTAAACAAAGGAATGAAAGATACAAGACATACTTGGAGGAAGAAGAAGAACATGGGGATGAACTTAGAGTTCGAATCACATTCCCGGAGATGAGGAAACATTCCCGGAGATGAGGAATGGAATCCTCAATCTTTGCTCGATAATTCTAGATAGGAATTGAAGCTCAAAAGGTTACCTGGGGTGTTGTAACTTTGTCTCTAATGACCAAGGAGCTCACCGAAGGTCTTCGCACCATCGTCTCTCACAACTAGATATCTCACTATCACCGAGGAGACGTGTGGCTAGGAGAATCTCTTAGGAACGACAGATAACGGTCGCAATGGGCGACAAATGGGTTTTTGAAGGAGGAAGGTGGAAGTTGCAGGGTGATTGTCAAGTGGTTTTCAACCGCCGATTTGGAGAGGTTAGTGATGCATACCGAAGTTAGGGAGAGGCCGGAGAAAATGGTGAATGACAAGGATAGAGGTTGGTGGTGGAATGGAATAAGTAAGTTGCGTGGGGTGGTTGCAGTAATCTGGAGAAGTTTGGCGGTTGGAGACTTCATGTCGCTTGGAGATAGTGGGATGGATGTTGATGATGCACTACCGTCATTAGATTGAGATCTAAGCGCTCCTATTTGGGCACGGTTCTGCAGCTCAAATAATTTGATCAGGTTGATCAAACGAATGGAATAAGAGGCGATCCTGATCTAAAGAGGACCATTTGATCAAACTAATCAGGCGACAGAGATTTAAGGCGCTTAAATATAAGAGGTCGGGAGAGGTGGTTGGAATAGATTGGGTTGTGTGGCCCAATCAGAAAATAGGGAAAATAAGAAAATCATTGTAAAATCAGAAATAAATAGCCAGAGTTAAAATTAGAAAAATATTCAACATGAAAGTTGTATATCTCAATGAGATCTACAACTTTCATATGGAACTCAAAGAGAGAAAATGCCATCTATATATAAAAAATGTTTTTGTAAGTATTTTTGAAGTATTAAAAATACTTTTTTAAATTTCTTTTGTTATTATTATTTGGATTTTTGATTTAAGTTTAATGTTAAAATAATTATGTACAATATTACACTAATTTTTATTGGATTTTTAATAAATAAGAAACACTTAAAATATAAGCACCATAATATAGTTATTTTTATACATTAATTAATGTTAAATTATTTACAACAAGTTATTTGTTAACTGATGTTAATTGTTGAATAAAGTTAGTGAAATCTTAAGCTAGTGTTGATAAATCTGGGATTTATAAGTCCTCTTAATGTACATACTCGACATATAGTGATACATCTGTCACCGATTAGAGGATGCGTACCTATATCGTGATAGCATATGACATAGGTCTTACCCATATCGATCTCACTAAGTCAACTCTTTGACTTAACACATCCGACATATCTAAATCTCTATTCCTATGCAGAGGACATGCATCAAGAGTTGCTCGAATATCATCCTTCGGAGTATGGATTGTCATCTCCTTCTCAGGTTGGAGATCCTCTCTTGACAATCATTAGATGGTGCTAAACAAGTCCTCAATCTAAGTATTTAGATATCATCTCAACACCGGCCTCTATGATCCAACCATTAGATCAATAGATGTATGATTATTAAGATGACCATGGTATATAATCCTAATTGCACGAAGAGACCTTATAAGTGCATGCATTCATTAATCTCAAATATGGAGTGAAAATCAATAACTTTTATTGATATTAAAAGATTACAATAACATTTATTGTAAAAATGATTCAACATGGGCTCACATGTCTAACACATCCTACCTCCAACCTCCCCCGGACTGGATGGAACGATCGAATCTTATATCTAACCAACCCATCAGCCTCCTCTTCGTCCTCCGTTATCTTTTCGAACAATGACTCCCAACCAATTCTATCCCGTCCCCGAGGCAAAAGCTCGCTTACCAACCACCTCTGGTAGAACCCCCATCCTCCCTGTCCCTACCTCTCACCAACCATCTTTATACCCAAACCAAACACCCCTTCCTCTTCACGAGATCAAAACCAATGTGCAGAACAAAACCCATCGTCGTTCTGTCCTAATCCTAAAACCACAATGACTGGCAAAACCCAAACAACATGTTAACACCCGATCCTCAACTCTCGTACAAAACCAAATCATCATCTCCGATCAAAATTATCCGCCATTTCCTGTTTCTACACAGAACAAGAAGGAGGGCTGAGAGCCACTAGTGCGGTTAGTGACAACAACCGGACATCAGTTCGACGACTACTCTTAAAGGCATGATCCATGGGAGACTTTGTTCCTCTGTTGTTGCTATGTCCTCCGATGATCAGTCGAGCTTCATGTTCCTTTCCGACCACTAAGGCAACAACCAGGATAGGGCCATCTTCTCTCCACCATTACGCTAACGACATCTCCAAGTATATCATCTCTCCCTTATCTTCTTCTTCTTCTTCTCTCTTCCGTGTCCTCCATCAACCTTTACAACTCATTTCCCTATTCGAGCTTATTCAACCCATCGACGACCCCCAGATCAAATCACCTTCATTTTGATCTATCTACACACAACCTCCCCATCTCCGGTGGACATGCCACCGGAGCACTGCTCCTCATCCTCCACCCACCAAGGAGCTTCACCCATTCTCCATCTTCCTTGTGCTTTTACACCGATGCAAATCCCTAAGGCCTGAGCATCCTTTATCATCTTACAAGGTACCTACCTGGAAGCACGAGCCTTCATCGTAGTACACAAATCCACCGAATGGGAAGGAGGAACATAATCTTCCAAGAGAAGGAACGACCTTCATTAGATACAGACCGCCCAAGGTTTAAGGGGAAGATCCCTAACATATAGTTGCCATCCGATTGGCACAAAATCCAATCGAGGAGGTTGAAGTGTGTCGGAATCTCATCCGCTCGACCAAGAATGCTTCGGTTGTCCGAAAGGCCACCCGAGCCTTCCAATCTTGGGTGGAATCGAAAGCAAACAGAACAACCACATAGAACTTCGGATGCCCAAGCAGACTGTCACCCGAGCTTAGAAGCACATGATTTTAGAGAAATTGTGGAGCGCACCTTCCGTTCCCCTAGAATCTACACAAATAACCCCCGTGCAAAGAAGAATTGCAACGATACACCTCTGAGTTCTACAAATTGCATCCAAGCCCCTGTGAAGGTCTACTTTGAAATATTTTTGTTTATTTTTGTTATGTTTATGTCCCCACAACTATTTTGTTCATATCTTGAGCACTTGAAGTTCATTTTTCCTTCTTTATGTCATTTTGAAGCCCATGGCATGTTCTATCATTTGAGATATTGAATCATTCATTTCAAGACATGTTTGAATATCAATAAATTGAAGGAAGTTATTCATTTATTATGAGTAGTTATATTCTTGAAATTGATTCTTGTTTCTCATAAATTGTGGAAAATTTGGGAGAATTAATTTGAATCTAGTAATCAATTATTCTCTAAAATTGGGCTTGGTGATCAAATTGAGATTTCCAAATTGGTTAGTTGCTTGTTTACTTGTATTACTTATCTGCATTCATCTTCATCATTTAAAAATTCTAAAAAAACTACGTTGCTTTATTTCTGTCACATTGCACAACATTATTTTCCTTGCATAAAAAAGTTATAGAAAAAACCATTCATCATATTTGCTTACTTTGTTTGCATCTTTTGAAAAGTCCACAAATTTTGCAAAATCCAAAAATCCATATAAATTCATCTTTTGAAATCCTGAGTTGTTTTAAAAATTTATTCTCGACCCTCATATTACATCCTTGAGTTCTACCTTGGGATTTACCCACGTAAAATAAACAATCGACCACACTTATTAATTTAAGACATTATTATTATATGGTTACTTTGATTACTCGCTCTTTACACTTGCTACAAACAACATAATTTTGTATAATTAAGTGGTTGGGAGCACATTTTTCAAGTGGTGCCAGTGATGGGGATGTATACAATTTATGATTGATGTTTATACAACTTAGTGCATAGGTTTTCCACTCCTGAGTAGTTTGGACCCCTATTTTGCAATTATTTTCTATGTTTATTTTTATCACTATTTTTATTTATTTAGTTTTTAGTATATATTTGTTTGTATCTCTCTCTGTAATATATAATATATTTTCATACAAAGGATCCTATAGACTTGGAGCGGTTTTTTCGGGAGCTGACGCAAGTCGAGGAGACCAGACGTGGGCAATTCTGTGGACTGAGCCCATTAAGGATGCATGAAGATTTTTCTTATTTTTGCAGAGGGTGTTTTATTTTTATTTTCAGACATTTATTTTATACTTAATTTGTAATAATTTCTCATTCTTTGTTTAAGGAATCGTATGTGTACTTGGATTTGGACACTTGGCTCGTCCGACCCATTTTTTTGGGTTGACATATTTTTAGGATTGTATCACGGTTATTGGAGCAACTAGGCTTATTCTTGTGCTCCTAGGATTAGGACTACACCATAGTTTTAATAGACACACTAGATCAAATTTCACCTAGACAATGCTCTTTCACTCACTAATACAAATTCATGTTCTTGGTGTTATTTCTTGTGCATGCATTAGAAATATCCTTAGCAACAACAACAACACAACAAAGATTTTACCTACATTGAATCCATGTTGAAAAGGTCCGAACTATTTTAAGATAAATTCCTTATTAGTGTTTTTAAAAATAACACTATTTAGGAATTTGTCTCTCCTGCGCTGGTTGTCAGCTATCTAACGTGCAACCCTCTTCAATTTACCTAGGTTTGGGACCGACCATGGTTGAGTTAAATTTAAATTCGATCTTGCATCCTCATGAAGATTGTGAGGAAGCACTGTATGTATTTCTAAACTCTGGATCATCATTGTGTTTCCCGTTGGACAACTTTTCTGGTTCTCCCTCAATTTTCTATCACTTAGGATTTAAAGAAAATTAGAATCCTTGTATAGACGTGTCTTGATCTCTGATCAAATTCAAATGATAACTAAATTAAAATATGGGGACTACTAATCATCAATTTCATTGACCGTGGGAGAGCAACACCATCCTTGTACACATTTGCTTCTCTATACTATGAGTGGGTGAGAACATAACCTTAAGGTTAAAGTCTCTAGATCCAACTCTTGTGGGTTTGGGAGCTACAAGCGCTCACCTTTGACCATAGAGAGATGTTTTGATTGTGCAAGTCTACTATTTTCCTGTAGGGGTGTGATATAACCTGACAACCCAGGTAGATCACTCCTTTGATTGAGGTATAATAGAACCATATCTGGGTGTCAGGGAGACTTACTTATGTGTAACAGACTCAAAGATTGTATTATCACCTAACTTAAAATTGAAAAGGTAATCATCTAGTCCTTTGCGGCCTTCACTATGTAGGTGAAACAAGGGTTTCCATTGTGAATTGTATTGTGTGCATACAAAGATCTTACCCTTACAAACAATTGATCATGGCTTGTGATCATTTTCCACCTTCATTTGCAAAGATGTCATAATATTGGTATTTATATCCAAACTCCGTGGGTCGAGCTTGCACGACCATATCCCAAATGTCTTTGTCATTGTTTTCATTTCAGAAGAATCCTCTCTTCGAGATGGTTCTTTCCCAACAACCATTCTTTTCCTCATTCACACAGATTCCATTCAATGACCATTTCTACTTTGGTTGAGACCTTAAGGCATGAATCTCTTACAAATTCAAAATCTAATGAATACCATGTGGACATAATAGAGACAGTGAATTCGAGGATGGAAAAGAGTGTAATCAAACTTGAAAGATAAACGTGATTTTTGGTTATAATGCACAATTCACTGTTTGAACCACCTCCTACTCCAGATGACTCTCTTCCTGAGTACAATCACTTTTCTTTTGACCATACACTAGAGATTCAGAGTCAAGAAAATTGGACTCATGACCATAATCCACGACCGCAAGGATTGACTATTACTCGACTCAAGAATGCATACTAGAGTCATGACATGATGGTACAATTATTCTTATTAGAGTCATTATATGATCAAGGATGTCATTGCTCGGATTAACCAAAGAGTCGATGCATTAACTGATCAACTTGATAGTGTCATCCAACTGGTTAAGGAAATGATCAAAAACCAAGAAGGAGTGAGGAAATCAAAAAGTGAACCCGAGACACCTCATGTGCAAGACATTCAGATTCAAACACCATAGACCACTCATCGACCAATCCATTAACTATTCCATTGACTCTACGAAAAACACCAAAAATAAGAAAATCAAAAAAATTAGACAACACTAAAACGGAAGCATGTTGCAAAAGGTTGATCTGGAGCTTCCATTGATCAAGGACATAGAGTATGTGTTCTATCTTCAAAGATTTGTGAAAAGTTAATTACCACCTAAGAAGATGGGTAAGAAATGATCAAGAACTGAATTTCATTTAGTTACTATGGTCTGTTCATTGGTGATGAATTGGAAGATCAAAATCCAAAGTTAAGTGGTTAACTAGGATTAATTGTGTAATAGAGTATACTGGATTTACTCATGTTCGGATAGATGAAGACTATAATTGTGTAATAGAGGATACTGGATTTACTTATGCTCGGATAGATGACGACTCTACCCAAAACATCCTCCAACTCAAACTCAGACTGCTCGAGAAGACTAGAGTGATTGTTCAACTACCCGATCTATCCACTAAAAGTCTAAGAGGAATTGTTTTTGTCGTCAGGAACTTCTAAGGTCTCAAACATAGAGAGGACTATTGTCTCAGACATTGAGCACCCAGGAGAATGGTCCGAGTCTCTAATCATTTTGAGAAAGTTGTTCTTAGCCTCTACTAGAGCAACTATCGAATATGAGACTCAATACATAAAATTTCCAAACCTAGTCCAAAGTGATCAGACTCTCGAGGACACACCCTGCTCTAGGACAGCCCAATAAGATAATGATAGCTATGACTAAGAGGAGACAACATAATCAAACCCTTCCACTTCACATGATCAGACCTCTCCAAATGAGCCACAGACGCAAGGCATTATCCTTTAAGAGACACCGAATCGAGAAGACCATAGCTAACATCACCAAGAAATCTTCGTAGTCAAAAGAGGAATACATGATTATAAATCAAAATTATCCATATCCCCTTATGAAGATCTCATTTATCATCACAAAGACTAAGGTGACTTTGCCCATAGCTTGCTCCACCACCACTCATGCTGCCACCAAAGTGAAAGATTCCGACTTACACACATCCATTTCACCAGATCTAAACACAACCATTTCAGACTTCCTTGATTATTACTATGATCCGACACCTGAGCCTACAGAGCCTAAGTCATCTGAGAACATTAACACATACCCGAGACGTGTGTAGACCTTGGAGGAGATGCTCAATGAATAAACCGATTCTTCCAATGAGGATCCTGTCAACCCCACATCTAGACTGCAACCCAAACCAAGGGTAATGACTGATACCTTAGATACTTGATTCAAAGGGCCCACCTCCTAAAGGGTTATCCAGTGCAAAGAAGAAGTGTCCTAATTCCTCGAGGTGTTCCCTTGAACAACTCAAAGCGCATCATGACCCTCATCTTCTCCTTGCTTCAGGTTCTAGCAAAACAACTAAGTTTATAACTATAAACATGGATCTTTCTGAGGATTCTTTTCCAGGTCCCCGTAGACTGGCCAGAGTCACTAGGTACTACCGGTCAGACACCTCTTAACGAGAATATTCTCCACATGAGCAAGTTTTTGTACCCATGTGAGTGAGCTCAGTCCGAGTGAGCAGTTGAAGAACAAACCTAGTTGGCGGATGAGGATGACTCTGATATGGATGGGAATCTTCTTCTTCACATTATTCATCTAATCCCAATGTTAACGCTCACCTTGTACATTCCCTTCTGCCTCACTCTCACAAGAAGGTTTGTCAAAAACCTCCTTGATCATCTGTACATTCTTCTCAATCCCATCGATTCCCTTGTACTTTTTTTATACTTAAGCAAAAGCCTAAGTATAGGGGGGACCGATGCTCGCCTGTGTATGCTCATCATTTCTCTTCTTGTCCTCGACAACCCCATTTTTTCTCTCTTTTATATTTATGCTAACCAAGATCCTAAGTATGGGGGCGTCCAACTTCTATCCCACTCCTCTCTTATTTTGCACCCCTTTATACTTAGCACACACTAAGTATAGGAGAGGTGAATTGCATTTGTGTACATACTATGTATTGCATTGTACTATATTTTATCATAATTTATGTATATGTACTTACTTAATATGGGGTGTGGGCCATTCTTGTAAAACTTGTAAAATTTTTAAAATGTGCGTAATGTGTAAAATACTTGTAAATATGTATAATCCTTATAAACTGTAAAACCCTTAAAAATTTAAAAATATTAAAAAAATACAAAAAATGAGAAATTCATTCGAAAAAATGAATCTCATGCATCTATAGTTCATTCAACATATCATGCATATGCACCGACGAACAATCATTGGGTTCTAAACTGAGTTCTGAGAAGAAACCGAGAGTGGACTTGACTTGACTCTAATCTACTTAATTATCAGAGGAACTTTACCAGGAAGTAGGATTTTAGAAGCTTCTTGTCCTAGGCTTAAATCTCCGAGTTCCACTTGATAATGTTTAGACTTTGACTCTTAGTGTCTAAGCTTATTGGTTCATTCTGAGTACAACTCTTGAATGGAGAATTAATCTGGACTCTAGCAATAAGCACTTAGCTCAACTCAAATGAGGTGTTGGAAGTCTCTGTAGCTTCTTCTCTAGAAGCGTGTACATCTAAATATCGAAGTACGTGGTGAAAGAAAGCTTCGGATGAGGAATAGTCTGCTGGTACTACCATTCAGTCGAGGCAAGGCCAATGCAACCACCTCATATAGATGTTCAATACCTCAAAAATACAAAAAAAATTGTACCCTGAATAAGTGGGCAAAAGTAAAAAAATCCTCAAAATAATGCAGAGCAAAAATTTCAAATCCCAATTTCTTTACCACAATGGTCCATTTCCTGCATACTGATACTTGACTACATTGGCCAAGCTTCAAATAGGAGATTTAGCTACATGGATAGGCTCCAATTTCTTCCATCTTCCTCCTTTTTTATACTAGCAGTACTTGAACTTAGAAGGAAATACCTGACTCCCTGAGGGCATGTCACTGGAGGAGATGATTACATGGTGGTTCAACATTTCGAATGGGAAGAGCTAACACCCTTAATAGACAAGAGACATTTATTCATTGTTCACGGAGTATGCTTTAGGAGAGGTGGATCTAAGATGATTATAAGCCGAACCTTTATAGTGACATGTATAACTTAGAGATTGTTGATTTTAAAGTCGACATTCTCATAGGATTTCCACCAAACTATTAATCCAAAGGTCGGATCGAGCTCCATTTTCACCTTTTGTTCATGATCTTGGTACTGAACCCAATCTCATTCCACTACTTTATTATTTAGTTACTCAGTGACGAGCAAGATTTAAGTATACGGGTTTGATGAATATGCAATTAATGAGTTATAAACATATGTGTGCATCTAATTACTCGGTATGAAGCTTTATTTTTGACTAATGTCCTAAGTAATTAGCATTCATGCATATGTAAATAATTTGCATAAATCAGTATTTAATTTTACATTTATATTTTTTTTGATTTCTATTTTGAATTATTTTGTGGACTTATTTAAAAGATAAATATACATTATTAGTCCATTTTTATCAAGAGTTGTATTTTGTTAATTTATTGAATTTAGGGACTTTTATTAGGTATTTTGTTCAAGGACTTTTGTATATTTGCATAACTTCATATATGAGGGTTGATCTTGTGAGAGCAAAAAACTGTGAGGGCATGAGAACAGTGAATTTGGACCATTGGATTATGCTGATTGATTGGAGGAGAGAGATGAGCAGAATCAATGGTCCTGACTCACTGCTTTCATGCTCTCACAGTTTTTGGCTCTCACAAGATCAGATCTCCATCATCTATTTTTAATTAATTCACATTAAATCTAATTAATATAAAGCCAATTCTATTTTTTACATATCACTAATATTAATCAATGAAAAATCCAAAAGAATATTAACTAGTATATATGAGAAACAAACAAAACCCATACTTTGAGACTTAAAAGCTGTAAATGCTGATATCTATCACATACAATGTACAATTTCACTCTACTCAATTTTAAATAAATGTACATTCAATTATCTATAAATCAAGACTAATTTCAAAAGAATCGGAGTCCATATGCGAAACTTGGGCTTTAGGACCGAATTGTATATTGTACATAAATATCGATTTTTGACTTGTTATTTCATGTATATATTTAACTTTTTTTATTTTTTATTTTCATTTCTTTGTTTCATCTGATTTTCTAACTAATTACGTACAAATAAAATCTAAAAATAATAGAAAAGTAGTAAAAAAGAAGTTCTGAATTGTGTATATAGACAAACTCAATGTTAAATAATTGGACCACTAATTTATTTTGAGTTATTACTAACTCATAAAAAATCAAAAAATACATTTGTATCTATTGAAGCATATTTTAGAGGGCTTATATACCCGATTTTTTGATCGAATAGTCACATTGCGGACACGAAAAAATACGGATCAAACAAATAATTTATCAGACTTAACTGTACTATACATACACACTATAGGATAAGTCAGGGTCAAATCCACAAGGACAGGATTATGATGCATTTTATCTTGCAAATAAAATAAAAATACTTTTATAAATGGATAAGAGTTTTCTCAATCTATTTGAATAACAAAAACCAAAATAAAATTTGCAAGAAGATAATTGTGCACGTTCATGGATGATGATCACTCCACTTGTACACGACAATCTCCAATGCTTGTGCAACTCCGGGATCTCATAGATTTCCCAAATCATTACGACCTCTGGTGTCCCGGCTAGGTGTGTTTTATGTGATACTAGATCGGATTGAACTCAAGACTCATGTCACGACTCAATTTTCCAAGAGTCGAGGATGGTCACCGGTGAATATGGACTGCCGTGATATCCTCAACAAATATTTGCATGAAAGAGAAACTAGAAATATTAAGGTGGATAAAAATATAAAGTAATAATAAAATAAAGATGCGATAACAAAAATATGATGGTCGACGGCTTGGGATGAAGCCTCAGGAGTCAGATTCGCAGAGGATCCAAGAAATCAATGGTTGATGGATATTGGAGGCACTCTGTGTGGAGCCACATGAGTAAGATTCACCGAGGGTCGGAATGCGTGAGTTGGAGCAAAAGTCACACTATCTCCAGGTGATTCGATCAACTTGGTTGCTAACACAATGATACAAGGTCATGTGCTGTCACCACCACGATCATGCATCGATCATGCATCGAACATCAAAGTGAGCATCTCAAACCTTGACTGTTCTCGGGGAAGGAGGTTGCACGGGATAACTTCACGCTTGGATATAGATGATGATGATGATGATGATGATGATAGAGATTAGGTTTATTTTTGGTAGAGTGTATGGGAATAGGTAGAACGTATGTATGTATTGGTAAGGAAATGGAGAATTCTCAGTCTTTAGGTGGATTGCATCCGATATAGTTGGATGGGTTGGATGGGAGAAAAATGCTTGATGCAACCAAAGGCGCGTCTGACATCCCAATGGTATATATACACAAAGTTATGTAGTCGTTCCCAACCAAAGGCACATCCCTTCAATAACGCATGCATTTCCTCACCATGGAGATGCATCTCTTCAATTGACATTAAAGGACTTAGTGCCTTTTCACAATAATGCCATCTCGTTGGTGCCTTTTCATCATAACGGTGTTGCATCATTTCCGTTCACACGTTGCCCCCCTTTCAATTAATTTCAACGTCTCCAACCAATCACTGGCTATCGCATTTATTCCAATAGACGATGCTTGATATTATTAATGGAATGGATTCACATGGAGCATTTTCACATCACAATGCAGAAGGTGGGATTACATAAAGATGTTCATTTGTTTGGAGATATTGGGGGTTCCATTTTGGATGGTACTATGTAGTGCCATTTGATATCAATTATTTGTAGTACTCTTGGAGAAAGAGGAGCAGTGATGTGCAGCCTTTGCTAAGAGATTATACTTAGACGAGGACACCCGTAGTGTTTGTTCTCCACATATCCGGATGTAATAGGCATACACAAAAGTTAGTAGGAAACTTTGCATTCTCTTTATCATTAATTATGTATTCTAGATTATCGTTGACGATTGAAATACCATTTGACGATTGTCCCAGAATCAAAAGAACGTGGACAATATATCATAGGGATTTTTACCTGGCAGACCCTACAAACTTTGCCAATTACCTCCACGACCTTTGAAACAACATAATTCCCCCCTCAACCCCGTAAACTTGCCAACTCTTACCCCATGAACCCTGCGGTTACTCTATTTGAAGCCCGCGAGGGTTCTTGGGGTAATTTATAGGGTCGATGCAGTAATTAAGTTATGTAAAAGGTCGTGGAGGTAATTGGCAAAGTTTATAGGGTCTGCCGTGTAAAAATCCCTATATCATAATGTCATGATGAACCAACACAGATAGCAATAGCAAATCGAGAAGGAAGAATATTTTTGTAATTTGTCTGAGTGGTTCCAAATACCTTTTTCCGCTAATCCTTCTCAATTGATGAGGGTATAAACTAAGGTGGATCGATGAGTAATAGGTGACTACCTATGTGATTAGACTAACAAATGCATGCAATCTAGTATGCGTAGTGCAAGTAATACCACTCCTTACATCATAGAAAATATGTTTTATCTTATAGAGTGGGATGCTATTGACATAGTTATATAATGAATCAGAGATTCATTAGTATCCATTGCATTATCCTACATCATGTTTGATTTTTACATGCGTGTATTATTTATAGAAAATCAAATAAATAATACAAAACTAAAAAATTGGTATTTTATATACATAAAATATCACAAAAAAATCATAACTTTTACAATTGATTTCATTCACATCTGCGTCCTTCATGAACATTATAGAACACATTTATATCTACAGTTTTCATTTTGGGTATTTCTGTATTTGAGGTCGTTTGCTATTATGTTTTTCTTTATTTTTCATACATGGTCAACAATTCTTGTCGACGTCTTGCAGACGTGTCGTGCACCCACTGGTACACCTCATGCATTAGGTCAACACACCCCTTCCTCAGTCAAATACCCTTGTCCTCTAGCGCCTCTCCCTCAAGCTATTGGATCAAATTCGATCCAACAACCCACAATAATCTTGCCCTACTTAAACCTATCCCTATCAAGGTTGTTGGATCAAATTCGATCCAACGGTCGGAATCAAAAGCCCTTTGGACCCGGAGACCACATCAGAACCGTTGGATCAAGGACGATCAAACAACTCTCCCCTCTCCTCCTAGCTCTAGCCTCCCCCGATCTACCCAAATGGCTGAATCTTATCTCCGCAAATCCATGAACCTCCTCTTCTTCCTCCGTTATCTATTCCAGCGATGACTCCCAACATAATCTATCATGTCCTTAAGACGAAAGCTCGTCTACCAACCACCTTACCTAGAACCCTCTATCCTCTCTATCCCTTCCTCTCACCAACCATCTTTGATGCCAAACGAAACACCCCTTCCTCTTCCTAAGATCAAAACCAATATGCGTTGAGAACCCATAATCGTTCTATCCTAACCCTAAAACCACAACGGCCAGTGAAACCCAACAACATGCAAACACCCGATCCTCAACCCTACAACAAAACACCATCATCATCTCCGATCAAAATTATCCGTCATTGCATGTTTCTGCATAGAATAAGCGGGATGGAGAGAGCAACCATTACAAATGGTGACAACAACCATGCATCATGCCAACGATGACTCTTGAAGGTGAGTTCCAGAGGAACCTTTGTTCCTCTGTTTTTTCTCCATCCTCCAATGATCAACCGAGCTTCGTGTTTCTCACCGAGCCCTAAGGCAACGACCAAGAGAGGGCCATTGAAAACCCCGCATTCACCCTCGCTAATATCGTCGTGTTGTTGTAGTCAAGCAATTACGGATCAATAAAAAACTGCTTAATTTGATTAATGAATTAATGCAAAAGCAATTGAATTTTATTTACTTGGTCAAGTCCAAGGTCGATCACATGGAGGCAACTGTCTCCTTAGGATGGTTTTCAGATAGTTTAGATATTAGGTTTTTGAGGAATTTTTTTTTAAAATTTTTTATATGTAATTAATGATGGGAATGCAATTACGGCTAAGTCTAGGGATCAATTTGTAATATTACTTTCAAATGAAGTTCAAAAATTTTCAAACTTGATCAGAATGTAACGCTTGCAAAATTAAGATACTGTGAATTTTTTTTATATTTTTTGATGCAAAATGATTTTTTTATGAATTAAATGATGCCAATAGGGTTGATCTAGAGTTCATTACTTTTAATAAATATCAAATACAAATATTTATCAGATTCATAATTACCCTATATATTCAATATGAGATGAATACAACGTAATTTAAATTTCTTAAAAATACTAAGTGGTTTATCTATTAAAAATCGATTACTAAAATCACAATATTATTTATTTAGGGAAATTTATGCAAGCAAATGTAATGAAATTTGGAAACAAGATAGTGCATAATTAATTCTACTAAATTGATTTTTCAAGGAATTTTAGAGCAATATATGAATTGATATGAATAAAAGATCACAAAATGGTAAGATATGCCTATTTTCACCACTTGAATTGAAATAAATCCATACAAGCTCATAAAAATTCCATTAAAAACTCACATAATAGAGAGTTAATTTTTATACATTTGAAATAAAAAATGCAAAATGAGCATTGAAATAGTCTTAAGTAGGGTATAAATGCAATTATCGAAAATAAAATAAAAGAAGTAATCACGCTTAAAGTGCTTTTTTGATTACCTAGAAGTCCGAGGGTATCTGCGCAATTTTCCCCAGAGGCATATCATACAAATGTTCTTCCCACATGATCTACACGTGGTCTCTAGATGGGAGTGTGAAACGTAGATCTTCTGAAAATTTCCTTGCAATTATCCCATGATGGGGGATTGTCTTGCACGCGACCTCATATTCGTGGATGATGGATCCGAAGGAGGAGGAGCTCGATTGATCTAGGACTATGGTGGGGTTACAGAAGGCAACTGGTGTTGATGGGGACCCACGACAGCTCGCGAGCATAGAGGGAATGGGCGACAGTGGCAGTTCGGCAGAATCGAGGGGGAGCTCCGCGACGACTCGCGCTATGGAGGTAGTTGTCGAAGTTTAGAGTTCTACTGTTGTAGCATGTTGATCGGAGGATGGTGTTGTAGCTTCATGCATGAGAGGTTGGTGCGCATTTGCGGTGTGCCGTTCTTTTATGCTCGTCGAAGGTGGTGCTTCTATTGTTGTTGTTGCATGGATGATCATCACACAACTTGAAGCTTTGTCCACAATGTTGAATGGCAGAACCCCCATCTTCTATAATTGAATCGTAAAGCACTTTCGAAGGAGTTAAAGCTCAAGCATCATGCTTGTCTATGGTGGTTAGACAAGAACATGATGTGTGAATGATGCTCCCTAGAATATTTATGTGGGATTTGGATCCAATCAGTGACAGGCTTCCCTAGAATATTTATGTGGGATTTGGATCCAATCAGTGACAAGCTGCATAGACAGAGACAAAGAAATAGAGAGGAAGGAAGGTGAAGGAAGAAGGTCGGATTGAGTCACTCCGGCCAATGCAATGTCTGAGATATTGGGTTCTGGAAGGAAGATGTGAGTACGATGAGGGAGGAGATTGGTTGCGTTCATGAGGTAGTTGGATGGGGTTTGGGGGAAGTAGTAGAGTATTATGGATTGGGAGATAGCCCCTTGATGAGTTTGCTAGGTACACGATAATTTGTACTCGTTGCAATACAGGTACTTAGCGAATCATACAGAACCGAGAGAAGAATCTCCATGAAGAGTGTCTCAGCTATAATTTATATCTCGGGCAAGTCCGGGGTCGAACACAGGGAGGTAAAGGAACAACTTTGGATTAATTCATAATAATTAGGTCTAGGTTCTCAAATGGTATTTTTTGTATTTTTTAATGCAAAAATAAATGAAAATGCAAATATGGGTAGATCAAGTTAATAAGAAAGCCTATAACTTAGCTAAATTAATTTTCATAGGAATTAAGTTTAATTTAGCTAAATTATATTTTTTCTAAAAACCTAATCCAATGATGAATGCAAAACACATTTTTTGGAATTTTATGGATTAACATGCAACAAGGAAAAATGAACACTTTTTATGGGTTTTTACATAATTTTTCACTCAAACAGTTTCAAAAATGATGAAAATTTACCGAAACTAAAACATGATGCAATGAGGCTAAATAATTTTTTTTGAATACTTCAAGAAAATATGAATTTTTTATTGGATTTTTAATGAAAATAGAATGACAATGAGTAATTAATACCTAATAAATCCATAATGTCAAATTAGCTAGAAGGCAAATTATCTCACAAAGATATTTTAACATGCAATACAAAAGAGTTGAAATTTTGCAAAAATATACTGTGTAGATTTAATTAAAAATCAATTACGAAAATCATTCTACAATTTATTTAACGCATATGACAACACCAATTAAGACGAAATTTAGAAAGTAGTTTAAGCACATGTCAATGCATTATTTCTAATTTTTAAGGATTTTTGGAGCAACTGTCGGTTAGATATGAATTTAAGAGCTCAAATTGTGTAAAATATACAATATTTCACTTAAACAATTTTACTTAAGTAACTAGAGTTCACAAAAATCCAAATAAATAATCAAAATATAGACAATTAATTGCTCAACATCATGCTATTTTTCATTGAATAAAAATGCACAAAATTGAGGTCCAAATTAATATGCAAATATAGGGGTGTCCATGCAAATCCATAAATTAAAAACATACAAGCAAACTATGTATATGGACTATGTTATAAATATGAAAACATAAGATAAAACTAATGCAAATTTTACATTAAAAAAATAAAGAGGAAACCACCTAACAACTGCTAGGGCGCAGAGGGGATGATGGGACGGTGGCCGGCGGGCGAGGGGTCGCTCCTGTGGGCACGCTGGGAGGAAGATGAGGGATAGACGCTGGTAGGTGCGCCGTGCAAGCGCGGCCGGCTGCAGGCAGTGATGGGCTGCAGGGGGGGTCTGAATGGGGCTGCGGTGGGTGCGACCGGCTGCGCTGGCTGCGCGGTTGAAGCAGGCGGTGCAGCGGAGGTGGCGGACCGACGTGGAGGTCGACGGTGAAGGCTGTCGGCCGACGGCAGCGGCTGGAAGGGGGGCATGGCACGTGACGGTGCACGTCTGAACTTGCGGGGTGGCGGTCCTAGTGGGGGGTTGCGAGCGACACCGCCGACGGTGAAGGAGGTAGAGCGGTGGCAGCCTGGAGGTGGTGTCCAGGCTGATGCTGTTGTTTTTTTAATTTTTAATTTTTTTAAAATTTTATCTATCCTGTTGTGAATTTTTTTAATTCTAATTTTTACTTTTTTTAGTTTATTAAACATGAAATAAAATAAAAATAAGTATGAAGGGGAGATGATGGTGGTAATATGATGAAGATGGTATGGTGGAGGTGGATGATAAAGAAGAACAATGAAATATGGTGATGATATGAAATATGATAGAGTATGGGTGGTAAATGTGATGAGAAAAAATGTGAAGATAAAAATGATGCCAAATGATAAAAAGAAAAATTACCTATAGTGGATGCAGATGCTTGTGGTGTACTCACGAGAAGCAGGTCCTTGCTCAAATCGCCATCAAGTGATGAGCACGAGCAGAATGCGGAGGCGAATGCGATATTGGCCAAGAATCCAATGGATCTCACCGGAGAGAGGGTTGTCGTCGCTCGACCGTGGTTGCGTTGCTATCAGCAATTGAACTCTGGAACTAGGCTCTCCTCAAATAAAGATGGATCAAAGGCAAAAATGAGGAGAATGAGATGTATAAAAAGATATGGAAAAAATGGAGGTTAGATTGGAGGTGGAGTGGAATGGGAGGTTAAATTAGTGGTGGAGTTGAAGGAGAAGTTAGATGAATAATGGAGTTGAATGGAGGTTGATGAAAGAAGAGAAGTTATTGTAGAGAATGTGAATTAAATAAAATAAAATTAAAGTAGGCTACTAAAAAGGGAGAATAAAATAAAGAGAGAAAAAGAAAAATGGAGAAATTACAAAAGTCCATCAAAACAATATGTACATGGAATTTTTTACTTTTCTAATTTGATTTTTTTAATAAAAGATATTTACAAAATAAAAATAACATAAAATACTAGAAATAAAATGAAACATAAAAGAGTTTTTTTGGATTTTTTAGTAATTAAGAAGAGTAAATAAAAAATAAAGAAAGAAAGATATTTACATTATATACAAAGTCACTTTGCCTTATTTTCAACGGCAAAATATTTTTTTGAGATTTTTTTAAATTATGTCAGTTATTAAAATATACAATAAAGAAAGTGATAGAAAAAAGGAATAAATAAAAAAAAGGTTAGATTTGTATAAAAAATATCAAAGTTACATTTATTGCATTATTTACAATATACACCGAGGTCCCAAAACTTAAATTTTGCAAACGAACTTCGAATTTAATGAAATCACTTTCATTGGATAGATAATTTTCTAACTTAAAATTTAAAAGTGAGTTTGGTGAATTTGGAGTTCATACAGATTGAGAATTTGGCCGGGAGACTTTACGACTTTTTCTCTTTGGGATCTAGGAGTATTTATTTGAGGTGGAATTTATTTTATATTTTTGTATTATATATATCTATTTATAAAGTAGTCAGAGAAAGAATTTGCCAAAAAGAAGTTGAAATGAAATTATTAAAAAATACATGAAGTTTTGGGCTATTTGCAAGTGAAAAACTCCTTTATTTGTGGCTTTTTCATTATTTATTTATTTTGTACAATATAATATACACTAATTAGTATATTTTATTTACAAAAGTTATTTTATTAATTAATTTATTATATATATTTATGGTATTTTTACCTGATAGACCCTATAATCTTTGCTAATGACCTGTACGACCTTTGAAACATCTTAATTCCTCTCTCGATCCCGTAAACTTACTAACCCTTACCCTACTGACCCTGTAGTTAACCCCCATCCATTTACCCATTAAAACTAACCACATTCTATTATGTTCTTTTACATTATACTCATTTTGTTTATCAAAGATACATTCAATGCTTTCCCCCTCTCCCTCCTCCTCAAATCCGTTCCCACCCCCTCGCCCTCCCCGCCGTCCTCCTCGAAGCCCCGGCCCCCGCCGCACCGCCCGAAGCCCCAGCCCTGCCTCCCCTGCTCCCCCCAACTGCGCCGCTCGAAGCCCTGGCCCCCGCTCGCGTCCCCTGCTCCCCCCACCCACTCGATGCCCCTACCCTCACGCAGCCTGCTCGAAGCCCCTGCCTCCTCCTGCCGCCTGCCCTGCCTCCCTTGCTCCCCCACCCCGTCGCTCGATGCCCCCCTCCTGCAGCCTTCTCGAAGCCCCCACCTCCTCCTTCCGCCGCCTTCCCCGCTCCCCCACCCTGCCGCTCGATGCCCTCCTCCAGCCACCTACTCGAAGCCCCCCTCGCTGCCTCCGTCGATCGACCCCTGCCAAACTCCTCTCCTCCCGCTCCCTTGCTCGAAGACCGCCAACCCCCGCCATCCTCCTCCGCTCCCTCCCCATGCTCGAAGCCAATCTCCTCTAATCGATACCCCCCTCCCCACCGCCAACCTCCTCCAGTCGAGCCCCCCCAGCCCAGGTCTCCCCCACCCGCCTCCTGGAAGCTCCAGGTCGAGCGCCGCCCCTCGAGCCCCCTTCCCTGGTAGAACCTGACCCACCCGCTGGTCCAGCTGAGAGAGAGAATCCTCATCCCCTCTGCCTGTGAGGGAGGAGAGAGGCGGTACACATTCTTTTTTTTCTTGGTTAATTCTAGCCATCTGATCGCGGATTAGTTAGATTAAACTCGTTTTAAACCCAAGGTACTCTATATGTGTCAATGTAACGGTAGGGTTTGTGGGGTACGACAGAGCAAGTTTATAGGATTGAGGGAGGAATTAAGATGTTTCAAAGGTCGTAGAGGTCATTGGCAAAGATTATATGGTCTGCCGGGTAAAAAATTCCTATATTTTTTGAGATTTTACTCGAGGATCTTGCTAAGATCAGTAGATTGAGATGATGAATCATAGATTCATCACCCCTGAGATAAAAGATGTGTAGGTTGGAGAGAAGTAACAAGAAGAACAAGATGGGGTTACCCGAAGTGTATGCCTGAAATTGGAGCAGCTCAGAGGAGTGCTCCTTGTCATTGCTTCGACTAGCGTGTCCAACACTGGGAAGCTCAAGTAATAGAGAATTCCCCCTTGTTGGAACGACGATCAGTAATCACTGGATATCACCAAAGAAGGGAACGATCTCATCATCGCTCAATATCTGAAGGCGAGCTCTCAATTCAGAGCTTAGGTGGAGTCAGAGTTCTGATGACGGAGTACAGATTGATAGGAAGATGGCTGGGCGTTTGGTTTTGATGGTAGTCGGTTGGGGCTTGGAGAAAGGTGTAGAGGCAAGGCAATGCATATGGAGTGGGCATGGGAATCTTAGTCCAGGCATGGATTACAGAGGAGGCTGCTCAGTCATCGAGGAAAGAGAAGGTGATGGCATGGATGGTCGATTATACAATCACGAAAGTCAGAGATGGGAGACAAAGTCCCCACCATCAGATGGGGCAATATCAAAGGGACCAAATGAAGACACGTATCCAAAGGAGTAAAAGAAAAGAAAAGGAAATGAAATAACAGAGGGATTTAATCTCTAACATTAGATGAAGCACCCTTCATTCAATGGTTGATATATGGGGTGACCAAGAGGAGTAAGTGGTGGGGGCACGTGGCGACTCCAGGAGTTGCCGTGTGTTACTCCCACAAAAATCAGAAAATAAAATAAAAGAAAAATAAAAAAATAGAAAATAATTAAAAAGTAGTCTTCATGAATTTGTTCATCTTGATGAGATCTACAACTTTCTTGAAGGGACTAAAATCAAAAGAAGCTATCTGTAGAAAGTGTACTTTTGGTGGTATTCTATGTACGCAGATTACCAGATTTTTATGTTTTCCAATTTATACGATTTTTAAATAAGGAAAAATCAAAATAAAATCAAATAAAATATAAAAGAAATATATACACATTAATCTATTTTTTTGATATTTTTAATAATTAAGTAAATAAAAAATAAGATAAGAGAGGCTTATCTACATACTATATATACAAACTCAGAATGACTCATTTTCCTTAATTTTTATTCATTTTTTATTTAGATTTTTATGCACTTTATTAAAACATAAATCAAATAAAATAAATAAAAAATAAATAAATTAAAAGAGAGTTATTTTGTACATAAAATGATAAACTCAAATTGGTCAATATATACACTATACAGTGTGGACCCAAAATCCAAGTTTCACATATGAACTCTGATTCTTTTGAATTTGGTCTTGATTTGTACATAATTGAATCTACATTAATTCAAAAGTGAGTAAGGGTTATATGAGACTGTATTTGAGAGGTTTGACTTTGCAGCTTTTTTGTCCCAAAACTAGGGGTTGGCTTTATTTGTTATATATACATGTTAGTATTTTTTTGATATTTTTCATTTATTAAGGTTAGTAATATGTAAATAATGGAGTTTATTTTACTGGATTTGGAGTTAGTGAAAAATAAATAAAAATAGGGGAAGTTATGTTAATATACATGTGATAATATACAAATGATTTCTGGCCTCTTATTAATGCAATTATGAATGCAAAAATATGGATATTATTTACACATGCTAGAATGCTAATAATGAAATATAAATTGTTAAATGTAATTAATTACTTGAGAACAAAGTCTATTTTCAACTTTTAGAGTGATGAATCATATATTCATCAACCCCCTATACTTAAACCTTGCTCGTACCCCATCAACTAATGAATGCATTAATGGAATGAGATTGGGTTCCATACCAAGTCATTAACAAAAAGTGAAAATGGAACTTGACTCGACCTTCGAATTAACAGTGTGGTAGAACTCCTCATAAAAATTAGGGTTTTAAGAACAATTGTCTTTAAGTTTTACAAGTCATCGTCCACGTCCGACTCAGAAGCCATCTTAGATCAACCCCCTTCCAAAGCATCCCACATGAACAATGAATAACTGTCTTTGATGTGTGAAGGGTGTTAGCTCTTTCCATCCAAGATGTCGAACTACCATGTAATCTCCCCCTCCAGTAACTTGTCCTCAAGGAGTCAGGTATTTACTTCTAAGTTCAGGTATGTGCTAGTTCACAACGAACATGGGGGAGAATTTTAGAAGAATGGGGAAAGAACTGGAGTGTGACCAGTGTAGTCACATCTCCTGTGACATTTGGCCAGTGTAGCCAAGTCTCCACCAAGATCTGCAGACTATCTGAAGCTTGTCCATTGTCATTAATGATGTATTTTTTGTAATTGGCTTCTTGTTTGTATGAACTGTGGTCGCTCTGCATTGATCTTTTTATGCCCTGACAGATATATAATCTTTTTTCCGACCATGTTTTGGGGTCTTATAAAAAATTGTGTTGTTAGTCCATTCCTCATCCGAAGCTTTGTTTCAACTCATTACTTCGATCTTTAGATGTCCATGCTACCAAAGAAAAAGGTGCACTGTCTTCCAATATCCTGTCTAAGTTGAGCTAAGCATGCAGTGCTAGAGTAGATATTAGTTCCTTATCTAATAGTCTACACAAAAGGAGGCAACCGGATTAGACACTAAGAGTCAAAGTCTAGACATTGTCTTGTAGGAACTCAGAGAAGTAAGTCTATGATCTGAAGTTTCTGAAATTCTACTTCTCAGTGAAGTTCCTTTGAAAAT
Source organism: Ottelia alismoides (assembly GCA_037367405.1). Lineage (NCBI taxonomy): Eukaryota > Viridiplantae > Streptophyta > Magnoliopsida > Alismatales > Hydrocharitaceae > Ottelia > Ottelia alismoides. The sequence goes on along the minus strand of JAZKJV010005550.1, from coordinate 377,507 downwards.
TAAGTGGTTTATGGTCAAGTCAGTCCGCGCTCAGTTTTTACTCATGACTCGGTTCAGAAACATACAACTTTACACTTTGTGCATATGCATGATATGCTAATGAAATGCATATGAATGAAATGCCTTTTTTGAATGAATGAATAAAGGGATGAATGAGAAGTCATTTTTTTTGTTATACACCTAGTTTTACAATACTTTTACAACATAAGTAGTATTTACAAAAAATTACAATAGTTTTACAAAAAATGTATTATTTACAAAAACTTATACCAGATTATACACATTTTACAAATTTTACATTTGGTATACAATACACATTATACGTTTTTTAGTTTTACACAAATTATATAAACTTACGTTTATTTTACATATTGCACATATGTAAAATATTACCCACATAAAATATGTGAAAGTATAAGCTATAAGTAAAGTATATATATGCAATATATACACTTATCATACTTAGCATGTGCTATGTCCTCAGAGCACAAAAAGTAAGGAAGAGACATAGCTCATGCTAAGCATAAGAGAGTGAAAAAATAGAAGTGTAGAAGTCAACCTGCCCCCTATACTTGGGTTCTGGTCAGCCTAAGTGTAGAAGAAGAACAAAAATGTGGCAGTCAAGGTCAGGAGGAAAATGAATAAATGAATGGATATATAGGGTGGGCATATATGGAATGTGATGCTTAGGGATGCTGAAGATAGTGTGGATTCATGCATTCCCTATGAATGGATCATGAGATTATGGGATACGCATGAAGGAGATCTCTTCTACAGAGGCCAATTGCACATCTGACCATATGAAATGCTTAAGCAGTTGCCCATTCATGAGGAACAATCATGCGCCATCTGTAAGATATGAAATCTCCATGTTGTCGTTCTCGTGCACTTCTCTAATGATGAAGGGTCACATCACTCGGACTTCAACTTGCCTTGGATAATCTTCCACTTGGCATTGAATAGCCATACCTTCTGCCCTGGGACAAAATTCTTGAACATGATGATCATGCCAATGCTTGATTCTGTCCTTATAGATTATGTTGTCATCATATGCCTTGTTTCGGATTTCTAAAAGCTCATTTAAATCCTTCTGTCTGTTCTCTCGTCCTTCATGAGTGCTCTAGTTCACTTTCTCCAATGCCCATTTGGATTTGTGAATCATCTCAACAGGTAGATGGCACGATTTTCCATATACCATCATGAATGGGGAGGTTCTGAGCAGGGTCTTGTAAGCCCGTCCGGTATGCCCATAGAATTTGGTCCAAGAGTTGGGATTAGTTCTTCCTGTCAGGGTATACTAGCTTCTGCAAAATGTCCTTCACCTCCCTATTCGACACCTCTGCCATGCAATTTGATTGTGGGTGGTATGGACTAGTGACACAGTGCTCGATGTCATAGTCCTTTGTTAACTTTTTCACTTCCCCATTAATGAAATGGCTACCCCCATCAGATATGATGACTTTGGGGACCCCAATCGTGAAATGATGTGATCTTTCACAAACTTGTAGATAGTCTTGTTGTCTACGGCTTGGGTAGGGATAACCTCCACCCACCTAGATAGATAGTCCACTGCAAATAGAATGTACTCGAAACCACAGTTATTAGGGATGGGCCCATGTAATCTATACCCCATGCATCGAAAACATCAACCATAATCACAGGTTGCATTGGAATTTCATCTCTGGGACCGATGGTCCCTCCCATTATCTGACACGCTGGACACAGTCGAACAAATGCATATGCATCATGGAATAGGAACAACTAGTATAAGACACATTGGAGCGCTTTTCAGGCGGTCCTCTTCCTGGAGTGATGTCCTCCTACCTCCAAGGAATGACAGTATAGGACACTCATGTATTCTTCATGAGTAATACACCTCAGCAAGATACAATCGGGACCTTCAAAGAAAAGGAATTGATCCTCCCAATGGTATATCCCGGATTCTAACTTAAGTCGGTCAATGCTACTCTTGGGACAATCATGGGAAACTGTCCTAGACACCAAGAAGTTTACCATGTTGGCATACCATGGGAGAGAGTTGACAGAACAGATCGACTCATCAGAGAAGGAGACCTTGATAGGGTCAGTCTCAAGGGAAATCCATGACTCGATGTGGGAGAGGTGATCAACCACCACATTTTTCACTCCAGGCTTATCCTTAATCTGCAAATCGAACTCTTGGAGTAGTATAATCCACCTAAGAAGATGAGCCTTCACATCCTTCTTTTCCATGAGATACTCGATGGATGTATAATATGTGAACACGGTGACCTTCGATCCTAAAATATGTGACTTGAATTTATCCAAGGCAAACACTACGGTAAGCATTTCCTTCTCTATGATGATGTAATTCTGTTAAGCATGATCTAGGACTTTGCTTGCGTAGTGGATAACATATGGTAACCCTTCTCTCCTCTATCCTAACATGGCCCCAACTGCAAAGTCAAAAGAGTTTGTCATGATCTCAAAGGGTAGAGACAGTTTTGGGGCCTTTATTATGAGAGCATTCGTGATTTTCCTCTTAAGGAGCTCAAAGGCCTCAAGACACCTGTGATCTACAAGGAACTCCTTGTCTTTTCCTAAGAGCTATGTTAGCGGTTGGGAAATCTTTTAAAAGTCCTTTAGAAATCTTTAATAAAAACCGACATGCTCGGGGAACGACCGCACTTGCTTGATGTTAGTTGGTGGTTGAAGTTTCTTGATCACATCCAACTTGGCAGGGTCAACCTCTATTCCTCTCTTGGAGAAGACATGCCCCTACACAATGCCCTTTAGACCATGAAATGGCTCTTTTCCCAAGAGAGCAGCAAATTCACCTCACTACACTTCTTGAGGACTCGATCCAGATGAGATAAACATGAGTCAAATGAATTGTCATGGACTGAGAAGTCGTCCATAAAGACTTCCAGGAAGTCGCCCACCATCTCAACAAATACCACAATCATGCACCATTGGAAAGTCCCCAGTGCATTACGTAACCCAAAGGGCATGAGCCTGAATGCGTAAGTACCGGATGGACATGTAAAGGTGGTCTTCTCTGTTTCTCAAGAGCTATGGCTACTTGATCGTAGCTCGAGTACTTATCTAAAAAGTAAAAGAATTGTTTCCCCACAAGTCTCTCCAAGACCTGATCAATGAATGGTAAAGGGAAATGATCTTTTTTCATCACAACATTTAGGCATCTGTAATCTACACAAACACACCATGACGTAAACTTGTGTGTCAATCTCCCCTCCTTCTGAGTTGGTGACCATCTAGAGTATCGCTTTCTTAGGGACTACGTAAAGTGGTGCAACCAAATTGGAGCCAGAGATGGGATATATAAATCCCACATCACACCATTTTTCTAGTTCTTTCTTAACCACATCCCATAAGTTTGGATTTAGCCTGAGCTAGAACTCAGGGGAGGGTCTATCACCTTCTTAAAGGTAAATATGGTGTGAGCACAAAGCGAGGTTAATCTTGCGGAGATCGTACACGCTCCGTCCTATCGCCTTGCGATTAATTTCAAGAATCTATAGCAATCTAGATTCTTGTTTTTCGACCAGAATGACTGAGAACTTCTAAGTTGGGCCCACAAGGAATTCATACTTTAATGTACGGGGAGGAGGTTTGAGCTTGTGAAAGGTATGATCATCTAGAATGTCTGGATAACCTACCTCTTAATCTGGCTCTATGGTGGATGGGGTTGGATATGTTGTGATAGTAGCCACCAACTAATTCGGTTCAAGAGTTGGATCAGCGAGGAAATCGCACCTAGCAGAAATTTCTATTGGTCAGGAAGAATTGAGTTGAATATTTTACTAAGTGAAACGTTCTACAGATGTATCTTATTAAGTGTAAATTGTGGTCCTAGATTTAATGAGCACAAGCAAATATAATTTAACCCATGAAAAATCTCTAAGAGCAGTGAGTGCATGTCTAACCTATGAGCCACTCAAGTTGAGCCCTACTCTCAACACGAGAGTGAAACAAGTCTCGATGAACCAAAAGAAAAAGAATGTCCAAGTCTGATTTACATGTATGATATCTCAAACGGGAACCATTGTAAAAATGTAATTATTACAACTATTTACAAAAATCAAATAAAATGCAAAAATTTAAAATCTAAGGATTCTACACTCTATCACGATTTGACTGGATCTTAATTATTTTACGTCCTTCAATCGACTCATTTCTGGAAGAGCCAGGGTCCAATGCACCAAAGTTGCTCAACCACCTAAGCAACCACTCGATCCACTAGTTAAGATTTATGTCAAAGAGATATACACAAAATAAAAGAGATAAATGAAATAAAATAAAATAAAGAGAAAAGAGAAAGAAAGGGAAAATGCTGAAAAATAAATGGAGGAATATATATTACAAGAAGCTCGGGGGTCAGACTACCTAAGGGATGCAAAAATATAATTTCTAGATTTTCTAAAAATTATCCTAAGTCGTGCCTCCCCGAAAATGGCGCCTCTGAAAAACCTGTATTCACCCTCGCTAATATCATTGTGTTGTTGTAGTCAAACAATTGCGAATCGATAAAAAAATGCTTAATTTGATTAATGAATTAATGCGAAAGCGGTCGAAATTTATTTACTTAGGCAAGCCCAAGGTTGATCACATGGAGGCAACTGTTTCCTTAGGATGGTTTTCACATATTTTAGATATTAGATTTTCGAGGAAGATTTTTAAGCTTTTTTATGCAATTAATGATGGGATGCAATTCTTGCTAAGTCTAGGTGCAAATTTATAATAATCTATTCAAATGAAGTCCAAAATTTTCCAAACTTGGTTAGAATGTTAGTGCATGCAAAATTAAGCTACTTTCAGCTTTTTATATGTTTCTGATGTAAAATAAATTTTCTGTGAATTAAATAATGTTAATAAGGTGATATAGAATTAATTAGTTTTAATAAATATCAAACACTGATATTTTTCAGAATCATAATTACCCTAGATAGTTCTATATGATATGAATCCAGAGCAATTTAAATTTCCTAAAAATACTATGGGGTTGATCAACTAAAAATCAATTACGAAAATCACGATATTATTTATTTAGGGCAATTGATGCACGTAAATGTAATGAAATTTGGATACAATGTAGGGCACAATTAATTCTACTAAGTTGATTTTTCGTGGAGTTTTAGAGCAATATATGGATTAGTATGAATAAAAGATTACAGAATGGGTAAAATATACAATTTTCACCACTCAAATTGAAATAAATTCATGCAAGCTCATAAAAAAAATTCATTAATAGCTCACAGAACATAGAATTAATTGTTATACAAATGCAATTTTTGGAATAGAAAATGCAAAATGAGTGGTCAAACAAATAGTCTTATGCAGGGTATAAATGCAATTACATAAAATAAAAGAAAAGAAGTAATCACGCTTAAAGAATTTCTTTGATTACCCATAAGTCTAGGGGTATCTACGTAATTTTCCTTAGAAGCGTGCCAGGCACGTGTTCTTCCCTACGTGATCTACGTGTGGTCTCTATATGGGAGTGTGATATGCAGATCTTCTGAAGGTTTCCTTACAATTATCCCAATATGGGGGCTTGTCTTGCATGTGTTGGCTTTGGACCCCCCTCCTCTTTGTGGGTGAGGGATCTAAAGGAAGAGGATCTCGATTGTTCTTGGACTATAATGGGGTTGCAGAAGGAACCAGGTGCTGATGGGTGCGTACCACGACGGCTCGTAGGAAAGCAGGGAATGGGCGACAAGGTGGTTTGACAGAATCGAGGGGGAGCTCCGCGGTGACTCATGGTATGGGGGTAGTTGTTCGAAGGTTGGAGTTCTACTATTGTACCATGCTAGTCGGAGGAGGATGTTGAAGCTTCGTGTGTGAGAGGTTGGTGTAGTGCTCTTATGCTCGATCGAAGGTGGTGCTCCCATTGCTGCTGCTGCGTGGATGATCAACACATGATCGAAAGGTTTGTCCACAACGTTGAATGGTAGAACCCTCATCTTCTGTAGCTGATTCGTGAAGCACATGTGAAGGAGTTAAAGCTCAAGCAAAAGGCTTGGTTATGGCGGTTAGATAAGAATAGAAAGGAAGGATGATGCTCCCTAGAATATTTATGTCAGATTTGGAGCCAATCAGTGACATGTTGCACAGAGATAGACAAAGAAATGAAGATGATAGAAGGTGAAGGAGGAAGGTCGGATCGAGTCACTCTGACTTGTACAAGACCTGAGATGTTGGGTTCTAGAAGGAAGAGGTGAGCACGATGAGGGAGAAGATTGGTTGCGTTCAATGAGTTATTCGGATGGGTTTGGGGGAAGTAACAGAGGAAGATGGATTGGGAGATAGTTGAGATAGAAGACATGTAAGAGGGAGATAAATAACAAGAAGAACAAGATGGGGTTATCTGAAGTGGATGCCTGAAATAGAGCAGCTCATAGGAGTGATCCTTATCGTCCATTTGACCAACGTGGCAAACACTAGGAAGCTCAAGAAGCAGAGAATGTCCTCTTGCTCCAAAGGTGATCAGTAATTAAAGGATCTCACCAAAGAAGGGAATGATCTCATCGTTGCTCGATGTTGGAAGGTGGTATATCACCGCAGAGCTTAGGCAGAGCTGGAGTTCTGCTCACAGAGTGGCGGATGGGGAGGAAGATGGCTGAGCGTTGGGTTTTGATGGTAGTCAGTTGGGGCTTGGCGAAAGGTGCAGAGGTGAGGCAATGTGGAGGGAGTAGGCATGGCAAGCTTGGTCCAGGCATGGCTTATGGAGAAGGCTGCTCATCCATCGGAGAGAGAGAGAGAGAGAGAAGATGGTGTGGGTGGTCGAGTCAACGGCCATGACAACCGAGGGTGGGAGACGAAGTCTCCACCATTCGATGGAGCTTAGATCAGAGGGACCAAATGAGGCCACGTAGACAAAGAATTAAAAGAAAATAAAATGAAATAAAATAAAAGACGGGTTTAATCTTTACCATTGGATGAAGCACGCTTAATCCAACGGTTGAGATATTGGGTGGTTAAGACGAGTAAGTGGGGGGGGCACATGGCGGCTCCAGGAGTTGTCACGTATCGCTCCCACAAAAATCAGAAAATAAAACAAAAGGAAAATAAAAAATAGAAAACAATGTTAAATCAAAAAAGTGATCTTCATGAAAGTTGTTCGTCTTAGTGAAATGTACAACTTTCATGAAGGAACCAAAATAAAAAGAAGCCATGTGCAGTAAGTGTATTTTTGGTGGTATTCTATGTAGTAGATTACCATATTTTTATGTTTTCCATTTTTTACGATTTTTAGATAAGGGAAAGTTCAAAATAAAATCAAATAAAACATAAAAGAAATATTTACACACTACCCTAATTTTGATATTTTTAATAATTAAGAATAAAGAAATAAATAGGAAAGGCTTACAAACTCAGAATGACTCATTTTATTTGATTTTAAATTCATTTTAGATTTAGATTTTTCCAAACTTTAAGAAAAGATAAATCAAAGAAAATAAATGAAAAAGAAATAAATTAAAAGAGTTAATTTTGTACACAAAATGATAATGTCAAATTGGTCGATATATACAATATATAATGTGGACCCAAAACTTAAATTTAAATTTCACATATAAACTCTGATTCTTTTGAATTTGGTCTTGATTTGTAGATACTTGAATCTACATTAATTCAAAAGCGAGTAAGGTTCATTGGAGACTGTATATGAGAGATAATTGACTTCTTGGCTTTTTGTATCAAAACTAGTGTTTGGCTTTATTTATTATATATACATGTTAGTATTTTTCTGATATTTTTCATTTATTAAGGTTATTAATATGTATGTAATAAAGTTGATTTTACTGGATTTGGAGTTAGTAAAAAATAAAGAAAATAGGGGAAGTTATGTCAATATACATGTGATAATATACAAAATTTCTGGCCTATTATTAATGCAATTACGAATGCTAAAATATGGATATTATTTACACATGCTTGAATGCTAATAATAAAATATAAATGCAATTAGTTACCTGGGAACAAAGCTCTATTTTTAGTTTTTAGAGTGTTGAATCACATATTAATCATCCATCTTCTCTCAACCATTAGGCAAATGACATCTCTTGGCATATCCTTTCTCTATTATCTTCTTATTCTTCTCTCCTTCGCGTCCTTCATCAAATCATGTCCCTCTTTGTGCTTATCCAACCCATCGACGACTCCCAGGTTGCCTCACCTTCTTCCCCTATGCTTCTGATCTATCTCCATGCAACTTCCCCATTTCCGATGGACACGCCACTAGAGCACTGCTCCTCATTCTTGATGAATCTCAAATTCATCACTCTAAAAGTCATGAATTAAGCTCAAATACCAAAAATTCATTGACATTTCTTCATTTATTTTGAATAATTAGCTTTCATGCATGTATTGATAAAAATTGCATTTTATCACTTATTATTGCACAAAATAAGAAGCCAAAAATCTCAGCCCAATTGACCTGTAAAATTGCCTAAATTCCTTGATTTTTAACTAATTCAAGATAACTTCAAATGATCTGAAACCACCTCCATTGTGTACATATTACTAACAAGAATAAATGAAAAATACAAAAAATCACTAACCTACATAAGTGGAGCAAAAATCCAAACCCTAATTGGAGGATTCTCGGACTAAAACCTCAATATCTTCCTCATACATTGTTTGATTTGATCCTACTCAGTTTGAACTAATATACATTCAAATACCTTCAAAAAAAAGACCAAGTTCAAGTGAATCAGAGCTCATATGTGAAAGTTGGGTTTTGGGCCTCTTTTGTACATTTTGTATTTTAGCGGTTTTTGACTTATTATTTTATGTACGTAATTGACTCATTTTATTTTTTATTTTTCATTTATTTTCTTTGATAATAGTTTTATTAAAATGCACAAAAATCAAATACAAACCGAGCTTGAAATCAAAGAAATTAACTGAGTCCGAGTCTTCACTAACAGTTTGTATAAAAATTATCTTTTTCGTGTTTTATTTTAGTCCTTTTTTTCTTAATTAATAAAAATATAAAAAATAGGTTATTGTGTAAATATTTATCTTTGATTTTATCATATTTTTCTAGATTTTTACCTGGTTTAAAATTGACAAAAATCTTATAAAACCTAAAAATCAAGATATTCAATGTACATGGATACCCCAAAAATATCACTTTGTGCAAATGATCAAATTTGGCTTTGGTCTCTTCATGAAAGTTGTAGGTCTCATCGAGACGAGTAATTTCTTTAAGAAACTTTTTCGATCTAAGGTCGTTTGCTATTTTTCTGAATTATCTTTATATTTATTTTTCGATTTTTCTAGGGCTGACACATGGTAGCTCCTGGAGCTTCCACGTGTCACCCATTTTTGGGATTTATATATACTCATTTTCATAAAAATTAAATAAATAAATTAATTAATTAAAATTAATAAATAAAAATGATGCCACGTGGCGTGTCTGGGACCGTTCGATCTTGGCCGATCGGACGGTCCAAAGATCATCCCCTTCCTCTGATCCTCCCCTTACTTTCCTAATCAAGAGGCGCCGCCGCCCGCGGATCCTCTGCCACCTCCTTTCAAATCGAGCGTTGTCGTCATAGATCCTTCACGCCCAATCTCGATCGCCGCCAATCCCTCTTCAGATCTCATCGAATCCCTCTCCAATCCCCTTCCATATCCATCCTATCTTCGCCACCTATTTAACACTCATCGCCGCCCCTCTCCAAGATCATCCATTGATTCACGCAATTGAAGGGGCGACCCGGCAGTGATAACGCTAGTGACGACCTCTCTTCCCTCTGGTGAGATCCGAGCCGACACCATTGCTGTTGAGCCAACGATGCGACAACACCCCCAGCCGTACAACGTTCAATGCCTCCATCAACCAACAACATCCTCCTCGACTATGCCATGATGAGCGGCCCGAGCGACACAAGTTAGGAAATAATCTAAGGGTCGCTGCGACCCAGATTACAAGGCTAAAGCTCAACAAGAAAAATAGAAACCACTCAATCAAATAGATAAATCCCTCAAAACAATGTAAGCAATCTCCACTATTTATTTTAACCTGGTATAATGACCACGGTCGAACTCAAGGAGCACGAGAAATCCTTCGAAGTAGTCAAAATTTCAGAAACTAGAATGTATATTTTTATTTATTTTTATTTTTGCAATTTTTTAGGATTTTTAATTAAGGAAGAAAAACAAACTAAAAAGGAAACTATGCACACAAGCAAGCCTTCTCAATTTTTATTCATAGCTAAAATGCTCAAAAACCCAGAATAAAAATATCTTTGTGTTTTTCAAATATTAAAGACTTTTTGGAGATTTTTTGGGGTTTTACTAATTTTTATAGGATTTTATAAAAATAAAACAAGAGTTAAATAGGGAAATAATGCACAACCATGACAAAATGACAAATTAAAAATACTTAAAGTGTCCTAATGTCCTAGGGGGCAATTTTACGGTAAAATAAAAAGAAAATGCGACAAATAGAGACTGGAATTGTATTTTTTTTCCTATATATTTTTTAATTTTTAGACTTTTTGAGAGTTTTTAGATTTTTAGGGGTTTTATGATGATTTCAAAGCAAAAATGCTACAGAAGTTAGTGCACACAAAAAATCAACAAACAAGAACTTTTATGGAATTTTTAAAACAATTTTTATAATTTTTATGTATTTTGTTAAATAGATAGTAAGCTTTTTATAAGTTTTTGATTTTTAGAAAAAAAACTCAACGAAATTAATCTCAAAATCACAATAAATAATACACGTTAACAGGAGCTAACAATAAATTTTATGTAATTTTTGGAATCAATTTGGTCTTTATTTTATTAAAAACAAGGCACATAGTTTGCAGGGACCTGATTGCAATAAAAATAAAGTCCAATGGCCAAAACGTAACACAAATGAAATGCTCAGGGCAAAAGGTGCAAAATGTCCAAGGTATTCATGCACATGCACAATAAACCACGCATAGAGGTATAAATGCAAATACAAAAAGTTTCTATTCAAACATAACAGAGATATATTCCAGGACAGAACATGCAAATAACCCCTAAAAGCCCGTTAACATGCACGTGAGTTCACACAAACAGGACTGAAATGCAAATATAAAAAAACCAAGTTCCATATGCCAAATAACCAAACTATTTTACACCACGACAAATATTTACAGGACTAAATAATAAAAATAAAAACAGAAAGGGACTAAGTACAAATTACCCTTTATTAGACCTGATCCAATGATTGATGGTGTTCCACTTATGATTGGACGGTCTGGATGCAAGGATACCCCTCTGGCGATGGAGAGCGGAGATGAGATCCTCAGATGGATCTGACGACCGAGGGCCCCTCGTGGATGGACGATCGTGATTAGAACTGGAGAGAGCCTCGATCTAATGGTGGCGAAGATGTCTAGAAGATCAGGGAAGAACTCGCCTCCAGCATGTTTCAATCGACTCTAGTGTGTGGCTCCAACGTCATCACAAGCTGCTGGGATATGGAAGAGGTCAACGATGATGCTCCGCAGCTGCAGGAAGTCTCATAAGGGCCCAGGACCAAGAGAAGAGTCCTGGGGAAGCGTGGTCAACCAGGAGTCTCCTGGATGTACCCAAAACGTCCAGATGAGGTCGGGCTACGCGCAAACCCTGAAGGATACGATATATGCTCGGAGGGTGGTTCCGTCAAGGGTTAGAGCGTTACAGATAACCAAGAGCAAAAGATGGAGGGTGAACGGGAAAGTCTCCAGCGAGTGAAGGATTCAACCTGTAGGGAACTCCAACCGGACGAATGGAGCAACGTGGGGGAATGCGGAGCAGGTGTAGAAGCGATAGGAAGTCGGAGCGAGGCAGATAAAGGTCGAAGTGCAACGGAGATGTGAAGAACGGAGGAAGGTCGACGACGCTCTGTTCGGCGATGAAAAGATCGATTCGATGGAAAATGGAGGTGTAGTGGGGTACCTGAAGATGGTCGAAGTGCGCCTGGGATGCAGACGAAGGTCTATGGTGGTCTTGGCCTCGATGGTTGGCGCAGCCAGAGGCTCTGCTCCTCTTGGCGGAGCTGAGGTCTCCCTCACTGGACTTGAGGGATTCACGCTCCAAAAGTGGTTCTTCGCCCTCCCTCCCGCTCGCTGTCACTCTGGGAAAGGTGGAAGGGTAGGTAGGAGGTGGTGGCGCAGCCAAAGGTGGAGGAAAAGGAGGGGGAGGTGCAGGATATATAGGTACACAAGTCTGGGAAGAAGGTGGCGTGGCCCACGAACCGAGGCGCGGATCCCAGAGATTGGCATCGAGCGTGGATTAGGGATCCACCCTCTAGATTCAGAGCTGGAGTTCAGGTGAAATGGCGACTGGATCGGGTGGCTACAATTAGGAGAAATCGGTGCAAAACCAAATTCAATGAGAAAGGGGTCAGGGGGGACCAGTTGATCTCGGTCACCAATCCGAGGTAGCCCAATCAGAAGGGGCCTGGGATGCAGACAAAAGACACTACAGAACAAGATATGGAAGAAAATTAAAGAAAATTAGATTAAAAATAATTGATGAATTTAAATTTAAAAAATGAATAAAATAAAAAATGTTTATTATTTTTCATAGAATTTTTCTGTGATTTTTAATTATTTCTATGAAAAATAAATTAGTTTATATACAATATATAGTATTATATACAGGTATAATATACCTATGTATTATCTATAAATATTTTATTTTTTAATTTTTATACAATTACCCAAATTTTATATTTAATTTATTTTCAACATATTTTTATGAGTACAAAATAATTTTTATTTTATTTTTACAAATTATTAACATGTATATACTAAATAGTCAATGTGAAGTATATACATGTATTTTGTACAATGAAATGGGGGATTTTATTTTTTTATTTAATTTTTCTAAATTTTATTTTATTTTTATTTTATTTCTAGAAATATATACAAGAAGGTAAAAATAATTATTTAGCTTTATTTTGTCAAAAATAATTATTTATATACATAGGTAATATGTACAACACAAGGTGGACCCTATCTCTCTCTACTTATTTTATTTGGCGATTAGGTCAAGGCTTGACATTCTCTTGGGGTTCGGGTCATTCCATATTTATTCTAAATACCTTATTCCTTTTTCTTTTCCTTTATTCTTTTATTTTTGCACAAAAACATGCTAATTATGTAATATTGACAAATGCATGTTAAATGCTATGTTCTCGTATTTACTGATATTTACATGCTATTTTGCCAAGATAAATAGATAAATAAAAGAATAAAGAGTGAGAATCAGGGATTCATCACCCCCTATACTTTACCATTGCTAGTCCCTTAGCAAACACTTATTTGAAAAAGAAGTAAAAAGAAAAGAAAAGAAAAAGAAGGAGAATCAATGTTGATTATTAAACTTATCTTCATTAAATTGAAGTATGGAGCTCAGTCAGACCTTTGGATTATTAGTTTGTCGGAACCTTATTGGGATATAGGTTTAATATTCAACAACCTCTAAGTTCCACCATTCTATGTTCAAGACTCCTCAATAATCCAGATCAGAACACGTCCACATACACAAACTCTAATGACCACGTATCTTTCCTTGTATTGTGTAAGTGATATGTAGCTCCCCACCTCAGAAATGACAAAGAAACAACCTCCCTAAACAAAGTAACTCCAAGTCCTCAGTCTAGCAGCTCTTTCCTCAAGGAGCGGGGTATTCCCTTTTAAGTTCAAGTGCAACCGGCTCAAGAAGAGGGGGAGAGAAGAGAATGGATCGTGACCAGTGTAGCCATGTATCCCTAGGAGACCAACCAGTATAGCTAAGTCTCCTGCTGCACGCTTCATGAGATGAGAAGGTGTAATACATAAGCTTTACTTTATTTGGGTATATACACTCTAGCAGGCATTTTATTTTCAATCAGGCATGTCCACTTTTTTGGAGTTTTATTGATTTTTCACATTTTTTTGATGTGCATATTACAACATATCTACATTGTGAAACATATATACGAGGATTTTTTTCCTCTTGGGCCAGTAGAGTATCCCTCTTTTAAAGCATTATTGCAACCCACAACTCCTGTCTTTAGACCTCAACACCGCTAGACCAAGTTGAGGTGCACATCCCTCCCTAAAGGAAGAGAGAGGTTCTGCTTAGAAGTACTACCCTCGTATGCTACTCCAAGCCAAAGAAAACTGCCTCCTCATCACCTCATCCGTGGAGAGCTGTGTGTAAGGTGCTGGTCCAAGTAAAGCCATTGTTTGTGAGAGTCATCCGTGCCTTGTTAAGTATTCTACTTAGGCTCATCAAGATGACATGTGAACATAGCCTAGTGGACTCAAAGAATCAAGTCACTAGTGGACCTGAAAAGTCTTAACCCCAAATCCTATAAGGTTCCTCTGAGAATTAGGTGGATTAAGGTCTTAATCAAGCTCCATTTTCTAATTTAATTCCAGACTAGTTTAAATGTCAACTATGGGCGGCTGAGATGGACTATCAGGATTGCGATCGGAGGGCATCGGTCGTGCCATGTGGCACGCTCTGGTGAGAGCGCTCATGTGCTGTGCAGATTGAAGGCTGGGACTGATCGAACGGTTGATAAAATGAGCGCACGTGGACAAGGCTGAGCCATTGGATCTAATGAGATCCGACGGCTGGGAAAGGAGGCGGAAAGGACAAGAGAGGCAGGGCCACGTGGCGCCCCCAGGTTGGGCCAAGTGGCCCAATCAGATTATTCCTGGGTATATTTTATTTTTGAGGGTTATAAAGGCCGATTTTGAGAAAACTCAAAACATGAAAGTTGTAGATCTTGATGAGATCTACAAGTTTCAGTTGACCAAAACTGGAGATGACTTCAAACGAAGACCCAAAATATTTTTGAGGGAATTTTTAAGTCTAAAAATACCACGAATTTTTGTTTTGTCATTTTTTTGTGATTTTTAATTTATTTAAGACTCTATTAATTATAGGACATTAACTGGGTTTTATTGGCACTCAGCTTAAGCAAGGGGGTTAATAATGAGAAATTATGATGATGAAATCGGGTTTCATCACCCCCCTATACTTAAACTATGCTCGTCCTCGAGCATCAAAAAGAATGACTAAGTTGGATTAACCCCCTTGTGCATGTGAATACAGGATCCAATCTGATCAAGTTGACTCGACTTTAGAGATCCAAAATTCTAGAATTCAACCCAGCCTTAATCAAGAGGCATCCAATTCCTCTACTTCTCCAGACTCTCTCTGATATACTTATAATCTAAAGGATATGGCACTTTAGTGTTGACTGCGATTCTGAGAGTAGAGTCAATTCGTCACCCAAAGTCTTGGTCTGAGAAAATCTCCTATGGACCCGATCCTCAACACTAGGGAATAAATCATTTCTTGCATCCAATCCACCGTCTCTTTAGTTATCAGACTTGAAAGTGTAAATGGAAGGCTAGTTGATGGAGGGTATAGGATTGTGTCATTTCTTCTCTCCCTCTCATTGGAACAAGGCTCTCAAGTGCCTTATTACGCAACACATTTTTTTGGTGTTGATTAGTGCGTCCGTCAAGAGAAGTTGGAGCCGTCTGCACTTGTTTTCCTGGGAGTACACCGGGGTGTGCCTTTTTTGAGTACCTATCGTACCTTCTACACCCAGACTTGTAGCATTTACGATGCAGAGCCATTTTTTGGTGCAAGCCCGACTCCTGGTCCTAATAGCGGTGGACCAAGTGGACACTTTGAAATGGTTGGGAGCGCTCGCCTTTGGTGGAAGCTCTTTTGATAATTGACTTTGTGGAATGAGAGCTTTTCTTTGAGGGCCCATACTACCGCGAGCAATAATGAGAAATTATGATGATGAAATCGGGTTTCATCACCCCCTTATACTTCTCGAGGGCCCATACTACCACGAGCATTTCCTTTTCAGTCACTGTATAATTTTTCTGTGTAGGATCTAAAACTTTGCTCTCATGAAAAATTATCCACCACCTTCATCATATTAACATCATCCTTATCATAACCTCAAAGCCATCTACCCATTGTCCACCTTCATTTTTATATACAGATTTGTTTCCTGATTATAAAAAAATAAAAAAAAACTAAAAACTAAAACAAAAGAAAAGAAAAAAATTTCAAAAAAAATCAAAAAAAAAAACAACAGCAACAGTGGTCGGCGCCGTTGCCGCCGCCCTGCACCACCATCACCGCCGGCGGGCTGTCCAACCGCCGCACGACGGCCCCCTCGCCACGCCTCCTCTCCGCCTGGCCGCGCCGCCAGCGCTCGCGCGCGCGCCTCATCCCTCCGCCCCAAGCGGCCGCTCGCCGCCACGTCCAAGACCACGCGCCACCGCGCCCTCAGCCGGCCACGGGAGCCTTCTCACCAATGCCGCCCTCCTCCACTTCGCCTGCGCGCGGTGCGCGCCGCCTCCTGGCAGCCGGCACGGCCGCACCGCCGCCGCCAACTCCGCCCCTGTTGGGTTCATCCCCATCGTGAGCCAAAAGAGGAATAAGGTGGTTTTTTTAATGTACAAATTGCATTGTATATATTTTATGGTTTTATAATTGCAAACATGTCCCTGTATATAAATGTTTGTTTATTTTGCTTTCAGAATTTGCACAAAGATCCTTGTGTTTGTGTTTTAATTTGGACATCATTTATGCATCTTTTTGTTCAATGAAAAATACTTCTGTGATGAGCAACTAATTGTCTACATTTTGACTATTTATTTGTATTTTTGTGAATCATGGGTAATTAATTAAAAATGGTTAACTGAAATTCTGTGAATTTTACCCAATCTGGACTCTTAAATTTATATCTCATACAGGGTTGCTCTAAAAATTTCACAAAAATTATATATGATGCTGTGATATGTGATGAACTTACTTTCCAAATTTCATCTTAAATGGAGATGTCTTGTGCCTGAAATAATTTATAGAGTGAATTTAGTATTTGATTTTTAATTAAATCCACGTATATCCTTTTTACGAAATTTCAAATCTCCTATATTCTACATAAAAATATCTTTTTAGGGTAATTTGCATTCTGAATAATTTGATAACTGGATTTAATAGGAATTAATTACTCATTGCCACTCTGTTTTCACTAAAAAATCCATAAAAAAATCATACCTTGTCAAAAAATTCCAAAAAAAAACTGTAGCTTTCTTGCATCATGTTTTAGGTTCAGTATTTTTTTTTCATAATTTCTTCTTACTGTTTGTGTGAGAAATTGCGAAAAAACCTATAAAAAGTTTTTATTTTTCAGTGTTGCATTTTAACCCCTAAAATTCCAAAAAAGTACCTAGCATTCATCTCAAGATTAGGACTCTAGGAAAAATATAATTTAGCTAATTTGGACTTCTTTTCCATTAAAATTAATTTGGCCTTGTTGTGCGTTTTCTTAGTGTTGTAATTCACCCGCATTTTGTTTTTGACATTCTTTTTTGCATTAAAAAATCTAAAAAAATACCGCGTGGAAATCTAGATCTACGTTTTTTAAATTAAACCCAAGTTGTTCCTTTGCCTCCCTGAGTTCGACCCCGGACTTGCCCGAGATATAAATTAAGCCGAGACACTCTTCACAGAGATTTCCTCTCGGTTCTGACAGAATCGCTAAGTATATGTATTACAACGTACTCGAATTATACATCGTATCTAGCGACTCGTCAGATGAAAATAATAAATAGTATAGAAGTCGATCCGCCCCCCCTATACTTAGGCTCTGGACAGCCTAAGTGTAGAAGAAGATCAAAAATGGGGCGGACGAGGTCAAGAGGAGAAATGATGAGTATATACACATGGCGGGCATCGGTCCCCCCTATACTTAGGCTTTGGTCAGCCTAAGTATAGGATAAGAGTAAGTGTGAGAACCGATGTGATCTCAAGAATATACAAAGAAGGGAGAATATGTACAAGAGTGATTGAATCTTCTAAGATGTTGAATCTTGATGCTACATCTTCATGAAGAGTAATAAAATGTATCTGCTCTGTGCTCACTCTGTATGAAGTTGATGACCTCAACTTGGACTAACTGCTCTTTCGAATCAACAAAATGCTTCAACAGTTGTCCATTCACCACATGAGATTGTGCACCATCTGTGAGATCAACTATCTCTACACTTCCATTCTCGTGCACTTTCTTAACCACAAAGGGACCCGTCCATTTAGATTTGAGCTTCCCATGGAACATCTTCAACCTGGCATTGAAAAACCATACCATTTGTCCAGGGACAAAGTCTTTGCACCTAATGTGTTGATCATGCCATCTCTTTACTTTGTCCTTATAAATCAAACTGTTGTCATATGCCCTGTTTCGGATTTCCACGAGCTCGTTCAAGTTCAAGTCTCGGCAAAGCTTCCCTAGGTGACAACTCCAATTAATCTTCTTAATTGCCCATTCGGATTTATGAATCAATTCTGCGGGCAAATGGCATGGCTTGCCATAGATCATTCTAAATGGTGAAGTACCCAATGGTGTCTTGTAGGCTGTCCTATAGGCCCACAGAACTTGGTCCAAGAGTTGAGACCAGTTCTTCCTATCGGGACGAAACAATTTCTGCAAAATACTCTTCACCTCTCTGTTCGAAACCTCTGCCATGCCGTTGGACTGTGGGTGGTAAGGACTAGTAATTCTATGCTCAAATCCATAGTCCTTAGCTAAAGATCTCATATCTCGATTCACAAAGTGGCTACCCCCGGCAACGGTGCCATCTGACGAGTCGCTAGATACGATGTATAATTCGAGTACGTTGTAATACATGTACTTAGCGATTCGGTCAGAACCGAGAGGAGATCTCCGTGAAGAGTGTCTCGGCTTAATTTATATCCCGGGCAAGTCCGGGGTCGAACTCAGGGAGGCAAAGGAACAACTTGGGTTTAATTTAAAAAAACGTAGATCTAGATTTCCACGCGGTATTTTTTTAGATTTTTTTTAATGCAAAAAGAATGTCAAAAACAAATTGTGGGTGAATTACAACACTAAGAAAACACACAACAAGGCCAAATTAATTTTAATGGAAAAGAAGTCCAAATTAGCCAAAATATATTTTTCCTAGAGTCCTAATCCAGAGATGAACGAAAGGTACTTTTTTTGGAATTTTAGGGGTTAAAATGCAACACTGAAAAATACACACTTTTTATAGGTTTTTTCGCAATTTCTCACACAAACAGTAAGAAAAAATTATGAAAAAAATACTGAATCTAAAACATGATGCAAGAAAGCTACAATTATTTTTTTTGGAATTTTTTGACAAGTTATGAATTTTTTATGGATTTTTTAGTGAAAATAGAGTGGCAATGAGTAATTGATTCCTATTAAATCCAAGTTATCAAATTATTCAGAGTGCGAATTATCCTAAAAAGATATTTTCATGTAGAATACATGAGATTTGAAATTTCGTAAAAAGGATATACGTGGATTTAATAAAAAATCAAATACTAAATTCACTCTACAAATTATTGCAGGCACAATACATCTCCATTTAAGATGAAATTTGGACAGTAAGTTCATCACATATCAAGGCATCATATATAATTTTTGTGGAATTTTAAATGAAACCTTGTATGAGATATAAATTTAAGAGTCCAGATTGGGTAAAATTCACAGAATTTCAGTTAACCATTTTTAGTTAATTACCCATGATTCACAAAAATACAAATAAATAGTCAAAATGTAGACAATTAGTTGCTCATCACAGAAGTATTTTTTATTGAACAAAAAGATGCATAAATGATGTCCAAATTAAAACACAAACACAAGGATCTTTGTGCAAATTCTGAAAGCAAAATAAACAAACATTTATATACAGGGACCTGTTTGCAATTATAAAACCATAAAATATATACAATGCAATTTGTACATTAAAAAAAACCACCTTCTTCCTCTTTTGGCTCACGATGGGGATGAACCCAACAGGGGCGGAGTTGGTGGCGGCGGTGCGGCCGTACGCGGCTGCCAGGAGGCGGCGCGCACCACGCGCTGGCGAAGTGGAGGAGGGCAGCAGTGGTGAGAAGGCTCTCGCGGCCGGCTGAGGGTGCGGTGGCGCGTGGTCTTGGAGGTGGCGACGAGCGGCCGCTTGGGGCGGAGGGATGAGGCGCGCGCGCGAGCACTGGCGGTGCGGCCAGGCAGAGAGTAGGCGCGGCGAGGGGGCCGCCGTGCGGCGGTTGGACTGCCCGCCGGCGATGATGTTGGTGCAGGGGGGCGGCAACGACGCCGACCACTGCTGCTGCTGTTTATTTTTTTTGTTTTTTTGAAATTTTTTCTTTTCTTTTAGTTTTTAGTTTTTTTATATATTTTTTATAATCAGGAAACAAATCTGTATGTAAAGATGAAGGTGGACAATGGGTAGATGGCTTTGAGGGTATGATAAGGATGATGTTAATATGATGAAGGTGGTGGTGATGAAGTGACGTGATATAAAAAAACAAGGAAACAAAATATGAGATAAAACAAAATAACAAGAGAAATGAGGAGGAATACTTACCTGAATCTTCGCCGGATTGACGGAGCAGCTACGCTGAAATCCTGTCGTCGCCTCGATCCAATTGGCGAAACAAAATTGGAGAAGCTACACGAGCTCGATGGGGAACTCGTGACGCGGAACGGAGCTCCGCGGATCTCGCCTGAAGGAGGTCGTCGCTTGAGGAAGATGTCTCGCCGCTGTCACCAACAAAACACTCCAAGCTCTCTCCCTTTTCTATTAGAATGGCGGATAGGCAAAAAATGAAGATGGAGATGTGTATAAAAGAGATGGAAGGAATGGAGGTTAGAATGGAAGTGGAGTAGAATGGGAGGTTAAATTAGTGGTGGAGTTGAATGGGAAGTTAGATGGATAATGGTGTTGAATGGAGGTTGATGAAATAAGAGAAGTTAGTGTAGAGAATATGATTAGATAAATGAAAATAAAAGTAGGCTACTAAAAAGAGAAAATAAAATAAAGAGAAGAAAAAGAGTGGGGAATTTACAAAAAGAAGATATACAACATGTACATATTTTTTTTGTTTGCTTTTCTTTTTATATTTTTTTTGTCTTTTTAATAGAGCTATGTACAATAGGAAAATACAATAAAATACTACAATCAAAATACAACACCACAATGATTTTTTTTGGATTTTTAGTAATTAAGAAAGATAAAATAAAAAATGAAGAAAGAAAGAATATATACATAATATACAATGTACATCTAGGTCCCAAAACCCAACTTTTGCAAACGAGCTCCGATTTTAATGAAACCACTTCCGTTGAATAGATAATTTTCTAACTTGAACTTTAAAAGTGAGTTTGGTGAATTTGGAGTTCATACGGAACAAGAATTTGGCTTGGAAGTTGGACTTTACGGCTTTTTCTCTTTGGGATCTAGGAGCATTTATTTGAGATGAAATTTGTTTTGTATTTTTGTATTTTTATATACATTTTTATAAACAAGTTAGAGAAAGAATTAGACAAAAAGGAGTTGAAATGAAATTATTAAAAAATAGATGAAGTTTTGGGCTATTTACAAGTAGAAAACTCCTTTATTTTTGCGTCTTTTTATTGTTAATTTATTTTGTACAATCTTATATACAATAATTAGTGTATTTTATTTACAAGAGTCATTTTATTAATTTATGTATTTTATGGACATTTATTTGGGATTTTACTCGGGGATTTTGCTAAGATCAAGATATTGCGATGATGAATCGCGGATTCATCACCCCTCTATACTTAAACTTTGCTAGTCCTCGAGCAAATAAAGAATGAATAAGTTGGGTTAACCCTTGACTGTGCATGTGAATACAAGACTTGATCCGTTCAATCTCAGTTTTAGAGATCCTAAAATTCTAAGCTGAACCAAGCTCTAGTCAAAAGGTACCCAATTCCCCTAATCATCAGCCTCTCTTTGTATACGTATATATAAGGGATATGACTTTAAGTGTGGACTGCAGTTATAAGAGTAGAGTCGCAACGTCACCTAAGGTTCTAGTCTAAGGGACTCTCCTAAGGACCCGATCCTCAACATTAGGGAATAAACCATTTCTTGCATCCAATCCACCGTCTCTTTAGTTGTCAGACTTAAAAGTGTAGATGGAAGGCCAGTTGATGGGGGGGGATAGGATTGTGCCATTTCTTCTCTCCCTCTCATTGGAACAAGGATCCTCTCAAGTGCCTTATTACGCAACACATTTTTTTGGTGTTGATCAGTGCGTCCGTCAAGAGAAGTTGGAGCCGTCTGCACTTGTTTTCCTGGGAGTACACCGGGGTGTGCCTTTTTTGAGTACCTATCGTACCTTCTACACCCAGACTTGTAGCATTTACGATGCAGAGCCCTTTTTTTGGTGCAAGCCCGACTCCTGGTCCTAATAGCGGTGGTCCAAGTGGACACTTTGAAATGGTTGGGAGCGCTCGCCTTTGGTGGAGGCTCTTTTGATAATTGACTTTGTGGAATGAGAGCTTTTCTTTGACATTTCATTGCTTTGTAGTATTTGTGGCTAGCTCCACTGCTTTTACCAAGAGTTGGCGCACACTGATCAACATTTTTTTATTTTATCACACCCTGGCACATAGGTGAATGTCAAGAGATAGTATAAGAACCATGTTCTCATACTGGCTAAATGTGCTGACACTCAGGTTTCATGAAGCCTTCATTGATTTTATCCCATCCTCGAGCATCATCAAATCAAGTCCAAACTCAAATCCCTCATCCCAGTTCCTCAAGTGAAATTTCAACTCATCTCATCATAACTGCAGTCGTGTACGTGAGGTGTTGATCATATTCTTTAAGGTAGAGACTAAGCATGCAATATAGCATACAAATCTTTCAAACTAGGGAAATGTGAATAATTTAGTCCAAGGACCCTAATGACTAAGGCTGGTTAACTCAAAATATCAAGACCACATAAACCAAGTGTTCTTGAACATCACTAGTCTTGTGTGAAAGTGAATTGTGTCAGGGATTAAACCAACTTATTAGTTAGTTTTTTTTAGTTTTTTTTAAGTTTTAGAAGAAGTTTTTTTTTCAAAAAGTTTTTTTTAAAGAAAGTAAATAAGAAAGGACTTCTTTTTTCTTTTTGAAAAAGAAAGTTTTTTTTGAAGCAAATAAAGCAAATAGGTTTTTTTTCACAATTTTTTAGGAGATTGATTTTTTTAAACCCACCCCATAATTATTGTATAGTATATACAAAAATACGTGAAAGTACGAGGTATGGGTAAAATATATATGTAATATATACACGCCCCCTATACTTAGCTTGTGCTATGTCCTCATGGCACTAGGTGACAAAATGCCATAGCTCGTACTGAGTATAAGTGGGTGAAAAGAATAGAAGTGAAAGGAAGAAAAAAATGTGGATAATATACAACGGGCATCGGCCCCCCTATACTTAGGCTCTGGTCAACCTAATATTGGAAAGAACACAAGAATGGGGGACCGATGAGAATGGGAAAGAATATACAAAAAGAAAATAAAAAGAAGAGAAGGAGCAAATCGGGTCACTCACCCCCCTATACTTAAGATCTAGTCATCCTAAGTATAGCCACAAAATGAAAACGATACAGAACTGGGACGAGTGATGCGAATCATGAGGGAGGGAGGTGAATAAAGGAAGGAAAATATGTACAAGTAGGAGGAAGAATATACAAGGATCAAGAAGGTTTGTGACGGACCTTCTTGCGGGTGAGTAAAAATTGGAATTTTTTTATAATACTTGTAAAATCTTTTTTTTAAAAAATGTATACTTGTATATTTTATAACACTTGTATAATACTTATACAACTCTTGTAAATTGTTGTAAAATAGGATGTCTACCAAAAAAAATCGTGTATACTATGTACAAATTGTATCAACTAAAAATTGTTGTAAATAATAAAAAATTGTTGTATACCAAAAAAATAAAACAAAAAGGCTTCTTATTTACTCTTGCATATTATCTTGCATTTCCAAAAAAAAAAAGTCTTGCATTTCATTCATAGCATGTCATCTGCACATCATCTGCATATCTTGCATATGCAAAGTGAAAAGCTAGTGGGTTCTGAACCAAGTTATGAGTAGATATTGAGGATGGACTTTATTTGACCTTAATCCACCTAATTTCAGAGGAACCTTATAGGAACTGGAGTTAAGTTTTCTCAGGTCAAGTGACTTAATTCTTTGAGTCCGCAAGTCTATGTTCACATGTCATCTTGATTAGTCTAAATAGAATATCTCGTGCACACGCATGATTCTTTTAGATAATGACCTAACTTGGACAAGCACAATGCATGTAGCTCTTCATTGATGAGGTGGTGAGGAGGTAGAATCCTTTAGCTTGGAGTAGCGCACGGATGGAAACATCCGTCCTCCTCTAGGGAGGGTAGTGCCTTAGATGTTTTATTAAAAATCAGAGACTGAAAATCAAAGATATTTTACCCATTTTTACTCTGAAATTCGCACATAGTCATTTATTGCTCCAAAAATTGTGAAAATATTGTGAATGATGTCTTTTAATATGCTTTAATTACTTTCCAAGTTTCGACCAATTCAGAGTTTTCTTGTATATGAAATAAAATTTAGAGTGATTTTTGTAGTTGATTTTTAATTAATTCCACGAATAATATTTTTGAGAAATTTCAACTCTCCTGGATTCATCATTAAAATATCTATTTGAGATAAATCAATCTCTGGATAATTTGATTTTATGGATTAATCGTCTAATGAAATTAACGTGCGGTTTGATGTTTGTTTAGCCTGGGCAAGCCCCAGGGTCGACTTAAGGAGGCAAAGGAATAACTCAGGATCAAGTTAGATGAATTAGATCGTGGTTTTCCAAGTGAGTTTTTTTGATATTTTTTATGCAATAAAAATGCCAATGCACAAATACTGATGAATTAGGTTAAAAAAATAAGAAAATAAGCGACTCAGCCAAAATTAATTTGAATGTGAAATTAGTCCAAAATGGCTAAGTTATATTTTTCCTGTTAACCTAATCCAGTAATGATGTTCAAATGTATTTTTTTTGGAATTTTTGAATTTAGAATGCACAAATGAAAAATACAAACCTTTTGGGGGTTTTTATGCAAATTTTCGTGCAAATGATATGCAAAAATTATGAAAAATTTATTGGAAGTTAAAAATGATGAAATGAAGCTACCTTATTATTTTTAGAATTTTCTGACACTTTTTGATTTTTTTGTTAAGTTTTTACTGAAAATACAGCGACTGCGGGTATTTAATTCCTAATTAATCCATGAAATCAAATTATCCAGAGATTGATTTATCTCAAATAGATATTTTAATGATGAATCCAGGAGAGTTGAAATTTCTCAAAAATATTATTCGTGGAATTAATTAAAAATTAACTACAAAAATCACTCTAAATTTTATTTCATATACAAGAAAACTATAAATTAGTCGAAACTTGGACAGTAATTAAAGCATACTAAAAGACATCATTCACAATATTTTCACAATTTTTGGAGCAATAAATGACTATGTGCGAATTTCAGAGTAAAAATGGGTAAAATATCTTTGATTTTCAGTCTCTGATTTTTAATAAAACATCTAAGGCTCACAAAAATATAAATAAATAGCTGAAAGATAAAGAATTAGTTGTGCTACAACATGCTATTTTTTTGATTAAAAATGATGCAAGAATAGTGTCCAAATTAACGCTCAAAGCGCACCAAATAAAGAATGAATAAGCTGTGTTAACCCCTGACTGTGCATGTGAATACAAGACTTGATCCGTTCAAGAACTCTCGGTTTTAGAGATCCTAAAATTCTAAGTTGAACCAAGCTCTAGTCAAAAGGTACCCAATTTCCCTAATCATCAGACTCTCTTTGTATACGTATATATAAGGGATATGACTTTAAGTGTTGACCGCAGTTACAAGAGTAGAGTCACAACGTCACCCAAAGTTCCAGTCCAAGAGACTCTCCTATGGACCCGATCCTCAACACTAGGGAATAAATCATTTCTTGCATCCAATCCACCGTCTCTTTAGTTGTCAGACTTGAAAGTGTAAATGGAATGCCAGTTGCTGGAGGGTATAGGATTGTGTCATTTCTTCTCTCCCTCTCATTGGAACAAGGATCCTCTCAAGTGCCTTATTACGCAACACATTTTTTTGGTGTTGATTAGTGCGTCCGTCAAGAGAAGTTGGAGCCGTCTGCACTTGTTTTCCTGGGAGTACACCGGGGTGTGCCTTTTTTGAGTACCTATCGTACCTTCTACACCCAGACTTGTAGCATTTACGATGCAGAGCCCTTTTTTGGTGCAAGCCCGACTCCTGGTCCTAATAGCGGTGGTCCAAGTGGACACTTTGAAATGATTGGGAGCGCTCGCCTTTGGTGGAAGCTCTTTTGATAATTGACTTTGTGGAATGAGAGATTTTCTTTGACATTTCATTGCTTTGTAGTATTTTTGGCTAGCTCCACTGCTTTTACCAAGAGTTGGCGCACACTGATCAACATTTTTTTTATTTTATCACACCCTGGTACATAGGTAAATGTCAAGAGATAGTACAAGAATCATGTTCTCATACTGGCTAAATGTGCTGACACTCAGGTTTCATGAAGCCTTCATTGATTTTATCCCATCCTCAAGCATCATTAAACCAAGTCCAAACTCAAATCTCTCATCCCAGTTCCTCAAGTGAAATTTCAACTCATCTCATCATAACTGCAGTCGTGTACGTGAGGTGCTGATCATATTCTTAAGGTAGAGACTAAGCATGCAATATAGCACACAAATCTTTAAAATTAGGGAAATGTTAATAATTAAGTCTAAGACCCTAATGACTAAGGCTGGTTAACTCAAAATATCAAGACCTCATAAACCAAGTGTTGTTGATCATCACTAGTCTTGTGTGAAAGTGAATTGTGTCAGGGATTAAACCAACTTATTAGTTAGTTTTTTTTTCAAACATGTTTTTTTTTGACAAACAAAGGCAAAGAAGTTTTTTTTGTTAGATTTTTTCAAGAGTTTTTTTTGAAAAAGATAGGTAAATAAGAAAAGACTTTTTTTTTTGAAAAAGTTTTTTTAAAAGGATTTTTTTAAAGTTTTTTTTAGCAAATAAGGAAAAAGTTTTTTTGTTTGTTTTGTTTTTTTTTGTTTTTTTTATTTTTTACCCACCCCATAATTATTGTATAATATATACAAAAATACGTGAAAGTACGAGCTATGGGTAAAGTATATATGTAATATATACACGCCCCCCTATACTTAGCATGTGCTATGTCCTCATGGCACTAGGTGACAAAAAGAAATAGCTCGTACTAAGCGTAGGAAAGCTAAAATAATAAAAAAGTATAGAAGTCGATATGCCCCCCTATACTTAGGCTCTGGTCAGCCTAAGTGTAGAAGAAGAGCAAAAATGGGGCAGACGAGGTCAAGAGGAGAAATGATGAGTAAATACACATGACGGGCATCGGTCCCCCCTATACTTAGGCTTTGGTCAGCCTAAGTATATGATAAGAGTAAGTGTGAGAACCGATGTGATCTCGAGAATATACAAAGAAGGGAGAATATGTACAAGAGTGATTGAATCTTCTAAGATGTTGAATCTTGATGCTGCATCTTCATGAAGAGTAATAAGATGTATCTGCTCTGTGCTCACTCTGTATGAAGTTGATGACCTCGACTTGGACTAACTTCTCTTTCGAATCAACAAAATGCTTCAACAGTTGTCCATTCACCACATGAGATTGTGCACCATCTGTGAGATCAGCTATCTCTACACTTCCATTCTCGTGCACTTTCTTAACCAAAAAGGGACCCGTCCATTTAGATTTGAGCTTCCCATGGAACATCTTCAACCTGGCATTGAACAACCATACCTTTTGCCCAGGGACAAAGTCTTTGCACCTAATGTGCTGATCATGCCATCTCTTCACTTTGTCCTTATAAATCAAACTGTTGTCATATGCCCTATTTCGGATTTCCACGAGCTCATTCAAGTTCAAGTCTCGACAAAGCTTCCCTAGGTGACAACTCCAGTTAATTTTCTTAATTGCCCATTCGGATTTCTAATCAATTCTGCGCGCAAATGACATGGCTTGCCATAGATCATTCTAAATGGTGAAATACCCAATGGTGTCTTGTAGGGTGTCCTATAGGCCCACAGAACTTGGTCCAAGAGTTGAGACCAGTTCTTCCTATCGGGACGAACCAATTTCTGCAAAATGCTCTTCACCTCTATGTTCGAAACCTCTACCATGCCGTTGGACTGTGGGTGGTAAGGACTAGTAACTCTATGCTCAAATCCATAGTCCTTAGCTAAAGATCTCATATCTCGATTCACAAAGTGGCTACCCCCATCAGATATCAAAACTTTTGGCACCCCGAACCTAGCAATAATATGATCTCTCACAAACTTACAAACAGTCTTGCTGTCTGCGGTTCGAGTTGGGATAGCCTCCACCCACCTAGATAAATTATCAACCGCCAACAAAACGTACTCATGTCCTTGGCTGTTGGGAAAGGGACCCATAAAATCTATGCCCCATGCATAAAAAACATCACAAATAATCATCGGTTGCATAGGCATCTCATCTCTCTATCCAACTGTCCCTCCCATCCTTTGACAAATCGGGAACGATCGTACAAAATCAATGGCATCTCTAAATAAGGTCGGCCAATACAATCCACATTAAAGTACTTTGTGAGCGGTTCTCTTTCCCGAATGGTGTCCTCCAGCCTCAAGTGAATGACAATATGTGAGGACACTATGGTATTCCTCCTGAGGAATACACCATCTCCAAATACAATCCGGTCCTTTGAAGAAAAGGAAAGGATCGTCCCAGTGGTATCTCCTCGAATCCGACTTCAGTTGATCAATGTTGCTCCTAGTCCAACCATGGGGAACCTGCTTGGAGACAAGATAGTTCACCATGTTGGCATACCACGGGAGGGAGTCAAAAACACAAATTGACTCATCTGGGAAGGTCTCTCTAATCCGCTCATAATCAGGAGAATCCTTAAGTTCAATCCGAGAAAGGTGATCAGCCACGACATTCTTCACTCCAGATTTATCTTTAATCTCCAAATCAAATTCCTGGAGGAGTAGAATCCACCTAAGAAGACGCGCCTTCGCGTCCTTCTTTTCCATTAAGTATCGAATGGCTGTATGATCAGTATAAATTGTCATCTTAGAGCCCAAAATATATGATCTGAACTTCTCGAGGGCCCATACTACCGCGAGCATTTCCTTTTCAGTCACTGTATAATTTTTCTGTGTAGGATCTAAAACTTTGCTCGCATAGTGAATCGCAAACGGAATCCCCTCTCGCCGTTGTCCTAACACAGCTCCTATAGCGAAATCTGAAGCGTCAGTCATGATCTCAAAGGGGAGAGACCAGTCAGGATCTTGTAGGATAGGCGAGGCACAAATCTTCCTCTTCAAGAGCTCAAAGGCCTCCTGACACCTGTGATCTACAACGAACTCTGTGTCTTTCCCTAAGAGCTCAGTCAGTGGGCGGGCGATCTTTGAAAAATCCTGAATGAATCTCCTATAGAATCCAACATGCCCTAAAAATGATCGCACTGACTTTACGTTGGTAGGTGGATCGAGTTTCTTGATCACCTACACCTTGGCAGGGTCAACCTCCATTCCCCTTTTAGAGATGACATGCCCCAACACGATACCCTCCGTCACCATAAAGTGACTCTTCTCCCAGGAGAGTACCAGATTCACCTCTCTACACCTCGTGAGGACTCGATCCAAGTGCGCTAAACATGTATCAAAAGAATCACCGTGGACCGAGAAGTCATCCATGAACACTTCCAGGAAATCTCCCACCATCTCGGCAAATATGGCTATCATGCACCGCTGAAATGTGCCCGGGGCATTGCAGAGCCCGAATGGCATGCGCCTGAAAGCATAAGTGTCGAATGGACATGTGAATGTGGTCTTTTCCTGGTCCTCATGGGCTATGGCCACCTGGTTGTAGCCTGAGTACCCGTCAAGAAAAGAGAAGAACTCTTTCCCTGCAAGTCTCTCCAAGATCTGATCAATAAAAGGTAAGGGAAAGTGATCTTTCTTAGTCGCAGCATTCGGGCTCCTGTAGTCGACACAGACGCGCCACGACGTGGGCACTCGTGTCGTGATCTCTACCCCCTCCTCGTTGGTGACCATCTGAATTCCCGACTTCTTCGGGACAACATGAAGTGAGGCCACCCACTTGGAGTCAGAAATAGGGTATATGAAACCTGCCTTGCACCATTTCTCAATTTCATTCTTCACCACTTCCCGTAGATTGGGGTTAAGTCTCCTCTGAAACTCACGAGAAGGTCTCATATTATCCTCAGTAAAAATGTGGTGCGAGCAGAGAGCGGGGTTGATACCCACGAGATCCGACACTGTCCAGCCTATTGCTTTGTGATTCCTCTCTAAGACCTCTAACAACCTAGACTCCTGTTCTAAAGTCAAGTCTGAGCTAATTATGACAGGATATCTCTTTTTGGGTCCCTCAAGAAAGGCATACTTGAGTGTAGGAGGTAGTGATTTCAGTTCTGGCAATGTGGTATCATTAAGTAGATCTGGCTGAACTGAATCTGAATCTGATTCCGTGCTGCATGAAGGTGGGCTAAGCTGAGTAGTACTTGACACCAAATCAGAAGTATCGGGAGTCGGATCGTCAAAAATATCCAAACAATCGGCAAAAGCCACGTACGACTCGTCATCTATGTCCCATGATTGTTCCAAAGAGGATGGAACTGACAGATCCAGATGGATCTCTATGTCATCATGAGAATAGGTTGATGCATACCTAGCAAGATCAGATAACACCTGGCAAACTGCATCATGCACTATATCCTCTCCAGATGAAAGGGTCTCGCTCTGTCCTGAAGGAATCTGTCCCCAAATCCCAACTGTGCTAATCAAACTGCAGTCTGCCTCTGAAGATGAGTACTCTGTGCTACTCTCTGAATCGGGTCGCTGACACTTGGTTTGCTTCATCTCAAGGTTCACTTCTCCGCCCGAAGAACGAAACTTCATCATTCCAATACTATAATCGAAAGCTGCACCTGCGGTCCTAAGGAAGGGTCGCCCGAGAATGATCTGAGATTCTCTCCAATGATTGGGGGTCTCCATGTCCAAGACTGTGAAGTCCACCTTATAGTTCTGCCCCTCAATCGAGATAACGACGTTCTTCACTTCTCCCTTAGGTCTCTTCATTAAACGATCTGCGAATTGGAGTAAAGCTCTAGATTTGCGAAGTGGTCCCAGCTCCAAATTCTGATATAATGCTAAGGGAAGTAAGTTATCGAAGAACCGTTATCTAAGAGTGTGCGTGCAAACGCAATGTCGTCAATACGACTCTCCACATAGTGAGCACCCATGTCTCTCTTTTTCTTTGGCAAAGTCTGATTTTTGAGACAATAGGTTGTGGCTACTGATAGGACATGTGTCTTTATATTTCGGTTATCTTTCTTCCTGCTAACCCTTTTAGGTGTGCATCTCACCTTAAGGTATTTTTGGAAGGCAGGATGGTTAGCCACATATTCATCAAATGGCACCTTAACTGTGATGTTTTCTTTACAAAACCGTGCCATATCAGGGTCATCTTTCTGAATCTTTTTGATGCGCTTTCCTGTCGTAAGAGCACGGGGGAAAGGGATTGAAGCTAGGGAAACAGAGGATGAAGAATCTGAATCATGAACTGAAAGATCATTCTTTGACTTAACGGAATCAGAGTTCTTCATACAAGAATCTTTTTGATGCAGCATGGAATCGAAATCAAAACTATCTACTAAAGGTTGTGGAATAGAAGCTGGAGTGGTATCCGCCACAACCGGAGATGCAAGGTCCTCCGTAGACTCAGAAGAATATCCATGCTGACGATGCTGCATACGTGCTCTCCTCCTCCTCTCGGCTCCCTGAGTGGAAATCCTCGAATGGTGCTGATGGGGCTCTGAAATATGATGCCTCTCCTCCTCGTCCTCTGAAGACTCCTCAGGTAGAACTCCAGAGATGCCCCTCCTCGTTTACCTCGCCCGGTCAGGTACGACCACGGTCCTTCCGCTCCTGACTGACATGTGGTTAGCCTCGTCACACGAAAGAATCTCATGTTCAGATTTAGGAGATGCTGAATAGCATACCTGACCAAAGTGCTGCTGAGAACTAAAACGATTCAGGCTATTTGGGTTAGCCTGAACTTGGGCTGGGATAGAGGTAGAGGGTGCAGTCTGCTCGTCTCACCATCTGGACAGGCGGTTGACATCCACCCATAAGTCTTGAATCTCGTTCATGTAGGAACGTAGCTCGTCGAGTATCTGCTGCTGAATATCCATGGGACTAGACGATGAAGGAAGTGGATAAGACTGGGAAGAAGGACGGGAAGACTGGCCCTGCTGGCCAGTGTACTGCCTCTGCTGCTACTGGGGTTGCGGGCCCTGCTGGCCCGTCTGGTAATGGCCCTGTCGGCCATACTGCTGGTACTACTGCCTCTACTGCTGGGTGGATGGAATACAGGGCTCTGTTGTGAAGGAGGTGGTGTGGAGGTGAATGCGGTGCTGTGAAAGGTAGGGGGACGCTGATAGGTCTGTCGGTCTCCCGTACTTCCCTGCCTGGCAGGGTCCTGAGTATACCATATCCCATTCACCTCCCAAACTGGTGGAGGCTCCTCCTGGACTGTCTCTGCTACTGGAGGTGGCTGCTGGAAAGAGTGGGTGTAGGATTGGTCCTGCTCCCATGGTTGGGGTTGCCCTGACACCAACTGCTCCTGAACATGGTGAACTCGGTATACGGGAGCAGAGGGTGCAGTCACGGCAGGTATCCTTATCTTAGATACCTTCTCAGTCAACTCCTCCTCCATCTGTTTTGGAAGTTTGGAGACACTCCGATCTAACTCATCAATCCTCCTATCGATCTTCTCGACTACAGTAAGCTTGTCAGCAAGAAGTCCCATGCTAGGGATCACGTCCTGAGAGAGATCAACTACAGCTGATTTTCCCCCTCCAAATGAGAGTGAACTGGGGGATGGTGTATAGGCCCTGCTGGCCATTTGTTAGCGGCTAGTTTCAGCCATCTGCTCGAATACCATCCAGACGGTATCCGCTCCTCGTGATGTATAACTGCCTCCACAGGCAGCGCTCACTAAACCCTGCATCTCAGGGTTGAGACCAGTGAAGAAGGATTGGACCAAGATGTTGTCATCTAATCCATGACAAGGACACTTTTGCAGGATGTCCTTGAATCTTTCCCAAGCATCATAGAAGGCTTCATGGGGTAAATGGGAAAAACTCGTAATTCGCATCCTCATCATGTTAGTTCTACTCAACGAGTAGAACTTCTTTAGGAATAGGTCCTTGAACTGGGCATAAGTGGTGATGATGATTCCAAGATTCTTCACCCAGTAATCGGCTTTTCCACCCAAGGCAAATGGCAGGGCTTTGAGCCTAATATAATCCTGGCTAACATTATTATGTTTGAGGTTAGCACAGATGAGCTCAAAGTCCCTTGGAAATGCATATGGATCCTCATAAGCATTCCCATCAAAATGTGGCAGCAAGTTCAGAAAATGCGGCTTCAATTCAAAGTCAACAGTGGGTTCAGCCGGACTCAAGTAGTTATGAATTTGATATTGTCCGGGGTTATACGCCGCATCCATTGGTATTTGGACCCCAACATTTAACTGTCCTAACTGAGCTCTCAGTAATGCTTGTTGCTGCTCAGATGCAGCTAATCGGGCTAATATCATTCTCATCGGGTCTTCATGGTTCTCTTCTTCCTCTTCTTTCTTCTTTGGCATTTTACTCGAATCTTCTTTATGTCCTGAATCAGCAATGTTTTCTTGATTAGAAGAGGATTTATGAATCATGATATTCTCACCAAGGCGATGGTCTTCCTCGGTGAGGTGGGAAGAGAGAAATAGAATGGTTTAAGGGTAACCATCCTGAGAGTGAGTGATCCTGGGCTCAAGAGGGTCATGAGTCCAGGTTGGTCCAAGTTGCGCTTGGACCTTTGAAGATGTACTTTTTGAAGGGTTCAACAAGAGATTCGCAAAGTCCAAATAAATATCCACCAATCAGTCATCTTCGATGTCAAAAGAACCGATTAGATCACGATAGTCAATGAGGCACTAGTTCTACGATGCTCGTAAATGTGCGGAATGAACTCACATAATACAAACGCAATTCAAACCCTCAATTTCACCAGCTCAACACGTGATGGTCGTAAGAGTTCGACCGATTTATCTGGTCAATTTTAGTTGGTGAGAATACAATCTTGGAAAGAGTAACGAGTCTGTTAGGTGTCCGTATTTTCCTACAGACTGGCCCGGTTCTTACGACTAGTTTGACCTACTTTCAGCCAGTATAGGAGTAAGTACGGACCGTATAAATACGACTACCCGTTCCTTGAGGACTAAGGCATCCTCTAAACCTCCCACTCTGCTAAGGAAGTCCGGACCGTTTACCGGCTACCCGTATTCCTCACTGAAAAGTAGCTAATCGCCTAAAAAGAAAGAACCAGTAGTAAGCAAGAAATCCAGACTTGGCTCTATCCTAGGGTCGTTTCTCTCTCACTTGCAATTAAAACAAACAATGAGGGCTTTATGCACTCGAGAACAAGGGTTCTTTTTATTCCAATTAATTAGATCGACCTGCTCAATTCAGTCCCAATTTTAGAGTTAGATTATCACTTGAAATTTATGTGAACACACAAGCACGTCTACCGTTCAGTCCCAATTTTCTTTTAACCTTAAGTTGTAAAACAAGAGGGGAATCAGAAATCAGAATGCAAACGAGAAACTATGATGCATGCTCAGAAGAAGGTATACTTACAGTGAATCCCAGCACTCTTCATGCGTTATGCAGAACAGAATTTATAAATATTACACTAAATGCATGCAGATCGAGAAAACCACACCTAAACAGTATACTATTAGCGGGGAAAAGTTGATTGAATTTGAGCTAAATAGTACGTGTCTATGTTTGTCTCATTATGAATCTTATAAGATAAGTGAATCTTCTAAGATATGTATGGCCTAAATTACGATGGGCACAAACAAATTTGATTCTAAACTACCGTGTGCCTAATCCTTAAGTTCGCCACTCAAGTCGAGACCCCACCCTCACCGGAGAGTGAAACAGGCTCGACACACCACAAATAATGTCCAAGTCTTTTTACACACGCGAGCTCTCAAACAAGAGCCGCTATAAAGAACAAGCTAAATAATTACAAAAATTTACAAAACCTCTCTCAAAAAGTAAATAAATTATCCTTGCACTTCAGCAGTCGGCGCTCTCGCGTCCGTCGACCTCTGATGCACTCCAAGTCCACCGGGCCCTCGCAAGGAAAATGAGATTTATATTAGAGAGATAAACAACAAGATATATACAAAAATATGAAGAGAAATAATTGCAAAAAGAATGAAATAAATACAAGTGGCTCGGGAGTCAGACTACCCGAGTAAATGAAAATCTAAATCTAAATTTTTAAACTAATCGCTTCGCCGTTTGCCTCCCCGGCAAAGGCGCCATCTGACGAGCCACAAAATCGACCCTTTAAGAGTGCGAAATTAGCACTTGGAATCATCATCGTAGTCGGGCCGGTTCGGGCTCATCAAAAAGATCATCTCATTTAAATATGTATATGATAGATCAAAATGAGATGGACATTAATTTTTTTTACTTGGCGAGATACCAAGGTCGAACTCAGGGACACGAGCCTTTCTCGTATTAATCAGACTTCTATTTATTTAACTAAGTGTTTAATTGGAAATCTATAGGTCAAATTATGCAGAAGGGACACACAAGGCAACAACAATGCATTAAAAATCAAACATGCATTTTTTTAATCAATTTTTATAATGCAAGTAAATGGATGCAATGCGATGCAATGGAAGTATGCCCTAGGTTAAAAGGATGAGCCAAATAAACCAGAAGTTAATTTCAGATTTAAATGAAGCAACAACTCATTTGACGTAATTTGCAAAGTTAGTCAGAAAGGCATAAAAGACACTCGAGTTGTTTAAAGAAATACATTGAGATCACAGTGTCAAAATAAGAGAACAAAGATGCCATTAAAAAGTACGTTAAACAAGCATTAAAATGAAACTGAAATCATCTCGATCGGAGTTACGAGGCTCTAAATATGCATGAAAGAAACCAGGGGCATAAACGAAAGAAAACATGAAAAGATAATTACAACCAGGTCCCTGGGAGGGACTAAAATGCAATAAAAATAAAGATGAGTCCTTCCCTGTAAATAAACCATACGCGCAGGGATCTATCTGCAATTATTGAAAACTGCAGGGTATGTATGCAAATATCCCCAGGCGCGCAGGTGCTGCACGTGCATCAGGACCTGGATGCAAAATAGAGAAGATGGCAGGGCGTCTCTGCAAATAGCCCAGAGTACACGTGCCAGGCTCGTGCTACCCAGGCTCAGTGGTTGGCTCGGACTCGGCAGAGGTTCGGTATAGCTTCGGTTAGGCTCGTTCGCTGGTTCGGGTTCGATGCAGGTCCGGACTAAGTTCGGGGCATCCAAGCCTGGAGGCTCGGGCGCTAGGCTCGGCTGTGCTCTGGTGATGCCACGTGGTCGGTTGGAGGCCGTTGGATCGAGATGATCTAAGGGCTGCTGAAGTCGATGACGTGGCCTCGTCTGGGCCGTCAGATGGTCGCTGGATGAAGACCATCCGACGGCAACTGCTCCGTCGTCTTCTTCCGCGATTGGCGGCGATAACAGGGCTCCGGCGAAGGACCGCCTCCTCCGCCTCTCGTTCCAGGACGACATGGGCTTCCCACGAGCTCCCTAATGGTTGGGGGATGTAGCTGGAGGTTTGAGGAAGACATAGGAGTGTCTGGTTGCAGTCATCGGAGCTCGGATCAATGTAGCAATGCCGACGAATTGAGCTCCGGTGGACATCCGGCCATTGAAGGAGTTATCGACCTGCAAGGTTAGTGACGTAGCCGAAGCAAGCTAATTGTGGTGCATGCGTAGTGGAGGTGAAGTGGAAGCTCATCGGGTGTGGAGAATGTGGGGAGCTCGGAGCTCCTCCACCGTGAATGGCGGAGGAGATGGGTCGGAGATGGCTGAGAATCTGGAGGAAGGAGAAGGTGATCGGAATAAGGCGCGTGAAAGGGGACTGCGTGGCGGAGCTCAGGAGGTGTGTAATGGAAGGTGAAATCGGTCGAATAGCCTAATTTAATTAATGAAAAATAAAAAAATATGCAGAGGAGGAAGAAGGGACTCACCTGATCATTTGGGCGGAACGGGGCTTGGGCTGGGCATCTGGAACGATGCCCGGGTCTTTGCTGAACACCTTTAGCCACCTGGTGCAGCTCGAGCGGTCGCATAGCGCCGCAACTCCGCCGTGTGTGGCGGAGGGTCTCACCGGGGAGATGGGTCGTTATAGCTCGATCCATCCACCTCCTCCTATCACAAGGAGGTGGAGGAGAGCTAGGCCTACTCCCTCATAAAGGCAGACCAGGCGATTCGAGGGGGAGTGCGGTGTATTTGAAGAAGTGAGTGGTCGGTTATGGTGGTGGTCGACGTGGGTTTCGTGAGGAACATGGAGCGACTGGGAGTGGATTGAGAGTAGTGGAGGCACCGGCGAAGGAGGTGGATGACTGGGGAAGACCGTGAGGTGGTTGGCGAAGTGCCAGGGTCGCTGGAGTCGTGGAGAAAATGGAAAGGGGGAGAGGTGTGCGCGAGCTGGATCGTGGGAGAGAGAGGGGGGATCGGAGGTTGACGATGACGCGAGGCCGTTGGATCTGGAGATCCAACGGCGGGAATAAAGGCGCGCACCAGCGGCCTAGATCAGATCTCGGGTGAGGCGATCAACGGGCTATGATGTTGCCACGTGGCAGGCTAAGGGTTCGGCGCTAACGGACGGCGATGATGGGACGCTAAGGTTGATCGAAGGGATTAGGAGCGTCAGGGGAATGAGCGGCCGAGATGGACTATCAGGATTGCGATCAGAGGGCATCGGTCGCGCCACGTGGCACGCTCTGGTGAGAGCGCTCACGTGCGGTGCAGATTGAAGGCTGGGACTGATCGAACGGTTGATAAAATGAGCGCACGCGGACAAGGCTGGGCCATTGGATCTAATGAGATCCGACGGCTGGGAAAGGAGGCAGAAAAGACAAGAGAGGCCGGGCCACGTGGCGCCCCCAGGTTGGGCCACGTGGCCCAATCAGATTATTCCTTGGGTATTTTTTATTTTTGAGGGTTATAAAGGCCGATTTTGAGAAAACGCAAAACCATGAAAGTTGTAGATCTTGATGAGATCTACAAGTTTCATGTTGACCAAAACTGGAGATGACTTCAAACGAAGACCCAAAATATTTTTGAGGGTATTTTTAAGTCTAAAATTACCACGAATTTTTGTTTTGTCATTTTTTTGTGATTTTTAATTTATTTAAGACTCTATTAATTATAGGACATTAATTGGGTTTTATTGACACTCAGCTTAAGCAAGGGGGTTAATAATGAGAAATTATGATGTTGAAATCGGGTTTCATCACCCATATAGGTGGATCCTCGAGGGTCCATATACAACACTTGTATATGAAGTCTACTTTAGACTATATTTCTAATATCCATCTTTCCATGTCATGATCCTTAGGAGCTTCATCACATGAAGTCCGATCATTGTCAGACTTAATCGACACATGGAATACATCCTCAAACTCATTTGAAGAAGTATTAGCGTTTCATCTTTAATTGTCCTTTTAGTTCTCAATTTCAGGAGCCTCATTATCTCTTCAAGATTAAATGGGTTCCTACACTTCATTTTCATCTTGATTATCAAGATAGTCATCCTCTAAGAATCACATTCTCAGAGATGAGAAAAATCTCAGGGTTATAAAGTAGGTATCCAATACCATCCTTTATTTTCCTAATGAAGTAGTACTCTCTAGTGCTCAATTCCAGCTTACTTGCAGGGAATCTTATTAAGGATATATAATGTAGTCTCTACTACATATATACATGGAAACTAACATGTAATTATGCTAAAATTCATCATAGATCAAATCATGTCAGATATGATCCAATTGTATCTCCCTACAACTCTATTGAGTTTAGGTTTATCAGGAGGAGTGAGATAGGAATGATATTCATATCTCCATAAGGTATTCTTTGAGTTTATCTAACAGGTACAAGCTACCTAAGTCAGATCAAATTCATTTCATCTTTCTTCAAACTTTGGTTATAAACCAAAATTGTGAAATCTTTGAATATTTCAAAGGTTTCTAATGGTGAAGGAAAGAAATCTTATATTACAAATAATCATTAATAGATACCACATATCCATAATGTTTATTCTGATATAGATGATCCGCATACATCAATATGTATTAGATCTTGAATACCTTGACATCTTATACCTTTCCCAAAGAAGGGTGTATTGGACATTTTACTTTGAATACATAAATTCATAAGTATGTAAGTTTTGAAATTTTAGACATTCTAAAGTTTCATCTCTTACTAGTCCATTGATCTCATCAATAGACATATGTCCGAAACTTGATGCCAGATCATTGTCAAATGATCTTCATCCTCCTATTTATCTTTTAAAGGTTCAGTTTTAGAAATCTTAATGAACGATTCATTAATTTTCTAATTTAGTAGAGTCCATTAGATGCTAGATTACTATCTGAAATATATCCATCATAACTCTTTATGATAGGTTTATTCCTTGGAAATAAACTATGAGTGTATTCTAATATCCAGGTCATAGAGAAATTCTCTAAGACTAAGGGCTCCCATTGAAATAATGAAGTTTGTCAATCCAATAGAGATTGTTGCAAAAATTGCACCAATATCCATGTGGATAAGTATAAACCTTTAGATCAAATTTTCCAGTCTTCTAAAATATATGCAACCTATTGC
Organism: Ottelia alismoides; assembly: GCA_037367405.1. NCBI lineage: Eukaryota > Viridiplantae > Streptophyta > Magnoliopsida > Alismatales > Hydrocharitaceae > Ottelia > Ottelia alismoides. Next base: position 337,783 of record JAZKJV010005550.1, on the reverse strand, counting down.
AAGTGTTGTTAGAAGATTGAGATACAATTATAAGACTTCATCTTATTCAATAAGCAAGTCAATATCAATGATTTATGTAGATTATTCTAATGCTTTATCTGAGTCCTTCACTAAGGATTCTAGACAGACTTGACAGTCATACTATCAACACATCATCTTATTGCAGTATTGGCATTCATCCAATTCTCAGGATGTCATATGGAAGTCATAGAAGTACAGTCAACTCTTTGACTATCCTTCTCATCTTGGTTCTGACCCATGCTTCCACTGCACTCCCTTTATCTATAAACAACCATTGCTTAAGACTAAGGATATCTTATGTTGAATTAAAATAGAATTCAATGTAAGAGCATTTCAACTTTTATACATTTTTCATTAAATTCATACAATATGAATATTATGAAGCTTCATGAATGACTAGAGTATAGACAGTAGAATGATAACACTCATCATATCTACATCCATCTAAACTCTTAAAACATTGGTTCCTGTAGGTATCAAACATTTTGAATACATCATCTCTTATAGATTTACCATTCTGCCTGATGCAGAGAACCATGTCACTCATGATTAAATGTCAAGAGCACATATGTATGCCAGAATATCTTCTTAGATTTTATAAGGATTATTCGACAATTACGATCACCATCGACATGTCACTTCCAAAGTACACTCGATGAAAGATCAAGACTATAGAGATATACGAACCCTAAGGTGATGTCTTATTGTCTTATTTAATTGTCATTCCTCATTAATATGAGGAAACTTGCACATTGCAACCATATACATTATGTGTCCAGTTGCAAGTACAATATCTGGATCATTAGTCTAATACATGATATTTTACTGGTTATTATTGAATATAACATTGAGTGGGTTTAATGAAAGATTATCTGAAATAAGAAATTTGCATAAGTGTATATATTATAAATACATATTTTACTTTGATTTAGGATTTTTTATATCAAAGTTGTCTTGCCTTGTCAACATTGAATGTTCATTCCCTTAATCACTTTCAATGTAAGAGATATACTTACCATTATATCTCAAGCAAGATCTGGGATCTCCTTCCTTATCTTTGTCCCATCCCAATAATAAGAGAACTTGTGACTCCGATAAAAAGAAGCGGGAACACATTCCACCTTGCAAGTCCAGCTTGCATCTCCAAATTCGATCTTTAACATCCGGGCCCACCATCCCTAAGGTGATGTTGACCCGTCATTAATTGAATCAACCGTCAATAGGCTTAATACTCGCAATACACAATCCAATATCATCCCAATAATATGAGGACTCGATATTGGGGTCACTACGTATACGGACTTACTCTTTTGAGAAGCGAAGAGCCCGATCCAAATGGATTGTATGCAGGAGCTGTCATTTCGGACCTGCATCTCGTACATACATTATCTGGCGACGAAACCCTTCGCCTTGACGGGAGACCATGGATGTCACTTATGTGATCCTCCATATCATATTCAAATTCTAATTAATCATCATGAATCACATTCATTATGATCAATTCTTCCAAGGGAAATAACACATCTATTTATAATAAAGTGTCTTAATTTTAATGGGATTCCAATTAATCTAATCATATTAAATTAATGATCCAATTAATATTCAACAAATATTCTTAATTGTTACTTGAATTATGGTATTATCTCAAATACGTATTATTTCGAATTTTAATAATTAGAAATACATCATGATTTCTTAAGCATTATACCAACCCTACCCGCTGTCATGGCCAGTACCGACGGGAGTGGGACAGACCACACACGTTGCAACCTGCTACCCCAACGCTCCCCGACTAGAAACCATATCCGCCTTGGGAAAGGATAATGCAAAATAGATCACTTTTTACTTGAGATGATCATGGATTTTCAACCGAAATTATACCATATAATATTAATCAAAACCATTTTGATAATATTATAAGGAGATTTGCTAAATAAATCCCCAATCCTATTCAAGCAACAAGGTTTTTACATGTAAAAATTGTCCTACAACTATTGTAGGATAAACTAGAGTTTTTCATGAAAACAACGTTTGTTGGAAATTTCATATTAACCAATTGTGATCAAGATCAACTATCTTATCATTTTAGTTAATGCAATGTCATTCAAGGAAATAATTATCATCTTTAAAAAATTCACAATTATTTATCAATAATCATTTAAGAAAATTAACAATTAATTTTCATCAATTTATTTGAATGACTATCACAAGGTTCATGATCAAGTTTGTTAATTTCCAGCAGTGACCCCTACTCACTAAAATTAATATAACTCAATCAATTTAAATCCAATTAATGCAAAAAAAATTATTTTGTTTGCCAATTTGATTTAAAATAGAACCCAAGTGATAATTATGCATTTTCATGCATTTAGAATGCGTAAGAAACTCTTTAATTACGTCAGTGACCATCATTCCCGAAACAGTGGACATATGGTTATTAAAAACTTCATAACATGAGTTATCGGATTCCAAATCACGCAAACTCAAATCCTATTTTTTCCTTAATTAATGGGGAACATTAGCCAATTTAAAGTTTTGTGTTTAAATATTTTAAACAGGGCCGAACTTTATCACAAGACAGGACTGCGAAAATTGAAATGCTAAAATCTTCACAAACCCAAACGAGCCCAAATTTTCGTAGGTTCATGGATCATATCCAAGACCTTCGACAACCTGGCTCTGATACCACTTTAAGGATATGGAGAAAATCCTCAAGCGCGTCACGGAAGTGTGATGATCGCATCGAATGCGATCGGGAGCGACTAGTCGCACTAGTCGCTCTGGGCATCGGAAATTATTTTTTTTGTGTGACAAAACCACATGATCCAAGAACACCTCTCGGATCGTTTCGTCTAAACCACAAACAAGTGATAGGATTACCTCTTGAAGCATGGTTGCAATCGAGTCTCTAAACAAAGAGACCTCCTGTCTCAAGTCCGATCCGACGGAGGAGACGCTTGCGAGCGCGGGGTTGAATCGCGTGCTCCTCGCAATCTATGTTGATGATCCAAGCGGCGGATCGCCTGATCTCATCATACGAGATCCAACATCTTCTTCACGAGCGAGACGCACCGAAGGAGATGGAGATCCACGAGTAGATGATCTGGCAGCATAACGACGATGCTGCGTCGATGGTGACTCTCACAATGGCTCCATGGTGGACGGCCATTATAAGAGAGAGAGGCTTGACGTGTGGAGAAAGAGAGAGAGAGAGAGAGCATTCATTATTGTGTGTCTTGAAGAGCAAAGGGTGCCTCTTCTTATATAGGATTTTGGGAGTCCATGGATCCCAATCCATGGACAACACACAATCAATGGTTGAGATTGATTTGTATTTCTTTTAATGGCTAAGATGTTGTTGAAAAAAACGATAATTGATTTAATTTTGAATTAATTTATATTGATAAATGAACGTAATTAATCCCAATTTTAAATCACTTTGACTGGTCTTGAAGATAATGAGATAGAATGAGTCTATCTCCTCAAAAACTCATGAGATCTCATTATCTCATGAGATCTCCAAGATTTACAACAACAATTGTTGCAAATATTTCTCACAAAAATAATTCATAATTATCTTGTGAAAAACTTCAATCAAGCCATTGAAATTATGTGAATCTCATTCACAACCAAAAATAAAATATAATTATATTTTCAATTAATCATTCAATGTGAATCCAATTCACATTAACAATTAATCAACAAATATAAATCACAATATACTCTCTTTAATATATTATAAATCACATTTATAATATATATGATCAATATGGATAGTGCTATCCACATTATTCATATCCATGATAATTAAATCACATTTAATCATCTTGGATCTCTATTCTCATGTGCCCAAATAACATGAATCACATTCATATTATTCACATATTTGATAATTAAATCATATTTAATTATCTTAGATATCTCTCTGTATAATATGAATCAAATTCATATTATACATGACAATTAAATCACATTTAATTATCAATTTTTCTCGATGCTTGGATACATATATCAACAATGAAATTATCCATTAACTCTTTCAAGGATAATGCGCTTTCTCCACGGATACTTGGAGATAAGGACAGGGCGATTGTATTGTTCCACATATAGTGACTTAGACATTGAGATCAAATCTCAAATCCAGATCTTGCGGACCTCCCATAGATGCTTGATTAAATCAAGACCATAGATCTAATCTTCTCATTGTATCTAAATCACACTCATATCAATGTCCAACGTTTGAACTAAGATTAGATCACTTCTCTACGAGAGGAGTCACTAAAATCCAGACTCGTTTCATCACTCCCTAAGAATGGAAGCGTCATGGTTATACAATCGTTTATGATCACATCACCCTTAGGTATTCCCAATACATGTACATCCTGCATACTGGAAGACTCAGAATGAACCCGAAGTATTAGATCAACTTTATATTGTCTACTTCAGGGTTTTATCAGTAAGTTTCTCATTTGATCATTGGGAGATGGTATCGATCATATAGTTTCCAAAAGCATATATTATACCTTGATCTTGATCATATACTTTCCAAAAGTATATATCAAACCTATAAATTCAGTCAAGCTTCCAAAGCAAGACGGCCATGCACAGAATTTGATCCTTCATAATATCTCATGAGTGAGCTCATGTCTTTCGGCTCAGTAATGAACCTGTATGATCCCTTTGAGAGATCGTATTACTCATATGCCCTTGCATGCACTCCAGCGCGCCAGTGTATATACCTTGGTTAGGTCATCAACCTATTGGTCTGCCAAATGTACATACTCAGACATATAGTAACACATCTGTCTCCGGTCAGAGGATGCGTGCCTGTATCGTGACAGCATATGATATAGGACTTTGGTTATCTCGATCTCGTTAAGTCAACTCTTTGACCTAACTAATCTGACACCTCCGAATCTCTATTCCTATGCAGAGGACCTACATCAAGAGGTCGGTCAGATATCAGCCTATGTGAGAAAGGATTGCCATCTGCCACTCATGCTAGAGGTCACATCTTAACAATCATTTGACGGTGCTTGATGAGTCCTCAATCTAACCCTTTAGATATTCATCCACGCACCAGCCTCTATGATTCAACTATTGAATCAACAACTCTATTATTATTAAGATGGCCATGGTACATAACCCTAATTGTACTAAGGGACCTATTATGCAAATTATTTATTCTTCATTTCAGATCATGAAATGATATTCGCAATAACATTTATTGCATAATGGCTCGTCGTGGGCTCGCATGTCCAACAGGATGTCACTTATGTGATCCTCCATATCATATTCAAATTCTAATTAATTATCATGAATTATATTCATATAATTAATTCTTCCAAGGGAAATAACACATCTATTTAAAATCGAGTGTCTTAGTTTCAATTGGATTCCAATTAATCTAATTATATTAAATTAATGATCCAATTAATATCCAACAAATAATCTTTATTGTTACTTGAATTATGGTATTATCTCAAATACATATTATTTTGAATTTTAATAATTAGAAATACATCATGATTTCTTAAGCATTATACCGACCCTACCCACTGTCATGGCTAGTACCGGCAGGAGTGGTACATACCACACACGGTGCAACCTGCTACCCCAACGCTCCCTGACTAGACACCATATCCGCCTCGGGAAAGGATAATGCAAAATAGATCACTTTGTACTTGAGATGATCATCGGTTTTTTTCAACCAAAATTATATCATATAATAATAATAATCAAAACATTTTTTATTAACATTATAATGAGATTTACTAAACAAATACCAAATCCTATTCTAGCAACATGTTTGTCGGAAAGTGAATTGTGTAACCAATTGTGATCTAGATCATATCTAATCAAATATTGGTTAAAATAATGTCATTTAAGGAAATAATTATCATCAAAGATTTCACAAATATTTATCCATAATTATTCCAGGAAATTAAATCATTTAATTTCATTAATTAATTAAATGACAATCATAAGGTTCTTGATTAGGAAAGTAATTTCCAGCAGTGACCCTCACTTACTAAAATGAGCATATCTCAATCAATTTAAATCCAAATTAAGTAAAGTAAGTTTCTAAAGTTTGCTAATTTGATTTACAACAGAACCTAAGTGATTTGCATGCATTTCAAGACGTTTCAAATCCGTAATTAATTCTTTAATTACGTTAAGATTCGCAGTCCCCGAAACAGTGGATATATGTTCACTAATTTGATCATAAATTGAGCAAACGGATTCGAAATCACACAAACTCAAATCTCATAGTTTCCTTATTTAATGAGGAACAAAATCCAATTTTTGTTTTTAAATAATTTAAAACAGGGACAAAAATAAGCACTAAACAGAGAAGCGAAAATGAAATGCGATAAAAAAATCCGCAAACCCTAACGAACCTAAGTCGTCCTTGATTTATGGATCGCATCCAAAACATTCGACCTAAAGCTCTGATACCACTTGAAGGATATGGTTAGATCCTTAAGCGCATCACGGAAGCGTGTGCGATCGGGAGTGACTAGTTGCACTAGTTGCTCGAGGCAGCGGAAATTAAAATTTTTCTTGTGATGAAACCACATGATCTAAGAACACTTCTCGGATCGTTTAATCTAAACCACAAATAAGTATTTGGGTTGCCTCTTGAATCGTGATTGCAATCGAGTCTCTAAACGAAGAGACCTCCTGTCTCAAGTCCGATCTGACGAAGGAGACACTTGCGAGCGTGTGGATGAGACGTGTGCTTCTCGCAATCCATGTTGATGATCCAAGCAGCGAATCTCATGATCTCTACACACGAGATCCAACGTCTTCTTCATGAGCGAGGCACACCGAAGGATACGGAGATCCACGAGCAAACAGTTAGGCAACATAACGATGATGCTGCGGTGATAGAGAATCTCTCTAGGGCATCCATGGTGGACGTCCACATGAGAGAAGGAGAGATGGTGTGTAGAGAGAAAGAGAGAGAGAGACTTATGTTCTAATTGTGTAAAGAAGAGCAAAGGGGGTGCCTCTCCTTTTATAATATTTTGGGATCCATGGATCTCAATGCATGGACAACACAAATCCAATGGCTCACATTGATTTGTGTTTCTTGTAATGGCCAAGATTTGTGTTGGTAGAAACCAACAATAATTAATTTAATAAAATCAAATATATATTGAATATAATTTGATTTATATCAAATCAATCTCCATTAGAGAAATAGGAAGGAAGCAAGCCTCCTTCCATAAGGAGGGTGGACGACCACCACATTCCTTATAGGAATTGTGGCCGTCCACTTTTCCTATATGGAAGGTGGATGTCTGTCTCCTATTACATGAGATTACATTATCTCATGATTGTCTCCAATATTTGCAAAAACTTTTATTGCAAATTATTTCACAAAAAGAAATCCAATATATTTTGTGAACATTGCAATCTTGCCATTAGAAATTTGTGAATCACATTGACAACTTAAAATAAAATGTAAATTACATTTTCAATTTAATGTCCAATGTGAATCTAATTCACATCAACATTTAATTAATAAATGTAAATTACAAATAGCTCTCTCTCTCTCTCTCTTATATATTATAAATCACATTTATAATATATATATGATTAATACGGATAGTGTTATCCACATTATTCATATCCATGGTAATTAGATCACATTTAATCATCTTGGATCTATATTCTTATGTTCCCAAATAATATGAATCACATTCACATTATTCACATCTTTGATAATCAAATCACATTTAATTATCTAAGATAACTCTCTTTACAATATGAATCGAATTCATATTAAACATGATAATTAAATCACATTTAAATACCAATTAACTCAATGCTTGGATACATATATCAACAATGAAATTATCCTCAACTATTTCAAGGATAATGCGCTTTCTCCGCAAATACTTGGAGATAAGGATAGGGCGATTATATTGTTCCACGTATAGTGACTTGGATATTGAGATCACATATCAAATCCAGATCTAGGGCCTCCCATAGATGCTTGATTAAATCAAGGCCGCAAATCTAGTCTTCTCATTGAATCTGAATCACATTCAGATCAATGTCCAACATTTGGATTAAGATCAGATTACTTCTCTACTAAGAGGAGTCACTAAAATCCAGACCTGTTTCATCACTCCCTAGAAATGGAAGTGTCATGGTTATACAACCATTTATGATCACATCACCCTCAGGTATTCCAAATACCTGTACATCCTGCATATTGGAAGACCCAGAATAAACAAGAAGTATAAGATCAATTTTACACTGTCTACTTCAGGGTTTTATCATTAAGTTTCTCATTCTATCATTGGGAGTTGGTATCGATCATATACTTTCCAAAATCATATATCATACCCAGGTGTTGATCATATACTTTCCAAAAGTATATATCAAACCTACAAATCCAATCAAGCTTCCAAAGCGAGACGACCGTGCACGGAATTAGATCTTCCCAATATCTCATGAGTGAGCTCATGTCTTTCGGTTAAGTAATGAACATGTATGATCCCTTTGAGAGATCATATTACTCATATACCCTTGTATGCACACCAGTGCGCCAGTGTATAGAGCTTGATTAGGTCATCAACCTTTTGGTCTGCCAAATGTACATACTCAGACATATAGTAACACATCTGTCTCCGATCAGAGGATGCATGCCTATGTTATGACATCATACGACATAGTACTTTGGTTATCTCGATCTTGTTAAGTCAACTCTTTGACCTAACTTATCAAACACCTCCGAATCTCTATTCCTATGCAGAGGACCTGCATCAAGAGGCCGGTATGATATCAACCTTTATAGAAAGGATTACCATCTCCTTCTCAGGATGGAGATCATCTCTAAATAATCATTTGAAGGTGCCTGATGTGTCCTCAATCTAACTCTTTAGATATTCATCATAGCACCAGCCTCTATGATTTAATAATTGAGTCAACAGCTGTATGATGATCAAGATGGCCATGGTACATAACCGTAATTGTACCAAGGGACCTATTATGCAAATTATCTATTCTTCATTTCAGATCAGGGAATGATATTCGCAATAACATTTATTGCATAATGGATCGCCGTGGGCTTGCATGTCCAACAGGAGAAGTGGAGGAGGTGGAGATGACGGCTGGGTCTTGCGGGCGGCAGTTGCGCAAGTGGTTGGGTTAATGGGAGATCGAGGGGCACGGTGTATGATCAGGTCAGGGGGTGCATGAGAAAATGAGGGAGCATTTAAGAGAGAGAAAGAAAAGGGAACGCTCATGAGATGGAGTGAAAATGGGAGAGAGAATTGTGGGAGAAGAGAGAGAAACAAGAGGAGAGAGAAAGATGGAGAGAGAAAATAAGGGAAGAGAGGGTCAAGTGGGCCACGTTGCATGGGATGGCGGGGATAGAAGAGAGAATAAGTAAGGAGAGAGAGAAAAAGATGGAGGGAAGAGGGGAAGATGGTTGTGCCATGTGGCGCGCATGGGTGACCACATGGCATGGGTTTAAAATAATAATATTATTATTATTAAAATAATTACGATAAATAAATAACGTAAGATAAAATTAATAAATAAATAAATAATAAAAATAATAAATAATTAAAAAAGAAAATGTAAAAATAAATAACTAAAATAAAAATGGGGTTGATACGTGGTGGCTCCAGGAGCTCCAACGTGTCGCTCCCAGAAAATTCAAAAATTAAATGTAAATAAAAACTACAAAGAAATAACAAAAGAGGTCAAATAAAAAAGTAGTTAACACGAAAGTTACTCATCTCGACAAGATCTACAAATTTCATGAAGGCCTAAAACCAAAATAAACCATATCTACAAAGTGCATTTTTGGGTGGTATCTAATATGTATAAAATATTGTATTTTTATATTTTGCAGTTTTTTTATTATTTTTTAAATCAAAATAAAATTACAAAAAATATGAAACAAATATATACAGCTTAATCTAATTTTTTGGATTTTTAATAATTAAAAAAATAAAATGATAAAAATAAAGGTTAGTTTGGTCAATATGTACAATATACAATAGGGGCCCAAAACCCAACTTTCACATATGAACTCCGATTTTTATGAAATTGGTCTTGTTTTGAATATCTTTGAATGTATATTACTTTAAAAGTGAGTGGACCTAAATCGGATAATGTATAAGAGAGATATGCACATTTTTGCATGTCTATCTGAGAATTAGGTTTTGGATTTACTTGTCAATATTTCAAGTTAGTAAATTTTTTTATATTTTTAATTTATTCTTGTTTGTTATATGTACACAATGGAGTTTGTTTTATTGGATTTGGAGTTAGTATGAAATAAATACAAATAGGTGAAGTTAGCTATTATACATGTGAATATGTACAAGTGAATTTGACTCCTTATTTAATGCAAACATGAATGCTAAAATGCGGACATTGTTTACATATGCATGAATGCAAGTTATGCAATATAAGTAGAGATATGCAACTAATTACTCGAGAACAACGCTCTATTTTCAACTTTTAGAGTGATGAGTCACAAATTCATCAGTCATCCGAGAAGAATAATAGTCATACGCAGAGGATCTCCAACTATTGTCAACTAAAGGTAAGTGTCCTTTGATAATTGTTGTACTGATTGCACTTACCTAGTGTACCACATTAGGACCTGATGGGGAATGAGGATTCTTCAAGAGTCACCTAGTTTCTAAGGTCAACGGTGACTTTCTTAGTCGGTTTGTTTTTGTATGGATCATTGGGAGGAGAAAGGTCAGATTTCTTCTCCCTATCATGAGTAACCAGTCTGGAAGTTATGGTGTTTATGGGTTCCTCATCAGATGAATCACCTTATACATTAACCCACTCCTGTAGGGTCATGACACATCTCAGGGGAGTTTCCTTACTTTGATTAGGTATTGCGAGCTCATTCCTGATGGCAGTATGAGTGATGACTGGGGATGTTGATTACACCTTCTGATATTCATGAGTTTTGGTGACGTAAAAGGTTTCCTTAGGCATACGACTCGGCTCATTGTATGGTTCAAGATATTTCATGAGTTACCGTCAACTCAAAATTGGATCGATCATGGTGATCCTCATAAACATGCTCCAATTCTTCATAAGCTCCTGTATATTGGTTCATTATAGGAGCAGTGCTAGGGTAGTTCTTCATGGAGATGTGATGAGAATCGAAGTTCGGTCGAACAGTCGGTCTCTCGAGTGTCTCTCCTAGGGTTTGTGTCTATGTTTCATGAGGAGAGTGAAGGATATGAAATAATCCTTAAGCGCATCACGGAAGCGTGATGATGGTATCATATATGATCTAGAGCGACTAGTCGCACTAGTTGCTCTGTGCGGCGGAATTTAAAAAAAATTAAATGATGAAACCACATGATCGAAGAACACTTCTTGGATCGTTTCATCTAACCACATAATAGATATAGTAATACCTCTTGTAGCGTGGTTGCGATCGAGCCTCTAAGAGAAGAGATCTCCTATCTCAAGTCTGATCCGTCGGAGGAGATGCTTGCGAGCGCGGGGATGAGTCGCATGCTTCTTGCAATCCAAGTCAATGATTCAAGCAATGGATCTCCTGATCTCATCTCACGAGATCGAGCACCTTCTTCACGAGCGAGATGCACCCAAGAAGATGGAGACCCGAGAGTCATCGAAGCAGCTACACAATGGCAGATACACCTCTGATTTGTTAGGTATACTTCGAAGAATGGCATAGATCGGTAGGAAATACCATTCCGACATAATATGAGGCGGGGTAGACATCAGATTAGTAGGTATATAATTGTCGAGATGCCCCAAAACATTAAGAGAATAAAAAAGAAAAATAGAAAAAAAGAAATTCATTGTCGAAATGCCTTCCTTCTCTTCTTAACGAGCCCAGATATAGATATATAGTAGGATAGACGGACACAACCTTCAGTGCGAGAAGAAAAGAAAGGACCAACTATAATGAGAATATTATCAAAATAAGAATCAGAGGGCATTTTCTTCCAACATCACATGCATACAAATGAAAAGAAGGTTCAACTAGTGGCGAGTCAACACTCGCCGGAACTGGCTTCGATACGAGCGATATACAGATAACATCATATTTGGGATAATCGCCCCAACTCTTTTCTTGCTTCACTTCAGCTTTCTAGTCTCATCCCTCGTCGACACCCAGATAGAAGGTACTGATAATTACAATGACTATTATATCTATAGTAGAATTTGTAATGAAAGTCCACTTCTCGACAGCCAAACTAGATAAATCTTGATAGCATTGAGTACCATCTAAGACGATGAAAGGTTCCGAGATTTGCCGGTTTAGGAGGAGACCACATTCCTACACTACAAGCCAGATCAGGAATAGGATACTATTCCATTTAGTTTAGATATTTGACCCTTCCTCGACTACTCTGCTTACTACCACGCACACCTCCCTTCTCGTGCTAACACATTCACGAATTCCATCTCAAATTTGTATACTGACTTCATCTTACTTGAGTGGTCGAGCTATGAGAAATAAGATAGGGCATGAGCTTTCATTACTAGTTGCTCAACACGAAAAAGGAAAGAGGCCCGAAAAAGTGCGAACAACAATTCGCCGTAATCACAGAGGAAATCTCTGCACCTGGAGAAATAATAGTCATCACTACCACAACTAGATATTCGTAGCAGCACTAGATATTTGGATGCTTTTTGATCGATAGCTGAGAAGAGTGGACGACAACTCAAGGGGAGAGAGTAGAGTAGATGTGAGAATGAGAGAGAGAGACGTCGTAATTGTGTAACTCGAAGAGCAAGGGGTGCCTCTTCTTATATAGGGTTTTGGGAGTCCATGGATCCCAATCCATGGACACCACACAATAAATGGGTGAGATTGATTTGTGTTTCTTTCAACGGCAATAATGTTGTGTAAAAACAAAACAACAAATGATTTAATTTAAATTAATTGATATTTATAAATTAACATAATTAATTTCAAAATCAAATCACTTTGACCAGTCTTGAGATAATGAGGAGAGTAACCTCATCCCCTAAAAGGGGGGGCACTCTTCTCCTCTTAAAGATTAGTTGCCGTCCACCCTTATGGGTGGATGAGTTCATCTCCTCAATTTATCATGAGATCTCATTATCTCATGATATCTAAAAATTTACAACAACTCTTGTTGTAAATAATTTCACAAAAAGCAATTCATAATTATTTTGTGAATATTGCAATCATGCCATTACAAAATATGTGAATCACATTCACATCCCAAAATAAAAAAGTAATCCAATGTGAATCCATATCACATCAATAATTAATCAAGAAATATAAATCTTGATTGTCTCTCTCTATTATATTATAAATCGCATTTATAAAATACATGAATAATTGGATAGTGCTATCCACATTATTCATATCCACAATAATTAGATCACATTTAATTATATTGGATAATCATTCTCATGCATTAAAATAATATCAATCAAATTCACATTACTCATGATAATTAAATCACTTTTAATTGTCCATTTCTTAATGCTTAGATATAAATCAACAATGGAATTATTCTTGAACACTTTCAAGAATAATGCGCTTTCTCCGCAGATACTTGGAGATAAGGACATGGAGATTGTATTGTTCCACATATAGTGACTTGGATATTGAGATTACATCTCAAATCCAGATCTCATGGACCTCTAATAGATGCTTGATTTAATCAAGGTTGCAAATCTAATCTTATCATTGCATCTGAATCTCATTCAGATCAATCTCCAACACTTGGACCAAGATCAGATTACTTATCTACTGAGAGGAGTCACTAAAGTCTAGACCTGTTTGATCACTCCCTCGGAATGGAAGTGTCATGGTTATACAATCGTTTATGATCACATCACCCTCAGGTATTCCTAATACCTGTACATCCTACATACTGGAAGACCTATGATCAACCCGAAGATATAGATCAATTTTACACTGTCATGTTTAGGGTTTTATCATCAAGTTTCTCATTCTTGGTCATTGCGATTTGGAATCGATCATATGCTTTCCAAAAGCATATATCATACCTTCAAATTCTTGTCATGCTTCCAAAGCACGACGACCATGCATGGAATATGATCGAGTCCCAATACCTCATGAGGGAGCTCTTCTCTTCCATTTCATAAGAGAACCTGTATGATCCCTTTGAGAGATCGTATTACTCATATGCCCTTGCATGCACACCAGGGTGTCAGTGTATAGACCTTGGTTAGGTCATCAACCTATTGGTCTGCCAAATGTACACACTTAGACATATTGTAACACATCTGTCTTCGGTCAGAGGATGCGTACCTATATCATGACAGTATACAAAATAGGACTTTAGTTATCTCGATATCGTTAAGTAAAATATTTGACCTAACTAATCTGACACCTCCGAATCTCTATTCCCATGCAGAGGAATTGCATCAAGAAGTCGGTCAGATATCAGCCCAAATGAGAAAGGATTGCCATCTCCTACTCAGGCTGGAGATCATCTCTTAATAATCATTTGACGATACTTGATGAGTCCTCAATCTAACTCCTTAGATATTCATCCAAACACCAACCTCTATGATTATATTACTGAATCAACAACTGTATGATTATTAAGATGGACATGGTACATAACCCTAATTGTACAGAGGGACTTTGTAGTGCATTCATTCATTCATTTAATCTCAAAAAGGGAGTGAAAAAGAATCAATAACTTTTATTGATAAATCAAACATTACAATAACATTTATTGTTGAAATGGTTCGCCTCGGGCTCACATAGCTAACAATCTCCCACTAGCCCTCAGATTCATTCAGGTACAATCCTTAAACCCATACTCATTACATGATGGTCGAAAACCTTCTGTGTTAGAGGTTTGTTAAGTGGATCAGCAACGTCGTCAGCAGAGGCCACCTTGGTGATGATGATGTCACCACGCTTTTGAATCTCCTGAATGATGTGCTATTTCCTTTCCACGTAATTTCTCTTTTGATGCCATCTGAGTTCCTTCGCCTGGGAAATGGTCCCGAGTTATTGCAGAGTAATGGAATGGGAGTATCATATGAAACTATGCCAAGTTCCAGGATGAACTTGCGCAACCACACTGCCTCCTTTGCAGCATCCGATGCGACAATGTATTCAGCTTCTGTTGTTGAATCTGTTGTAGTGTCCTTCTTCTTGCTTCTCTTGCTCACATCACCATCGTTCAACAGGAACACAAACCCTGATGTCAACTTTCGATCATCTATATCTGACTGGAAGTCTGAATCTGTGTATCCCAAGAATTGGAGATCACCATCTCCATAGACCAAGATGTAATCTTGCGTCCGTCTTAGATACTTGAAAATGTTCTTCACTGCAATCCAGTGTTGTTCTCCATAGCAGGTAGGAATGTAAACGGATGCGGTTATATTCGTATTTGTTTGTGTTTGTATTTGTAAGAGGATATGGTTCTTATTTTTTCTAAAACATGCGAATACGAATATGAATACAAATATTCTAAAATAATTTTCACGAATGCGAATCTTGGATTAACGAATGTGAATACGAATAAGAAAAAAATGAATCTGGTTATGAATACGAATATTTGTTTTATAAATAAATTTTTTGAAATTAATTTATTACTTAGGGTTCATTTTATCACCCAAATCACGTCCCCTTGCCGCCCGCTACCCCCCACTCCTACCCGCGACCTCCTCCTTATCCCCACGGCTCTGCTGCTGCTCCCTGCCAATCACCATCTCCGCCTGCGACCCCGATGCCCTCCGCCAGCCCCGCCTCCCCATGCTGCTGCCCCCTTGACCTCTGCCTCCCCATGCGACCCGCTGCCCTCTGCCAGCCCCGCCTCCCTTGCTGTTGCCCCCTTGACCTCTGCCTCCCCTTGTAACCCCACAATCTTTGCCAGCCCCGCATCCCCATGTTATTTCCCCTCTGACCTCCGCCTCCTATTACGGTTCTGCAGCCCTCCGCATCCCCCTACTGCCGCCTCCTTGACCTTCACCTCCCCTCACGACCCTACTTCCCTCTGCCAGCCCTGCCTCCCCTTGCGGGCATGCAGCCCTACGCCAGCCCCACCTCCCCCTACTGCCACCCTCTGACCTCCGAAGAAGATGTTGAGGGAAGTGGCAATGCTGTCCAGAGTGCAGCACAATAACTTTGTCAATGTTTGAATTGAACTTGGTGTTTTCTTTGGACTTGATTTAGAATTTTTTGATTCTATGGTTGTGGGAAAATGTTGACTAATTAGGGGCGCAAGGAGCCAATGATTGTTGACATCACTGAGCTAATGTAGGAGAGTTCATTGATGAAGTACTTGCTCAACTTGAGGCTGAGGAGGTTGGAGCTGCTGCAGGGGAGCAAGTGACTCTAGACATCTTATGCTTTGGTTTATATCTACAACTTTAATTTATTATCATTACTTTGCAAGATATTGTTTGTTTCCTTCAAAACTTTTTATTGATATATTCGTTATTATATTATCTTATCATATTAAGTTAAATTTTATATTCAAGTCATAGGATGGAAGTTATGTGGAAGTGGTTGCCAAATAATCAGGTACGTCTCTATTTATAATTTTGTATTGAAATATTCATTTGGATATTCGCATTCGTTCGTAAAAGATTTGTATCCGTATCCGTATTCATATTTTGAGGATAGGGATCTTGATTTTTTACATTCGTGTAACATTCGTATTCGTATTCGTATTCGTAAACTAATACGAATATGGTTATGGCATGAGATGAATTCGCATTCGTATTCATTCGTTTGCATCCCTAATAGTAGGACTGGTAATGACTTACCACTCCTACTGCATGGCAGATATCTGTCCTAGTACACATCATGGCGTACATTAAGCTTCCTACATCTAATGCATAGGGACATCCAGCCATGGCTTTCTTTTCCTCAACACTTTGAGAAACCATCCCTTTAGATAGGTGTATACAATGACTTGAGGGGAGGAAGCCTTTCTTGGAACTATCCATACAGAAACATTCAAGAATCTTCTTAATGCACCCATGTTGTGATAATCCCAACATCCTCTTTTCACGATTTCTGAACATTTTCAGACCCAAGATGTAAGAGGCTTCTTGAAGATCTTTCATCTCGAAGGTATGAGATAGCCAAATCTTAACAGTGGTCATCATCATTATATCATTCCCAATGATAAGGATGTCATCTACGTAAATCACGATGAACACAATGATGCTCCCACTAAGCTTCTTATACACACAAGGTTCATCACGATTCTGCACAAAATCATAACTCTTTATGGTTTCATCGAATCTGATGTTCCAGCTACGAGAAGATTTTTTGAACCCATGGATGGATTTCTTTAACTTGTATATTTTACCTTCCTCAGTTATGAAGCCCTGGGGATGCTACATATAGATATCCTCCTCGAGGTATCCATTGAGGAAAGCTGGCTTGACGTCCATCTGCTAGATGTCGTAGTCAAGAGATGCAGCTATAGCTAGCAGTGTCCTTATGGACTTAAGCATAGCCACAGGAGAGAATGTCTCATCATAGTCGATGCCTTCTCTCTGTGTGTAGCCTTTGGCTACGAGCTGTGCTTTGAAAGTCTCTACTTTCCCATCAGGTCCCCTCTTTCTCTTGAGGATCCATTTATACCCAATGGGTTTTACCCCTTCAGGTGGATCCTCTAGGGTCCATACACCATTCTTATGCATGGAGTCAATCTCTGACTTCATTGCTAACATCCATCTATCCATGTCATGATATGCGAGTGCTTCATCAAATGAAGTAGGATCATCATCAGTCTCACCTCACACATGGAATCCATACCTTTCAGTTGGTGCAACCACCCTCGAACTCCTTCTAAGAGGTATGAGTGTTTCATCTTTATTTATCTCTTCAATTTTTGGTTCAGGCTGCTCAGAATCCTCAGGGGACTCAATGAGTTCTTCTACTTCAATTTTGTCTTGACCTTTAAGGAAGTCATCCTCCAAAAATCTTACATCTCTAGAGATGAAAACCTTCTGGGTCTCGGGGTCATAAAGCTGATATCCAATACCATCTTTAACATACCCAATGAAGTAGCACTTTCGAGTGTGAGATTCTGGCTTACTTGCATCCATGTTCTTTACATGGACCAAGCAACCCCAAACCCTCAAGTGTTTAACACTGGGTTTGGTTCCATACCAAAGCTCATGAGGAGTCTTATGTACAAACTTGCTAGGAATCTTGTTCGGGATATATATTGCACTCTCTACTACATATCCCCAGAAACTAAGTGGTAAATGTGCTTTGCTCATCATTGAACGAACCATATCCATGATGTTGATGTTGCATCTTTCAGCAACACCATTAAGCTGGGGGGTTCCAGGAGGAGTGAGATTGGATACGATTCCATTCTCTTTAAGCTATTCTTTGAAGTCATATGAGAGGTACTCGCCACCTCAGTCAGATCGAATCCGTTGAATCTTCTTATCGGTTTAGTTCTCAACCAAAGCCTTGAACTCTTTGAACTTTTCAAGGTTTCAGATTTATGATGCAATAGGAAGATAACCCCGTATCATGAGTGGCCATCAATAAACGTCAAGTAATATAGATAACCATTTCGGGTCGCGGTACTGAAGGGACCACATACATCAGTATGTACAAGGTCAAGAATACATTCACATCATGCAACCTTGTTACTAAAAGACATCCTAGTCATTTTACCTCGAATACAATGTTCGCATGTAGGCAAAGATTAAACCTGTAGAAAATCTAAGGGTCCATCGTTTATTAATTTATTGATCCAATCAACAGATAAATGACCAAGCCTTTTATGCCAAATCATGTTTGAATGATTTTCATTCTTCCTAAATCTTTTAGGGTTTTTATTAGTGGTTGTAATACTCATGACATGTTCATCAATGCACAATTCATAGAGTCCACCAGAAGTTAAAACACCATCTGTAATATGTTTATCATAATGACTTATGACTAATTTATTATAGAAAAAAGAATGAATATCCACTTCTAACAATCTTAGATATAGATATTAAATTCATTCTGACTTCGGGTACATAAAGACACTCTTTAAGTATTAGGGCTCTTCCACTAAATAACGATAACCAACAGGTCCCAGCGACGACTACTGCAACACTTGCATCAGATCCCATCTGGATGACTATCTCCCATTCATCAAGATTCTTTTTTCCTGAAACAAATGCAACAAATTGCATACGTGAACAGAAGCACCAGAATCTACAACCCAACTTCCTTCTCGTTCAACGAGAAAACTAGTTTCAATGATGAAAGTAGATTTCATACCTGTTGGGGCTTTATCTTTATCAACCAACTTCAGGTAATCCGGACAATTACACTTTCAGTGCCCCAGCTTCTTGCAGTGATGACAGATATCACTTTTCTTCGATGTTATCAAAGTGGATGCATTGGTAGATGAGCCAACTCCTTGACTCTTCTTCTTTCTCTTCTTGGATAGACCCTTCCGAGAACCATGCTTCCGATCGTAATTTCCTTTGACTTGTGCAACCATTGCACTGCCAGATGGGCCATCCTTTTTTATTACGTATTCAGCAGACTTTAATACAGTCAATAGCCCAGTGTTACTAAAATCAACTTTGCTCATGTGGTACGTAACCAGAAAGTTGTTGAAAGACTTAGGGAGCGACAACAGAATGAAGTCAGCTTGCATATCTGCGCCGATGTCAGCTCCCAGGGTTTCCAGCTCAGAGAGGTACCCAAACATTTTGAGTACATGTTCTCTGATAGAGGTCCTTTCCTGCATCTTGCAATGAATAATTTCTTTCATTATATTATAACGCTATTTGTGGTTCACATCATCAAACATTTCTTTCAGATTTAACATGATCTCTTGGCAAGTGTTCATTTTCACATGCTGTTTCTGAAGTACATTGGACAATGAACCCAAGATATAACATCTTGCCAGATTATGATCATCATATTTGTCATTAAAATTGATTTCTTCTGGAGTCTTCGGGTTTGTCTTGTCCTTTGAAAGCACATAAGAGATGCGTTCAACGGATAGGACAAGGTCCAAATTTTGGATCCAATCTGAATAATTTGGTCCGGTCAACTGATTGACCTCTAGGAGCTTGTTAAGTGGTTTCATGGACTTCATTTTCTGAAATTAAGAATGCACTATATTATAATATATGAATAATAATATATTCAATTACATTTATTTGATTAAGCATTTTTTAATCAAATTAGTATTACCTTTTCAACTTTGAAAGTCAATTCCCTTAATTACTTTCAAAGCAAGATATATACTTACTGCTATATCTCAAGCAAGATCTGGGATCTCCTCTTTATCTTTGTTACATACCAATAATATGAGAGTTGTAACTCAGATAAAAAGAAACGGAACACATTCCGCCTTGCGAGTCCAACTTGCATTTTCCAATTATGTCTTTAACACACGGGCCCACCACCCCTGAGATGATGTTGACCCATTGTTAATTAAACCAACCATCAAAAGGAATACAACTCGCTATGTGCAATCCAATATGGCCCCAATAATATGAGGAATCCATATTGGGGTCACTACGCATACGTCCTTACTCTTTCGAGAAGCAAAGAGCCCGATCCAAATAGCTTGTATGCAGGATTTGTCACTTTGGACATGTGTCTCCTACATACAATCACTGGCGACGGAACCCTTTGCCTTGATGGGAGACCATGATGTCACTTATGTGATCTTCCACCTCATATTCTAAATTTAATTAATTATCATGAATCACATTCATATAATTAATTCTTCAAAGGAAAATACACATCTATTCATGATAGAGTGTTTTTAATTAGATATAATTAATTTAATCACATTATATCAATTATCATTCCAATTTAATCAACAAACTTGATTGTTATTTGAAAGCATGGTACAATATCAAAGTACGCATTAATTCAAATTTTAATAATTAGAAATGCATCATGATCTCTCCAGCATCTCTTTCCTACCCTTTGTCATGGCCAGTGTCGACGGGAACGGGACATACCGCACCCCGACTAGACACCATATCCGCCTCTGGTTAGGATAATGACGAATTGATCATTATGTACTTGAGATGATAATCGGTTTTTCAGTCGAAGTTATACCATATAGTAATAATCAAAACCGTTTTGACTATAAGGAAATTTGCTAGACAAATTCCCAAACCTATTCAAGCAACATATTTGTTGGAAAGTGTATGATGTAACCAATTGGTGATCTAAATCATATCTAATCAATTATTGGTTAAAACATTGTCATTTAAGGGAATAATTATCATAAAATATTTATCCGTAATTATTCAAGGAAACTAACTATTAGTTTCACTAATTTATTAAATGACAATCACATGGTTCTTGATTACGATTGCAATTTTCAGCAGTGACCCTCACTAACAAAAATTAGCATATCTCATTAATTTGAAATCCAAATAATGCAAAATCAGTTTCTAAAGTTTGCTTATTTGATTTAAAATAGAACCAAAGTGATTATAACACATTTATAGCGTTTTAGAACAGTAATTAACTCCTTAATTACGTCATTATTCGTCATCCCCGAAACAGTGGATATATGTTCATTAAAATGGTCATAACTAGAGTTATCGGATTCCAAATCATGCAAACTCAAATTCCACAGTTTCCTTAATTAATGGGGAACATTACTAAGTGATAGTATTGTGTTTTAACATTTTAAACAGGGCCGAAATTAATCACAAAATAGGGCAGCGAAATTTGAAATGCGATAAAATTTTCACAATCCCTAATGAGCCCAAGTCTTCCTAGGTTCATGGATCATATCCAAAACCTCTAACCTGGATATTAATCTACTTGAAGGATATTGACCAAACTTTAAGCGCATCACGAAAGCGTTATGATCGTATCATATACGATCAAGAGCGACTAGTTGCACTAGTTGCTTGGTGTAGCGAAATTTAAAAATTTTAAATGTTGAGACCACATGATCCAAGAACACTTCTTGGATCGTTTCATCTAACCACATAATATATATAGTAACACCTCTTGTAGTGTGGTTGCGATCGATCCTATAATAGAAGAGACCTCCTGTCTCAAGTCCGTTCCGTCGAAGGAGACGCTTGCGAGCGCGGGGATGAGTCACGTACTTCTTGCAATCCAAGTCAATGATCCAAGAAATGGATCTCCTGATCTCGTCTCACGAGATAGAACGCCTTCTTCATGAGCAAGAAGCACCAAAGAAGATGGAGACCTGAGAGTCGTCGAAGCGGCGGCACAATGGCGGAGCGACAACGAAGGTGATCTTCTCTCTATGAGAAGAGTGGACAGCCACTCAAGGGGAGAGAGTAGAGTAGACGTGAGAATGAGAGAGAGACGCTGTAATTGTGTAACTCTAAGAGCAAGGGGTGCCTCTTCTTATATAGGATTTTGCGAGTCCATGGATCTCAATCTATGGACACCACACAATCAATGGGTGAGATTGATTTGTATTTGTTTAAACGACCATGATGTTGTTGTAAAAATAAAACAACAAATGATTTAATTTAAATTAATTTATCTTGATAAATCAACATAATTAATTTCAAAATAAAATCACTTTGACTAGTCTTGAGATAATGAGGAGAGTAACCTCATGCCCTAAAGAGGGGGGACGACCACTCCTCCTCATGGAGATTAGTCGCAGTCCACCCATATGGGGTGGATGAGTTCATCTCCTCAATTTATCATGAGATCTCATTATCTCATGATATCTCAAGATTTACAATAACTCTTGTTGTAAATAATTTCACAAAAAATAATCCATAATTATCTTATGAATATTGTAGTCATGCCATTGAAAAATATGTGAATCACATTCACATCCCAAAATAAAAAAGTAAATTACGTTTTTAATTAATCATCTAATGTGAATCCAATTCACATTAATAATTAATCAACAAATATTATCTCAATTGTCTCTCTCTATTATATTATAAGTCTCATTTATGATATACATGACTAATTGGATAGTGCTATCCACATTATTCATATCCACAATAATTAAATCACATTTATTTATATTGGATAATCATTCTAATGTATTCAAATAATATGAATCAAATTCACATTATTCATGATAATTAAATCACATTTAATTATCCATTTCTCAATACTTAGATATAAGTCAACAATGGAATTATTCTTGAACTCTTTCAAGAATAATGCGCTTTCTCTGTAGATACTTGGAAATAAGGATATGGCGATTGTATTGTTCTACATATAGTGACTTGGATATTGAGATTACATGTCAAATCCAAATCTTATGGACCTCTCATAGATGCTTGATTTAATAAAGGCCACAAATCTAATCTTCTCATTGCATCTGAATCTCATTCAGATCAATGTCCAACACTTGGACCAAGATCAGATTACTTCTCTACTGAGAGGAGTCACTAAAATAAAAACCTATTTCATCATTCTCTCAGAATGAAAGTGTCATGGTTATACAATCGTTTATGATGACATCACCCTTAGCTATTCCTAATACTTGTACATCATGCATACTGGAAGATGTATGATCAACCCGAAGATATAGATCAATTTTACACTGCCATTTTTATGGTTTCATCATCAAGTTTCTCATTCTTGGTCATTGGATTTGGTATCGATCATATGCTTTCCAAAAGCATATATCATACCTTCAAATTCTTGTCATGCTTCTAAAGCACGACGACCATGCATGGAATTTGATCGGTCCCAATACCTCATGAGTGAGTTCATGTCTTCCGGTTCACAAGTGAACCTGTATGATCCCTTGAGAGATCGTATTACTCATATGACTTTGCATGCACACCAGCGCGTCGGTGTATAGACCTTGGTTAGGTCATCAACCTATTGGTCTGCCAAATGTAAACACTTACACATATAGTAACACATCTGTCTCCGGTCAGAGAATGCGTGCCTATATAGTAAAAGTATACGAAATAGGACTTTAGTTATTTCGATCTCGTTAAGTCAACTCTTTGACCTAACAAATCTGACACCTCTGAATCTCTATTCCCATGCAGAAGACCTCCATCAAGAGGTCGGTCAGATATCAACCCAAATGAGATAGGATTGCCATCTCCTACTCAGGTTGGATATCATCTCTTAACAATCATTTGACGGTGCTTGGCGAGTCCTCAATCTAACTCTTTTGATATTCATCCACACCAACCTCTATGATTCTATTACTGAATCAACAGCTACATGCATATTAAGATGGCCATGTTACATAATCATTATTATACAGAGGGATCTTATAGTGCATTCATTCACTTAATCTCAGAAAGGGAGTGAAAAAGAATCAATAACTTTTTTTGATAAATAAAAGATTACAATAACAGTTATTGTTGAAATGGTTCTCCTTGGGCTCACATGGCTAACATCGAGGTATGTTCATGTGAAGTGGTCATCTCCTGATCATAAATGTCAGTGGCTAGTTGGGTTTCCTCAAAGTTGGTCATGTCATTGAGGGTTTTCTCATTGTGGTCTGAGTTTGGGAACCTGATGTCTTAAGTCTCGCAATCGACAACTTCCTTAGCAGAAGCTAAGAACAAATTTTCTAGGATGATAGGAGACTCAGACAACTATCCGTGGTGCTCAATGTCAAGGATAATAAAGTACACTTTATGTTTGTCTCCTCGAACGTTTACGATGAAAGAAACAATTCCCCGTGGTCTTTTGGTAGATCGATCTGTAAACGATCACCCTAGTCTTTTTCAGTTGTCTGAGCTTGAATTGATTAAAGACAAACTTTGGGAGGATGTTTAATGTGGAGTCATCATCTAACCGAACATAAGTGAATAAGGAATTCGCAATTTCACACGTGTTCCGAGTCAACCGCTTGACTCTGCAGCTTTTGGTTTTATGATTCATCACAAAAGAATTGACCATAGATATGATATGAAATTCAGTCCTTGCTCGCTTCTTTCCTGTCTTTCTAAGGTTTAATCGATTCTTTACAAATCTCTTAAGATAATGCACATATTCTATGGCCTTGATTAATAGAAGCTCTAAGATCAGACTCTTGCAAAATGCTTCCATTTTAGTGTTGTCCAATTTTTTGAATTTTTTGGTTTTTTAATTTTTTGGTATTTTCGGTATAATGGTCAGTGGTCAGTGGTGGTTGTGAGTGTGACTCTAGTTGTACAAAATGTATTGGTTCTTTAATGTTATTACAATCCTGTGATCAGTTTCATTTGAATACACCTCTATACCACATCTAGCACCTTCAATCTTTTCTTTTCCCAAACTTCTCTGTTCTCTTTTTTCAACGCTTCTATGTTTCTTCTAATTTTAGAGATTGCTTCCTCCTCTGTCATGGGTTGATCTATGGGAGGATACTGTTGAGAGAGTGAGGGTCCATACTTAGCATACCTAGACATAGGCATGCAATCCTAAGTTGAGTATGGATTTCTTGTAGAGACAATCCGAGCCTCATGATCTTGTGTCCATCGACAATGGGTAAGTTGAGTTAGATCCTGAATCCAATCCTTTGTATATAAGGGCCCACTGAGTAGAGGATAGGAAGGCATGTGAGATTCGATATTGTATGGGTGGATGTAAAGTGCGGGCCTCTCTATTTGGTCATCTGAAGGAATCCTTCATGTCAAAGGTGTATAGGTGTAATCTTGACCCATGTAGTTTCACCATTCATTATTCTCAACAGTTGCTTGCTTATGATATGTGTCAAAAGTGTTGGCAAGCTTTTGGGTAGAGGGTGTGCTAGAATGGTAGGTAGATGTATCAAGAGGATAAGAATGTGTAGAAAGTGAGGAGTGTGTTGATCGGAAATACAAGGTGGAAGAGAAGAGAGGACAAAGAAGGTGATACGAAAGGGAGAGAAGCGAACACAAGACCAATAACACAAGCAGACAAGCTAACCGTAGTTTCACCAACTGTAAACTTTTGAAGGCCACAAGAGTCCGTCCGATTATCTTTTCAGTTTTAAGTATGTGATAAAACAATATTGAGAAGTGTGAGTACATGGAGGTTAGGTTTTGGGCTCTACCCTAAGCTTACGATTCTCTCCTACGTACAATGAGTGGTTTGCTTTCCACAGGACACAAGGTTAATTTTATGTCAACTTATTTATAGTAACCTTGATTAGCAGTCCTGATTTTAATTTAAGGTTATCACTCTTATATGAGCCCCAAAATAACACACCTAAAGAGCAGTCCCAATTCTTTTAATTCCTAAGTTACAAAACTAATGTGGAGAGGATCGAGAAAGCCGATGCAAGAATTAAATAATTGATGCATGATAAGAAGAGGACTTACAATGATTCCTCGCGATCTTCACGTAGGATGCAATTCAAGGAAATTAAAATTTACACTAAATGATGCACAAATAAAAATGCCCTAAGCAAATAGTTTTATAAATGGGAAGAATTTTGAGTTTAATTTGGCTAAGTCCGAACAATCTACTAGTGCATTATATTAGTGAAGATGTGTAGCCTAAAAATTATAAGCACAATAAAAATAAATAGCTTAAGCAATCATATATGCACCTAATTTCTACATCATTCGAGTTGGGTCTCAATCGCACAGAAGGGGTTGAAACAAATCTGATACCATAGAGAGTTTAGTCCGAATTATTATAGAGATTAGGGTTCAAAGTGACCCTGAAAAGAATGCAAAAATAAACCTATATTAACTCTCTTACACAGAAAATAAAAATTTCAAATTTCTTTGCAACTCCTGAAATTTTGTTCAAAGATGATCAAAGGTAGTTATATACACAGAGAGAAGATGCAGTTAGTATCTGATGTGAAAGAAATGCAGAAAATAAAAGAAAATTTAATGAAAAACAATAAATCAGACACATAAATAATAATCAAAATAATTAATTACAACAATTAATCTAAAATCCAAAAAAAAAATCACTGTTCCCTAGAGATGACGTCATTTGATGATCATGAAATCTACCTCTTTAATAATCGATAATTGTAGTATAGAAGGCATTAATTAGATCGAAAAAAACCACAAATCGTGAATATTGTGGAGTATTTTTAACTTAGTAAGTATGCTAAGGTCGAACATATGGAATAATTTATTTCTTGTTGTGTGGTACTAAATCATTTTTTAATAAATAATTAATTGCTATATTAATTTCTATGTCAAAAGATAAGGTGAAAATAAAAGAAATGCAGTGCAAGTTGATGAAACAATGAAGCACATGATCCGTGATTATGATTTTTAATCCAATAAAAAGATGATCAATTAATCCTTAAAAATAATCACAGATCTGAAAAAGAGATTTTCAGGAAATATTTTTAATTTAACTCCAAGATGCGTGCAAGAAGGTAAATTAATTATCATGTAAATGAAGAATTACTTGATGATCCTTTAATATAAATGACCTATAAATTCCCAGAATAAACCCTCAAATAAAATAAATTTTAATCACATAAAATGTTAGGAAAATAAATAATCAATCTTCCTCAATTGAGCTCAATTAAACCCCTAATTATCATAGATCTCAAAGATATTACAAGAGAGATAACTATAAATCAAAACTTCAACATAACAAGTTACAGACTTTCATTATTCATCATATTTTTGCCCTGCAAAGATTAATACCTCAAAGATCATCATCAATAATTACAAGAGAATTAATCAAATTGAATCTTCTCTATAGAGTCCCTAAAGATTAAGTTGCATTTTTCTCAATATAAATATGGCACAAATACGCCAAAAGTAAGTCCACATAGTTTGAATAGATCCTTTAATAATATTCAATTTAATTATTTGTTCAAATTGTGAAATAATAGAGCACAGAACAAGCTTCAAAATGACATATTATGCGTAAAAAATAGAGTTCAAATGAGATAGATATGCTAAAATGAAGTTCTAAGGACTAAATTGCAATACAAATGGAATTTTGTTCTAAAATTAGCCCTCGAAGGACTTATCAGCAAATATCAAAACCCACTTGGGCCTCCTTGTAAGTTTCCCAGATGAGTACATGCGTGAAACATGACATGTGCGGTGGAGACCCTGGAGTAATTTGTCATGAGTGCGGGGGCCTGGTTGAAATTCCCCCGCCCTCACATGGGTTATGCATGGCATAAGAGGCTCGGGCGATGGGGTTGAGGCTCGGGCGGAGCCCCCAAGTAGCAGGACGAGGTATGCTCAGATGGAGCCTCAGGTCCGTGGCTAAGGTGCGGCACCTGAGGCACCACGTGGTGTTCATGAGGGGCTTCGACTGACCCGAGCCTCGAGACATGGGTCGAGGTTCAGGGTGTCGACGTGGAGACTTCGTGGCTATTGGATCAAGGTCTATAAGCTTGATCCAATGATGACAATGGTGATGGCGATGGCAGAGATGTCGAATAGAGCGGAAGTGGACCTCTGTAGAGGTGCACGCGATGCGGTAGAGCGGGCCCAGGCAGAGGATCATGGGATGAAGCTGGGCGTACGCCAGGCTTGGCTGGCAAAGGTGCGACCGAGGTCGACCACTGATGGCAGAGCCAAGGCAGAGCTAGGGCTACGTTGTATCAGTTCTCAATGGTTATCTTGGCGGTCGAGCATGGAAATGCAGAGACGGCGGTGCAGTTGGTGTGGCGAAGGATGCGATTATGAGATGAAGCGAGCGAGTTGTGAAGGTGTGAGGTGATCAGGGCAGAAAAGAGGAAGACGTAGTGGTAAGAAAGAGAATGGGAATAAGAAGGTCGTCTTGAGAGGTGGAGGAGTTGAATGCTCTCTGGTGTTAACTTCAAGGAGGTGGAGGAGGGCTCCAAAGCTCGGCTGCACGCGAACTTAGCAGTAACACAAGGGGATGCCCCTATGGATCTCACCAAACAGAGCCTTCACTTGAGGCATGGTTCTGTCACGAATTAAATCTTCAACTTACTCTGTCTCTTGTTATGGGGAAGATGATGGCATATGACAGAGGCGAGGGCAGCGAGGTGGAGTTTGTAGGAGACATGGGCTCAGGGCATTAGACATAAGAGGTGGAAGTGACACATAACAACCACGGAGGAGCCAATCGTAACTGTGGTGGGCAGCGACTAAGGGAGAGGGAGGAATGGCTGGGAAGGGTGAGGGCGGCATGTGCCATGTATTTTCCTGGAGAGAAATGGGGTGACACGTGCCGTGCATGTGCCTGGAGGAGAGAGAGAGGAGAGAGAGGGAGGAGAGAGAAAAGGAGAGGGAAAAGGAAAAGAAAAAGGTAAAATAAAAAATTAATAAAATAAAAGTAAAATAAAATATAATAAAGTAATTAAAATAAAATAAGGGGTAATGCATGGGGGCTCTAGGAGCAGCCACATGCCATTCCTAAAAAAATCGAAAATAAAATTTAAAGAAAATTCAATAAAAAATAGTAAATTATGTCAAATAAAAAAGTGGTCAACATGAAAGTTGTTCGTCTCGACGAGATCTAAATTTTGTGAAGGACTTCAAAATAGATTATCGGTACAAAAAGTATTTTTGATGGTACTCTATAGATAATAAAATACCTGCATTTTTGTATTTTGTGATTTTTTATTTTTTAAATTGATTTTAATTAGTGGATTAATTTATAATAATATACACATATTTATCTTTTTTTATGAATTTTTTATAGGTT
Source organism: Ottelia alismoides (assembly GCA_037367405.1). Lineage (NCBI taxonomy): Eukaryota > Viridiplantae > Streptophyta > Magnoliopsida > Alismatales > Hydrocharitaceae > Ottelia > Ottelia alismoides. The sequence goes on along the minus strand of JAZKJV010005550.1, from coordinate 308,244 downwards.
AGAAAAAGGTGAAATAAAATCAACAAAGATAAAATATGTACAAAATATACAATGCCAGATTTTTTTGTGTTTTCTTCTGATTTTCTGATTTTTATGAGTTTTAATTCTTTATGCTAAGTTAATTAACTAATTAAAGAATATATTAGAGAAAGAATTAGGTCAAACTAATTTCTTTTGTACATAAAATAATAGATTCAATCAAAGCAAAAAGCAAGGTTATTTACTTACATATTTTAACCTTTATTTCAGCAAAGTTAGTGAATGCTAATAAATTGATTTTAAAGAATCTAATTAGTGATTTATTAAGAGGTTTTTGCTATGTTTTTAATTTAAAGTAGATTAATCATAGATTCATCAATCATCAGCTCATTAGAGGAAAGTAAAGCATGTGATTGAAGTCACATGCTGGTACAATTTCAGAAGCAAACTTAGAAGTGGTCAAAATTACGTAGGCATTCCCAAAGAACCTGTAAAGACAAGTGTGAAGCACGTGAGGAGGGAACTTTGCATATAGACCTTGCTGATTCTGTGGACTTACAAATGCAAACTTTGAGACTTCATTGTCAATAGAACCCCTTTTGTAGATATGCTATTTTCTTTTTAAGCTCATATTTTGCTTAAACCTCAATGCAGTTTTAACATGGATTTTCGCTTTTTGAAGTTGAAGTTATGATCTTTGCTTAGAGTTTGACTTCATGTAATTTGGTCTTAATAAGAATTATTTGTGATTTTTTGAAGTTGGTTTACCATTCTGAGGTCTTTCTTCTATTAGAAATCATAAATAATTTTTTGAGTGGTTCTTGAATATATTGTGCATGAATATTATAGAAAACTTTTAGCATTAGATTTTTGGAAAATGGTGCATATTGAGCCTTAAATGAATTAATTAGTGAATTGCTTGATGGATCTTTAACTGGTACATTTTACAAAAAACATAAAAATTCTAAAATTTCCTTCTGATAGGCCTCATTCTTATATCCCATGATTTTTGTGGAATATTTGGAGTTAGATTAGTATTTTAAAAATTTAAAAAATCCAATTCTGTGGATATAAGTTTTTGAAATTTTAACCAATTAACCATATTTCGGAAATTACAAAAACTTAGGGTAGATTGGTTTATTTTAAAAGCACCTATAATAATTTTGTTTTCACTTTTTTTGCTTAAAACATTAAAAATACGAGAATACTATAAAACCCATAAAGTCATTAAAATTACACATATTTTTAAAAATATAAAAATTGTATTTTGAAAAGTACATTGTTTTTAGTTTAAGAGGAAAATAGTATACATATTTTAGGGGTGATCTTGACATTAGTTCCTTTTTAGAACCTTGGAATTTCCTTATTTTATCTTATTTTTGAAACCTTATATTTGGTTCCTTTTATTTTAATATATATTACATTTTCAAAAATCATAAAAAATAAAAACAATAACAACCTCAAGAAACATTTTATTTGTATTTGAAATATATTTTTATCGCATATTATGTATAGTGTACTATTTTTTCTTTCTTTCCTTGTATTATATATTTGCAAAAACTTTTTCTTTTTTATATTTTAAAAATTCAATTATAAATTTTCGAAACTAAAAATCTTCAAAAAAATAAATTTAAAATATAAAATTTAAAATTATATCTTATTGAACCGTTTTTGTAATTATTAAGTAAATCTTTTTCCATTTTATTTTCCTTTATCTTAATTTATTATATTACAAAAAAATTAAAAATTAACTAATAAAAATGTTAAAAATAATAAAATCAAATATAAATAAAAACACAATAACAGAAATGGTTTTTTATCAGCTGTGTCCTCCTTAGATTTTGCAATATCGTTTATGTCGCTCCCTTTTTTAGAATATCAATTCTGCCCATGACTTCTTCCATAATGATCACTTGTGCCCCTCAGGTTAGTTGTCGTCCATCAACATCCTAAACCGACGTTAGCCTTGGGGAGGCAAGGGTGGTTAGATAAAAAAATCGAGGGTAGAAATGTCTTTTTCTTCTCATTTTATTCTTCTTCCTTCCACTCATTATCCCTCCTCCTCCCCCTCCTTTGACCACCTCCTACTTCACCCCTCACCTCCCTGCCCTCGTGGGTCCAAAAAGTCTCAAACTTGATAACTCCGACACCAATCAAGAGGGCCTCTAATTTGGGTTCCCGAAGACCAGATCATCCATCTACTCCTCTTTCGCTGCCAAATAAAAGACGACGCCTCGCTGCTTGAAACTAGTGGCATCCGATGACTCCTCCTTTCATCAGACTAGACAACTAAAATACACATCCCAGTGTAGTCAATGTCTGTTGTGATTGCTTAAAGATGTTATGATCATTAAGGTCCTCCTCTTCTTTTTTTCATGTGGCACTGAGGAGATGATGATGGAGACAAGCAACGACATCTCAGAAGGTGGCAATCATCTTCTAGAGTTTGGATCCGAACTCCTTGAGATCATGGTAGTCCAAGAAACTTTGTGGAGGGGGGTGAGAGGAGGATGGATGCTGAGGAAGGAGTTAGAGGGGGAGGGGAGGTGGAGGAAGGGGTTTGGGGGTGGGGGATGAGGCAAGAGGAGGATTTCTTGTACCCCTTGATTCAGGGGAGAGGGTTGCGCAGAGGAGGATGGAGAGGTTTGTTTTGACACTTATGACCTGGTTAATCAAACCATGGTTTGTATAAATTTTAATTCAACTCATTGATGGTGAAACTAACAGAAGAGTACAATTGATAATGATGCAAGAAGTCATCGACACAACTGATATTTGAAAAAAAAAAGGAGGGACATAACTATTATCGCAATATCTAAGGAGGTCACAATTGATAAAAATCCTAAAAGAAAACACAAACACACATTAGTGGACATACACTTGGCATAGTAATTTAATTTGAACACACTTAGGTCATCAAAACCGAGAGATGCCTAGCTCCTTGAGCTTGACCCATGATTTTCTTAGCTAAGATCCGTCTTCGTCAGACGTTGAGCAAAGAACGAGGCCCCCATGTCCTCCATCACGTGCTAACTCAGCCATCCATCTCAGGTATACTCTCAAACCCCATTCTCTTCTCTCTTGTTTCTTCCTTCTCCTTTCTTTGTCTTATCTGTCGAACACCAGTAACTTCTTATTTTGTTTTTAAACTACCCCCAAACCAACTGCATCATCAGACCTCCAACCATAGACCAATGCACTCACCATTCTAAAATCCCTACGAATTCTATTTTCACCTTACATGCCCTATCACCAAGAAAAGCTCCTCTTTCATCGTTGTTAGAGGAGCAACCATCTTTTCTTTCCCTCTTATTTAACATATAGGCCGAACGCCTTCTTGCTCGAGCATACATCTTCCTTACGGGTAAATGATAGCTAAGTATTTTCGAACTTCAGCAGTACATCGACTGTAGCATAGCTCAGACATTCAAGCTTCATCAGAGTAGCATTTTTCTCCATGCGCAACTGAGATCAATTCAGGAAGACAAGCAGAAACCCTTGGATCTTCTCCCCCTTTTGATCCTGTCCATTAGATTTTCACCATCCACAACCACTAGATCAAAGCATAAGTTATATCCACCATCCAAGAGCAAAGGAGCCACACCTGTTAGATCACCCAACATCAAGCATCAAGAGTTCTCCACGTGGTTGTTTAACAACCCGTACATCATGTGCATCCCAACCGATGGATCAAATCCCTGGTCACTTAAGAATCATATGCGACTGGAACATCATGCTAAAGCCTCCTCCATTGGGGAATTTGAAAGAGCATTGAGAAGATTATTCATATTATAATCCATACCCCTCTACAATATAAGTTCAATTTCATTTCTTACTTTTGTACCCCTATAAACATCGAGGCGTATCTCGTAATTTACCTGTTAGAAAATTATAATTTTGCATCATTTTCTATCTCTAACAATGACCTTTATTTTGACATATTTTAACATAATTTTGGAGCAGTATTGAATTATCTATGAATTTTTATGTGAAATATTCAATTATCTATGAATTTTTATGTGAAATATTGATATTGAAGTATTAATTCATAATAAAATCATTTCCATCTCTGAAAATTGTGCAAAAATATTCATTTTGAAGTTCTTGATACAGGGAAACTTTTGGCTTATTGACGAGCCCTCATCTACCCTACCTAATGCAACCAGATTAATGACCGAATTAAATATTGTCGTTCGTTGTAGTCGGGCAAACTGAGACTGATAAAAAACCATTCAGATTAATGTTGAATTAAATGCAAGCGGCAGATGTATTTTACTTGGGCAAGCCCAAGGTCGAACTCAGAGAGGCAGCTTTTTCCTTAGGTTGATTTGAAGTTAATTTTGATGTCAGATTTTAAGGAGAATATTTTTGGTGTTTTTATATTTTTTTATGCAATTAAGGAAAAGGTAATGCAATTTCAAGCCAAATTTTAACGTTAAATTTGAAAGATGGTCAAATGATATCCAAAATTAATGAAACTTGGCCAGAAGATGAAAGGTTATAAACTAAGCTACTGCATTTTTTTGGAATTTTTAGACTCTAAATGAATCAATTCTGAATTAAATATGAATGCAAGGTGAATTGAGAAAAGTTATTTTAGTAAATACCAAAACACATCATTTTCAGATACAAAAATTACCCTAGATATATCTATGTGAAAGGAATCTATGAAAATTAATAAACCTAAAAAATGATGTAAATTGGACCTATTAAAAATCAATTAAGCAAAATACTATTTCACTTATTCAGGCCTCGTGATGCGTGCAATTAGTTTGATTTTTAGGAATAGTGTAGATCAACTTAAATTAAACCAATTTTGATTTTATGATGATTTTTGGAGCAACAAATAATTTAATAAGGAATAAAAGGTCCACAGTGGGCAAATTATGTCAATTTCCACAAGAATAAATATATTAAATTCTTCTATACTCACAAAAATATGACACATGTAACAAAAATAAAGCACAAGTTGCTCTACGACATGTAATTTTTGGAATTTAAAATGATGATAAATGAATGCCTAAATGTGCGTGCAAACACATTGACCAAAATGCAAATAGGAAATAAAATTTCTTAACTCTGAAACATGCATACATGGACTAAAGTGCAAATACCTATAATGCTGGGGTCATGCGTGCAAAATGTCCATGAGAACATGTGCGCCTCACGTGACGTTCCTAGCAGGGACTGAAATGTAATTCTAGAAACTTACAGGGGCCTCGGTGCAATTTACTCAGCCTGCACATGACATACATGTGGGATGCTAGGCTCGGGAGTCTTCGGAGGCTCGGACGTCGGCTCGGATGCGCTGCAGTCCCAGACGTGCTTCGGGCCTACTTTAGGTGCTCCGAGCCTAAGAGTCGGAGAAGAGGCTTGGAGCGGGGCTACGTGGCGGTAGAGGGACCGTTAGATCTGGAGAGATCCAACGGCTGCTAGAGTTGAATACTTGGTGTGCTTAGGACCATTAGATCAACGTCGATCAAATGGTGGTGGTAGCTGACTTCGTGGTGTGATGCAGACCGTCGAATCAAGATTGATCGGATGGTAACTGGAGCTGGCTGGCGATGGTGACGTGGACGAACGAGGGCTGTCAGATCCTCCTGATCAAATGGAGGTTGGAGCGAGCGACGTGGCTCGATCTGGACCGTCCGATCAAGACGATTGGACAGTGGCTGCTCGTCGTTCTCCTTCGGTCCGCCGCCTCCTACGGCAGACTTGGTTGTGCTCCGGTGAAGCCTCCGCATCTCCTCCTTCTTGGTTCTCACTGGAGAAGATCGCTGGAGGCTCTTGGATAGCTTGGACTGGTCGTGGAGGCGTGGCAGAGCGATCGACGGTCTTGGATGAAGAGGGGGCGGTCTGTAAGCCAGAGACGATGAAGCTCAAAGGATCTCCGACGACGACTCCGATCAGTGAAGGAGATGGACATGCACTGTTATTGGGTGCCAGAAAATCGAGTGCTCGCGCTCGTGAAAGTGCGGTGAGTGCAGTGAGGCCTGTGGTCGTGAAGAGGTGGTCGAGTGAAGGTGTTCTTCCGCCGGGAAGGTGGAGCTGTGATCGGAGATGGCTCGATGTGTTGGAGGGATGAACAAATGGTGGCGCAAAGGTGAGAACTCAAAGGCGGAGCTCGATGAAGGGTCGGATAGATGTGTTGTCGATCGGAGAAGACGGGAAAAAGGCGAGAAAATGGAAGTAAAAGATGAAGAAGATCGGAAGGGGAAATGGAGGAGTCTACCGGGGATCTGAGGCTCGCGGTGGAGACTCTGGTCGTCGCTCGAGGGCTGGTAGCAACCCGAGCTCAAGCAGCTCGTCGGAGGAGCTACTACACGGCGGAGTTGCGCCGCGGATCTCGTCGGAGGTGGACCACCGTCGTCGCTCGCTTTCACACTCAATTACTATCACTAACGGGTAGATAGGAGCTCTAGGGTACCTTGTTCTAGGGCGGATAGGGTCAAAGGTGACCGGTGGTGGAGTATTTAAAGGAAGAAGATGGAGGTCCAGGCGATGGGAGTGTGGCGTTCATGGATTTTGTGGAGCGAGGGGGAAGGGGATCATGGTGCGCATGGGTTCTGACGAGGATGAGGGATGTCGGGGCTACGTCGTGGAGTGATCAATGGGCGGAGATGGTGGCTGTAGTGGCACCAAAAATAGAAAGGGGGAGGAGACGACGCGAGGCAGGGCGACGTGGGTGAGGCTTTTTCGAAGGAAGAAGACGATGTTGTGGCCGTTGATTTCGCGATCCAACAACCAGGAGAGGGGCACGTGGGAATGGGTACGATTAGATCCGGGGGTCGAGATTGAAGGTTTAGACAGCGCTACGTGGCGTGATGGGATGAAGGTGCTAACAGATGGTGGAGATGAGACATGGGATGATGATCCAAGGGTCGGGGTTTAGGCAGGATGAGTGGTTGAGATTTTAAGCCCATGGAGGTGATCGGATGGTGTTGGCGATGACACATGGCGGTCTGAAAATGAGGCAGAGACGAACGACGTGGATGAGATCAAGAGTAGGACGAAGGCTGATGGATTGAGCAGGAGTGAACGACCATGATTGGTGGATGTAGAGGATGATTGGGTGGCCATGGGTGTGACGCGTGGCGCCAAGAAGTGGAGGCGCTGGTGATCGGCCCAAATTTGATCTAGGCCTTGATAGACGGTCAAGATTTGAAGCGATAATGAATGGTCGAGATCTGAAGGAGAAGGATGCAATCTAACGGCCAAGAGAAGGGGGGCGTGGCGATCAGATGAGTGGGCCGCGTGGCGCAACCAGAGGGCACCACGTGGCCCAATCAGAATGACTGAGGAAGAATGTGAAATAATAGGAGGAAAATGGCTGAATTCGGAAAAACTCAAAACAAGAAAGTTGTAGATCTCGATGAGATCTACAAGTTTCATGTTGACCAAAAACAGAAACGAGTCAAATAAAGTAATAAAATACAAGGGTACAAATATACATACATATAGTATACAATGGCGGCCCAAAACCAAAGTTTTGCATACGAGCTCCGATTTTAATGAAATTAGTCTCATATTGAAGGTATATGAATGTATATTATTTTAAAAGTGAGTAGACCTAAATCAGAGGCTGTATGAGAGAGATATGTGCATTCTAAGGTCTATGGTCTCTAACTTGTTTTGGGGTTTTATTTGTCAATTTTACTGGTTAGCAATTTTTTGGTATTTTCTTGTATTATTGTTAGTAATATATATAGTATAGAGTGAATTTATGGGGTTTAGAATAAGTGTAAAATATATAAAAATGAGTGATTTTTACAGATGACTTTGGCTTCTTATTTAATGCAGATGCGAATACTAAAATACAAATGTTATCAATGCATGCAGGAATGCTAATTATGCAATATTGGTGGAAATATGGATCTAATTACTCGGGAACAAGGCTATATTTTCAACTTTAAGAGTGATGAATCACATGTGATTCATCACTTATGTATTTTGAAATTAATTGAATATTATAATATGAATATAATTTTGCTTTGTATTTCTTAATTGGATTTTCTAGGCACATATTATATAATTCAAAAAAAAATAATCCTAGATACACATTCATTAATCTAGGATCTATGTTTTTTGTGGATTTTACTGTTATTTACCTTGCTTAAAAATTAAAATACATAAAATCAAGGTTTTTACATTCTTCATTTTAAATTAATTTATTTTAAATCCTTAAAATCAAGTAGCTTTATTTCATTATATATTGCATAGCATATTTTTAGCTTAAAAAGATTGCATTTCCATCCTTAAATGTTAAAAGGATCAAAAATATTATCTGCATAATAATTAATTCAACATTAATTAAAAATTACAAAAAAGGCTTCTAGATTTCTCATTGCATATAGTACAAGGGAAAAATATAATCTTCAATTTTGGGACATGATTCGACAAAGAAACCATTTTTTACCAATATCACTCAAATCCCTTATACTTAACTTTTTACTCTTTCTTTATTTTATTTCCTTTTCTTTAAAAATAAAAAAGTGTAAAATATAAAATTAAAAATATATAAATAAAATAATAAAAATATAAAAAAATGTCATTGCATTTTGGACACACGTAATTGGTATTTGCATACCATTTTGGATACACGTTAATTCGATCTACATTCGAACTAAAATATACACTGCTTCCTTATGTTCGACCTTGGACTTCACCTAGTAAAGATAATGATAATACCACACTTCGTTCGCTTAAAATATTCTGTGTCATTTTTTATTGATGACTTTTTATCCAACTATGCAACAACAACAACTTGACAATTAAATTCTTGATAATTAAAAAAAGATATTCGACGTTTGTCAAAAGCATCATTGTCGAGGGAGCGGGATGACTTTTAAGAATTAGGTTATTTTTGTGATAATTGAATTTTTGTGCTACTTATCTATATCATGCCACTTAAACGCATTTTTTCATCTAATATTTTTCATAATGGTATATTATTTGCATTTTCTCTCTCTTTCGAAGATCTAATTCATTTTAAATTCTTATACAGGGCCAGGTGATCACGAGCAGTTTTTCTAGAGATAGTGCAACTTAGGACAATTGGAGGTAGAGGATTGGTGGACCAAACCATTGCAGAGGCACGAAAACTATTTCTCCTATTTTATTGAGTGAGAGAGAGGATGTCATTAGAGTATAGATTTGTATTTCTGCATTTTTTTAAATCTTACAAAACTGAACTCTGGACTCACCTTGTTTCGATCCCAACTGGATGATCAGGGCCATTTTTTGCATAATTCTAGGACTACAAATCAACCACTAGAGATATTAGTATTATTTTGTCTGTGTTTGCATAACTAAGTTCACACTCTGCATTAAAGATGCACTGGACTGCTTCACTTAGTCAAATAAATATGTTCTTCATCGCTAATAGAATTTCCTATCTGTATGAGGTTCTACAAGCATTCATTAGAAATATCTACTTTTTATAAATAATATTTTGCATCCCATATAAAGATTGCAAGGAAGCACTATAAGTATCTCAGAATAAGCATTTATCATCGTGTTTCTCGCTAAGATCTAAAGGAAATTAAAATCCCCATTAAGTAATTGCCTGAAAATGAGTCGAATTCAATGAAAACATAATTAAAAGCGGGTCTTCTAATATTTTGACCAAATAAAACATAATTAAAATTGGATATCATTGTATACAGGAGAGGAACCCCGATAATGTTTGCAGGTACATTCCAGACATAGTAAAGAACGAGATATAAGGATTAACAAAAAAATCCCTAGACTTGTGCCTTAAGCGGGTGTACTTTGACTCTTGTGTGCACACATTGCAAGCACTTGCCTTCAACCTTAAACGGTGATTCATCATCATAGGAGACAACGCGTGTGACCTTTCTTAAATACAACTACCAAAATATACACTAAAGTTTAAAAGATCTAAATAAGTCGAACTCTTATGGCTTTCAACGTGTTACATATGATTTTGGTGTTTTCATTGCGTATTGTCTTATGTGAGTTTTAATCTGTGCACTTGCACACATTCAACCTTGATACACTTTTGTTTCACCCATCACTTTGAAATGTCGGAATATCAGTACTCATGCTCGGAGTTCGTTGGTCGAACTCACTCCATCATATCAAGATCATCTTCTTCTCTCCCATTCACATCTTGTCTACCTAATCAAAGCAACCTTCCCTTTGAGATGGTTTTTTCTATATTTATCATTTGAGGTTGGAACTCCGACTAACTACATTGCTTCTTCGTCCTTCACACCTACTTCACTTTCTCCATATCACCGACCTCTTCCTTGTTCGTCTTCGGCAAAGAAAACAAGAAACTTATAGATATCAAGAGTATTTATAAATACATGAATAAATTGGAGAAATAAAATGATGAGTATAAAGAAAAATATCTGAGATGGAAGTGAAGATAAGAAGCAAATACCGGTTACTCAGGACCACTACGATTATTTTCAGCAAAAGAACTCGATCCTGATTTATTAAAACCATCTGTTTGAATCATTTCCTACTCATGATGACTCTCTTTCCGAGCAAAACTATTATCACTCGACCAGACTATAATCCAAGAAACCAAGCCACATTATACAAGAGACTAGACTTGTGAATGTACTTCATAGTTACCTTGTCTGATATTACTGAAAAATGAGGCTCCGACTAGTGTTAACTACTAAAACGATAATGATTCAACTCAAGAGTGCAAGCTATCCTCTTGGAATGTAAAATATACATATCATCAATAACCATGATAGACCCCAAGCTGATCATATCATTTAATAGCATGATGACTATATGAATCACATTTAAATATTTGGAACCAAGATAGTAGAAATGAGTAATATAATGGGCTTCTATGCCGAAAGCTGAGAAGAAGTGAGACATAAATATTGCGAGTGAGACTGAGAACATGCAAGCCAAAAATGAAAACACTATCATGAAATCACCAACTAAATCTGAACCCACCATTCCGACCCAAGTTGAGACAACCCACCTAGACTCCCTTTATTCTAAAAAGAATAAAAAATTAGAAAAAAAAATCTTAAAAAAATAAAAACATTGAAAAGTCAAATTATGAAAAAAACCCATAGAAATTACCGACATGGAGGACTTAATGAAACAAATCATTTGTCAGTTACCATTAAGTGAGTTTATATAGCTCCTTCCATCCTTACGATACTTGAAGAATATATGTACACCTAAGAGGAAGAGCATGACGAGAATGCGAAGGGAAAGACACATTGTCTCTATGCCATGTTTGATAATTCTTAATAACGTCAAATGCTGACGAGTGAAAAAAATCCCAAAGTGGAGTGTATAATCGAAGACCTTGTATTTAAACATGCTCGAGTAGATGGCTCGACAAAAAAATCAATGATCACCATGTTCAACCAACTTGAACTCGGACCCTTAAAATATCCAAAGAGATCGTTCAGTTGGATGATCAATCATTAAAAGGATGAGAGGAGTATTAAAAGACATCATCGTGAATTTTCAAGGCACACAACATAGAGTAGACTTTATTGTCCTAGACATTAGAAGCCATGGGAAGTTGTCTGTCTCTTATTATTGGAAAACCATTCTTACCATCCACTAAGGCGCTTATTGCTTGTGAGACAAGGGAATTCGCATTCTGCGAGCATGATGAGCATACAATTCCTATGACCAATGATAGCACACACCACACTAATGCATCCAATTACGATTATGACCACCTTGATCATCATTATGATCTGATCCATGAGCCATACATCCCAAATCGACTGACCCCAAGTGTGGACCACGACATGAGACCAAAGAGAGAACACATGTAGTTATGACCATCAAACCAATTTCAAGCCAGTTTATATAAGGCAACAAGATCTTCAAAATTGTAAAATCATACTAGCAATATTACTGGTAGCTCGTGTCACCACCATAGTAAAGGCTTCTGACTCACACACAAACACTTAACCTAAATCGGACGTAAGCATCTCGAATCTTTTAACTATTTTTGTGACCCGATGCTTGAGAATTCATGTCAAAAATTGATTATACAAAAGACTAGACTACCGCATGCAACTAAGTCTGCACCCATAGTCATTTATCTGGGGTATAAATGAAATTTACTGGAACCACAAGAAGTTCCTCTAAACTAATTGAGCCATATCTGGACGTTTCTTCTCAACCTGATCCAGGTTCCAAAAAAATGACTAAATGCACCTCTTTAAATTATATCTTAGACCTAAGTGCCAAGCGAACTATTGAAGATGTTTTGAAAAAGCAATCAGATTCTTCAATTGGTTAGAGTTAGTGATCTATATGTATGAATGTCAGTTCGGATTTCATTAAACCATATTTGGGCAAGCAACTAGATGTCAAGTCTGATTAGGAATCCTCTGATTTTGACACCGTCTACTAAAGATCCTGATGTTAACATAAACATTGTATATTATATCCAAACCCAGTAATAAAAGAAGATTTCTCAAAAAAGTCTTCTTAAGTTGATACATTTTCCATTCACCTTGTAGATGTTTTTATTTTTGTACATTCTATATCACGTTTTTCATGTTATTCACCCTGGTATCATCTTGTTTTCATTTTTGTTATACTTAGTATGTTTGGACCTTAAGTATGGATGAGGGGATCTAAGTTGGTTCATTTTCTTTTATTCCCTTTTCCTTTTTTTTACACATTCTTATAGATCTCATTTGTTGGTTACTTAGATTTTGTTAATGACCATGTTGCATATTTGTTTTGTAACTTGATTAACTTTTCAGGTAGAAGCTCAATGATGAAAAGTGTAGAAATGCTATGAACCCTTCTCAAAGTTTAAAAAACCTCTTAGAGACTCTTATTGAAGGCTCAAGGCTTAAAATCAGACTGCAGAAAGAATCAAAGAAAAGCTCGATTCTAAAAGCTCAAGATTTAAAGACTTCGGATGCTGATGTGGCATATTACATGGTTTCTATCTCTACTTGAAGGTCAAGGATTAGAATCAGATTGTAGAAGGAATCAAATAAAGACTCAATTCCAAAAGTTCAAGATTTAAAGACTTCGGATGCTTGCATGACATATTACATAGATTTAATTTTATATTGAAAAATCAGTCTTATAGTTTTTGCATATTCTTGATCAGCAAGCAAACTTGAGCCAAAATAATCTATTTCACAATATCAATTTTTGGACATATGATCAATCACCTTGATACACCTAACCAATCACCTTTGATAAACCATCTTATTACTCATGATCAATCAACCCTGATCGACCATCCTTTTGACCATGATCAATCACTTTTCAAATTGTAGGGCAACAATTAAATCTGATCTATCACTTTTGTTGACCTGATCAATTACCATGATTGATCACTTTATTTCTCATAATCAACCATTTCATGGATTTTGGAAATTAGAATGCTTGACTTTCTATTCTTGAATACCAACGACTCTTTTGAGGCCAACCATATATAAGGGATCCTTTGGCTCATTGTTTGAGACACACAACCAAGAGAAACATCTTCTACTCTCAGGAGAAAAGAAATAGTATTGTTTTTATGCGACATTCGAGTTCTTACAACGTTTTAGTCTCAAGCTCTCTTCAATCCAAAGATGTCTAGATACTAAAGTTGCTAGTTCTCCCTGTGCTTTATTGTGATCATCTTCATCATCCTCGAGCATATTCTGTGCTTAAAATCTATAAGCTTGTAAATTCATGTTTATTTGCTCAACTATTTTCTATTTATTAATTTTTATAGGTATCGAAGTTGTGGATTCTTTTCTCTTTCAGATATAAAATCTTCCTTTGGGAGTTGTCCAAGGATGGGTACAAGTTGTATGATAGGTTGTGCTACCCTCGGATTAAAGTAATACTAGAATAATGGAAAGAAGCTTTGCCGAGAGAGCAAAGGGAAATCCTATAATAGGGTTCTGCATCGTGGCTTTACCCGCTAAGGTTTCCATGTAAAAATCATTGTGCGTTGTGGCTTGAGTTTAGTAACTTCGTCTTTATGATTTGTGAATTATTCTAATTGGATATTCTTATTAGATAATTGGTTATTGCATAATTCATCCACATCGTCTTGTACCGAACTCACATCATCAACTCCTTGTCTTAACCTAACACCTATATTTATGAGCCTAAGTATGGGGGGCTGGCCGACCACATTCATTTTCCATGTTCTTTTTCACTCCTACGCTTAATAAGAGTTATATCTTCATTTCTCGGTGCCATGAGAACATTGCATAAAATAAATATAGGGTATGTCGTATATATTGTACACATACTTTACCCATAACTCATACTTTTACGTACATTATAGATCTATAAAATATCAATATATGGGTAAAAATGTTTATATTTTTAAAAACAACAAAAACAAATATAAAATTAGAAACATTAATAAACACAAAAATTATAAAAAACAAAAAATGAAAATAAAAAATACAAAAAAGATAAAACTTTTTTTGCAAAAAATACAATATATGAAAACAAAACCTTCGAATAAAACCTAGAAATCCAAAAAAAATTCAGACTCCTGACACAAGTACGTGCACTCATGATTTGTTGTATATCAGGCCACTTGATTCGACTTAACTCAACTTTGACAACCACCATGCTTGTTCACTAGGATCTTAGGACTTAAAATATTAAAAACCCATGGATTGAAGATATACATGTTATATCATGTGTAGAATTTCTCGGCTTAAAACGAACATGATAAACACATCACTTTACACGATTTCTTGTACTTAGTGACAAGAGTCATCGTTTAGCCCAAGGATAGAGGAGGTGAGAACCTAACTTCAGACTTGATTTTATGATTCTCGAGGATGGGAAGGAGTTCATATCATCTCATGAAACTTGAATGTTAGCATATACTTGGTATGAGGATAAAGTCCTTGTACCATGTTGAAAAATCCCAAATGCCATGTGTGAGTTTTATGGACATATTAAAAATGTGGATCAATATGCGCCTACTTGAGAAAGAAATGAGGAGCTAATCAGTAAAAAAATTAATTAAAATTCCCTAAAAATTTCCCACAAAACATGTAGCAAATGACATTGATACAAAGTGCTCCCAAATAGTGTGAGTGTCCACTTGGACTAAAGCCGTAATGATAAACCATACTACCGAATGTAGACCATGATAGTACAAAAATAATGGGCTCTACACCGTATTGTTAAATCCTAGGTGTCGAAGGTATAAAACACTCACAAGAGGCACACCCCGGTGTACCCTCATAAAAACAAGTGCAGATGGTCTATAAAACCTTGCCAGACATGTTGATTCCACAATAAAAATAAAGGAATATATATATATATATATATATATATATATATATTAGTAGGTGCATGACACTCAAGTGATTCATTTTCTAATGTGACAATCCCCATCATTCCATATCAGACTTTCGCACTTACACCATTTTAAGTCTCAGAACTATAGAAATGGTGATCTGAGATGAGATTTGGACCTCGAGTTGAGAATCATGTCTTCTATTTTGCCTTGCATACTTGGAGATTGGGCGAAACATCGATTGTGCACAAAGAACGTCAATCAACACTTAAATGTCATACTTGTTACATATATACTACATATAGAGTCTAAGAATTAGAGAGTTTGAGCTTCTTTTGATTAGGTTTCAATTGATACTATTTTTTAATGAGTTACCGAAACATGAGGAACGATATATGGGCCTTGTATTCTCATTTACACATGTAAGGAATTTGACCAAAATTTCTTTTAAAGTATTCTTCAAATAAATAAAGAGGAAGATAAATGGAATTCAATCGAATTGAGGTAGCAAATACCTCTTAGATGAATTGTGTATTGTAACCACAAATCATGTTTCTCTTTCAAGTTCGGTTACACTCTTTTCCATCCTCGAGTTTGCTCGCTCCATTATGTTCACATGGTATTCGTTAGATTCAGAATTTGCGAGTGGTTCATGTCTTAAGGTATCAACCAAAGAAGAAGTGGGAACGTGGAATAGAATGTGTGTAAAGAAGGAAGGGAATATGGTTGGGAAAGAGTCGTCTCGAAGAGAGGGTTCTTCTGGAATGAAAACAACGACGAAGAAAGTCGGGATATGATAGTGTAAGCTTGACCTACAGAGTTTGGGTATGAATACCAATATTTCGACATCTTCGCAAATGAAAGTAGAAAATGATCACAAACCACGATCAATTGTTTTCTAGTGCAAGGTCTTCGTACGCACACAATACAATTAACAATGCAAACCCCTGTTCCACCTACTCAACACAATGAAAGTCACAAAGGTACGCCTAATTATCTTTTCAATTTTAAGTTGGTGATAATAACATATTTGAATACGTTACACACAAATGAGTCCCCTACCTCCCAACTGTGGTTATACTATACCTCAATCAGAGGAGTGATCTTCCTAGGCTGCCGAGTTATATCACACCCCTAAAGGAAATATTAGACTTGCAAACCCAAAACATCTCTCTGAGGTCGAAGGCGAGCGCTTGCAGCTCCCAAACTCATAGGAGTTAGATTTGGAGACTTAAGGCATAGGTCCAGGTTTTTGGTATCTAACCTTAAGGTTATGTCCTCATCAACTCATAGTCTGGAGAAGTAACTGTATGCAAGGATAGGGTTGCTCTCTCACAGTCAATGAATTTAAACTTTATCTGGTTTTCGATTAACCAATACTATTTATAAGTCCCCTTGTTTTAATTTGGTTATCACTTGAATTTGAGGGGAGATCAAGACACGTCTACATAGAGATTCCAATTTTCTTTAAATCCTAAGTGATAAAAAACTAAGGAACAATCAGAAAAGCCATGTAAAGGAAAATACAATGATGAATACAGAGTTCAGAAATATAGTTCTTCCTCGCAATCTTCATGGTGATGTAAGACCAAATTTAAATTTCTCTAAGCAGATATTTCTAATGCATGCATAGGAAACCACACCGCAAACATGAAATATTATTAGCGAGTAAAAGAACAAATCAATTTGGTTGGATGAAATTTGATCTAGTGTGTATATTAAAAATGTAATGTGATCCTAGTCATATGAGCACAAGAATAAGCCCAGTATCTCTAATAGACATGATGCAATCCTAAAACCACGTCAACCACAAAAAATGGACCCAATAGGCCAAGTGTCCAAGTCTGGGTATACACGCGACTCTTCAAACGAAGACTATTGAAAATGAACATTATTAAAAATTAATTACAAAAAATGATTGAAAAATAAAAAATAAAACACTGTCTCTAAAATAAAAAAACTCCGTGCCTCTTCAATGGTCTTGATCTTGAGAACCATCGCCCCTGATCTCCTTGAGTTATGTTAGTTTCTGAAAAAGCTGCGCCAAGTTCACATGTTCCCTCGCATGAAGAAGATATTTATATTAGATAGATACACAAAAATATATAGAGAAAATTAATAAATAAAAATGTTAATAAAAAACATAAAAAATTTACAAGAAAAAACTAGGGTCAAACTACCTCGGGGGTAGAAACCTTTGGGCACGCTTCAATGGTCTCGATTGGATTTTAGGCTGATCGAACATCAACTATCTGTTGGGAGTCTTCTCCTTCGACCTTGGGTGATCCACACCCCACAAAGGCCGGTCCTCCTCTTTACATCAATTGTTCTTCCTTACTCTCCAGTGGATGTGTGTACTCCGATGAAGGCGCGTGCTTCCAGATAGCTATCCTACAAGATGACAAAGGATGCTCAGACTCTAGGGCATGCCGTCTGCGTAAAATCACAATGAAGATGGAGGATGAGCAGAGCTCCTTGGTGGGTTTTTTAGAACAGAATGCCTATTATTAATAAATAAAATGATGTGATGTAGAGGTTTAAAATAAAGGGGGAACACAGGAGTCTGTTTGCAATTACAATAAATAAATTAAAATCAAAATATGGAGAAAGAGACTGAAGTTGAATTACTAGGACTCTGGAGGGGTCAACTGTAAAATTCCCAGAGAGTCACTTGTATGTCACGTGACCCTTGGGAGGCAGAGGCTATCTTCAAATTGACGATCTTCCAGGGTGTCTCTTGCAAAATTTCAAGTACACGTGCCTCTTTGGCTGGGGCTTCTTCTGTGATTGGGGGATATTACGATGGCTCCTTCGCAACTTACCCAAGTGGGCACGCACGTAGCACGAGATCCCTAGGTTTGGACTTCGGCATGAATAGGAGGGCCTTCAGGGTGCTTTCTGTAATTTTCCCTCCCCTCACGCGTGTTGAGCACGTGATGGGCCTCTTGTGTCTCTGCACCCGATGATAGGGAGGCTGGGAGCTGAATGGCAAAGCAGGCGACTGGGGTCGAAGCGGGGCCACGGTTGGGAGTTTCTCGTGAGCGGCAACGTTGAAGGAGCGACGATGGCAGAGCGGTTGGCGAGTCTGTGGGACTCTAAGAGGTCGGTTGCTCGAGGCGGAGCCGTGGCGGGTGAAGGCAAAGGAGCTTCTAGTTGTCGATGAAGTGAGGGCACGGAGGAGGGTCTTGACGTTGGACGGAAGCTCTAGTGGAGGTGTGGCATGATGAATCCCTGATTCTCACTCTTTATTCTTTTATTTTAGCTATTTATCTTGGCAAAATAACATGTAAATACTTGTAAATACAATAACATAGCATTTAGCATGCATTTGTCAATATTACATAATTAGCATGTTCTTTGTGAAAAAATAAAAGAATAAAGAAAAATAAAAAGGAAGGAGGTATTTAGAATAAATACAGAGTGACCCAAACCCTAAGAGAAGGTCAAGCCTTGACCTGGTCACCAAATAAAATAAGTAGAGAGAGATAGTGTCCACCTTGTGTTGTACATATTACCTATGTATATAAATAATTATTTTTGACAAAATAAAACTAAATCATTATTTCTATCTCCTTGTATATATTTAGAGAAATAAAATAAAAAAAATAAAATGAGAAAAATTAAATAAAAATAAAAATAAAAATAAAATCCCTCTTTCATTGCACATTTATTTACATGTAAATAATTTGTAAAGATAAAATAAAATTTATTTTGTACTCAGAAAAATATGTTAAAAACAAATAAAATATAAAATTGGGGTATTTGTGTAATAATAATAAAAAATTATTTGTACATAATACATAGGTATATTATACCTGTATATAATACTATATACTATATATACGCTAATTTATTTTCATAAAAATAATTAAAATCACAGAAAAATTCTTTGAAAAATAATAAACATTTTTCATTTTATTCATTTTTTAATTTAATTATTTTTAATCTAATTTTCTCTTTTTTTTCTTCCATATTTTATCCTGTAGTGTCTTTTATCTGCATCCCAAACCCCTTCTAATTGGGCCACCTCAGATTGTTGATTGAGGTCAACTAGTCCCCCCGGACCCCCTTTCTCATCGAATTAGGTTTTGCACCGATTCCTCCCAATTTTTGCCACCCAATCCGGCTACCATTTCACCCGAACTCTGGCTCTAAATCGAGAGGGCAGATCCCTAATCCACGCCCGATGCCAATCTTTGGGATTCGCGCCACGGTTCGCAGGCCACACCAACTTCTTCCCGGACCTATGCACCTATATATCATGTGCCTCCCTCCTCCTTTTCCTCCACATTTGTCTATGCCACCACCTCCTACGTACCCGTCCACCTTTCCCAGAGTGACAGCAAGCTAGAGGGTGGGTGAGGCACCACTTTTGGAGCGTGAAGTCCTCAGGTCCGACAAGGGAAACCTCAGCTCCGCCGCGAGGAGCAGAGCCTCTGGCTGCGCCGGCCATCGAGGCCAAGACCACCGTAGACCTCCGTTTGCATCCCAAGGTGCACTTAGACCATCTTCAGGTACCCCCCCTACACCTCAATTTTCCATGGAACCGATCTTTTCATCGTCGAACAGAGCATCTTCGACCTTCCTCTATTCTTCACATCTCCGCCACACTCCGACCTTTATCTTCCTCGCTCCGACTTCCTATCGCTTCTACGCCATCTCCGCATACCCCCACGTGGCTCTAGCCATCTGGTTGGAATTCCCTACAGGTCGAATCCTTCACGTCGCCGGATACCTGCCCGTTCACCCTCTATCTTCTGCTCTTGGTTATCTGTGATGCTCTAACCCTTGTCGGAACCACCCTCCGAGCATATATCGTATCCTGCAAGGTTTGCGCGTAGCCCGACCACATCTGGAGGTTTTGGGTACATCCAGGAGATTCCAGGACGACCTCGTATCCCCATGACTCTTCTCTTGATCCTGGGCCCGTCTGAGCCTTCCTGCAGCTATGGAGCATCATCGTCGACCTCTTCCATTTCCCAGCAGCTTGTGACGACGTCGGAGCCATGTGCCAGAGTCGATTAAAACTCGCCGGAGGTCTGTTCTTCTCCGATCTTCCAGACGTCTTTACCACCGTTCGATCGAGGCTCTCTCCATGACCGTCCATCCACGAGGGGCCCTCGATCGTCAGATCCATCTAAGGATCTCATCTCCGCCCTCCATCGTTGAAGGGGTATCCTTGCATCCTGACCGTCCGATCATAAGTGGAACGCCATCGACCGTTGGATCGTGTCTAATAAAGGGTAATTTGCACTTAGGCCATTTTTATTTTTGATTTTATTATCTAGTCCTGTAAATATTTGTCATAGTTTAAAATAGCTTGATTATTTTGCATATGGAATCGGGTTGTTTTTTATATTTGCATTTCAATCCTGTTTGTGTGAATTCATGTGCTTGTTCACGTGCTTGTTGGGGTTATTTTCATGTTCTATCCTGGAATATATCTCTGTTATGTTTTGAATAGAAACTTTTTGGTATTTGCATTTATACGCATGTGCGTGGTTTATTGTGCATGTGCGTGAATACCATGGACATTTTGCACCTTTTGCCCTGAGCTTTTCATTTGTGTTACGTTTTGGCCATTGGACTTTATTTTTATTGCAATCAGGTCCCTACAAACTATGTGCCTTATTTTTAATGAAATAAATACCAAATTAATTCCAAAAATTACATAAAATTTACTTTTAGCTCCTGTTAACGTGTAATATTTATTATGATTTTTGGGATAAATTTTGTTGAGTCTTTTATTTTTAAAAATAAAAAACCTATAAAAATCTTACTATCTATTTTATAAAATACATAAAAATTATAAAACATGTTTGACAAATTTCATAAAAATTCATGGTTGTTGGCTTTTGTGTGCTCTAACTTCTGTAGCATTTTTTCTTTGAAAATTGTCACAAAACCCCTAAAAATCTAAAAACTCTCAAAAACTTCTAAAATCATAAAAAGTTATAGAAAAATAAAAAATACAATTCCAGACTCTGTTTTGTCGCATTTTCTTTCTAGTTTACCATAAAATTGCCCTTAGGACATTAGGACACTTAAAGTACTTTTTAATTTGTCATTTTGTCCTAGTTATGCATTGTTTCTCTGTTTAGCTCTTGTTTTATTTTTATAAAATTTCATAAAAATTAGAAAAACCTCATAAAATCACCAAAAATACTTTAATATTTGAAAAACACAAAGATATTTTTATTCTGTATTTTTGAGCATTTTGATTTTGAGTAAAAATTGAGAAGGCTTGCTCGTGTGCATAGTTTCCTTTTCAGTTTGCTTTTCTTCCTTAATTAAAAATCCTAAAAAAATTTGCAAAAATAAAAATTAATAAAAAAAATATAATTTAGTTTCTGAAATTTCTACTACTTTGAAGGATTTCTTGTGCTCCTTGAGTTTGACCTTGGTTTCTATACTAGGTTAAAATAAATAGCGGAGACCGTTTACATTGTTTTAAGTTATTTATATGTTTGATTGAGTGGTTTCTATGTTTATTGTTGATCTTTGTCCTTGTGATCCGGGTCGCAACGACGCTTTGATTATTTCCTAACCCGTGTCGTTGGGCCACTCATCAGATTGACGCCGTCATTGGGGATCACAGCTTAGTAGTCACTTTTCAGCCTTTTTGTATATCTTCTATCTATTTGTTATAACTACTTTCTGACCTAAATCTACTTCACTTTTCATGCGAGGAACCGCCTGAAGATGCTTTGGAGGAGACACACCCGAGGAGGAGTAGGAGAAGAGCAGAAGATAGTTATAGCCTTTAGAGTAGAAGTAGAGTAGTTAGTTTTTATTCCAGCAGACTTTTTATTGTTGTAATAACTTAGACTATGTACACTCTCTCTCTCTGGACTTGACTCTTATGGGGGTCTATTTCACCGAGCATCGGTGTGCTCGGGGGACCTCATCGAGTTTTTCGCGGCTTTATTTTTACCACCTTTTTTCTATTTGATTCCCATAGAATTTGGCCCCTAGACTAAGGATTTTCTATTGATAGTGATGCTAAATAATTTAAGGCCCAATCCATAATAGACTGCTTGCACCTATAGTTCGTAATTGGACCTTATTAATAATTCAAAATAAAAAGTTAGCTTGATCGATTGAGAGGTTACGTACTGCTAGAGGTCGTATACAACATGTGTAGGATCCGTTGTGGAGGACACCGATCGACATCCGAGACCAGACATCCATCTCTCTCTCTGATTAGTTAACCACCGTTCTTCACGATCATTAGATATTGCTGGTCTAAGGTCATTTTCTTCATGCATCATTTAGATTAGTTTTATTTTAGTCTTTTAATTTATGTGCGGATTACCCTACATGTAGAGTGTTGGAGTCAGGTACGCATCTCTATCTTTGCATGCATCATCGTGTTTGATCGTGCATCGGCTTTTTCAACTTCTCCCCCTATTTTTGGGCTTAAAATAAATCAGGAGATCGAAAAATTCGTTAGGCATTACTTTTATTTGAAAATACATAAAAATGTGAAAATCATAAAATTTGGATTATTAAAGCATACTTGACCCTAAAACCCATCGCACTTAAAAATCTTTGTTTTGGGGAGAGTCACACCCTCATTGGTTGGTTAATATGTGG
This sequence comes from Ottelia alismoides, assembly GCA_037367405.1. Classification (NCBI taxonomy): domain Eukaryota; kingdom Viridiplantae; phylum Streptophyta; class Magnoliopsida; order Alismatales; family Hydrocharitaceae; genus Ottelia; species Ottelia alismoides. The sequence goes on along the minus strand of JAZKJV010005550.1, from coordinate 285,413 downwards.
CGAGAGAGTGACCCACACACTAGGCTAGAGCCACACCTGAATTTCTATTAGACTACTGGTCTTGGGGTTAGTAGTTCTCCAGTGAAGATCTCTCTGGTAGCCGGTAAAGCGGCCCGCGACGTCCTTTACAGATTGAATTGATCGGTTAGCTCGATAAACGGTCTGCAATTCATACTGGTAGGGAAAGAGCTAACTTTGGGATCGGGCATGTCTCGTGGGAGCATCAGGTTCCTAACATCTTGCTCAATCGCTCTTATAGACTAATTGATCACCTGAAATAAAATTGACAAGACTGACGATCGAACCTTTACAATCATTGAGGAACCACTAAATCGCCATGTTGATTTAAATGTATGTGTCGATTTTTGTTGTAGTCGGAAAATCAGGATCGATAAAAAAATAACTACATGAATCGATGAATTAAATAATGCGCGGTTTGATGTATTTTTAAACTGGGCAAGCCCCAGGGTCGATTCAAGGAGGCAAAGGAACAATTTTGGATTGAGTTAGAGGAATTAGCTCATGGTTTTCCAAGCGGATTTTTTTGTAATTTTTTATGCAATAAAAATGCAAATGTACAAATGCGATTGAACCAGGTTATTAAGAAAACAATCCACTTAGCCAATTTTAATATTAATGCGAAATCAATCCAATTCGGCCAACTTACATTTTTTCTGGAAACCTAACCTAATGGTGAATGCAAAATGTATTTTTTTTGGAATTTTTAGGGTTAAAATGCAATGATAAAAAATGCAAAGTTTTTTAGGGTTTTTATGCAATTTTTCATGCAAACAAAATGAAAAATTATGAAAAATTTATTAGAAGAGAAATACGATGAAATGAAGGTACACTATTTTTTTGAATTTTCGGATAATATATGAATTTTCTTATGATTTTTTTACTAAAAACAGAGTGATTGTGAGCATTTTATTTTTAATAAATCCATGAAATAAAATTATCCAGAGAATGATTTATCTCAAATTGATATTTTAATGATCAATATAGGAGACTTAAAATTTCACAAAACACAAAACATTTCCATTTGCGACAAAATTTGGATTGTAATTAAAACACAACTAGAGGCATCAAATCTAAATTTTTCATAGTTTCTGGAGCAATATTTAATTATGTGTGGATTTCAGAGTAAAAATGGGTAAAATATCACTGAATTTTAAACTCTGATTTTTAGTAAATTATTCAATGCTCACAAAATTCAAATAAATATCTAAAATGTACAGAATTAATTTATCAACAAGGTGCTATTTTTGTATAAAAAATGATGAGAAATGAATGTCCAAATTCTCATGCAAAGTCAGGGGTGTACTTTTAATATAGAAATAGAAATGAATGAACTGAAATATGCTTAACAACAATTTTGCAATTAAATCAACTTACGGGAAACAAATTGCAATTTTCACAACTAAAATAATGATAAAAAACCTTTTGAAGTAGACGCGGGTTTCCAAAACCCATGCTGCCATAATGCACGACCACGTGGAGGAAGGCAGCACAACCTGGAGCGATGCCAAGCGCCTTGATGGAGGTAGCAAGCGGGGGTCAGTCGCCCGACGGAGGCGTACGCGGGGGTGTGGAGCAGGTGTCGACATGCGGGGAAGGCTCCAGGAGAGGGCAGTTACCGTCGGCACTGGCTGGGCTGGCGGTCGTGCGGAGCTGCCAGGGGAGGAACAATAGCGCGTGGGCCGGAGAACCGGCATGCGGGGGGCACGGAGTGGCCTGGATGGCAGGGGCAAGGGGCTACGCGCATGGTGGTTACAGCGCTGGAGCCGCGTCCAGTTGGTGGAGGTGGGTGCGTGCGGCAGTCGGCTACAGGCGGACAAGGTCAATCGAGCTAACGGGTTGTAGTGCCACGCGCTGCTGTTGCTAGGTAGAGCACCGCGCGACCTGCGGTTTTACGTGGTGTTAGCGGAGCAGGGACACAGTCGTGCGACTGGCCGCTGGAGGGCCAAGCGTGGAGCAAATGGAGGTCGGCGACCGTGGCTGGATCGGCTCGCCAAGGGCGACGAGGAGAGAAGGGGGTTGTGGCTGCTCCTGTTTCTTTTTTCTTTTGATTTTTTTGTAATTTTTTGTATTTTTTCTTGTAGATAGGTAATAAAATGAAATGAAGAGGTGGTGTGTGTGATGATTGTGATTTGTTGAACAAGTTGATGGTGAGAATGTAATGAAGAATAAATAAAGAAATAATGTAGATAAAAAATGACGAAGTGAAGATGGAGAGATACTTACCTATGGTGGTTTCGCCTGAAGGTGGGGCTGCGATGAGCGGCTCCCATCATGGCCTCGATCTAATTCGGCCAAAAATAGAAGAAGCTAGGCAATCCCATTGTGGAGGGATGCTACGTGAACAAGGCTCTCAGATCTTGCCTGGACTCATCGTCACTCAACAAAGGGAACAAGCAGGATAGATCGGAAAATTAGCTCAAGGATGAAAGTAATCAAATGCCTACAAATGTGCTATTTTTTGTGGGTTTTCTATTTTTTTATTTTTAATTTTCTATTTTTATATTTTCTTTTTAGATTTTATATTTTTTTATAGTTTCTTATCTTTTAATAAAACAAATATACAATATAAGAAAAGGGAGATAATGTATTTATAAAAAGAGGTAAAAATAGTCAAAATTCAAGAAATGAAATATTTTTGGGCTTTTTACACTTTTATAATGTTTTTATGATTTTTCTAGATTTTTCCTAAATTTTTTATATTTTTAAAGTCAAAAATACTGAAAAGTGAATAACCTAAAAGGTTGAAACTAAAATGAGGATGAAAAATATCAAAGAGTCCAAAATTCCTTAAATTAATTTTAAAATACCGGTAATAAAATAGAGACAATTCAGAGATAAAAATTATATTTTTAGGATTTTTCTAGAATTTTTAAGATTTTTATGAAGTTTTAAGGGGTTTTGCTATTTTTAGGAGTTTTCCTTTGAATTTTTGATTTTTGGGCTGAAGTTAAAACACACAGAAATAAATAAAATGTGATTTTTTTGGAAATTTTCAAGGGTTTTGATCATTTTTATGTATTTTCTAATGTAGACAGTAAAGAAAATTCATGTTTTTGAATTTTTATAAATATGAAAATGCAATAAAAATGCAAAATAAAAATATGGCGTGAAAGTAGAATCTAGCAAGAACTTATGCTAATTTTTATGGATTTTTAGGGTTTTATAGATACATGAAATAAATACAAACAAGAATTAGAAAAATCAACACTAGTAGGGGTATATATGTAAATATCTAAAACATCCAGGGCCAACGTGCAATTTTTCCAGAAATTTAAAACTAATTAAAAAAAATTCCAGGACTAATCACTAGTAGCCAAAAACCCAGGGGATATAATGCAAAATTCACACCGATGCATGTGCTACTCACGCACCTAGAAGGGACTTAAACACAAATAACAAAACCTGAGGGGCTACTTTACAATTTCACCAAAAATATTACATTTAATAAAATATTTCGTGGACTAGAATGAAATAACACAACCCACAGGGGGTCCCCTGCAAAATGTCCACCACCCCACGTGCATGAGTCACGTGAGGTGATGTGGACAAGGACCTGACTGCAAATACTAAGAGTACGAGGGTGTCTATGCAAATATTATATAAAATATTAATATACAGATGAAAGCTTTAGGGCTAAATATTAAGTATAAAATGGTGAGGGTAACAAGCAAAATTACCCATGCGTAGGCGATCCAACGGCTGATGTCCTTTCACTTGATACGTGGTGGCACGTGGACGGCCGATGACGCTTCGGCTTCGACGACGGCGATTAGATCTCCAATGACGGATCGAACGGTTGGGATACGTAAAGATCTAACGGCGGCTGAACGATCTGGACTCCAGGGTCCTTGAGGCTCCAAAATGCTTGATATGACTCCTATAGGTATCTTCTACTCGCTTGGGGCTTCAAACATTGGTAGTCGTCACCCGAGCGCGCCGACAGAGGTGGAGGAGTACTGCACCTCCAAGGACCTCCGACACGCCTACAAAATCGCTCCAGGCGCCCTTGGATGCTTGTCCTGCAAACAGAGAGTCAAGGGGGGTCGAGTCAAACTGCCACGACCCTCTTGGTGGCAAAATGCGGCGGAGCGGTGGCGGACTAAAGGCTCGCCGGAGCAAGCTCCAGCGAGGGATGAACTAGGTGAATGGTTGAGCGGCGGTCAAAAACGAAGGTGGGGAACTACTCCTAGGACTATGGTGAATACAAAGAACACATGAAATCAGAGAAAATGCAAACCTCAAAGGCGAAAATTCCTGAGATGAAACCTCACGACCAAGCTTGGCCGGAGATGGTGGAAGCCGATCCTCAAGGCCTCACTGTACCTCAACGGGGTTGTAGGGGACTCCCCTATCACCGGAGTCTACCCAGAAGAATCTTGGAAGTCTAAACTCGGCCAAGGAAAGCTTCAAAAGTGGAAGGAGGTGACAGGGGCTGTTTTTAATAGGATGGTCAGGGTGCTCCAAAGATCGAGGCGAAGCAGAAAATGCAGCGATGCAATCCTCGAGAAAAGACCTGGGCGTGCAAGACCAATCCACGAGGACAAAAAGTCAAGAAGACATCGATGCCAAAGGGTGAAAGACGGAGCCTCAAAAAATCCGCGAAGATGGGTCAAAACACACATCTGACACAGAGCCAGACCTCGGTCAGAGAGTTGACCGAGGTCAACCAATGGAAGGTTCTGGTTGGTCCACGTGGACCAACAAGAAAATTCCTGGCAAAAAATATTTTATTAATTCGATTAAAAATAATAAATGATTTAATTAATTTTTGGTTATAAAATAAAAATGTTTGTTATTTTATGAATTATTTTATGATGATTTTTATTTATTTTTTGGAGATATAGACATACAAGTTGCCTTTTATGGCCTATATAGGTATACATATCTATATATTTTAGTATTTTATTTTTATTTTGTATATTTAATTTAATTAATTATATTTATTATTTTATAAATTTATAGATTATTTTTATGGACATATATTTATATATTTATTTATTTATTTTTGTGATGTATTTTGTACAATTAATAAAATAGGAGTATTAATTATATAGGTATATTTACAGGTATCACACCTATGTATTATATACAGGTATTTAATTTTTGTGTTTTCTTAGTGTTTTATTATGATTTTAATATACACATATATTATAAATAATATTTGCAAAATTATAAAAATATAAAATTTTAAAAAAATGAATAATAAATAAAATGAATATCTTATACTATACAAGTATACAATAAGGGTCCAAAACTCAACTTTCAAACCATAGCTCCATAAAATACGAAACCACCTTCACTAAATAGCTTATTGAAAATTATATACAATTAAAGTGATTTTGATGCGTTTTGAGTTTTTATTTGAGAGATACAAGTCTGGGAAGTTGGAATTCTGGAATCTTGCTCAGATCATAACCTTTTGTCTGTATATTATTTTTGTATGCAATCAATTTTATATTTTTCTATATTTAATTATCTACAACCTTCATGTACAAAGTTTTTTTATTTGGAGTATAAAAAGTGGAACCAAAAATAGGTCCCAAAATGAATAAAGAATAAATGAAATTTTATTGTATTTTGGCCCTTATCTCCCCCTACTTCGTTCCTTGTCGACCTATCCATCGAGATGTCTAGGTCTTGGGGTTTCGGGTCATAAAATATTTACAATATTTTATTCGTTTTCTTTTCTTTTCTTTATTCTATTATTTTGGCTTTAAAAACTGTATTTTACACACTTTTTACACACACATGTGTGAATGCTAAAATGCGGGAATTAAGGGTATTTACAAGCATTTGCCAGGATTTTTGAGGCCAAAATGATAGAATAAAGATGATGAATTGTGGATTCATCATCCCCCTATACTTGCCTTTGCTAGTCCCTAGCAAAAACTTATGCAATAAGTGCAGAAAGAAAATCAAAGAAAAGAAAAGGAAGAAAGATGGATTAAGTTTAATTATCAAACTTATCTTCACAAAATCAAAGTTTGGAGCTTAAGTCGGACCTTCGAAATTTATGTACGGGCGGAACCTTAATGACAACCAGATTTGCAATCCAACAACCTTCGAGAATCTCAAAACCATGCTCAAGTCTCCTCAATAGCCTGGTTAGAAGTATCTCAATTCATACGCAAACCCTTACGACTATGAATCTGACTCGTACAGTGTGAGTGATAGTGGCTCTTCCCAACTAGAATGACAAAGAGACTGACTTCTCTAGTATGACAATCCAATTTTCCCCAATCCAATAACTCCTTCCTTGAGGAGCGGGGTATTCCCTTCTAAGTTCAAGTGACAACCAGCTCAAGAGGAGGGGGAGAAGAGAAGAATGGGCGGTAGCCAGTGTAGCTACCTACCCTAGGATGCAAGACCAGTGTAGTCAAGTCATCTAGCTGCAGGCTCACATAATTTGACTTTGAAGCTCAAGCTTGCTTATTGGCTATACAACATATTCACATACTTTGGCATGCATTTTATTTTTGTACAAGCATGTCCTTCTTCTTTTTCTCAAAATACTATTTACAGAAGCATTTACATAGGAAGTTTTTCCTCTTGAGCCAGTAGACCATCCCTCTTTTGAAGCTTTATTGCAACCCACACTCTCCTGTCTTTAGAATTCCTCATCACTGGACAGGATGGGGTGCATTCCCTCCCTAGAGGAGGACAAGTATTTCCACTTGTGTGCGTCTCATACTGGCAAATCCAACCCCCTCATCACTCCAACTGAGTCGAGCCAAGTGAAAGGTGTAGGTGTCCAAGTTAGGTCATTATCAACAAGAGTCGTGTGTGTGCTCCGAAATACTCTACTTAGGTAGTCAAGAATCCATTGAACTAAGTCTCATGATCCTCAAAGAATTAAGTCAACTAGACCTGAAGTACCTCAATTCCAGTTCCTAAGGTTCCTGTTATTTAGGTAGATTTTAAGGTCCAACCAAGCTCCAATCTTTGGATTTTAATTAGACTTGTTCAACTATCAAACTCAATCCGGAAAATGCTAATGCTATGCAGAATGTAGAAATATTTTTGTGATGCAATTTTTAAAGATTTTGAACTTTCTATGGATTTTTGAAAAGATGATGCATACACATTTTTTTCAAGAAGATTTTTTTCAGATGTTTTTGGATTTTAGTTTTGCAAATGTTTTTGTGATTTTTGAAAAGAAAAGATTTTGGCTAAAAATCGGGTCAAAATATTTACACAGGGATGCATCTTATATTTACAAGAAGTGGATTTTAAGGATTTACAAGGGTAAGTGGTCAAATTTATAAATATATACAATGAATTTTGGTATGATGTGTATACTCCTCAAACTTATTTGAAAACGTTTTTCAAACAATTTCTGAAAACTATAGTCCAAAATAATTTTTACAAACATTTTAACATGTACACACATTTGAAAATCATTTTGCAAAGGTTTTTCAAACAGTATAGATAGATTTTTCAAAATATTTTTTCAACCATTTTTCAAACCATTTGCAAATCATTTTTTTCAAATATTTTATTTCACAAAAAGAAAATAAAATTTTCAGGCAAAAAAATGTTTTTACAAAGGTTGAAAACATGTAACAAAACATTTTCCAAATAGTTTTCAAAAGATCTTTCACAATGATTTTCAAACTATTTTTCAAACATTTTACAAAAAATATTTTCACCTGATTTATTAATCAATAAATACAAAATGAATTTTGAGGAATAGTCAACATCTTTTTATTAAGGTTTTTAATGAATTTTAAGGAATTATTAGCCATATTTATTAGTAAAATATGAAGTACGAGTTATGGCTGAAGTATATACGTAGTATATATGACCTCCTATACTTAGCTTGAGCTATGTCCTCATAGATCGGTGAGAAAGGAGAAGACATAACTCGTACTGAGTAGAGAAAAGTTTAAAGAATAAATGAATAAGAGATGAATGAACGAATGAGAAGTCGACCGTCCCCCCTATACTTAGGATAAAATAATGCTAAGTATAGCAAGATGTACACAAAGCAGAAAGGGTCAAGGGTGGGAATTGACAGATCGTACTCAGACTGTCTCCCCCTATACTTAGGGTAAGATACCCCTAAGTATAGACAAGAAGAGGAGACAATGGAGAGGATTGAAAAGAATGAAAACTGGGGGTGCACACACCCTATACTTAGGACAAAGTACGTCCTAAGTATAGAAGACTGTCAACAAGGGGAGACACCTTTTTGATAGATAAAGAAGATAGAAAAGGAAAAGAAGAAAAGAAGAAAAGAAGGAAAGAGATGAAAATGGAAACGAGATCAGAGGACGTACACATCACTCCCCCTATACTTAGGATAAAAGAAGCCCTAAGTGTAGGCAACAATAGGAGTGATGAAACAGAACGAAGAAAGAGCACTCAGCTCATCCACCCCCTATACTTAGGACAAAATACGTCCTAAGCAAGGCACACACGAGAATGGGTGGAGGAGCAATACGGGAGATGGACGAAGTTGGACAGAAGAGAATGTACAACAGAGATGGATGTACACATGATCAAGAAGGTAGAAAGCGAACCTTCTTGTGGGACCGCTGAGGAATGGATCTGGTATAGTGCAGGTCGACATCAGGGTCCACAGTGAATGGAAGCTGATCAGGGTCGACATGGTGTAGGTCCTCAGTGGTGTCAAATCGAAAAGGCACGAACTGGTCAATGGAAGTAGTATGGATAGGTTCGCCCTTGGGGGTCTCGCTGATATCGAAGTGAAAAGGAACAAACTCATCGTCAGTGAAAGAAGTGAAGTCAGAGTCGTCCTACGAGGTCTCGTCCGGATCAAAACCAAAAGGAACGAAGTCATCAGTGGAAGTAGTCAAACTCAGTTTGTCCTCAAGAATCTCAACAGGATCATCTTTTTCATCAAAAGGCCCAAATTTCTGAATAAAAGTGATAAGATCAAAATCAGCCTCAATCTCAATCTCATTTGAGTGACCAGGAACGAACTTGTCAGTGGAAGTAGTCAAACCTGGTCCGTCCTGTCTAGTCTTGGTGTCTGCCCTCCGCTATATGGTATCAATCACGTAAATCCTACGAATTTCATCAACACATCGCCACACACCAGAAGGATGAACTTCAAGGTCCATGCTTTCCGAGTCTTCCCCCTCATCAACAGTCATAAAGCAAACTTCTCTAATATCGCCTGATAGGTCATAGGCCTCAAAGTTAGCTAGAATCAGTGAAGGTGCATCAGGTGCAGATCTCTGCTCGGTAGTGGATGCGGTGGTAGTCACCTTGCTCTCGTCAACAGGTAGGAAGCAAATCTCTCATGATCCATAGTCAATAATGACCATCGCAGAGGCGAGGAATGGTCATCCCAGGATGATTGGAGAGGGCTCACCTGTGGAGGTCTCCATGGGTAATACGATAAAATCAACATTGTAGCTCATGTCCTGAATCGAAATGACGACATTTTCTAGTATACCCTTCGGCCTCTTTATTGATCAATCAGCAAACTGAAGGATCATCCTAGTTTTCTTGAGAGGCCCTAAATGAAGAGACTGTACCAACGAGAAGGGTAATAAGGTAATCGAAGCACCGTCGTCTAGGAGAGTGTGATCACAAGTGAAGTTGGAGATGGTGCAACTGATGAAGGGGGTAGCTATGTTCCTCTTCCTAGGGATGGGACGGTGTGTGATGGCATGGGTAGTGGCCATGGTCAAGATATGATGCTCAGATCTGCTTCTCTGCTTTCTCTTCTTGGGAGGAGGAGCAGATAATTGGGTCAAGGCCTGCTAAAGTGGGGCTTGGATGATATCATGAATAGCGGCCACCATTTCAGGTTCAGTCAACATTTTTTTGAATTTTTGGACCTCCTCCATACAAGGGAGAAAGTCAGAATCAGCCTCTACACGAGGCATGCCAAGAGCAGTCTGTACAACGACATCCTCGGGGTCAAAGGTGGGACAAGTTGTGAAAGGTTGTGTGGTCAAAGGGTCTAGCAAGTGAGCACTCTCCTCACGGTCTGACTCAATCATGTGTCTCCTGAACTCTTTTTGGATTTTTAAAATTTTCTCATTTTTTGTATTTTGGGCGATTGCAAGCTCTCATGGAAATCCTCGAATGAACCCATATCATCAAATGGTGGAATATCATGGTCGCTCTTATTTGTACTAGTGAGGTGGTCAATCCTCTGTCTCATCTGATCCATCATCTGGATCAAGGGCTCAAGGGTGGACTACATGAAAGGTGACTCCAACAGGTCAGTCTCGGGTGGATGTGAATGTGGAAAATACGGAGGTGGAGGTGGGTGTGTGTAGAAGTCCGAGGTCTGATACTTTGGTTGAGGTGAGTATGTACAAAAATCAGAAAAAATCGGAGGAGGATCCTCCCTATAAAAGGGAGGTGGACCGACTGGAGTGAACGAGGGATCCGCAAAGTTCGGATAGAAAATGCTCCAGGGGTCCATCTCGAAAACAAAAGGAAATGATCAGAAGAGCACGAAGGTCAAGTCAAGAGAGTGAAGAAAAATGCGCAAATGCGCAGGGATGATCTAGTATACACATAAGCAAGCACAAACAAACTCACAGAAGGCAAACCCTCAATTCACCTACTCAACTTGGTAGAGATCGCAAATGTGGTCTTTTTATCTTGTCTGTTTTAGAGTTAGGTGAGAAGTCAAGAAGTTGCACAAACATTTAGGGACTGAATGGGATTTGGGCACTAATCCTTAGTGTGTGCGCGAGCAAGTAAAAGTGAAGATAATGAGGGGATTACTCACCCCAAGAGAATTTTTCTTTTTGGTTGATTTTAGGGTCATGTAATTTTAGCAGTCTCTATTTTATTTAGTATCACTTTTTAGGATTTTTAGTGAGAAATGCACGTGCCTAACAAGGAATCAATTTTACTTAGCACCTAGGTGGTCAAAATCAGATGGAGAGGCGGAAAAGCAATGCAAGCGGCCATTGATGATGAATGCTGAAGCGTAAATGCTCACCTTACCTCAAGCACTCTACATGCAAGGATGCTTAGCAGAATTGAAACCTAAACTATATGCAGATGCCACCGATGAAATCGCCCTAGTGTGAGAAGCTGTTGTTAGCGTGAATGACGATTTTCAAGATTTGACTAGATCCAAACGTAGTCTATAGGCACAGACAGATATACTTAGGTGTTTGGACCTAGTACTACATCAAGCAACTCCTACAGCTAAGGGTTCAATCACACAAAATAAAGAAAACAAAATTGAAAAACAAAATAAAAAGAAGCGATGAAAACCCTGAAGATCGCGGTGAGCCCCCAAGTGTACAAACACCTGGAAATTAGGCCCGAGTGTCCCGCGTCTGAGTACTTGTATTATTACAATAAATAGAGTCTCTCTCTCACTTGAATTACAAAAAAAATATAAGAAAAGAAAATGCTACTAACGATAGAGCTCGGTCTTCAAAAATCCCTCTTCGTCTCCTTGGTGCTAGGTTGGCAGATGCCGGCTTCACGTGGGTGCCCAGCTCCTAGGGTAGAGCACCTCCCTCGATCCACGGTTCCTCGCACAAAGTCAATAAGAGAGGAGGTTAGACAGCTCAACAAGATATATCAAATAAAAATAAAAGAAATAAAACCGCAAAAATAGACAATCAATCACAATCACAAGCAAAAACACGATCTACACGTTGTTGCTCCCCGGCAACGGTGCCATTTGATTAACCTGAAAATGGTCTTAAGTTCCACACAAGGCGGGAACTCAGCCGCTGAGTCGACCACATGAAATCCAGATTAAATCAACAATTAACCCACATCAAAGATCAAACAATGAAAAGCGGTGTAGAGTTAAAATTTATTATAATTCTACAACAAAAGTGTGTATAGGTGCAAGTATGTGTAGAGTGTCAAACACAGGGAACAAGAAGGATATATCATAAAATAAGCTCAAGGATGAAAGTGATCAAATGTCTACAAATGTGTTATTTTTTGTGGGTTTTTAATTTTTTAATTTTTTATTTTATTTTTAGTTTTCACTTTTTATATTTTCTTATTAGATTTTATATTTTTTTTATATTTTCTTTTCTTTTAATAAAACAAATATACAATATAAGAAAAGGGAGATAATGTTTTTATAAAGAGAGGTAAAAATAGTCAAAATTCATGAAATATAATATTTTTGGGCTTTTTATAATTTTTTAAAGTTTTTTGTGATTTTTCTAGATTTTCCTAATTTTTTTTGTATTTTTAAAGTCAAAAATACTGAAAATAGTGAATAAGCTAAAAGGTTGAAACTAAAATGAGGATAAAAATATCAGACAGAGTCCAAAATTCCTCAAATTAATTTTAAAATACAGGCGATAAAACATAGAAAATTCGGAGACAAAAATTATATTTTTAGGATTTTTCTGGAATTTTTAAGATTTTTATGAAGTTGTAAGGGGTTTTTCTATTTTTAGGAGTTTTCCTTTTAATTTTTAGTGATTTTTTGATTGAAGTTAAAGCACGCAGAAATAAACAAAATGAGATTTTTTTGGAATTATCAAGGGGTTTTGATAACTTTTATGTATTTTCTAATGCGGACAGTAAAGAAAATGCATGTTTTTGAATTTTTATAAATATGAAAATGCAATAAAAATGCAAAATAAAAATATGGTGTGAAAGTAGAATGCAGCAGGAACTTATGTTAATATTTGTAGATCTTTAGGGTTTTATAGATGCATGAATATAAATGCAAATAACAAAGAGAAAAATCAAAACTTGTAGGGGTATATATGTAAATATCCAAAACATCTAAGGCCAACGTGCAATTTTTCCAGAAATTTATAACTAATTGACGAAATTCCAGTACCAATCAGCAATAGCAAAAAACCCATGGGATATAATGCAAAATTCCCACCAACGCACGTGCTACTCACGTGCCTTGTAGGGACTTAAATGCAAATAACCAAACCTGAGGGACTACTTTGCAATTTCATAAAAAATATTACACTTAATAAAATATTTCCTGGACTAGAACGAAATAACACAACCCGTAGGGCGTCCCCTGTAAAATGTCCACCAACCCACGTACACGAGTCACGTGAGGTGACGTGGACAAGGACCTGAATGCAAATTCTAAAAGTATGGGGGTGCCGATGCAAATATTACACAAAATATTAAACTACAGACGAAAGTTTTAGGGCTAAATATGTAATACAAAAATGGCCAGGGTATCACGCAAAATTACCCATGCCTAGGCGATCCAATGGCTGATGTCCTTTCACTTGACACGTGGCGGTACGTGGACGATCGATGATGCTTCAGCTTCGACGGTGGCGATTAGATCTCCAATGTTGGATCGAACGGTTGAACACGCGGAGATCTAACGGCGGTTGAACGATCTGGACTCTGGGGTCCTTGAGGCTCCAAAATGCCTGAGATGACTCGTGCAGGTATCTTCTACTCTCATGTGGCTTCAAAAAGAGGTGGCAGCCACCCGAGCGCGACAGCGGAGGTGGAGGAGCATGGCGCCTCCAAGGTCCTCCGGCGCACCTTTAAAATCGCTCCAGGCACCCTTGGATGCTCGACCTACAAAACAGAGAGTCAAGGGGGTCGCGGGTAAACTTCCACGACCCTCCTGGTGGCAAAATACGGCGGAGCGGTGGCGGACTAAAAGCTCGCCGGAGCAAGCTCCAGCGAGGGATGAATTAGGTGAATGGTTGGGCGGCCGTCGAAAACGAAGGTGGGGAACTACTCCTAGGACTATGGTGAATACAAAGAACACAAGAAATCAGAGAAAATGCGAACCTCAAAGGTGAAAATGCCTGAGATGAATCCTCACGGCCAAGCTTGGCCGGAGATGGTGGAAGTCGATCCTCAAGGCCTCGTCGTACCCCAACAGGGTTGTAAGGGAATCCCCTGTCACCGGAGTCTAACCAGAAGACTCCTGGAAGTCTAAACTCGGCCAAGGAAAGGTTCAAAGTGGAAGGAGGTGACAGGGGGTGTTTTGAATAGGATGGTCAGGGTGCTCCAAAGATCGAGGCGGAGCGAAAAATGCAGCGATGCAATCCTCGAGAAAAGACCTGGGCGTGCAAGACCAATCCACGAGGAAAAAAATACAAGAAGACATCAATGCCAAAGGGTGAAAGACGGAGCCTCGAAAAATCCGCGAAGATGGGTCAAAACACACATCTGACACAGAGCCAGACCTCGGTCAGAGAGTTGACCGAGGTCAACCAACGGAATGTTTTTGGTTGGTCCACGTGGACCAACCAAAAAATTCCTCGCAAAAAATGTTTTATTAATTCGATTAAAAATAATAAATGATTTAATTAATTTTGATTATAAAATAAAAAATGTTTGTTATTTTATGCATTATTTTATAATGAATTTTATTTATTTTTCTGAGGTATAGAAATACAAGTTGCCTTTTATGGCCTATATATGTATACATATCTATATATTTTAGTATTTTATTTTTATTTTGTATGGTTAATTTTATTATTTCTATTTATTATTTTACAAATTTATAGATTATTTTTGTGGACATATATATATATATTATTTTTTGATGTATTTTGTACAATAAATAAAATAGAAGTATTAATTATATAGGTATCTTTACAGGTGTCACACTTATGTATTATATACATGTATTTAAGTTTTGTGTTTTCTTTAGTGTTTTATTATGATTTTAATATACACATATATTATAAATAATATTTGCAAAATTATAAAAATATAAAATTATAAAAATAATGAATAATAAATAAAATGAATATTTTATATTGTACAAGTATACAATAGGGGTCCAAAACTCAACTTTCAAACCGTAGCTCTGCAAAATACGAAACCACCTTCATTAAATAGTTTATTTAAAATTATATAGAATTAAAGGTGATTTTGATTCATTTTGAGTTTTTATTTGAGAGATACAGGTCTGGGAAGTTGGAATTCTGGAATCTTATTCAGATAATAACTTTTTATCTGTATATTATTTTTGTATGAAATCAATTTTGTATTTTTCTATATTTAATTATTTACAATTTCATGATAAAGTTTCTTTATTTGGAGTATAAAAAGTGGGCCCAAAAATAGGTCCCAAATGAATAAAGAATAAAGGAAATTTTATAGTATTCTGGCCCTTATATCCCCCTACTTTATTCCTTGTCGACCTTTTCATCGAGATGTCTAGGTCTCGGAGTTTTAGGTCATAAAATATTTACAATATTTTATTCTTTTTCTTCTATTTTATTTATTCTATTAATTTGGCTTTAAAAACTGTATTTTACACACTATTTACACGCACATGCGTGAATGCTATAATGCGGGAATTAAGGGTATTTACAAGCATTTGCCAGGATTTTTGAGGCCAAAATGATAGAATAAAGATGATGAATTGTGGATTCATCATCACCTCAGAGCCTTGACGGAGCTGGAGCTCTTCTCACTCGTAGATTGGCGGATGAGGAAAAATGAGGGAGGAGAAGAGAATAAAAAGAAGAGGAGGAGGAAGTTAGTAAAGAGGTGAAGAAAATGGAGTGGTGGAGAAAGTGACTTGGAGTGGGGAACAAGTTGGAGTAGAGAAGAAGTAAAAGGGGGAAATAAAATAAAATAAGTAAATTGTAGGCTACTAAAAATAATGAAGGGAAAAGAAACAAAATAAATAAATAAATAGAAATAATAAAATAGTAAAATAATAATAAATAAAATAGTGATAAATAATTATTAAAATAAAATAAATTACGAATAAAAAATAGGGCCACACGTGGCGGCTCCAGGAGCTACCATGTGTCGCACCTAGAAAAATCAAAAATTAAATGTAAAGAAAATCAAAACGAAATAACAAAAGGAGTGAAAACAAAAAGTGGTCAACATGAAAGTTACTCGTCTCGACGAGAACTACAACTTTCATGGAGGATCGAAAATCAAAAGAAGTCATATGTACAAAGAGTATTTTTGGGTGGTACCTTATAGATATAAAAGACCGCATTTTTATCTTTTGCAGATTTTTTGTTATTTTTAAATAAGAGAAAAATCAAAATATAAATAATGAAAAATATGAAAAGGATATTTACAATTTAATCTATTTTGTTGTATTTTTAATAGTTAAAAAAATAAAAGGATAAAATAAAGGGCAAAAAGGTCAATATGTATAATATATGATAGGGATTTTTACCTAGCAGACCATATAAACTTTGCCAATTACCTCTACGACCTTTGAAACAACCTAATTCCCCCCTTCACCCCGTAAACTTGCCAACTCTTACCCTATGAACCCTCCGGATAATTTGTTTGAACCTCGTGGGGGTTCTTGGGTAATTTACAGAGTCGATGGGGTAATTACATTTTGCAAAAGGTCGTAGAGGTAATTTAAAAGTTTAGAGGGTCTATTAGGTAAAAATCCCTATATAATGGGGGCCCAAAACCCAAGATTCACATACAAACTCTGAATTTAATGAAATTAGTCTTGTTTTGAAGGTCTTTGAATGTATATTACTTTAAAAGCGAGTAGACCTAAATCGGAAATTGTATGAGAGAGTTATGAGCTTTTTAAGGTTAATAGTTTCAAACTTGGATTTGGGTTTTATTGGTCAATTTTACAAGTTAGTATTTTTTTGATATTTTTCCTTAATTAGTGTTAGTAATATATACGCTATAGAGTTGATTTTATTGGATTTGGAGTTAGTATAAAATAGATACAAATAGGTGAATTTTAGCTAATATACAGATGAATATTTACACATGAATTGGGCTTCTTATTTAATGCCAATATGATGCTAAAATACAGATATTATTTACACATGCATGAATGTCAATTATGCAATATAAGTGATGAAATGCAACTAATTACTCGAGAACAAAGCTCTATTTTCTACTTTTAAAGTGATGAATCGTAGATTCATCAACCCCCTTTACTTAAACCTTGCTCGTCCTCGAGCAACTAAAATGAAATACAAAAATGAAATGATTTTGGGTTCCATACCAAGTTCATGAACAAAAGGTAAAAATGGAGCTTGACTTGACCTTTGAATTAATAATGAGACGGAACCTTATTGGGAATTGAATTTAAGGCCTACAAGACTTTAAGTTCCACAAGTCTTCTATTCAAATCGCCTCACAGTCAGGTCAAAATAAATCTTCATACGCAAATTCTGATGACTATGAATCTTACTTGTACTGTGTAAGTGAAATATAGCTCTCCACATCAGAAATGGCAAAGAACCAACCTCCTCTAACAATGCAACTCTAATTCCTCGGTCTAGAAACTCTTTCCTCGAGGAGTGGGATATTCCCTTCTAAGTTCAAGTGCAACGAGCTCAAGAAGAGGGGGTAGAGAGAAGAATGGATGATAACCAGTGTAGCTACCTATCCTATGATGCTTGACCGGTGTAGCCAAGTCATCCAGCTGCAAACTTTGAAGCTTTTTTTCCTAACCTTGTATATACACTCTGGCATGAATTTTACTTTTCAATCAGGCCTGTCCACTTTTGGAGATTCTGCATTTTTTCTTTTGACATATATACAAGGTGCAGCATGTACATAAGAACCTTTTCTTCTTGAGCAAGTAGAATATCCCTCTTTTGAATCTTTATTGCAACCCACAGCATCCCGTCCTTAGATGTCAACACCACTAGACTAGGTTGAGATGGACTACCCTCCCTAGAGGAGGATGGATGTTTCCACATGTGTGCTACTCCAAGCCAACGAATTATACCTCCTCGCCATCTCATCAATGAAGAGCTACGTGCATGGTTCTTGTCCAAGTTAGGTCACAGTCTAAAAGAATTGTGCATGTGTACAAAATATTCTACTTGGACTAATCAAGATGACACGTGAACATAGACTTGCGGACTCAATGAATCAAGTCACTCGACCTGAAAAAATCTTAACTCCAGATCCTATAAGGTTCCTCTGAAATTAGGTAGATTAAGGTCAAATCAAATCCATCCTCGACATCTATTCATAACTTGGTTCAGAACCCACCAACTTTTCACTTAGCATATGCTAAATATGCATATGAGATGTAGATGACATGCTATGTAGATGAATGAAGTGCAAGACACATTTTTTTAAATGCAAGGATGATATGCAAGAGTAAATAAAAAGCCTTTTTTTGTTTTTTTGTTGTTTATTTTTTTGTTATACCTCTTATTTTACGCAATTTTTTACAAAAGTATTATTTTACATGTATTTTTATTAAATTATACAGTATGCATACTATACAATTATACATGCATTTTACAAATTTTTTCACCAATTTTACCCATCACGTAATTATTGCATAATATATACAAAAATACATGAAAGTACAAGCTATGGGTAAAGTATATATGTAATATACATGCCCCCTATACTTAGTGTGTGCTATGTCCTCAGAGCACGAGAAGCGAGGAAAAAGACATAGCTCGTGCTAAGTGTAGGAGTGCCAAAATAACAAAATAAAAGTCGCTCCAGCCCCTATACTTAGGATCTTGCAGTCTAAGTATAGAAGAAGATCAAAAATGGGGCGGACAAGGTTAAGAGGGGAAATGGATGAGTATATATACATGATGGGCATCGGTCCCCCCTATACTTAGGCTCCGGTCATCCTAAGTCTAAGACAGGAGTGAGTGTGAGAACCGATGAGATATAGAGAATGTACAGAGAATCATGAAGAGACTCGGACCACTCTCCCCCTATACTTAGGATCTGGTCATCCTAAGTATATCCATAAAATGAAACGATATGGAGCTGGGGAGAGTGATTCGAATCACTAGGGAGGGAGGGAAAGAAAATAGGGAAAGAAAATATATACAAGGAGGAGTGGGAATATACAAGGATCAAGAAGGTTTGTGACATACCTTCTTGCAGGAGCGAGGAGGTGGGTAATATACATATGTGTCGCTATCGGAATCGTCCTCAGATGATAAATAGCGAGGTGTAGGGATCGTCCATTGAGGATCGACACATGGCTGCTTGCTGAAATAGGGCTTAAGAACAACCGAACTGAGATCACTCATATAAATCACCTCATCCGGACCGGATGAGGATTTCTCCGAAAATTCCTTCTCCAAAATGTTGAAGGAAACTTTCTTAGTCGGTTTTCTAGAACCTGAATCATTGAGAGGGACAGAAGAGTGACGCGTCTTGAAGGGTTCGAGGGAACACCTCGAGGAATCAATTCTCGACTTCCTCTCACTGGATAACCGACTAAAGGAATGAGCAACCGTGGTTTTTAGTGAGGTCAGTTCAGTTTTGGTTGTCTGCTTGGAAGGTCCAGGATGTAATGCGGTGCTGACAATGGGTTCCTCGTCAGACTAGTCACCATATAGATTGCAATATTCCTAAAGGATCAGCGCACATCTCGGGAAGTTGCTAGTGGTCTCAGTTGGCTTGGCATTATTAGGATCTTATGTTGGATCATCAAAATGGTCAAGGCAATCAGCAAAAGTCGTGTCCGACTCAATGATAGATTCGGGTCCTGAGTCCTCCTTAGAAGTTGTCACGGTGGTGGTGCAAGCAGTTGGTGAAGCAGAGATGTGGGGACTCTGAACCAACGGTCGTCCGGATTGTCGGTAACTCAGGTGTAGTAGAGAGACGGGACTCATCTATCTCTATGTGGTAACGACTGTCTACGGATATGCGGGACACCCTAGAGTAAAGTGTATCAAAGAATGGGTGAGGTCAGAGTGCTCCCAATAATATAAAATCGATTTCTCGAGTCTTGTAATCTATAGTCGCCTTAGCTGAGGCTAAGAATGGCTTCTTGAGAATATTAGGAGACCGGGTGGACTCTCCTCGATACTCAATGTCAATGACCATGAAGTCTACCTAGAGTAGAGCACTTTAGAAAGTAATGATGACTAAAATGGTTCCTCTCTCCCGTTTTATGGATCGATCAGCCAACTAAACGATCACTCCGGACTTTCTAAGTGATCCCAATTTGAGCTTGTCAAACACAGAGGTCGGGAGGATATTTATTGTTGAGTCATCATCGATTCTCACATGAATAAAAATGGTATCTTTGATTTCACACTCAACTCGGGGCAACCACTTCACTCTACAACTCTTGGTCTTTCCCCCCCACCACCAAGGAGGTGGCCATAGACAATATGTGTCCTTCTGTCCTTGTTTTCTTATTACCCGAACACTTGGGCATCAATTTACTCCTTACAAATCTGTTGAGGCCGGGGAAGTGATCTTTGGCCTTTATTAAGGGAAGATTAAAAACCAGTTCTTCATCGAGTGCTTCCCCTTAGGAAATGATCCAATTTTTTTAGGTCTTTTTCATTTTCAAATTTTATGAGATTTTCTGTTTGTTTAATTTTTTTGGTCTTGTTAAGATTTTCAATTTTTTGGTATTTTTGATGGACGAATGGTCAGACTGTGGATTGGAGGATAAGTGGTTAGTAGAAGAGGAAGGTAGAATAGACTCCAGCTGTACAAAGTGTGTGTTTTTCCTGGTGTTTGATTGGCCTTTAACATCAAATCCACTTATTTCCTTTTCCACTTTCATTCCCAAGCTGGCAGAAATTGAGTACAATATGTTGGTGACATCTCTGAACTTGGCACCAAATGATTCATTTTTCATGATAAGTCGAGAAATGTCATCCTCCAAAATGTTCTCATGACAAATCATGGGAGAAGTTTGTTCAGTTGGAGGATATTGTTGATAACTTGGGGTCTCATACATAACATACCTAGACTCTGGCATGTAATTCTGGGTTGAGTATGGATCATCTGTGTGGCAGATATTGGTCGGAGCCTCATGTAATGGAGTCAATGAACGGGAGACTGGTAAGTCTAACTCATGAGTCCAATCCTGTGAATGTGTAGGCTCTCTACATGGCTGGTATTAGGGCTGGTCAATGTAAGCTTGATCACTAAAGTTAATCAAGTCTGGGAAATCATGATGTGTAGTCCTCTCCATTCGGTGTGTTTGGTAGACCATATGATACCCTAAGGTCAAGTCAAGATGTGTATGTATGATTCGTTGACTTGTCCCATCATTCATGTGAAGAGGAAATGAAGTATGTGGGAGTTGGTAATTCTGCCAGTCATCTGTCTCAGCAGTGGCTTGCTCTTCCTACAGTTTGTTGATTCCAGCAAGCTCTCGAGAATAAGGACAGTCAGCCCAAGATGGAAGTGGATCCGGAGTGTTAGAATATGGAGTAGGCGAGAAATGTGAAGAAGTGGAGAAGTCAGTCGAAGTTCTGAATCCATAATCAGGTCGAGGTAGAACAGACCACGGGTAAGGATCTCACGTGGATGGTAGAGGATACATGGAAGAAGGAGAAGGCGAAAATGAAAGGTATATGGTCGAGGAGGAATGACCAGAGGTCTCAGGGTATGGGGACCAATATCTCGACATCTTGAAGAGCAAAGGATGAATGTAAGCATATCAAGGTAGAAAATGTGCAATTACACAGGATAACACACACAGACAGACAAAAAGACAAACGCAAGAGCAAACCCTTAGTTCACACTCAATACGGTGAAGGACCCGAAGGCGGGTCCGATTACTCTGGTTTATTTTTAGTGCGATTTTCAAGCAAATTAGCAAGGATTACGTGGCCTAAAGGGAAGTCGGCTTAAAGCCAGATGCATCTCCCATGTTTAACCTGTCGCCTAAGATCCAACTCCCTTCCTCTCTTCGCTCCTATCACAAGCCAAGAAAGTTCAAGGACCTTCTCCTATCTACCTACTAAAGTAGGCGGAGCCTAACAAGGCTTATAACTTACCCTGGAGGGTTACTAGCAACTTGTCACGGTGTACCCCTGCTTCACCCCTATCTACCTGCCGAAGCAGGCGGAGGCTACTTGGTGTTGGTCAGTTAAACCTCAAGTAGTTCAGCCTGTGATATTTGCTAGGATCGGGATATGTGATATGGAAGGTGGGAACTTTGGCTCTATCTTAGGGTGTTCACACACTCTCTTTACCCTCACTCAGCCTGAAATCAAGGTCGGGGTTACTCTCCCGCAAACAAGGGTTTATTTTAGTCAATTTTTTGGGTCCAATTCAATTAACAGTCCCGATTTTAAAGATTGGTTGTCACTTTAGTTAATCCGCACAAGCAATCACGTCTATCGTACAGTCCCAATTCCTTTATCCTAAGTTAGAAAACTGAGATAGAGATCGAAAAAAGCCGATGCAATCGAGAAAGCGTTGATGAATGCTTGAGTAAGAAGACTTACAGTGCATCCAGCTCTCTACAGTGTGGGATGCAATACTGAATTGAAATTTTACATTATACGGAATGCAAGCGAGAAACCGTTCCTAGACAGGTAGTTCTATTAGCGAGTGATGAACAAATTAATTTGGACTAATAGATCTACAGTCTAAGTGCATCTCGTTAAATGTGATGTGTAGTCCTATAAAGCACGAGCACAAGTCAAAAAATTTTGCTCTGAGAGCCGCGATTACAAGTCCTAGTCTACATCAATAAACCACACAACACCGAGAGTTTTTTTATTCGGTTACACATGCGAAAACCCAAACGGGAACTGTTGTAAATATGCAATTATTACAAGTTAATGAAAACTAAAATCTCTCGTCAAAAATCTCCTTGGCGTCTCAGTAAGAGACTTGATCCACGAATCGTCGGCCTCTGATGCTCTTCGAGATGCGTCGAATTCAAGAAAGATGCTCCAAGTCCACCGGGCCCTCGCAAAAAAAGATGGAATTTTAGGTCAGAGAGAGACAAAAGAGGAAAAAATAAGCAGAGAAATAATTGGGGAAAAATGGAATAATTACAAATGGGTTCGGGGGTTAGACTACCCGAACGAATGGAAAACTAAAACCTAATTTTCTAAAGTGATCCTAAGATGTTTGCCTACCCGGCAACAGTGCCATTTGATAAATCTGCTAAATCGCCCTGTTGATTTAAATGTATGTGTCGATTTTTGTTGTAGTCGAGCAATCAAGATCGATAAAAAAATAACCACACGAATTGACGAATTAAATAATGTACGGTTTGAAGTATTTTTAACCTGGGCAAACTCCAGGGTCGACTCAAGGAGGCAAAGGAACAACTTTAGATCGAATTAGAGGAATTAGCTCACAGTTTTCTAAGCGGATTTTTTTTGTAAATTTTTACGCAATAAAAATGCAAATGCACAAATGCGATTGAACCAGGTTATCAAGAAAACAATCCACTTAGCCAATTTTAATATTAATGCAAAATCAATCTAATTCAGCCAACTTACATTTTTTTCTGGAAACCTAATCCAATAATGAATGCAAAATGTATTTTTTTGGAATTTTTGGGGTTAAAAATGCAACAATGAAAAATGCAAACTTTTTTGACATTTTTCTGCAATTTTTCATGCAAATGAAGTGTAAAAATTATGAAAAATTTATTGAAAATGAAATATGATGAAAAGAAGCTACATTAAGTTTTTTGGAATTTTTTGACAATATATAAATTTTATGAATTTTTTTTACTAAAAACAGAGTGATTGTGAGTATTTTATTTTTAATAAATCCACGAAATAAATTTATCCATAGAACGATTTATCTCAAATAGATATTTTAATGATCAATCCAAGAGACTTAAAATTTCACAAAAATGGTATTCATGGATTTAACAAGAAATTAATTATAGAAATCACTCAACTATTTATTTTATATACAAGACATCTCCATTTGCGACGAAATCTGGATTGTAATTAAAACACAACTAGAGGCATCAAATATAATTTTTTCACAATTTTTTGACAATATTTAGTTATGTGCGAATTTCAGCGTAAAAATGGGTAAAATATCATTGAATTTCAAACTCTGATTTTTAGTAAATTATTATATGCTCACAAAAATACAAATAAATATAAAAAATGTACATAATTAATTTCTCAACAAGATGCTAGTTTTGTATAAAAATTGATATGAAATGAATGTCCAAATTCTAATGCACAGTCAGGGGTGTACTTGCAATACAAAAATAGAAATGAATGAACTGAAATATGCCTAACGGCACTTTTGCAATTAAATCAACTTGTGGGAAACAAATTGCAATTTTCACAACTAAAAGAATACTAATAATAATAACTTTTGAAGAAGACGTGGGTTTCCAAAACCCACGCTGCCCTAGCGTACAACCACGCGAAGGAAGGTGGTGCGACCTAAAGCGGTGCCAAGCACCTCGACGATGGTGGCGAGCGGGGGTCGGTCGCCTGACGGAGGTGCACACATGGGTGCGGAGCAGGTGTCGACACACAAGGAAGGCTCCTGGAGCGGGCGGCTACTGTTGGCACTAGTTGGGCTGGCGACTGCACGGAGCGGCCAGGGGAGGAACAACAGCGCAGGGGCCGGAGAACCGACCTGCAGGGGGTGAGGAGTGGCCTGGATGGCAAGGGCAAGGGGCCTCATGTGGGGTGGTCACGACGCTAGAGCCGCTTCCAGCTGGTGGAGGTGGGTGCGCGCAGCGGTCGGCTACGGGCGGACGAGGTCACACGAGCACATGTTGTTGCTGCTGGGCGGAGCAGCGTGCGACCTGCGGCTATGCACGGTGGTGGCAGAGCGGGGGCAAGGCCGTGCGACTAGCCACTTGATGGCCAAGTGTGGAGAAGACGAAGGTCGGCGACCGCGGCTGGATCGGCTCGCCAAGGGCGGCGAGGAGAGAAGGGGGCTGTGACTGCTCCCGTTTCTTATTTCTTTTGATTTTTTTTTTAATTTTTTTCTTGTAGACAGGAAATAAAATGCAATGAAGAGGTGGTGTGTGTGTGATGGTTGTGATTTGTTGAACAAGTTAATGGTGAAAATGTAATGAAGAACAAGATAAAGAAATAATGTTAGATAAAAAAATGACGAAGTGAAGATGGAGAGATACTTACCTATGGTGGTTTCGCCTGAAGGTGGGGCTGCGATGAGCGGCTCCTGTCATGGCCTCTATCTGATTCGGCGAAAAATCGAAGAAGTTAGGCAATCCCCTTGTGGAGGGATGCTACGCATACAATGCTCGTGGATCTCGCCTAGACTCGTCGTCACTCAACACCAATGGACGAGCTGTCACCTCAGAGCCTTGACGGAGCTGGAGCTCTTCTCACTCGTAGAATGGCGGATGGGGGAAAATGAGGGAGGAGAAGAGAATAAAAAGAAGAGGAGGAGGAAGTTAGAAAAGTTGTGGAGAAAATGGAGTGATGGAGAAAGTGACTTGGAGTGGGGAACAAGTTGGAGTAGAGAAGAAGTAAAAGGGGGGAAAATAAAATAAAATAAATAAAGTAAATAGTAGGATACTAAAAATAATGAAGGGAAAAGAAGTAAAATAAATAAATAAATAAATATAAAATAATTATAAATAAAATTAAAATAAATAATTAGTAAAATAAAATAACTTACGAAATTAATAAATTAATAAAAAAATGGGGTGACACATGGCAACTCCAGCAGCGGCCATGCGTCGCACCAAGAAAAATAAAAAATTAAATGTAAAGAAAATCAAAACGAAATAACAAAAGAAGTTAAATCAAAAAGTGGTCAACATAAAAGTTGCTTGTCTTGATGAGATCTACAAATTTCGTGAAGGATCGAAAATCAAAAGAAGTTATATGTACAAAGTGTATTTTTGAGTCGTACCTTATAGATATAAAACACCACATTTTTATCTTTTACATATTTTTTTGTTATTTTTAAATAAGAGAAAAATCAAAATAAACATAGAGAAAATATGAAAAGGATATTTACAATTTAATCTATTTTTTTGGATTTTTAATAATTAAGAAAATAAAAGGATAAAATAAAGGGCAAAAAGGTCAATATGTACAATATACAATAGGAGCCCAAAACCCAAGTTTCACATACGAACTCCATTTTTATGTAATTAGTCTTGTTTTGAAGGTATTTGAATGTATATTACTTTAAAAGTGAGCAGACCTAAATCGGACAATGTATGAGAGAGTTATGTGCATTTTAAGGTTCATAGTTTCAAACTTGGATTTGGGTTTTATTGGTCAATTTTACAAGTTAGTATTTTTTTTCATATTTTTCCTTAATTAGTGTTAGCAAAATATACACTATAGAGTTAATATAAAATATATACAAACAGGTGAATTTTATCTAATACACATATGAATATTTACACATGAATTGTGCATCTTATTTAATGCTAATATGAATGCTAAAATTCAGATATTATTTACACATGCATGAATGCTAATTATGCAACATAAGTGATGAAACACAACTAATTTCTCGAGAACAAAGCTCTATTTTCAACTTTTAGAGTGATGAATCACAAATTCATCAGTCATTAGCTGTCGTGTTAAGTATGTGAATTGGGGGGTTTGACTTCTGATCTTGTTTGCTTTCTAGTTCTCATTCGCATTTCATCCCTATATCACGATGATGGGAAGGAGATACCTTAGGCTTCCTTTAACAGCACCGCTCTCGAGCACTCCTACCCATTCATCTAGGGCAGTTTTGGAGAGCCCAGATCCTGTTTCCGAACCTGAGTTCGCTACAACCCTATTCCCCCTCGACAACCCTTCTTCCACCAGTCCTGATGTGCCCGAGCAGAGGCCAGCACATAATTATGTTCACTTGACGGCACCTGAGTTGGGGTCTTTTGCCTTTGCAAAGACCCGCGAGATGGCCAGCAGCGACGGACGCATCGATGAGCAGCCCCAGGGTTCTATGTATGTTCTCGATCAGGGTGCCATCAACAACACACTCCTAGCCTGGAGACGATGCAGAGGCAGATTAAATATCAGGGAGCCTTTATGGCAGAGGTGCACCGTGAGTTAACGCGGATGCGAGACGACAGAGGATAGCTGCAGTGACCAGACGGTGTAGACATTCCTACACCTGGAGGAGGAGCAGACATGCACCCGAAGGATCAGCCAGAGCCAGTTAGACAGCCACAACTGATGAGGCAGTTGCACAACCCTGGTGCAACCCTCACCCATCTTTGGATCCAGCTCCTTGAGATTCTGGGTGACTTCAAGCTCAGCCCCCAGACTATCCAGTTACTGTCCAAGTTCCATGGGCTAGCCACCGAGGAGCCATATCTGCACTTGCAAGAATTCAAGATGATCTGAAGCACTGTCCACGACAGATTCGTGGATGAGGACACCATCAAAATGATAGCATTCCCTTTCTCCCTGGTCGATAGAGCAGCCTACTAGCTGAAGCATTTAGGGAGATATGTTACCACTTGGGAGCAGCTCCGAATCGAGTACTTGAACAATTACTATCCACTCGACCAGACCAATGCAACTCGAGCTCTGATCAACAACTTCACGATGATCCCCCATGAGCAGTTCCATGAGGTATGGGATCTATTTCGCGAGCTCATCAACCGGTGTCCACACCATGAGATTTCCAAGCCCAACTTAGTGCAGATTTTCTTTCGTGGGCTGACACTGAAGCTGCAGGGGCTTGTCAATGCCTCATGTGGAGGATCCTATTCACGAAGGATAAGGACCAGGTCTGGCCCAACTATGAGGAGATGGTCGAAAATTATACAGTGATGTCCCAGACCCGAGCCCACACATAAGGGAAGACCCATCCACAGGTTATGTCCTATCATAGGATAGCATGGGCTTATGTAGGTCCATCTACTTCATCAGCAACAGCACATGCAGAGTCGTCGGCAACTGACATGGGTATCATTAGCGAGAAGTTGGACCACATAGAGATTATCGAGAAGAAGCAGTGCCAGAGCACGATGCAGATCGACTAGTTGGCACAGACTCTTAGTGACATGAAGACCCAGATCTTTTGTCTCCAGAAGGCACAGATGGCTTCTCAGCCCCATCTCATGTCACGGGTTGATCACAGGAGCAGCAGTTCTTCCCAGCCATCTGCCCAGTACCGCCAGGTTAACCACATCCAGGCAGAGCTGGTTCAGTATTGCCCCAGTACTCTCAGCCACCGCCATCTCAGGACACTCAGATGGTGGTGTATTAGCACGATCAACCCCTGGCAGTTCTTCCTCCCTCCCCTTACGGGCAGGAGCCGTTGATGGAAGTCAACGGGATTTGGTATGACTGGCAGCAGCTCAGAATTTGCCGAGATCATCCCGGATTCAGGTGGTCTACTTGAGGCACCTCATCCCAGCACCAGCCTCCATCTCAGGGCGGATTGAGCAGCCAACCTCAGTAGCAGTAGACTCGGTACTCCCACCAGCCACAATATTACCAGTTAGGTCCTCGCCCCTACCAGCAGGGACAACAGTGGAGGCAGCAGCAGCAGCCTCAAAAGTTCACTCAGCCACCCCCTCACCAGTACTAGATCCAGCCTCATTTTCAGCGAGGCAACCCGTCTGGTTCTCATAGACCAGCCTATGAGAACCCATCCCTTGACGATCTAGCCCGCCTTCTCTCAGACCAGCAGCCATCTTCCAGGCGAGAGATGCATGAGTTCAGGCAGGAGATGAGGGACATAATAAAGGGCAAAGCCTTCATGCCCGCTCAGATCAAGCCCAATCTGAATAACCTGAAGAGGAAGTCTGAGCAGGTACAGTTCACAGAGACCACCACTCCTAGTGACTCCTTGGGTGATATTTCTTCCTATATATTTGATGCTTATTTTGTGATACTTAGGAGCGCTAGGATGCCAACATCGGCGCCTCATCTGGGCGATGACCACATGATGATCCAAGAGCACCAGACGAGGAAGATAGCGGAGCTGATGCTGCTGATGATGTTGATAACAGTGGTGCTTACGCCACCAAGGACGTTGATCTAGCCGACGGTACTGAGGTTGTCGATTCTCCAAATGTAGTTGGTGGTACTGATGCCACTGTTCTACCAGATGTTGAGCCAGAGCGCGATGCTGATGCCGCAAAGACAGACGCCGTGGGTGGTGTTGATGCCACCATTTCTATTC
Organism: Ottelia alismoides; assembly: GCA_037367405.1. Lineage (NCBI taxonomy): Eukaryota > Viridiplantae > Streptophyta > Magnoliopsida > Alismatales > Hydrocharitaceae > Ottelia > Ottelia alismoides. Next base: position 256,685 of record JAZKJV010005550.1, on the reverse strand, counting down.
CAGTTGCGTTTCCTCATGTTTTTGTATCTCAAGATAATATCAAAAAGACCAAAAAAATTAATAAAGGAAAGGTTTCTTTATCTACTTTGAGTCCATCTATGATTCATGCTGGTCTTCGTATGGGCTCCATTCCTTCACAGCAGCAGGAACTTATTCCTAGCCCTCTATCTGAGGAGGGCCCATCCATCCCCTTCCCTCAAGCACTCTGCTTGGCGAAGGGGAATAAAAAAGAAAATCCAAAAAAGAACTAGCAATTAGAATTCAGCTAGTAAATGATAGACATATTCCATATCCACCCAACTCTTCAGGATGCACTTTAGCACATCCCTCTCTTCTAGAAGAATCTGAGAGAGAAGACTACCATCCGCATGAAGAGAAGGAACCATCATGCTGAGTTCCATGTGCTCACACATGCCACATGATGCACGATCCAGAACCGTTTGCCAGCCAAGAGGTCAGATGCGGGTGCACCTTATGTCAGATGCCACATTCATGAGCAGTTGTTCGATCAGACTCTATTAGACATCGACTCTTCTATCAACCTACTTCCAGTAGCCTTACTCGACCGATTCGAGTTTGGCCCTCTTCGATAGAGAAGTACATTCCTTCAATTTGTTGATCAATATGTCAAGAGGTCGAAGGGGTTGTTGAAGGGCGTAGTCATCACAATTCAGGACTTGAAATTCCCCGTAGACCGTTGTTTTGGGCATGGAGATCTGATGACCTCGAAAATCCCGCGATCCGGCTTAAGGTGTAACTCAAGGTCGTTGCGACCCGAACCGCGGGGCTAAGTCAACAAGAAAAATCAAGACCACCAATATATAAAAATCAAACAAATCAGGTCAAATAGCGGTCTCACTATTTTATTTTACCTGGTATAGCTACTAGGGTCGAACACAAGGAACATGGAATGCGTGGGCTACGAAGTAGTCGGGAATCAAAAAAAATAAAATATTTTTGGTGGATTTTATATTTTTAATTTTTTTGTGATTTTCAAAATTAAGAAAAATGAATAAAGGAAACCAAAAAGGCACAAATCAACAATTATTTAACACACCAAAACAAGTCTGAAAATTGAAATAAAATATTTTTGGTTTTTATAAATATGCAAGTATTTTTGTAATTTTTCTTGGATTTTTCTGATTTTTAATTGATTTTATAAAAATAAAACAAGGACAAAAATACAAGCTACTGTGTAGCCAGAATCTAAAGGTTATTTAAAAATATCCAAATAGCCTATAAAATTCCAGCAACAATTTCATTGTAAAGTAGAAATAAAAAGCTAACTAAAGAAAATGAAATTGCATTTTTTTATTTTTTAAGAATTTTTAGTGATTTTTCTAAGTTTTTGTGTTTTTTAATTTTTATGGTTTTTATAATCCAAAAGCAACAAAAATTTGACAGAAGTGAAAATACAACAAAATAAAATTCAATATTTTTTTTTGGATTTTTTAGATGTTTTTAGTATTTTTAGTTGATTTTTAAAACAGGAAAGAAGCAAATTTTAATGTTTTTGAATTTTTAAAAATAGAAAATGAAAACAAAAATGGCCCAAAAATTCATGAAAATTTTTACACAGTGACATGAGCAACGTGTCCAAATTTCATGAAATTTGGGTGAGATTTGATATTTATTTCAACCAATCAAAACCATACAGCACACCGAGACTCAATTGCAATGAAAGTATGTTCCCTGGACTAAAGAATAACATGCTCGAAATGTATAGGGGGCCTTCTGCAATTTTCGCACAAATTAACACACATGTCCCAAAATAGCATGCAAAGGGGTATAAATGTAAATAAGGAAACTAACGATTCAATTTATAACATCCACTAAACCCAAGGGCATACATGCAAATGTTCCAGAAAAACACGTGACGATGCACATGCAACCATACAAGAAGGACTAAAAAGCAAATATAAAAAAACTACAGGGGCATCTATGCAAAATGGTCCACAATGCTATATTAATTTTACAGATTAAACGACAAATAAAATAAAGACATGGTAAAGGGAGCAAATTACCCAGACTGGGCGTGCGGCTCACGTGGGGTAACAGTGGCTGGCGTTGATTGGCTGGAAGTGAGCAGTCCTGACGAAGGCACCTGGCGAATCCAATGGCTCTGCCGAACGGGCGCATGTAGGGGTTACGTGGCCGTTAGATGTCAGATCTAACGGCCTGATAAGAGCAGGCGCTGGACGATCCAGATGCAATCTGGCGGGTGGCGTCGATCTGACGGTGGAGGAGGGTCCTGGATGAACACCCCCCTGGCGAAGGTTGCCGGAGAACTGAGGGAACTCCGGGCATCTGATGACTGATCAGGAAGAGAGGTTCGACTCGTTACGTTCCTCCACGTCGGGTGGCGATGGCGGATGGAGCATCTACCAGTCAGATCTCCGTGAAGGTGGTGGTGACCTGGGATGGCTCCAGCAAAGCTGGATGATGTGCTCTAGGGGGTCTCCACGCACAACGCGACCTGCGGGGTGAAAGCTCCTGCTTGGAGGTTGGCTCCGGCCAAGGTTATTGGATGAAAAACTAAGGGAAGCGACGAGGAATGGCGAGGGGAGGTTCTTACGATGGCGGAGGATGGAACATAACCTAATATTGGCTCGGATAGTCAAGATCGGGAAGGGTGCGTGGGAAGAATGACAGTGGACCAGGGAGTCGATCGGAACGGGCGGATGTGGTTGATGGAGCTCCGACCACTGGGTCGGAGCCGACGGAGGAACAAATGAAAGATCTGATATAATCGGAGCTAGGGATGAAGAGAGGTCTACTTGATGGTCCTAGAACGATCCTTAGCTCCAGGGGGTCACGTCGATGGGGGTCGTCGCCTCAACCACATTGCGGTAGGCAGGGAGGCTTGAACGCGGCGGAGGTCCGGCCATGTGCGTCGAGCGTCGGCTACAACCTCTCTCTTCGGCCACCAAAGGATGCTTCCGAAAGCTATCACCAAGGGGAAACTCTTTAGGGCAAAAGGAGGGCTTGCGGCGCGAGCTACTGAGATGGGGATCGAAATGAAGGATTTATAGCTCTTCCCAGGAGGCGATGAAGAACGGGCATGGGCACACGAACCGAGGTCGATCTGACCTTCCCTAGGGATCCGCGAGGGTCGTGGATCCAAGGGGAAGGATCGGGCGAAGAAGTCGGGGCGAAAGGGCCATGATCCGATTGGGAAAAATCTAAGAAAAGGGGGTGCGAGTCGGATCCGGGCGCTGACTAGTCCGGGAGGAGGAGTTGACCGGGGGTTACCAACCCCTCTGGACCAATTAGGAATAAGGAAAAAGAAAAGATTTGTAAATTAAATAAAAAATAGAAAACGATCTTATTTTAAAATATTTACGAAAAAATGTTTATTTATTTTTAAACAAACTTTTAGTGATTTTTATTTATTTTTATGAGAATAAATTATGCTATATACATTATATTATATACAAGTATAAAATACCTATGTATTTTATATTATTATTATTTTTTATTTTTGTTCAAATACTCTATTTTTTTATTTAATTTTTTTAGAACATAAATTTTGGAGTATACAACAATTTTTATTTTATTTTTATTGATTATTTACAAGGGTGAAATAAATAGATATATTATTCCCATATACACGTGCTATGTACAAGGTGATAGAGAGAGGATTTTTTTGGTCTTATTTTTTCTAATTTCTATTTTTTTAGAAATATATACAACGGGTTAGAAACTCATTTTTATTTTTATTTTTATTAAAATAAAATATATACATAAAGAAGGAATATATACAAGGCTGAATGACCCAATCTGTCTACTTGTTTTATTTGGCGATCAGGCCCATATTGGGCCCTCTCTTGGGTTTAGGTCACTCAATATTTATTCTAAATATTTCCTTCTTTTTCTTTATTCTTTCTCTTTTATTTTTGCACAAAAACATGCTAATTATTGATATTTACAAAAGGCATGCTTATTGGTAATTTATTGTATTTACAACTATATGCATGGTATTTTGCCAAGATAAATAGCTAAAATAAAAGAATAAAGAGTGATGAATGAGTATTCATCACCCCCCTATACTTTACTTTTGCTAGTCCCTTAGCAAACACTTATTGAAAAAGAAGTGAAATGAAAAAGGAAAAGAAAACGAAGGGAAGAAGATGAATCAATGCTGATTATTAAACTTGTCTTCATTAAATTGAAGTATGGAGCTTAGTCAGATCTTTGGATTATTAATTTATCAGAACATTATTTGGACTTAGGTTTAAAACTCAACAGCCTCTAAGTTCCACCAATCTATAGTCAAGAGTCCTCAACAATCCAGATAAAACAAGTCTACATACACAAACCCTGATGACTATGAAACTTTTCTTGTACGGTGTAAGTGCTATATAGCTCTCCACCTCAGAAATAGTAAAGTGACAACCTCCCTCAACAAGGTAACTCTAATACCCTAGTCTGGCAACGCTTTCCTCGAGGAGAAGGGTATTCCCTTCTAAGTTCAAGTTCAACCGGCTCAAGAAGAGGAGGAAGAAGAGAATAAACCATGGCCAGTGTAGCCATGTATCCTTGGGACCTCAACCAGTGTAGCTAAGTCTCCCTGCTGCAAGCTTCATGAGATGGGCATGTGTAACATAAGCTTTGCTTTATTTGACTATATACACTTTGGTGGGTATTTCATTTTCTATCAGACCCACCACTTTTTTGGAGTTCTTTTCTTTTTATGTGCATATGTACAACATATCTACATGGTGCAGCATATATACATAAGGAGTTTTTCCTCTTGAGCCAGTAGACTATACCTCTTTTGAAGCTTTATTGCAACCCATAACTCATGTCTTTTGACCTCACTGCTACCAGACCAAGTTGAGACGCACTTCCGTCACTAAAAGAAGAAGAGAGGTTCTGCCTAGAAGTACTACCCTCATATGCTACCCCAACTCAAAGAAGAATGCATCCTCACCACCTCATCCGTAGAGAGCTAGGTGTAAAGTGCTGGTCCAAGTAAAGCCATTGTCTGTGAGAGTCATGTGTGTGTTGTTAAGTGTTCTACTTTGGCTCATCAAGATGACATATGATCATAGACTTGTGGACTCAAAGAATTAAGTCACCATGGACCTGAAAAGTATCAACCCTAAGCCCTATAAGATTCCTCTTAGAAATTAGGTGGATTAAGATCTTAACCAAGCTCCATTTTTCAATTTAATTCCAGTCTAGTTTAAATTTCAACTATGATTCAGAAAAACTATACAAGTATTTACAAAGATGGAATTTTTACTAATTTTTGAAAATGTGCAAAATTTTTGATAAATATTTGAAAACATGGATGTATGCATGAATGCAGAAGCTTCACAAAATATTTACACACATTTACAAAAGGGTTTTTACAAACTTTTTGTTTTTCAAACATTTTGTAAAAATTTTGTACTATATACATAATTTTGATATCAAAATATTTACAAACTAATTACACAAGACATTTTTACAAACATTTTTATAAAAATAATTTTAAAAATAGCTATGTATGTCCAATAAAGGATTTTAATTTTTATGGGTTTTTAAGGGTTTTAGCCATTTTATTTATTAACACACTCACACAAAGTACGAGTTATGGCTAAATTATATATGAAATATATACGACACCCCCTATACTTAGCTCGAACGATGTCCATAGAATGAATCAAGAGCGATGAAGAAGACATAACTCGTGCTTAGTATAGGGAAGTGGAAAGAAAACCTATTCTATAAAGACGAATGAAAGAATAGAAATGAAAATGCTCTCAGGATTTCGCCCTATACATAGGATCAAGTAATCCTAAGTATATCAGGCTGTACACAAAGGGAAATCCAAGTGGAAGAATGTACAGGATTACCTCCCCTATACTTAGTGTGAAATATCCCTATGTATATGCAGCAAAACAGAGGTAGAAAAGAATCAAAAGGAAATCAAAAGTCCCACACCCCCCTATACTTAGGGTAAAGTACACCCTAAGTATAGCATAATCAAAGATGCAAATGGGGTGTTGGACTAAAGAATAGTGTGATATGGACATCTGGATCTATACAAGGCGGGAGAACAGTGATAATCAGGCGTGAGATGCAGTAGATGTGAGTCAAGAGACCACATCTCACGCGAAATGAATAGGGACGACGTCAACGACAAGTGGCTCATGATCTAGATATGGTTTGAGCCGCCGCCCGTTAACAGGAAAGGTAGACTCAGATGACAACTCAGATATGTCGATGCTTCCGTTGTCGTGTACCTTTCGGACCAGATAGGGTCCCTTCCATTTGCTCTGCAACTTCCTTGGAAATAATCGAAGCCTGGCATCGAACAACCATACTCTTTGTCCTGTCTCAAACTACTTGTGGCTGATATGAGAATCATGCCACTCCTTCACTCTCTCCTTATACTGTAGGCTGCTCAAAAAGGCTGCATCTCTAAGCTCCTCCAGGGTTGCCAACTCTGCCCTCCTCTGATCTCCTATACTCATTGGATCTAGAAGTATATCTGTGACTACCCAAAGTGACCTATGTCTCAGCTCAACAGGTAAATGGCAGGGCTTGCCATAAATGAGGCGAAAGGGAGATGTACCCAAAGGAGTCTTGAAGGACGTCCTATATGCCCACAAGACTGTGTCCAAGACCAATCCTTTCGGTTAGGGCGGACGTCCTTCAGCAAGACCATTGGTCTAAGGATGATACTGTGTGGCTACTCGATGGTCAATGTTGAACTCGCTAGCAATGGCCTTTAACTTGTCGTTGATGAAATGAGACCCCCTGTCAGATATCAAAACTCTAGGTACCCCCGAGCTGTGAAATGATATTCTTCCTCAAAAATCGGCATACATTCCTAGCATCTGCGGTTCGAGTGGGGATGGCCTCAACTCAACGACTAACATAATCCACGACCAACAGAATGTACTCGAATCCCTGACTCTTAGGGAATGGACCCATGAAATCGATGCTCCATGCGTCAAAAACCTCATAGAAGTGAATGGGCTGCATCGGCATCATATCACGCTGTCCACAAGTGCCCATCCTCTGACAGTCAGTACACCTCTTCACGAATTCATCAGAATCCTTGAAGAGGGTAGGGCATCATAGGCCGGATTGGAGCACTTTCTGTACCGTTCTCCTCCCAGAATGATGTCCTCCTGACTCAAGCCTATGGCAGTAAGTGAGGACGCTATGGTGCTCCTCTTGAGGAATGCACTGATGCCAGATGCTATCCCCTCCTTCATGATAAAGGACGGGATCCTCCCAATGGTAGAACTTGTCCTTTGCGAGGAAGGTCTCAAGTCGCTGACTGGGCCAACCTTGTGGAACTTTCTTGGCAACAAGATAGTTCACAATGTCGACGTACCAAGGGAGAGAGGCGATAGCAAGGATCACCTCATCTGGGAAGGTCTTTGAAATAGGCTCAATATGCTCAGAATCCTCAAGATGCTCTAATCGGGAGAGATGATCCGCCACCACATTATTGACTCCAGGCTTATACTTAATCTCTTTATCAAACTCTTGGAGTAGAAGGATCCATCTGGTCAATCTAGCTTCGGCATCCTTCTTTGCCATGCGGTACCTGACGGCAGTGTGATCAGTAAAAATGGTCACCTTAGATCAAATGATGTATGATCTAAACTTATCTAGGGCAAACACTACGGCTAGCATCTCCTTCTCAGTGATGGTGTAGTTCCGCTGAGCGGCATCTAAAGTCCGGCTAGCGTAGTGTATGGAAAATAGTACTCCATCCCTCCTCTGTCCTAGCACGGCCCCTACGGAAAAATCGGAGGCATCCATCATGATCTCGAATGGGAGAGACCAATCAGGCGACTGGAGGACAGGAGCCTCTACAACTAGACTCTTGAGAGTCTCAAATGACGCTAGACACTTATCATCCACAATGAACTCGATATCTTTCGTCAGCAAATCAGTCAACGGCCAGGCAATCCTGTTGAAATCATGAATGAATCGTCGGTAGAAATCGATGTGCCCCAGAAATGACCGTAATTGTCGCAAGTTGGACAGTGGACTGAGTTTCCTAATGATATCTACCTTGGCCGGATCAACCTCCATGCCCTTGTTGGAGATGATATGGCCAAGCACCATCCCTTGAGTCACCATGAAGTGACTCTTCTCCCAAGAAAGTACAAGATGGACCTCATTGCATCGCTGAAGGACGCAGTCTAGGCAGTCAAGACAAGCATCAAACCCATCGCCATAGACCGAAAAGTCATCCATGAAGACCTCCAAGCACTCACCCATCATGTCCGAAAAGATGGACAACATGCACCTTTGGAATGTCGCCGGGGCGTTACATAGACCAAAGGGCATCCGTCTGAAAGCATATGTCCCAAAGGGACAGGTGAATGCAGTCTTGTCCTGGTCTTCGGGCGCAATGGTCATCTGATTGTATCTGGAGTACCCGTCCAAGAAGCAGTAGTAGCTCTTCCCGGCTAGCCTCTCTATAATCTGATCAATAAAAGGCAGCGGGAAATGATCATTCCTGGTGTCCTGGTTTAATCGTCTGTAGTCCACACAGACCCTCCAAGAAGTGGGTACCCAGGTAGCGATCTCCTCTCCAGACTCACTAACAACTGTGCTGATGCTAGTCTTCTTAGGCACCACATGTAACGGACTGACCCATTTGGAGTCGGAGATGGGGTAGATAAAATCGACACTCCACATTTCGAGATCTCCTTCATGACAACCTCTCGAAGGTTCTGGTTCAGCCGCCGCTAGAACTCACGTGACGGCTTCGCATCTTCTTCGAGATAGATATGGTGGGAGCACAGGGCCGGACTTATCCCCTGGAGATCGGTTACGCTCCATCCTATCGCCTTGCGGTTCTTTTCAAGAACCCCCATCAGACGAGATTCTTGCTCTCCAGTCAAATCCGCTGAGATAATGACCGGGTGCATCTCATGCTCACCTGCAAGGAAGCTATACTTCAGCGATGATAGCAAGGGCTTCAGCTCTGGACAATTGGGTGCTGGAGGATCTGGCCTCTGAAATGTCTGAGTGAATGCGACCAAATCTGCATGGGAGAATGAGAACTCTCGCTAAAAATCAGAATATGGTGAAGGCTGCTCTGTCGGTATCTCTCTGCTCTGAATGGGATCAGCCTCTACCCTAGATGCTGGCTCTGTGGACATCAGACAAGGAATCATATCATCAAACTCTGCCCAATCTATGTCTGACGTTGAGGGATCTGAATCTGTATCAAAAGAAGAAACTACCTCGCTATTGGGGACCGGCTCTACTGCCTGAAATGTATCTTGGACCAGGAATGTTCTCTCCAAGCTCTCCTCTACTGGAATCTATGCATCAACGGGATTGAAGGTGAGGGGATGGCTCGTGAAACTGGGTCTGCCCAAACTACCTCATCATCTATGATCACAAAATCACAATCCTAGTGGATGTCTCGCTCTGCCTCTGTCATCTGTTCTGAATCTGTAGGCAGGTCCGAGCAAGTTGAATCTCTGGCTCTAGTCTCCTCGATCGTCTCTATTTGTATACTCTCGCCCTCAACGCGAAAGTATACCTTCCCACTATCATGATTGGACACTGCCTTGGCTATGGACAAGAACGGGTGTCCTAAAATGATGGGGGTATCGGTCACAGACTCAAGGATCTCCATGTCCAACACAACGAAGTCCACGGGGAATTTCAGGCCCTGAATCGTGATGATAACGTCCTTTAACAACCCCTTCAGCCTCTTGACAGATCGATCAACAAATTGAATGACCGTCCTGCTCTGTTGGAGAGGGCCAAACTCGAATCGGTTGAATAAGGCTGCCGGAAGTAGGTTGATGGAAGAGTCGCTATCTAATCGAGTCCGATCGAACCTCTGCTCATGAAAGTGGCATCTGACAAAAGGGGCTCCTGCATCTGGCCTCTTGGCTGGTAGACGGTTCTGGATGGAGAAGCAAGTGGCGCGAGTGAGCACATGGATCTCTGACTAGTGATTCCTCCTCTTCCGCTGAATGGTAGTCCTGTCTCTGAGGTTCATCTAGAATAAGGGGATGTGCTCCAAGGCCTCCTGTAGAGTCAGCTGTATGTGAAATATGTCCATCATCTGTTGGCTAAACTCTAGCTGGTGTGACTTTTTAGGATTTTCTTTTTTAGGCCCCTTAGCCAAGCGGAGTGCTTGGGGAAAGGGGACGGCTGGGTCCTTCTCAGATGAAGGACTAGGATCGGGTCTATGCTGTTGTGGCAAAGTATAATCCATACATAAATCATCAGTAAACACATATGGACTCGTAAATGATAAACCCTTTCCATTATTCACAGAATCGTCCTGAGATACATGAACTGAATGAAAAGCAATAGGAGAAGAACTGGTGGCCTCAGTACCACCCTCGGCATCTGGAATAGCAGCATCAGTACCACGCTCTTGCTCAGCAACTCTGGTGGCATCAGTACCACCTCCTCCATCTGGTGAAGTGACGGTCTCTGTACAGTCAGCTGGATCAACATCCTTGGTGGTGTCAACACCACCGTCATCATCATGATCATGAGTGACATCAGCACCTCTCTCCTCCTCGTCTGGCACTCCTGAAGCTGCCTGTGGTAGTCGCTCAGACGAGGCGCTGCCTGCTGGCATCCTACCACTCCTAAGTGTAACAAAGTCAGCATCAAATATGTATGCAGTAATATCGCAAAGGGAATCACTAGGAGTGGTAACCTCTGTAAACTCTACCTGCTCAGACTTCCTCTTGAGGTTGTTCAGATATGGCTCAATCTGGGCAGGGATGGCGGCCTTCCCCTTCACAATCTCTCTCATCTCCCGGCAGAACTCGTCCATCTCCCATCAGAAAGTGGCCTACTACTCGGAGATGAGGCATGCTAGGTCGTCTAAGGTGGGGTTCTCATAGGCGGGCCCATGATCGGGTGTCCTCTCTAGTAGTGAGGCTGCTGCTGCTGGTGAGAGAGATAAGGGGGCTGAGACTGATACTGTTGAGGCTGTTGTGGCTGCCTCCAAGATTGTCCCTGCTGGTAGGGATGAGGACCATGCTGCTGGTAGGACCGGTGTGGCTGCTGCTGGTGTGGGAAATGGGGTTGCTCTCTTTGTTGGCCAACTGGCCACCCTGAACTGGAGGCTGCTACTGGGAACTGGTACCTCTGGTCGTCCAACAGAATCCGACATGGTCTCGTCGGATCCCAGGCTGGGGTCGGTCATACCATATACCGTTGACATCCATTAATGGCTCCTGCTCGTAGGTGGGTGGGGGGAGTACTGTCAGGGGTTGGCCAGGCTGATACACCACCATCTGGTTGTCCTGAGATGGTGGCGACTGGATGTATTGCTGCTGCAACTACTGATACGGCTCCTCCTGAATGTGGTAGACTTGTCGGTAGTGAGCGGAGGGCTGGGTCAAGCTGCTGCTGCTGCTGCCTGGGTCTGCCCATGACTTGAGATGGGACTGAGAAGCCGTCTATGCCTCCTGAAGACACATGATCTCGGTCTTCAGGTCACTCAGCGTCTGTTCCATATAATCTATCTGTGACATGCCCTGGCACTGCTTCTTTATCAACTTGTTCTAGTCCAACTTCTCGTTGATAATACCCATGTCGACGGCTGTCGACTCTGCCTGTGCTGCTGCTACTGACGAAGTAGAAGGACTGGTATCGGCTCGTGCTATCCTCTGATAGGACACATCCTGTGAATGGGGCTTCCCCTGAGTGTATAAGCGGATCTGGGACATAACCGTGTAGTTCTCAGTCATCTCCTCATAGATGGCCCAAACCTGATCCTCATCCTTGGCGAAGTACGAGCCCCCACATGATGCATTCACTAACCCCTGCATCTCCGGTGTAAGTCCGCAGAAAAAGCTCTTAACAAGGTTGGGCTTCGAAATGTCATGATGGGGGCACCGGTCTGTAAGCTCCCTGAAGCGATCCCATGCCTCGTGAAACTACTCATTGGGGAGCATGGAGAAATTGTTGATCAGGGCCCTAGCTGCATTGGTCCGATCGAGTGTATAGTACTTGTTGAGATACTCGTTCCGGAGTTGTTCCCATGTAGTCACGAATCTCCCTAGATGCTTCATCCATTTGGCTGCTCTATTGACGAGGGAGAAAGGGAAAGCCATCATCTTGATGGTGTCCTCAACCACGCTACGATCGTGGATAGTGTTGCAGATCATCTCGAACTCCTGGAGATGAAGGTGTGTCTCCTTAGTGGAAAGTTTGTGGAAGCGAGGAAGGAGCTGAATAGTCTAAGGCGGGTACTTGAAGTCTCCCGCAATGGCTGGCAGAACAATCCATCTGTGTGTCAGAGTTGCACTAGGTTGTGCAACTCTCTCATCGGGCGCGCTGCTACCGGCTGAGTTGGCTGCTCCTCAGGCTGTTGGTCATCTGGTCCATTTCCTCCACCGGGTCTGCGCTGCTCTCTATCGACACACATCTGCTCCATCTCCTGGTGCATATCAACCATGAAAGCTCCCTGATCATGGATCTGTCTCTGCATTGTCTCTAAGGAAGCTAACAGGGTGTTGTTGATCGCACCCTGGTCCAACACATAAGTCTGCTCTCCTCGGGGACCATCGGTGCGCTCCTCGCTGCTGGCCATGGTCTCTGCAAAGGCAAAAGACCCAAACTCAGGTGCCGATAAATGAACTGGTTGCTGCTCTCTTTGATCGGGCACTAGCACCTCATTACTGGTAGTAGAAGGTTGGTCAAGGGGGAACAGGGCAGAATCAAACTCGGGTTTGGAGAGCGGGTCTCGGCTCTAGCGAATCAAACTAGATGAACGGGCCGGAGTGCTCGAAAGCGGTGCAGCCAGAGGCTGCCTAAGTGACCTCCGACCCATCATCTCGATCTGGTGAGTAAGGCATATGAGATCTGATTAGAAAACATGATTAGTCAAGCAAAACCCCAGATTCACCTACGCACGCAGAGCTGATGACCATGAAGGTTCGGTCTTTTATCTTGTCGTTTTTATTTAGGTGATAAGACAGTCTATCAGAGCGATTAAGCAAGCTGTTGGGAATCCAATGCCCCCAGGAGACTGTCTCGATCTCAAGCTAGATCTTTCCCAGCCAGTACAAGCTGTTGATCGTTTACCGGTTACCCGATCGGCTCGCTCTGTTAAGGATATCGCAATCGGCTTTACCAGAGACCGAAGCGATCCTCACTAGAGAACGACTAGCTCAAAACTAGTAGTCTGAAGAAGGGTCGGATATGGCTCTATCCTAGTGTGCGTGTCACTCTCTCGCCCATCCAAACCATACAATGAGGGGATTGCTCTCCCAATACAAAATTTTTGGTGAAGTGAATTTTAGGCCAAGTTTTCTTAAACAGTCCCAATTTTATGGTTTTGATTTTTTTTAGGTCTTTTTCAAAAACAAACAATGCCTAACAATTTTTTCAGTTCTCCTGATTTTTATTAAGTCCAAAAATAGGGGGAGAAGACGAAATAGCCGATGCGCGACTAAAAACGATGATGCATGCTGAGTAAGGGATGCGTACATGTCGCCAGCACTCTACATTCAAAATGATCCGCACATAATTGAAAGACAGAAATAAACCTAATCTAAATGATGCAGCAAGGAAATCGGCCTTAAGCAAAAATTTCTACACGTGAAGCTTAGTAGCTAACGGGTCAACGGGAGGGGTCGGGGTCCGGTCTCTGATGCCGATCGGTGTCTGCCATAACGGATCCTGCCAATGTTGTATACGACCTCTAGCGGCAGGTGACCCCTCGAGTGACCAGGTTAGCTTTTTATTAATGAATTAATTAAGGTCTAATTATTGAGTCTATAGGAACATGCAAGATAATTAAGGTTGGGCCCTAATTAGTTATGTCACAAGGCAATATAAATTCCTAAGCTAAGGCTAAATCCTCAAGAATCAAATAAAAAGAAAAAGCGATAAAACTAAAACCGACGAAAACCGCGGTGGGGTCCCCCGAGCACACCGGTGCTCGGTGAAACAGACCTCGAAAATCAGCAAGTCTTTGAGAGTGTCTCTGGTCCTGTATTATTACAACAATAAGAGTCTTGAATCAAAACTAATCTAACACTTCCAAACACTCTGCTTTCTTCTCTCGTAATCTCTTGTGGCTCTATACATAAAAGAGTCGCTTCCGAATCCCACGGGTTCGTCGGCTTCCCGAAGAAGCCGCCCTCGATCGTCAGGCCCTCGCAAGAAAATCAAACAAGATATGTGTCAATCGCAGATTATTATAATAATGAAAATGAAATAAAATAAAATGCAAAAATAAAAATAAAAATAAAAATAAACAAAAATAAAATAAAAAGAAATAAAAACAAACAAGAACAAAATAAAAAGAAAATAACTAAAAGAAAATCAAAGAAAATAAAAGAAAAAGAAAAGCCGTGAAACGAAAAGCTGACTTAAGCTGTGCTCCCCGGTAACGGCACCATTCTGATGACCTTGAAAATCCCGCAATCCGGGTTAAGGTGTAAATCAGGATCGTTGCAACCCGAACCGCGAGGCTAAGTCAACAAGAAAAATCAAGACCACCAATATATAAAAATCGAAAAAATCAGGTCAAATAGCAGTCTCGCTATTTTATTTTACCTGGTATAGCTACCAGGGACGAACACAAGGAGCACGGAATGTATAGGCTACGAAGTAGTCGGGAATCAAAAATAAAAGAAATAAAATATTTTTGTTGGATTTTTATATTTTTAATTTTTTTTGTGATTTTTAAAATTAAGAAAAACGAATAAAGGAAACCAAAAAGGCACAAACCAATAATTATTTAACACACCAAAACAAGTATGAAAATTGAAATAAAAATATTTTTGGTTTTTATAAATATGCAAGTGTTTTTATTAATTTTCTTGGATTTTTCTGATTTTTAGTTGATTTTATAAAAATAAAGCAAGGACAAAAATGCAAGCTACTATGCAGCCAGAATCTAAAGGTTATTTAAAAATATCCAAATATCCTATAAAATTCCAGCATCTATTTATTGTAAAGAAGAAATAAAAAGCTAACTAAAGAAACTAAAATTGCATTTTTTAAAAAAAAAAATTTAATGATTTTCTATGTTTTTTTAGTGTTTTTCAATTTTTATGGTTTTTATAAAATCCAAAAGCAACAAAAATTTGATAGAAGTGAAAATACAACAAAAGAAACACTCAATAATGTTTTTGGATTTTTTAGATGGTTTTTAGTATTTTTAGTTGATTTTTAAAACTGGATAAAAGCAATTTTAAGAATTTTTTAATTTTTTTAGAAAAGAAAATGAAAATAAAAAGGGCCCTAAAATTCACGAAAATTTTTACACAGTGGCAGGAGCCACATGTCCAAATTTCATGAAATTTGGGTGAGATTTGATATTTATTTCAACCAATCAAAACCATACAGCACACCGGGACTTAAATGCAATGAAAGTATGTTCCCTGGACTAAAGAATAACAAGCATGAAAAGTATATAGGGCCTTCTGCAATTTTCACACAAATTAACACACATGTCCTAAAATAGCACACATAGGGGTATACGTGTAAATAAGGAAACTAATGATTCAATTTATAACATCCACTAAACCTGATGGCAAACATACAAATGTTCCAAAAAAACAAGTGATGATGCACGTGCAACCATACAAGAAGGACTAAAAAGCAAATATCAAAAACTGTAGGGGCATCTATGCAAAATGGTCCGCAGTACTATATTTATTTTAAAGACTAAACGACAAATAAAATAAAGACAGGATAAAGGGAGCAAATTACCCAGGCTGGGCATGCGGCTCACGTGGGGTGACAGGTGGCTGGCGCTGATTGGCTGGAAGCGAGCGGTCCTAACGAAGGCACCTGGAGAATCCAACAGACTTGCTGAACGGGTGCACGTGGGAGGTACGAGGCCGTTAGATGTTAGAACTAACGACCTGACAAGAGCAGGCGCTGGACGGTCCAGATGTAATCTGGCAGGTGGTGTTGATCCTATGGTGGAGGAGGGTCCTGGATGAACACCCCCTGGCAAAGTTCATCGGAGAACTAAGGGAACTCCGGGCATCTGATGACCGATCAGGAAGAGAGGTTCGACTCACGACGCTCCTCTGCATCGGGTGGCGGTGGCAGATGGAGCATCCACCGGTCAGATCTTCGGGAAGGTGGTGGTGACCTTGGATGGCTCTGGTGAAGCTGGATGATGTGCTCTGGGGGGTCTCCACGCGCAACGCGACCTGCAGGGTGAAAGCTCCTGCTCGGAGGTTGGATCCAGCCAAGGTTATTGGATGAAAACTAAGGGAAGAGATGGGGAACGTTGAGGGGAGGTTCCGACGATGGTGGAGGATGGAACCTAGCCTAATCTTGGCTTGGATAGCCAAGATCGAGATGATCAAGGTGCGTGAGAAGAATGACAGTGGATCGGGGAGTCGATCGGAACGGGGGGATGTGGCTGATGGAGCTTCGACCACTAGGTCAGAGCCGGTGGAGGAACAAATGAAAGATCTGATATAATCGGAGCTTGGGATGAAGAGAGGTCTACCTGATGGTCCTAGAATGATCATTAGCTCTAGGGGGTCACGTCGATGGGGGTCGTCGCCTCAACCTCGCTGCGGCAGGCAGGGAGGCTCGAACGCGGTGGAGGTCTGGCCACATGCGTCGAGCGTCGGCTACAGCCTCTCTCTCCGGCCACCAAAGGATGCTTTCGAAAGCTGTTACCAAGGGGAAACTCTCTAGGGCAAAAGGAGGGCTTGCGGCGTGAGCTAATAAGCTGGGGATCGAAATGAAGGATTTATAGCTCTTCCCAGGAGGCGATGAAGAACATGCACGGGTACACAAACCGAGGTCGATCCGACCTTCCCTAGGGATCCACGAGGGTCGTGGATCCAAGGGGAAGGATCGAGCGAAGAAATCGGGGCGAAAGGGTCCATGATCCGATTGGGATAATATGAGAAAAGGGGTACAAGTCGTATCCGAGCGCTGACTGGTCCGGGAGAAAAAGAAAAGATTTGTAAATTAAATAAAATTAGAAAACGATTTTATTTAAAATATTTACAAAATGAAAACATTTATTTATTTTCAAATGGTTTTCATCTCTAGGCGGTGGTTTGAAACACCGCCAGTTAGAAGGGAGGTTAAGTTAGGAGTTACTATGTGTTTAGAGTGGTTTGGGGGGGATAGATGAAGGAATTGGTTGTGGAAGTTAGTTGGAGAGACGATTGGAGAAATTGGGTAATTTGGTGAAGTCAGCGGTTCCACCATTCGCACCCCTTGATGCTGATGCAGTTGGGAGGTTGAAGATGGTCGCTGGATTGCCAGATCAAGATTGAAGCGCCAAAAGTTGGACGCGGATATGTGGTTGAGATGCACCCCATCAGACGCATCATGTGGTCCAGAACAAGAACACGAGTGAGCGGCTAACGACCGTCTGATCAAAAGATCAGATGATCTACAATGTAGGAGGGTCGTGTAAAATGGCCAGTTAAGGTGGTAAAATATGATTGGAACTTGTGGCCCAATCAGAAATAGAAATGAATCAATTGAAGAGAAATATAAATAAAATATAAGAAAATGATTTAGAAAAAGTATTCATGAAAGAAGTTGTAGATCTCGATGAAGTCTACAACTATTATGTAGAATTCAAAGAGAGAATACATCATATAAATATAGAAATGTTTTTATAAGTATTTTAGTGTAAAAACTTAATTTTTCTATTTACTTATTTTTGTATTTTTGATTTATGTTTAATGTTAAATTAATTATCTACAATATTAATCTATTTTTATTTGATTTTTAGAACCAAAGAAACATATAAAATATGGGCACCATAATACAACTATTTAAATATAATAATTAGAGTTAATTATTTACAACAGGTTAATTGTTAATTATAGCTAGTGAACTACTTAAGGTAGAGAGACAATATATAAATAATGCTGAAAAATCTTGGATTTATCACCCCTATACTTAATCTATGCTCGTCCTCAAGAAATAAGTAATCAACTAATTAGTTACTTAGTTGATTCCCCGATTGTGCATGTGTAGAGACAAGGCTTGATCAATCCAAAACACTTGCGGCCCTTATTGTGTGAGTTAGTGAACCTGGGGTTTGTATTGTGTTTGCATTGGTGTGCGTAAATCGAGTTCGAAGATCAAAAACTGCACACTTGTGTCATCACTCTCCCTCCTTGATTTAAAAATTTGGGTTTTTTCTTGTGAGTATCCTGTGCACTTGCACCGAGATCAACCAACTTAGTTCATCAACCTTTTTTAAAAATGACGGGACATTGGTCTGAGTACCCATCAAATTTGTACTATGAAAATGAATTTGTCTCGGCCAAGCCCAAATCATCTAAACCCTCTTCTGTCAAGAATCCTCTAACATTTGCGGGAGACTTTAACCCTTGGATGAATCCACCCCACTCGTCCAATTCCAATTAATTTTCTCTGATCATCCGACTGAATTCTCCACTTCTTCATATTCCCCGCCTTCCCCATATACACATGATCAACTGCCACCCTGGACTGAACCATCATATTCCTGATTTCTCACTGAAACTCGTGGACCATTTAAAGATCAAATCACTTTTGAGACACATGACTAGCCATGACACCAAACCCAACCGTCTTCATTCTTTCGTCGTGATCTTGTTGGGACAGGTCCACAGTTCATAGGAATACACCCAGACTAGAAGTTAGGGAATAATAGGAGGAGTCGTTCAAACCGTATGGAGCGGCCTGCACCTAATGATCAATCATACTGGATTGACCCTAATGATCAAATCTCTATTGACCAACCAGTCTACCACTACTTCGGTCAGCCTACACATATAGAGGATCGGACCGATGATATTGACACACATGATCCTTGTATGATTCCACTGTATGAGGAAGTTACTAATCATAATCAAGAATATGCAATCTACTCAATCCAGCATTACATTCCTGAGTCAAGATTTGTTGAGTATGAAACCTACAGATTCCCGCTAACTGAGAAGGCTCCTTCCATAATTTCCCAGGAGAGAATTTCAGAAAATAACAAGTCAAATCATATCTCAAATATTCAGATATCGACCCTCATTGGATGGCTCCTGACCCTCACTACTATTCCTCAAGAGCGACTCTCCGGGTTGAATTAAATATACTGGAATAATATCTTATGCCCATACTGAGACTGGCGCTTTAGAATATCCATCTGAAGAAGAATCGCTTGACCCCAAGACTAAGCGCAACTTGATAAAGCAACTTAAGAACAAGAATATCAAGAGTACATCCACCTTCAAGTATTATTCTTCTGAGGATAACTCCAATAATGGTTGGGTAT
Organism: Ottelia alismoides; assembly: GCA_037367405.1. Classification (NCBI taxonomy): domain Eukaryota; kingdom Viridiplantae; phylum Streptophyta; class Magnoliopsida; order Alismatales; family Hydrocharitaceae; genus Ottelia; species Ottelia alismoides. The sequence goes on along the minus strand of JAZKJV010005550.1, from coordinate 237,469 downwards.
CATCTGATTCATACGCTTCATCTACTCTCCAACGTGGTTTTCCTGAAAATAAATCCTACGATAGTTGGGAATCATCGACTTCATCTTCTTCCTATCATTACGATCTCCCACCACATGCTCACAAAAAGATCTGTCATAAACCTCCTTAATCATCGGCAACCCTCCTTCCTGATCCAATCGGTTCGCTTGTACATCTTCTTCCTCTACTTAGGCCAAGGCCTAAGTATAAGGGGGGACCGATGCCATCTGTATATACCACTCTCCTCATCCACTTCTTCTCTCTATCCCCCCATTTCCACCCTTCTTCCGTACTTAGGTTGACTAGAGCCTAAGTAATGGGGGACCCGATATCCAATGTAAATACTCTCTTCATCCGCTTTTCCCATTATCAGTCTCATTTTTCGCCCTTCTTCTATACTTATACTATTCACAACCTAAGTATAGGGAGGTGGGTCGATCTATATTTTTCTTTTCTCTCTCTTACGCTTAGCCCGAGTTATGTCTTCTCTACGCTTCTTGTGCTCTGAGGAAATAGCACTCGCTAAGTATGGGGGGTGTATATATACTGTGTATATATTTTACCCATAGCTCGTACCCTTGCGTAAGTCTATATGTATTTATGGGGTGGGTAACTAACTTGTATAAATAATAAAAAATAATTTTTGCAACTAACACTGACTGTATCCAACCAAAAAATTATTTTTGCACCAAAAAATTCACATTAAAAAAACAAAACAAATTTTTTTCTCTTTCTCTTGCATTAAGAAATATATATCTCAAAAAAAGCGAGAAAGAAGTCACAAAATTCAAAAAAAATGCATTTGCATTTCATGCATTTGCACTTCATCCAGCATTTCATGCATCTGGCACTTGGGTTCTGAACCGAGTTATGAGCAAAAATCGAGAGTTGTCTGGACTTGACCTTAATCCACCTAATTTTCAGAGGAACTTCGTCGAGAAAGAGGATTTTAAAAGCTTTAGGTCTATGACTTAATTCTTCGAGTTCCGCATGACAGTCTATAGAGTTTAACTCTTAGTGTCTAACTCGGTTGCCTCATTCTGTGTACAACTCTTGAATAGGGAATTAATTTGTACTCTCACTCTATGAACTTAGCTCTACTCAGACGAGGTGTTGGAAGAATGTGTGAGTTTATTTTCTGGTAGCATGGTCATCTAAAGACCGGAGTATGGGTTGAAATAAAGCTTCGAAAAAGGGATGGATGGTTGGGCACAATTTTTTATAAGGCCCAAAACATGTATGGAAAAAAAGATTCCATATCCGTAGGGGCACAACAAGATCCATGCAGAGCTACCAAAAATCCAAACAGAAAGAAGCCAACTACCAAAAAATATTTGACCAAAAAGGTCCAAGCTTCAAGAAAACCTGCAGATCTTGGTGGAGACTTGGCTAAATTGACCAGCTTCACAAGGAGAAGTGACTACACTGGTCACCTCCAGTTCTTTTCCACTTCTTATAATTTCTCCCTCTATTTGATTGTGAACACAGCGTGACAGACCTTAGAAGGAAATATTTGACTCCTAGAGGACGAGTTATTGGAGGAGGGGTTTACAGGGTAGTCTGACATTCCGGATGGGAAGAGCTAAAACCTTTCACACACATGATTTGATTGTTCAATGTTCACAGTGTATGCTTTGGGCGGGGGATTGATCTAAGATGACTTTTGAGTTAAAACTGTGACAATGATGTGTAGAACTTGGAAGCTGTTGATTTTAAAACCCTAAATCTCACAGAAGTTCCGCCAAACTAATAATCCAAAGGTAGGGTCTAACTCCATTTTCACCTTCTGATCATGGTCTTGGTATGGAACCCAATCTCATTTCATCTCATTGCGTTTCTTTAGATGCTCGGGGACAAGCATGGTTTAAGTATAGAGGGATGATTAATCTCAAATTCATCACTCTAAAAGTGACTAATTAAGCTCAAATCTCCAAAATTCATTTGCACTTTTTTATTTATTCTGCATATTTAGCATTCATGCATATACAAATAATAACTGCATTTTATCATGCATAATTGTATAAAATAAGGCGCCAGAAATCCCAGTCCATTTGACCTGTGAAATGAGCTAACTTCTCTTATTTTTAAATATTTCATGCTAACTCCAAATGACTTGAAACCATCTCCACTGTGTACATATTACCAACAAGAATAAATGAAAAATACAAAAAAATACTAACATAAATAAGCAGACCAGAAACCCGAACCCTAATTTCAGAATGATCGGACTAACACGCTAATATCTTCCTCATACGGTGTTCTAATTTGATACTACTCACTTTTGAACTAATGTACATTCAATTACCTTCAAAACAAGACCAAGTTCAAGTGAATCATAGCTCATATGTGAAAGGTGGGTTTTGGGTCATTTTGGTACATATTGTATTTTACTCGATTTTAGCCAATTATTTTATGAACATAATTAATTCATTTTATTTTATTTCTTTTTCATTATTTTTCTTTTATAAAAGTTTTACTAAAATGTCAAAAATTCAAATCCAAATTCTACTTGAATCAAAGAAACTAACAGTCTGTATAAAAATTATCGTTTTCATTATGTGTTTTATTTATTCACTTTTCTAATTAATAAAAATCCAAAAATAGATTAATGTGTAAATATTTATCTTTGAATTTTTCATTTTTTTGGATTTTTATCTTATTTTAAAAAGAAAAATATAAAACAAAAAAATATAGTATTTTATACACATAGAATACCACCAAAAATTTCACTTTGCACAAATGACCTATTTTGGTTTTGGCCCCTTCATGAAAGTTGTAGATCTCATCGAAACGAGCAACTTTCGTGATCCGAGGTCATTTGCTATTTCTTTTTAATTTTTTCTTTTCTTTTTATTTCTGAATTTTACGTGTCAGCCATTTTTAGATTAATTATATTTCATTTAAAAAAACCCCGCATGTGTTGCGCACATGCGATCACCTACTCCCCCAACATTCCAAATCTGGCCGGCGTGCACCGTTGCCTTCCTAATTGTGTTGCCCTCCACTAATAACGCCACCGCTTCCCCTTCTGGGAACTGCCACCCATGAAATCTCTGCTTTCCCCTGATCTCCGGCCACCTTCCTCTTTTGCATCGCCGCCCCTCCGCATATCTTGATCACCGCCGCCTCCTTCCCGATTACCACCACCGCCAATCCCATATTCATTCCCCCTCAATATCGTGAATCTATCCTACTGTAATTTCATCCATCTCGTAAATCCCCAAATCCCCCTCCAATCTTTAGGATCATCAACTCCTCTCAATAGAGACCTCCCATATACCACGTCGCCGCTACCTCCGAACCCTCATCCTATAAAAAGCCATCGTCGGCCCCCATATCACTCCATCCTTTGTTAGCACCTAGCAAAGAGACGAGGCCGGTGGTGACAGCTCGACTTCCATCTCTCCACGATGAGGTCCAAGGCTCTTGGCCTCGTTTCAGCCTTGTAGTAGTCCAGCCCCCATCAGCCGCTTCTTGCTCCAGCCAACGCTCTGCACTGTGGAGCCCACGTATGCCTTCCACCTCGCCCCTGTAACGTGATTCATCTCGCTACCCATTGTACCACTCCGCCTTCAAATCTCCAACACCGCATATCCGACATCTTCGTTAACCTCCTCCTATAGCCAATGATCGCCAAAGAACCTCCACGCTCTCCCTCGACCCCAACAGTTCGATTGTCAGCCTTGCTAAGGAGCTTCTCTATCCTCCATCGCTATATCGCACTTCTTAGATCGTCAGAAGGATTTGTCTTCCTCATCGACACACCGGCAACCTCTTCTTCATCAACGCATCACCTGGAGCCTATCATTAAAAACTCCAGGTCCACTATCCAGCATAGTCATGCCTTCGAATTCATTTACTCTGCCTCCAGCAGCCGAGTGCTCCGCCCGTCCACTACCTGGCATCAAAATCAAGGAAGAAATGCACGTGAGGTAGGGGACGCTCTTTGAAAAATTACTATGAACCCCACTCGAGAATCTCCGCTCAGCGACCAGGTCCACCCGCCCAAGGGGGTACGTGTAGTGCACGTGCTCCTCTTGGAAATTTACTGGGCGCCCCCTGGAGGATCACCGATTTGCAGAGAGACCTCGCCTCCCAAGGGTCGCGTGACATGAATGTGACTCCTTGGCAATTTTGCAGAAAACCTCTCAAGGAATAGGTTATTACATTCAAGTCCTTCCACTGTATAATTTAGTTATTTTATTTATTGTAATTTGCAAATAGAACTATGTGTTATCTGATTATTTTGAGTCTATTTATTGCATCATTTAATTATTCAAAAATAGCATTGTGTACTCAATTAAAAATCTATATTATGGCATGATTTTTATATTTTTACAAGTTGTGGTTATTTAATAATAATTATTCTTGTGGAATCTGGCATACTTTGCCCAATTTGCACTTAGAAATTTATAATTAATTGAACATAGTCCAAAAATTGCCAAAAAAATTATGGATAGTAGAATTAATTGTATTTGACATCATGCCCAAAAAGAATTGCATTTGCATGCATATTTTTCTCTATAAAAATCATTTTTTGTATTTCATTAATTAATTTTTTGTAAATATTAAATTCAACATTTTTAAGTTTTAGGATTATTCTAAGAAATATTACCTAGTGATATATCTTAGATATCACTTGAAAATGAGTAGATTTAATATTTGTTATAATTAATTATTAGAAATCTTTTATTTGCATTCATAAATTCATTATTTATTCATCTTGCATCCAAAAATTCCAAAATAATATAGTGCATATATTTCACCATTATTTACATCTAGGTCAAGTTTCATAATTTGTTGACTATGTTTAACTGAAAATTGCATTTTATTCCTAAAAATTAGCGACATTTACATTTGCATGTGCATTCCAAAATTGTATTAAAAATACAAAAAAATTGCCTCGAAAATCACACACGAAATTCGATAGACATAATTCTAAGTTGTTTCTTTGCCTCCTTGAGTTCGACCATGGGACTTGCCCAAGTAAAATAAACATAAAACCACTCGAATAAAATTGATTGATTAATTGTGGTAATTTTCTTGATTGATTCTGATTTCCCACTTACAACGAAATGACAAATATCATTATATTTGAAACAATAATTCATGTAAATTACCGCAGGGAATCGCTAAGCAATAAGTGGCGTCGTTGCCGGGGAGGCAAACGGCTTCGGATTTTTGTCTAGAAAATTTAAGTAAACAGTTTTTCTTATTCAGGTAGCCTGACCCCTTATCTTCACTGTAAAATTTCATTTCATTTTTTGCATTTATTTTCTTATTTTATTTTTTTATTATATTTTATGCCACTCTCTTATACTCTCTCTTATTTTTTGTGTGAGGAACCTGACGTACATAGAGAGGTTCTCTCAAAACTGACGCATCTTCATCGACGCCTAAAATGCTGCATATTAAATTAAGATCGAGTAGAGTCGTGAGAGAGTGTAGAGTCTATGATTTATTTTTTACAATTTTAATTTTTTTAATCAATTTCTCATTTACAACGGTGTTCGTTTTGCTCTCGTGTGTGTAACAAGACTCAAACTTTTTTCTATGGTGTGTCATGGCTTGTTTCACTCTTCGATGAGGGTAGGGCCCAACTTGAGTGGCTCGTAGGTTAGACCTGCACATACGACTATTAGAGCATCTAGGATTTTATTGTTTGTGCTCATAGAACCTAGGACCACACTTCACTTAATTGAGACGCACTTATAGATCATTCAACTTAGTCAAAATTTAATTCATTTCTTCCTGGTTAATAGAACTTTCTGATAGGTACGGTTTTGTTAGCTTGCATTCATATAGAATAAAATTTTTAGTTCTTGTATTGCATTCCACACGAAGATTGCAAGGAATCGCTGTAAGTCTTCTAACTGAGCATACATCATCGTTTTTTGCATGCATCGGCTTTTCTCGAATTTCCTCCATCTTGTTTTGTTACTTAAAATTTAAAGGAAATTAGGATTGGATGAAAGATGTCTATTTCTACTCACCTTAAATTTTCAGTGATCGCCAAATTTAAATGGGAATGTTAAACAAGACCGACTTAAATTAACCATAAAATTGAGATTTTTTTCGGGAGAACAGCCTCGCCCTTGGATTGATTTATTGTTCTGAATGAGTGAGAGATGCATACTTAAGTATAGAACCAAGCTCCAGTATTTTTATTCAGACTGCTAATTCTACAAAAATGGTTAGCTACTTCTCAGTGAGTAAATACTGGTAGCCGGTAAATGATCCAGATTTCCTTAGCAGAGTGGGTGGTTTAAAGGACATTGTGTGAGGCTCCATCCTTAAGTAACGGGTAGTTGTTTTACGGTCTGTACTTACACTCATAGTGGCTGAAAGTAGGTGCAACTAGTCGTAAGAATTCATGCCAGTTTTATGAAAAATCTCTGGCACCTAACAACTCACTAATTTCTTTCCATTGAATTTATCACCAATAAAAATTGACAAGATAATTGGCCGAACTCTAACGGCCCTCATTGTGTGAGTTGGTGAACCTAGGGTTTGTATTGCATTTGCACTGGTGTGCGTAAACCGACTTTGAAGATCAAAAACTGCACATTTGTGCCATCACCCTGCCTTCTTGATTTAAAAATTGGGGTTTCTTCTTGTGAGTATCATGTGCACTTGCACCGAGATCAGTCATATCAGTTCATCAACCTCCTTTGAAAATGATGGGACATTGGTCCGAGTATCCATCAGATCTGTACTATGAAAATGAATTTTTTTTGGTCAAACCCAAATCATCTAAACCCTCTTCTATCAAGAATCCTCCAACATTTACAGGAGACTTTGACCCTCGGATGAATCCAACCCACTCGATCAATTCCAATTCATTTTCCTCTGATCATCCGATTGAATACTCCACTTCTTCATATTTCCTACCTCCCCCATCTACACATAATCAACTGCCATCCTAGACTGAACCATCTTATTCCCGATTTCTTATCGAAACTCGTGAACAACTTAAAGATCAAATCACTTTTGAGACACATGACTGGCCGAGACACCAAACCCAACCGTCTTCATTCTTTCCTCATGATCTTGTTGGGACAGATCCATAATTCACAAGAATACATACGGACAGGACCTTACGGAATAACATGATGACCCGTTCAAATCGGATGGAGCGGCCCACACCTAATGATCAATCATAATTGATTGACCCTAACGATCAAATCTCTATTGACCAACCACTCTACCACTCCTTCAGTCAGTTTAGATATATAGAGGATCGGACCGATGATATTGACACACATGATCCTTCTATGATTCCACTATATGAGGAAGTTACTAATCACAATCAAGGACATGGAATCTACTCAACCCAGCATTATATTCCTGAGTCAAGATTTTTTTAGTATGAAACATACAGATTCCTGCAAACTTAGCAAACTAATTCCATAAATTCTCATGAGAGAATTTCATAAAATAACAAGTCAAATCATATCTCGAATATTCAGAAAGGATCTTCTCCTAGATCTTGAATAAAAATGGAAGATGAAAAGATTAGATCTCATGTTGAAAGCCCTGAGGATATTCAGAAACCCATAGACTATGTTAACCCTAGTGACGACTCTGACAACGACACCTCTGCATATTATTCCCCTATGGATGACTCTGATTCTGACTCTTACTTGACAAATCAAAACGCCTCCTCATCTACGAAAAGAATCACATCTACATACCACATCGAAAACACCAAAAAATCGAAATATTCAGAAACACTCAAAAATCGAAAAACCAGAAAAAATCATAAAAATTAAAAGTGAAGAGGATTTAATGAATTTGGATCCTGCTCTAAGGGAAGCACTAGATAAAAATTGATTTTTGAACTTCCCTTAATGCAGTCCATTGAACACTTCCCTGACCTAAAAGGATTTGTAAAGAGCAAATTAATGATGAAAAGGTCGGGCAGAACAAGAATTAAGACTGAAAGACATATCTTGTCAATATCTACTTCCTTAATGTTGAGGAGAAAGATCAAGAGCCATAGAGTGAAGCGGTTGCCCATATTTGACTGTGGAATCAAAGACAACATTTACCCATGCTCGAATCGATGACGACTCACAAATCAATATCCCCCCACCTATGTATTTGACAAACTCAAACTCGGACCTCTCAGGAAGATAAGAGAGATCGTTCAACTGGCTGATCGATCGATAAAGCGGTCGAGTGGAAAAATTTTAGTCATCGATACATTCCAAGGAGCTCCACTCAAGGAGGAATTAACGATCATTGATATTGAGCATCAAGGAGAATTCACCCAGTCTCTAATCATTCTCCGAAAAGCCATTCTTAGACTTTGCAAAGGCAATTATAGAGTGTGAGAGTCGGGAAATTAATTTTATAGCATTGGGAGCACTTCGATCTCATCTAATCTTTGAGGAATCACGATATTCTGAGTCGACCCACGAAGCCATCAACAGATGTAACCACCAAGCGATAAAAGAGTCCTACCCCACTGCTACGCCTGAGATAGCGGATGTTAAACTGACTACTGGTTTAGAGACTCTCCCCACTCTTCAATTTCCTGCTGCTATGATAAATCCTACATAGGAACACGAAATACATGACTGCTTATATGGTGATCCTGAAACATATGCATGGGGTAACCTAAGTCAGGCATGATTTTATCTGAACAACTTGACCAAATTAATCCGACTCAGGAGTGCATCAACATTAAGATAATTAAGAACAAATGCGCGGGACGTGCACTGACCAAGGAGGAATACTTCCTTGGTTATTCATATGGAGACTCAATTGTCAACATTTCACTCCCAGGACCAGGACCTTCATAAACAACACGAACCAAAATGCCCATTTTGGTTTCTCCTTCATATAGAAAGAAAGTTGCCTTTGACATGTCAGAAAAGGAATTGTTTGATGATTCCTCATCTAGTCTGGATAAGATAACCCCTATGAGTGAGGTCCGTTCAGTGGCTCTGAAGCCCTATCTGAGAAAGCAACCGAATATCAACCCCCCTGTTGACGACTCCTGCCCCCACACAACTATTCCTCAAGAGTCAATTCTCCGGGTTTAAATAAATACACTGGAATAATCTCTTATGCCCATACTGAGATAGGCGCTTCAATATATTCATCCCAAGTCGAATCGCTTGACCCCAAGACTAAGCGCAACTTGATAAAGCAAATTAAGAACAAGAATATCTAGAGTACCTCCATCTTCAATTATTATTTTTTTGAGGATAACTCTAATGATGGATGGGTATCATGTGATTCATACGCTTCATCTATTCTCCAGCAAGATTTTCCTGAAAACAAATCCGACGATAGTTGGGAATCATAGGCTTCATCTTCTTCTTATCATTAGATCTCCCACCACAGGTTCACAAAAAGATCTGTCGAAAACCTCCTTAATCATCGGCAACCCTCCCTCCCTCCCGACCGCATTGGTTCCCTTGTACATCTTCTTCCTCTACTTAGGCCAAGGCCTAAGTATAGGGGGGACCGATGCCATATGTATATACATCTCTCCTCATCCACTCCTTCTCTCGATCCCCCCATTTCCACCCTTCTTCCGTACTTAGGCTTACTAGAGCCTAAGTAACGGGGGACCCGATATCCACTGTAAATACTATATTCATCCACTTCTCCCATTATCTGTCTCATTTTTCGCCCTTCGTCTATAGTTAGACTGTTCACAACCTAAGTATGGGGGGCGGGTTGATCTTTATTTTTCTTTTTCTTTTTCACTCTCTTACGCTTAGCCCGAGCTATGTCTTCTCTACACGTCTTATACTCCAAGGACATAGCATTCGCTAAGTATAGGGGGTGTATATATTGTGTATATATTTTACCCTAGCTCTTACTTTCACATAAGTCTATATGTATTTACAGGGTGGGAAACTAACTTGTAAAACTAATAAAAAATAAAAAATTGAGTTTTGCAACTAACACTGACTATGTCCAACCAAAAAAATTATTTTTCCACCCAAAAAAATTGCATTAAAAAAACAAAAAAATCTCTTTCTCTTGCATTAAAAAATAAATTCAAAAAATGCGAGAAAGAAGTCACAAAATTCATAAAAATGTGTTTGCATTTCACGCATTTGCACTTCATCTAGCATTTCGTGCATCTGTGAAAAGCCCTTGGGTTTTGAATCGAGTTATGAGCAAAAACCGAGAGTGATCTAGACTTGACCTTAATCCACCTAATTTTTAGAGAAACTTCACCGAGAAAGAGGATTTTAGAAGCTTCAGGTCTATGACTTAATTCTTCGAGTTCCACATGACAATGTGCAGAGTTTGACTCTTAGTGTCTAACCAGGTCGCCTCATTCTGGGTACGACTCTTGAATAGGGAAATGATGTGTACTCTCGCACTATGCACTTAGCTCTCATCAGACAAGGTGTTGGAAGACTATGTGAGTTTCTTTTCTGGTAGCATGGACATCTAAAGACCGGAGTACTTGTTGAAATAAAGCTTCAGAAAAGAGATGGATGGCTGGGCACATTTTTTTCTAAGATCCCAAAACTTATACAGAAAGAACGATTCCATATCCATAGGGGAACAACAAGATCCATGCAGAGCTACCAAAAATCCAAACACAAAGAAGCCAACTACCAAAAAATATTTGACCAAAATAGTCCAAGCTTCAAGAAAACCTTCAGATCTTGGTGGAGAATTGGCTAAACTGGCCGGCTTCACAAGGAGAGGTGACTACACTGGTCATCTCCAGTTCTTTTCCACTTCTTCTAATTTCTCCCTCTATTCGATTGTGAACACAACGCGACAGACCTTAGAAGGAAATACATGACTCCCCGAGGACGAGTTATTGGAGGAGGGGTTTGCATGGTAGTTAGACATTCGGGATGGGAAGAGCTAAAACCTTTCACACACATGAGTCGATTGTTCAATGTTCATGGGGTATTCTTTGGGAGAGGGATTGATCTAAAATGACTTCTGAGCTGAAGCCATGACAATGATGTGTAGAACTTGGAGGCCAATGATTTTAAAACCCTAAATCTCACATAAGTTCTGCCAAACTAATAATCCAAAGGTTGGGTCTAGCTCTATTTTCACATGTTGTTCATGGTCTTGGTATGGAACTCAATTTCATTTCACCTCATTGCATTTCTTTAGATGCTCGGGGACGAGCATGGTTTAAGTATAGGAGGATGATGAATCTAAGATTCATCACTCTAAAAGTGACTAATTAAGATCAAATGGCCAAAATTCATTGGTGCTTTTTCATTTATTCTACATATTTAGCATTCATACATATGTAATTAATAACTGCATTTTACCATGCATAATTGCCTAAAAGAAGGAGCCAAAAATCTGAGTCCATTTGACTTGTAAAATAAGATAAATTCTCTTATTTTTAATTAATTCATTCTGACTCCAAATGACTTGAAACCACCTCCATTGTTTACATATTACTAACAAGAATAAATGAAGAATCAAAAAAATCACTAACATAAATAAGCGGACTAGAAACCCAAACCCTAATTTCAGGATGAACGGACTAAAATAATGATATCTTCATCATAAAGTGTCTGATTTGATCCTACTCACTTTTGAACTAATGTATATTCAATTATCTTCAAAACAAGACCAAGTTCAAGTGAATCGCCGCTCATATATGAAAGTTGGATTTTGGGCCAATTTGGTACATTTTATATTTTACCTAATTTTGACCTATTATTTTATGTACATAATTAACTCATTTTATTTTATTTCTTTTTCATTTATCTTCTTTGATAAAAGTTTTGTTAAAATGTGCAATAATCCAAATCCAAAATGAGCTTGAAATCAATGAAATTAACTGAGTCCGAGTGTTCACTAATAGTCTGTACAAAAGTTGTCGTTTTTCGTACTGTATTTTATTTCTTTTCTTTTCTAATTAATAAAAAACTAAAAAAATAGATTAATGTGTAAATATTTATATTTGATTTTATCATTTTTTTCATATTTCTTTCTTATTTAAAAAATGACAAAAAATTTTACCAAACACTAAAATACAGTATTTTATACACATAGAATACCACCGAAATTTCACTTTGCACATATGACCTATTTTGGTTTTAGTCCCTTCATGAAAGTTGTAGATCTCATCGAGACGAGCAACTTTTATGAAGGAAATTTTTCGATCCAAGGTGTTTGCTATTTCTTTTTTATTTTTTTCTCTAAATTTTCTAGAATTGCAAGTGGAAGCTCCTGGAGCCGCCACATGTTACCCATTTTGGATTAATTATATTTCATTTTAAAAAATTAAAAATAAAAAAGACCCCGCATGTTATGCGCACATGCCTCTACCGCACGTGCCCAGCACGTGCGACCACCTTCTCTCCTAACTTTCCCAATCTGGCCGATGTGCACTGCCACCAACTTAATTGCACCGCCCTCGTCTCATTACACCACTACTTCCCATTCCGGGCGCTGCCGCCCACAAAATCTCTGCCTTCCCCCGATCTCCAGCCACCTTCCTTGTTTGCGTCGACGCCCCTCCGCAGATCTTAATCATCTCCGCCTCCTTCCCATTAGCACCACCGCCAATCCCGAATTCATTCTCCCTCAATCTTGTGAATCCATCCTATTATAATTTCACCCATCTCGTCGATCCCCAAATACCCCTCCAATCTCTAGGATCATCTCCCCCTCTCGATCGAGACCTTCCATGTACGACGTTGCCGCTACCTTCGAACCCTCATCCTATAAAAAGACATCATCGGCCCCCTCATCACTCCATCCGTCATTAGCACCTAGCAAAGAGACGAGGCCGGTGGTGACAACCCATCTTCCAGCTCTTGACGGCGAGGTCCAGGGCTCTTGGCCTCGTTGCAGCCATGTAGTGGTCCAACCCCCACCTACTACTTCTTGCTCCGTCCAATGCTCTGCACCATAGAGCCTACGTACGCCTTCCACCTCGCCCATGCAACATGATTCATCTCGCTAACCATCGTACCACCTCCACTCCACCTTCGACTCTCCATCACCGCATCTCCGACATCTTCGTTCACCTCCTCCTACAGCCAACGATCGCCAAAGAACCTCTGCACTCTCCCTCGACTCTAGCAGTTTGACTGCCAGCCTTGCCCAGGAGCTGCTCTATCCACCATCGCCATGTCGCACTTCTTCGATCTCCAAAAGGCATCACCTTCCTCATCGACACATCGGCAGCCTCTTCTTCATCGACGCATCGCTTGGAGCCCATCCTCAAAAACTTTAGGTCTGCTATCCAGCACAGTCGCGCCTTCGCATTCATCTACTCCAACTCCAATAGCCATCTCTCTACCCATCCACCGTCTGGCATAAAAATCAAGGAAGAAATGCGTGTGAGGGGGCCGCTCTTGGAACAATTTCTACGGACCCCTCAAGAATCTCCACTCAGCGACTAGGTCCGCCCGCCCAGCACGTGCCCCTCTTGGAAATTTGTTGAATGCCCCTTAGAGGATCGTCAATTTACAGAGAGACCATGCCTCCCAAGGGTCACATGACATGCATGTGACTCCTTGGAAATTTTGCAGAAAACCCCTCAGGGAATAGATAATTACATTTATGTCCTCCACCGTATAGTTTAGTTATTTTATTTATTGTAATTTGCAAACATAACCTAATGTACTCTATTTATTTTGAGTCTATTTATTGCATCATTTTATTATTCAAAAATAGCATTGTGTTCCTTATATTAATGCTCTACATTATGGCATGATTGTTATGTTTTTACATGATGTGGTTACTTAATAATAATTATTCTTATGGAATCTTGCATGCTTTGCCCAATCTGTACTCTGAAATTTATAATTAATTTACCATAGATCCAAAAATTGTCAAAAATTCATGGATAGAAGAATTAATTTTATTTGACATCAAAAAAGAATTGCATTTGCATGCATATTTTTCTCTATAAAAATCATTTTATGTATTTCATTAATTAATTTTTGATAAGATATAAATTCAACATTTTTAGGGTTTAGGGATTTTCAAGAGATATTGCCTAGTGATATATCTTAGATAATTTTATCTCCTGAAAAAAGAAGATTTAGTATTTATTATAATTAACTATTTAAAATCACATCGTTTGCATTCATAAATTCATTATTTATTCATCTTGCATCAAAAATTCAAAAAAAGTTATAGTGCATATATTTCACCATTATTTACATCTAGGTCAAGTTTCATAATTTGTGGACTTTGTTTAACTGAAAATTGCATTTTAGTCCTAAAAATTAGCCCCATTTGCATTTGCATTCCAAATTTTTTTTAAAAATACCAAAAAATACTACCTAGAAAACTGTGTGTGAAATTCAATAGACATAATTCTAAGTTGTTCCTTTGCCTCCTTGAGTTCAACCTTGGGACTTGCCCAAGTAAAGTAAATATAAAGCCACTCAAATTAATTTGAATTGATTAATTGTGGTTATTTTCTTGATTGATTCCTATTAATTGCCTAAATTGAAACGACAAACATCATTATAATTGAAACGATAATTCATGCAAATTAACGTAGGGAATCGTTGAGTAATCAAGAATGCATCGAGGTGTGTCTCTTTTGAGTATCTAAGATACCTTCGACAACCAGACTTGTATTACTATACGATATAGAGCCCTTTTGATGTATTAGCCTGACTCATATAAGTCTGAGATTTTGGTCCAAGAGGATACTTAAAAGGTTGGGAGCGCTCGTCACTGGTGGAAGCTCTTTTGATTTATCTTTGTAATGTAAGAGTTCTTCCTTTTTTCTTATTTTATTTTGTTTTTGGATATCACCCTTGCTTTTTACCAAGAACTGGTGCACAGTGATCAATAATTTATTTTCATTTTATCACACTCAGGCACTTAGTTTTTATGTTAAGATATTAGTATCAGAACCAAGTTCTCATACTGGCTATGATTGTTGACACTCAGGTCTCATGAACCCTTCATTGATTTGTATCTCATCCTCGAGCATCATAAATTTAGGTCGAAACTCAAATTTCAAATCACAGTCCCTCTAGTGAAACCTCATCTCATCACAAATGCAGTCGTGCAAGTGAGGCACTTGTCTTATTGTTTGAGATGGAGATTAAGCATGCAATATAGCACACAAATCTTTATAACTAGGGAAGTGTGAATTATTAAGTCCAAGACATTAATGATTAAGATAGGTCAACTCTGAATTTTAGGACCTCAAAAATCGAGTGATATGAATCTCAACAAGCTTTGAGTGAATGTGTAAGTGTCAGGGAAACACCAACTGATTAGTTATTATTTTTGTGATTTTTACTTTTCCCCATTTTTTATTTTATTTTGAATTGGGTTAGGTTGTTAGTTTATTTAAAAAGCAATTGTTAATCTCAATTACACCCTTAATTTTTTGAAAAGATTTTGAAAACTATTTTACAAACCATGTCATATATATAGGTTTTCCAAAAAATTACAAAGATTTTTTTTTAAAAAAGTAAAACCCTATTTTTCAAACAAATCATGTTTTAGAAAACAAAGTCATGTAATATAGGTTTTTCACACATTTTACAGATGATTTTTCAAAATAAGTAACACTTGATTTTTACAAAACAATGTAAAAAAAAATTCTACAACCATGTCAAACAGGTATATAAAAGCTTTAAAATCATTTAGAAATGATTTTTACAGATCAGATCCAAAATCATTTTTACCTATAGCCCAAAATGTTAAAAAAAATAAAATATGAGCTATGGTTAAAGTATATATGAAATATATGGTACACCCCCCTATACTTAGCTAGTGATATGAAGCCATAGTTCATGCTAAATACGAGGAGATTACAAGAACTGAACCAAGTAGAGAGGGTTTGAATTGAGTTAAAAGAATATGTTAGAAGAATATGTATACTTGGGATCCCCATGTACTTAAGCCAAGAAAGAGCTTAAGTAAAGATAAAATGAAATGGAAATGAAGGGCATGAGGTGAACAATCAGAGATAACTTGGTCGCCCTTATACTTAAGCTGAAAAAGAAGCCTAAGTATAAAGAATATATACTTAAAGGGAGAGGGGATCAGGACATGAATTAGGTTAGGTGAATCTAATTTAGAGGTTGAATCTAGGGAAATGAAAAAAATGGAGTTCTAGGGTTTCTGAGAGAATCTTACAGAAATCTCACAATCAACCACAAGCCAACCCGGTAGATTCACCAACTCATACAGGAAGACCAAGCAATTGTGGTCAAATTATCTGGTATATTTTATTGGTGAGAAACCAATATTGATGTCCATTACACACAATTGAAAGTAGGATTTGGGCGCTATTCTATGGATGCCTCCTCAACTCTCAAATATGTATAATGTACATGCAAATAATGAGGGGTTGATCTCCCAATACAAGGTTGATTTTAACTCCATTTTAAATTGAACAACTTGCATTTAACAATCCCATTTTTAGAGATTAATTATCACTATTTGAATGTATGAGCACATAAATCATCATTTAACTTCCTTTAAACCTTAAGTTTTAAAGCATGAGATAGAGGATTCGGAAAAGGCTAATGTAGATGAAAAACCATGATGCATGATCATGTTAAGAGACACTTAAAGTCATCCCAGCTCTCTCCATCTAGATGCAAGATTGAATTGAAATTTATATTTAAATAAATGCAAGTCAATATAAAGTCACACCTAAGCATGAGTTCTATTAGCGGGATAGAATTAGTTTAATTTTGGATAAGTCAAACATAGTTTAGGTGCGTATACGAATCTGAAGAGATATGTGAATCTCTTGAGATGCAATTAGTGTGTCCTAATTTATGGTTCAAGCACATTAAAATTTAACCTAAATAACGATCTAAGAGTCGTATGCCTAAACCCTAAATCAGGTACTCAAGTCGACTTCGACCCTTAGGGGTGAAACAAACTCAACACACAAACAATATTGCCCAATTCCATATTACAGAAATATATACAAATACAACAATGATAATTAACAATCTAGTAGTTGCTCTTCGATTTTCTTTCAGGTTGATTATGTGGATTGTCTCAACTGAAGCACTGAGCCTCGCCTCCACTTTGCTCCGAGTGTCCTTGAATCATGGGGCCTACCACAAAACCATATGATTAGTCATTAAAGAGATAGCTAAGAAAATAAATGAAAATAAAAAACATAACATATAATAGAAACAATGCACAACTCAATCCAACACCCATTAACCTAAATAATGTAGAGTCAACTTAACAAAAAATATTAAACCTAATTAATTATATTAATGAAGTTGTGTTTCTATTAATGATGCCATCTAATTAATCATAAATTGACAATGATAATTAAGCTTCGTTGTAATATGGTCAATTAACACTTATTAGAATCGAGTCAGAAGATCTCTGTGAAGATGACTCGGATTAATTTATCGTGGATGAGTCCAGGGTCGAATACAATGACATAGGAAATTAAGTGAATTAATATGGGTGTCAAATAATTAATTAAGTTCTTTATTAATAATCTAGGTCAAGTTGATACAAACAAGATGCAATGCATATTTTTTATAATTTTTAGATGCCAATATATTCTATGAATAATCATGAAAATGTAACACAAAGTATGATGTACAAATACAAAAATACACTCTTGAATGAATGGTTAAAAAACTTGATCAAATAGTTTAGAAATTAATGGATTGAATTAAATAAGTATCAAGTTAAAAACAATCAATCTAATCAATAAGTGACTCCTTAAACACATGTTCTGATCAATATTGAAATGAACTACTCAAAACTAAATCTGATTAGGAGATTATCCTAATTAAATATAGAATAAATTAGTACTCAACATGTTATTTAATCGATCAATCATAAATAAGAGGATCAATATTTAACTCAATAACAAGGCTAGAAAAGTATTACTTATTCTCTAATTTTCAATGTATGAAGAGAAGATATCATCAACAATTCAATAACACATATTAAGGAGAATAAAATTATCTTCCAATTAACACTAATTTCATTAGATTTGGAGTTCTAGTTCACATGTTATTGAACAACCAAGACAAGGGCATAAATGAAAAGAGACAATAATAAAAACATCACAAGATGGTCCAAACAGAGGCAAAAATGCAAATATCAAAACCACTAGGGATAATTTGCAAATTACACGAGCAAGAGGGTTATTTCTAATTTTTAAAACAGGACAGGGCATTTCTATAAAAATCCCAAGACCATGTGCAGTGGGCGTGTGCTCTCTGGACTAAACTGCAATTTAGGAAATCTTCACGGGTATTACTGCAAATTCCCACGCAATGCATGCACGAAGTGCGTGCTATGGAGGCTTGGGTGAGTGTATAAGGCTCGATGTGGCTTGGTCCACGTGGATGGTTCATGTGCCTCTGTACAGGCCTGGCTGGTAGTGGTTCGATGATGAATGAGGACCGAAGGATCAAGAAGATCCTACGGTAGTTGTACCTCCTCCTCTAGCTATCTCCTTTGTACGCAACGAAGCATGGGTTGTGCTCCGATAAGGGACCCGTCCCCCTCTCGTTTGGTCTGATGTTAGTGACGATGGAAAAACCTTCCTAGAGGTATGGCAAAGACAAAGAAAGTCTTGAGAACTCTTGGAGCGGTTTGGGTCAAGCAATGAGTGCTGACTTGTTGGAGGAGTTTCAAGAGATTGGAACTCAATAGGCACCTTCGATCAGTGACAGATGAAGCCACCTGCAGGGGTTAGTACACAGTACCAAACCACAAGGAATGAATTGGAATAGCATGGAGATAGAATGTCGTTTGTCACAGTGAACGGAGATGAGTTGATGATGGCTCCTTCATCTTTCAGATGAAGGTTGTAGATCGACATTGATGGATTGATTTGATAGGAGATAAGATGATAGGAAATGGGAGCGAAGATCATAGAAGGATAGAGATGGTTTAGAGCGTATCAGAGGATGAATTGGGGGGTGCATAACAAAAGGAGAAATGGCTAAAAAAGTATATAAATGAAATTAAGAAACCTTACCTGGGGAGAAGATGAAGAACGGAGATGAACAAGGAGGTGAAAACAGGCCTTGGAGTTGGAGTAGAGGATACTCCAGGTCTTCACATCAGAAACCTAGGCTAAAGGTTCGGAGCTCGAATAGCTCTGGCAAAAGATGAAACACAAAATAACTTCATGAATCTCATCGAGAAATGTTTCTATATTCGCTCTCTTTCTCGTCGTACTGCAGTCACCAAAGATGGAAGGAATCTCGTAGGTACATTCTCATTGTGGCAGATCGGAGGAGCAGTTGGCGGAGAAGGAGTTTTGATGGCATAGGGGCAAAGGTTCCAGGTGGTTGTCACGGTGGTTTCAACCACCTGTCAGTTGGTGGAGGTTGGTCGGAGATAGAAGTTTAGGGTTGGGTGTGTTTTAGGGAAGTTAGGGGGTTAGAATAAGGGTGGAAATTGGTTGGAATGGAGGTTGGAGATGTTAAGGGAATATGGACAAGTTAGTGGTGTGCGAACAGACGTGTCTCATAAAGAATGTGGTTGGAGGTTGAAAGCAAAGGCTCCGCCGTCTGATCAAGATCAGACGGGGTTCATTTGTGTGTGGATGGAGGCTTCTGATGCAATCTGGGGATCACATCAGAAAGATGGAGATGAAGCGCGAAGGAGCGGTCCAAATCAGCTCCTAGAAAAAGATCCAATGGCCAAGATTTAATATGGGTGAAGAAGAAGAGGCGGACCACGTGGGAAACCCATAGGACGGCACATGGCCCAATAGAAAAATTAGAAAATAAGAAAATAAAGAAAAGAATAATGAAAATAGTTGTAGGCTAAATTAGAAAATTGCTCATCAGTTGTAGATCTCAACGAGATCTACAATTTTCATGTAGAACTCAGAGAGAAAAGACATCATATAAACATACTAATATTTTTGTAAGTAATTTCAAAGCGTTAGAAATCACTTGTTTTTTTCTTTTGTTATTTTTTTGAATTTTTGAATTAAATTTAATGTTAGATTAATTATGCACAATATTAACTAATTTTTATTTGATTTTTAATAAATAAGGAAACCATAAAATATAGGCACCGTAATACACTTATTTATTCACAATAATTAGGGTTAGTTATTTACAAGATGTTAGTTGTTAAATAATGTTAATTGTTAATTATTTTTAATGAAATACTTAAGCTAGAGGAATAATAAATCAATAATAAGAAGATAAATTAGGGACTTATCAAAGCATGACAAAAATTTGTAAGTATGATATATGCTTTTGGAAAGCTTATGATTGATACCAACTCCCAATGACTAAATGAGAAACTTAATGATAAAACCCTAAACAAGACCATTTAAATATTATCTAAAACTTCAAGTTTATTCTAAGTTTTCCAGTATGTAGGATGTATGGGCATTAGGAATACTCGAGAGTGGTGTAATCGTAAACGATTGTATAACCATGACACTTCCATTCTGAGGAAGTGATGAAACATGTCTGGATTTTAGAGATTCCTATCAGTGGATTAGTAATATGATCTTAGTCCAAATGTTGTACATTGATATGAATGTGATTCGAATGCAATGAGAATATTATATTTATAGTTTTATTTGATCAAACATATTTGAGAGGACCCTGAGATATGATCTCAATATTCAAGTCACTATACATGGAATGTACAATTGCTCTATATTTATCTCCAAGTATCCGCAGACAAGGTACATTGTTCTTGAAAGAATTCAAGAATAAATTTATTGTTGATAAAGTATATGAGCACTGGGAAATTTATGATTAAATGTGATTTAATTATCATGAATAATATGATTGTGATTCATATTATTTGTACACATGAGAATAGTTATCTGAGTTAATTAAATATGATTTAATTATTAAAGTATGATTAATGTGGATATGACTATCCATAGTAATCATGAATATTGTAAATGTGATTTATAATATGTTGGAGATATTTAATTGTAAATAGGATTTACAGATTAAATGTTAATGTGAATTGGATTCACATTGTACAATTAACTGTGAATACAATTTACATTTTATACTGAGTGGTTGAATATGATTCCTAATTTTCAATGACGTGATTGAAATTATCACAAAATAATTTAGAAGTATTTTGGTGAATAATTAAGCAACAAAACTTGTTATACATGTGTAATATTTGATGAGATATAAGATCTCATCATAAAAGGAATGAGAGAGAGAGAGAGACTCCATACCATATTAGGGGTGGGCATCCACCAAGAGTCATATTCCATGGTGGATGTCCACCACATATATGGAAGGAGGCTCGTCCTCTTTCCTATTTATTCTGCGTTGATTGATTTAATTCAAATTAAATTATATTGAAGATTATTAAATATATTTAATTTATTTTAAATTAATTAATTATTGTTGTAAATTTATGCAATAAAAGCATGGCCATTGAATTGAGCTATAAAAGAAAGGGCAGATCTAGCTCTTCCTCGTACAATAATAAGAAAGTAAATAATCTCTCTCTGTATTCTCATACACACCCAAGGTCTCTCTCTTTCAATATTGTGGTCATCCACTTTATTTCTTGTGAGAGCCATCGTCGTCATCGCATCGTCGTTGTGCTATCGGATCGACTTCTTGTGGATCTTCGCCTTCTTCGGTGATTCTTGCATGTGAGGAAGTCTTCGCATTTCATGAGACAAAATTAGGAAGCTCCATGCTTGTATCATCAACTTGGATTGTGGGATCTACGCTTCTCATCCACGCACCCACAAGTGCTCCTTCGTTGGATCGGACTTGAGACAAGAGGTCTCTTCATTTAGAGACACGCAATCACAAACATGCATCAAGAGGTAATACTATTACTCATTTGTGATCTTGATGAATTATATGAGAATGGTTCTCATATCATATGGTTTCATCTTTAACAAAATTTTAATTTCCACTTCCTTGAGTGATGATCTGTGATTCATCACACTAAAAGACGAAAATAGAGCTTTGTTACCAACTAATTAATTGCATTTAATCATCTATATTGCATTTTTATCATTCATATATGTGTAAATAACATCCATACTTTAGCATGCACAATTGCATAAATAAGAAGACAAAAAATCTGTGTACATACATCATTACATGTATATTACCATAACTTCCCTTGTTTATAATCATTTTTCACCAAATCCAAATAAAAAAATCGACTTTGTTTTGTACATATTACTAAGAAAAAAATATCAAAAAATATTAACTTGTTTAATTGCTCAATAAAATCAAAACCCTAGTTTGTAGGCAAAAGGCGGTAAATGTGAATATATCCCTCATACAGTCTACTATGGACCCCTACTCACTTTTGAATTAATGTACATTCAATTATCTACAAAATAAGACCAAATTCAAAAGAATCGAAGTTCATAAGTAGAACTTGGGTTTTGGGATCTCATTGTATATTGTATATATTTTTCTGATTTAAACCAATTATTTTATGTATAAAAATAATTATTTTTTATTTATTTCTTTTCCATTTATTTTCTCTGATTTATTCTTTAATAAATTGTGCAAAAATCTAGATCAAAATTAAAGTAGAAAATAAAGAAAATAAATCACTCTGAATTTGTATATAGAGTATGTGTATATCTCTCTTAGCAAAAAGTAGATTAATGTGTAGATAATTATTTTATATTTTATCTAATTGTATTTTTAATTTTATTTTATTTAAAATCACAAAAATTTGCAAAACTCAAAAATACGGTATTTAATATACATAGAGTACCACTAAAAATACTTTTTGTACAGATGATTTCTTTTGATTTTAATTCCTTCACAAAAGTTGTAGATCTCATAGAGACGAACAACTTTATGAAAAACACTTTTTAATTTGACATCATTTTCTATTTTTTTATTGATTTTTCTTTTAGTTTTTTTTCGAATTTTCTGGGAGTGCCACGCGGTGGTTCCTGTAGCCGCCACATGTCGCCCCCTTAACCTTCTTCATCCGCTCCCATTATGGACTGTTGGATGAAGACTCCTTCATCCAATGGCCTACATCCTTTTTTCTTTTTATTTATTTGTTTGTTTATTTTACTTTGCCATGTGGCAAGCCCATGGCCGATTGAACGACCATGAACCCACCCTTCTCCTTCGCGCAAACCACCCCTCCACCTATTGCACTAGCGTCTCCACCTCCGCCCGCAAGCTACGACCGAAGACCACTCCTCCACCCGCTCCTCTCCTCCCACATATGCATGCACCACCACCGATCTCATCGTGAACCCTAACCTCCCTCAAAAATCCCTCTCCACCTCCATCTCCAAGCATCACTTGTTGTGGGTGAGAACCCACGAGCTCCTGCTCTGAGCTTAGTGACAGCAAGATCCGAGTGTGGTTGAGCGACGACAGATCCTTCTCCCTTGACGAGATCCGTGTAACATCCAAGTCATAGTGGTCATACAACAGGTCGCTTGAGCTCCGCCATAGCTGAGGCTTTGAGCAAGAACATCAGAGCTCCTCCGAGCTCCTCTTCCTAGGCTACTCGACCCTCGCCCCAAGTATCTCTTCTTTCTCTTCTTTTCTTATTTTTCTTCCTTCCCATTTCTCTTTTCTATCCTTTATCTTCTCGATCATCTCTACTTTATCTCTTCATCAAACTCCCTTCCTCTGATTTTTCCTTTTTTCCCATCACCTTATGCACAGCTCGTCGACCGCCACTACTAATGTCAACGAGAAGCACTATCTTTGTGCCTTCGCCCTTCATCGATTCATCCTCATTGAATGCCTTCGAGCTCCACCTTAGACTTAGAGCAGCACCACCACCTTCGTGATGCCTCTCTTCACCGTATCATCCTATGCACTCCGCTTCCTCTGCTCACCATCGGGTCTGCACCACCACTGACCTGCTGCAGCAGCTCCAACCATGCAATCACCATCAGATGATCATCAAAGTACCACGTCGGCACTCTACCCGAGCCCCCTCCCCCCTCTCTGCCCACCACATGTAGCTTCAGGTACTCGCTCCTCAACCCCAGGAACTGAAGCTCCACCAACAGTCTTGAGCCTCACGCCTCCCACGTTGGGTGCTGGGAAATTTTCCCTCATGCCTACGAATTCAAGGAAATTGCATAAGTGTCCCACTGATCAGAAGCACGTGCAACGCACGCCCATCCCTGGAGAAATCATAGGAAACCCCTCGTGGGTTGTGGAAATTACCTTGAGGTCCCATTGCATGTTAATTTACTTTTATTTATTTAATTTCCTGTATTGCAGATAGACCCTCGTATTTGGACTTAACTTCACGAGAACCAATTTTCATTATATTTTAGATTCAAAAATTGCATTTTAGAGCATTTAATTCTCTATCTTGTGCATGATTAGTGTGATTTTTATGAGCATTGCTTGATTTATAATATTTGTCGTACTGAAATTTACCATATTTTCCTGTATGTGATTGGAAATTCATAATAAATCACTCGTTGATCTAAAAATTTCACAAAATTCATATTATATAGTATTAATAATGTTCTGATATGCCTCAAAAAATCAAGTAATTTGCACATGTATTTAGGCTAAAATAAATGGTTGTGTAGTTAATGTAATAAATTTAGTTCTCTATAAACTCAATATTTTTAGGAGTAATAATTTTTTCATGATATATCTTAATTAGACACATCTACGATAATTTTAATTCGAAAAAATAATTAGGTTTGCTTATTATTAAAATTAATTAATTGAAATCACATAGTCTGCATTATTTAATTTACAGAAAATTCATTTTGATCTAAAAATTGCAAAAAAATAAAGTAGATAAATTTTATCATATTTAACTTACTACGAATTTACCATAGTTTTTTGCATTTCATTTGCACAAAAAATGCAGAAAACCCCTAAAAAGTGTTCATTTTTCATGCATGTGTTTCATGTCATAAAAATACAAAAAATGTGTTCTGGATTTTTCATTATATAAGTAATTAAGGAAAATTAGCCTTCTGGATTTCAGGTCCTAGTTGCTAATTATTTTGGATTTTCCATTGTACACTCTTTTAACCTTAAATTTGGCATTCTGCATTCGCATTTCATCATCATTTGCATAAAAACTACCAAAAAAATCTCCTCGGAAGCCTAGCATCTATATAATCTAAAAATCTTTCTAAGGAGACAGTGGCCTCTTTGAATTTGATCTTGGGCTTGCCCAAGTAAAAAATAAATTTGACCACTTGTATTTACTTAAACATTAATTAAGTGGTTGTTTTAATTAATCTGAATGTGGTTGTATGCAACGAATATAGCATTAATTCCACGTAATTAGCTAGGGCATTTTACGATTCTTCAGATGGCACCATTGTTGGGGAGGCACGGTTAGGATAACTTCTAGAGAATTTAGAAATTAAGTTTTCCACCTCTCGAGTAGTCTGACCTCCTGGCTTTCTTATAATTATTGCTCCGTTTATTTTACGACATTTTATTTCTTTCTTAATTTATTTATTTTATTTGAGTAATATCTCTAACAATCATCTTATTTTTGTGTGAGGGATCTGACGCATCTAGAGAGATTTTTCGAGACATGTGCATTGGAGGTTGGCTTTTCTATAAACTAGCCAATTAGAGGACACATTAAAATTAAGATGAAGTTGAGCCATGATGGAGTGTGGAGTTTAGGTTTTATTTTTGCATCTTGCTTCAGAATTTATTTTTATAATTAATTGTGATTAATTGTTTATTTCTAGTGGATTCTATTTGGAATCTCATGTGTGTACCCGGGTAGGACTTTGGACATTCTTTTGTTATTTGTGTGTGTCTAGACTTGTTTCACCCTTGTGTAAAGAGTGGGTATCGACTTGAGTGGTTCGTAGGGTAGGCATGCACTCGCAGCTCTTAGAGCATTTGTATTAGAATATTACATTGCATGTGCCCGTATTATGTTAGGATCACACTTCACATTAACAAGATGCACCTTAGATTGTTCCATTTAGTTAAACTCAAATCTGATTCTTCCTTGCTAATAAAACTTTCTGCTAGGAGCAACTTTTGTCGGCTTGCATTTCATTTAGAATAGACTTCAAATTGCATCCCACATGAAGAAAGTGTGGATGCATTATAAGTCTTCTTAATTGAACATATCATCATTGTTTTCACGTGAATTGGCTTTTCTCGATTCCTCCCCTTTTTTTCTCATATAACTCTAAAAAGGAATTGGGGCTTGATGATAGACGTGAATATTCTGTCTCACTAAAGATTTTAGTGATAAGAATTTTAAAATTGGGACTGCTAGATAAGGTTGACTTAAATAAAAGGAATAAAATCAATAGTTGTATTGCAGGAGAGTAACCCCATCCTTGGACACGGGTACTTAACTCCAAATAGAGTGGGCGAGGAAGCAGCTACTAAGGTTAGAGCCCAAATCCCTGGACTTGCCCCCTAAGTCTCCATTTTCGACTCTTGCGGATTTGGGAGTTGCAATGGCTTGCCTTTGACTTAGACTGCATTTTGGTTGTGTAAGCCTGATAATCTCCTTAGGGGTGTAATACTGAAACTCAAGAGCTCGAGAAGATCACCCCTTTGATTGGGAGTTATCAGGAGTAATGTTGGGCATGAGGCGACAAATTGTGTGTAATGGACTTATAAGATTGTTTTATCACCAACATAAAATTGAAAAGATAATTGGCCAAACCTTGCGGCCCTCACAGTATGCAGTTGGTGAAATTGGGGTTTGAATTGAGTTTGTATTATATATGTTTATCAAGATCAAACATCGAAGACTGCACACATGTGCCTTCACGATATGTCTTTGATTCATTATTCGTGATCTCTCTCCGAACAGCTTGACATCGACAATGGCGGATTGGGGTGATTTTTGCCCAGACATCACAAGCCTCTCAATGACCACCCCAAATCCTCTGTCCTCATGAGTTAGGGATCACTCTTGTACCAAGAACTAGTTGTTCCATGGCAACTCTTCCCATGGGACCATGGTCAATAAGTCACCTTTCCTTCTCAATGGTGGTTAGACATAGACTAATCCTTTCTTCTATCACCACATCGAGGAAGACCCTCACCTTGATGCTTCTAGATCAAATTCTTTCAACTCTACTAATTTCAATCCTCTCTATTCTGAAGGTGAAGAAGATGAATCAAAGAGAAAGATGCCTCCTAAGAGGAACTTTGGTGAGGATGAGGATAATAAAGATGACCCAATGCAGCAGGTCCTTGCCCGATTAGCTAGAGCTGAGCAGCATAGTGTAGATCTTATGGCTCATATGGGACATGTGATTGAGGTGGGTGGAATGGACAGACCTATGTTGGATTCTTACAACCCTGTATAGAATGACATAAGTAGTTGGCTAGTGTTGGTTGTTCCACCCGATGCATTTGAGTTGAAGCCCCACTTTTTTGAGTTGTTACTGAAGTTTAATGGGAATTAGACAGAAGAACCATATGCATTCCTGAGAGACTTCGAGTTAGTGTGTAACAACCTTAGTCACCCTAGGGTTGGAGAAGATTGCATCATGCTGAAGGCTACCCCGTTTGACTTAGGAGATAAGGTTGTACATTAGTTGAAGAATCTAGAGGTTAGATGTATGACCCGGTTACAGTTAAAAGATCTTTCTTGAAGACGTTCTACCCACTCGGTAGGACTAACCAGATGAGGACAAAGATCACTAATTTCTCCCAAGCTCCCCATGATCCATTCTATGAGGCCTAGGAAAGATTCAATGATTTACTACAGAAATTCCCTATGTCATGGCATTACCAAAGCGATCTTAGTACAGACCTTGTTCTATGGTATGACCCTTGAAATGTAGGGATTAGAGAGTACAACTTGTGGAGGAAGCTATCTGAATAAAAATAAAGATGTCTTATGGAAGATCTTAGAGCATATGGCTGAAACAGGGAGATCTCAGGCCACGAGGGCCTATCAAGTGTCTCCCTCATGCCTATCTCTGGAGACACCTGGGAGGACTATAGTGAATCTAACAGATGACCTCAACCCCAGCATGGGGATAATAGATGGTAAGCTTACCATGGTAGAGCAGATCCACGAGAGGGTTACTAACCTTGAGGCCCTTTACCGAAGCAAGTGGAGGAATTGTCTGAGAGGGTAGCCAAAATGCAGCTACCTTCCCCTTCTGCACCACCTTCACCTGTACACCGAGTTCACCTTGTACAGTAGCAAGTACATGGGCCTCGGAGTAGCTAGGTTGAGAACCAGCAGTACACTCAACAGGAGCAACACACCCACCCATAGGTGGAGTCAGTCTATGAGGAGCCTCTACAGGTGTTTGAGATCGATAGGTTGTGGTATAGCCATGACCCTATCGGTAGACAATCGAGGATAGGGAGTGGACAGACACACCGACCCTCCCTAGCTTACCAGGACACCAACTACATCCTCACATTGTGCTTTCTATAGTCCATGCCAGGACAAGGGTACCAGCCTCAGCAACACTAGCAACAACAATAGCGTACTTTTCAGTTGGACCAGCAGGGTCCACCACCACCTTACACCTCACAGTAGCAGTACCAACAAGGCTAATACTGACAACAACATCACCCATCCTCCAAGCAGTAGCAACAATAACAAACCCCACCCATTAGCGATTTGGGGTCCCTCACCTTGGTCATTCAATCATTGACAAATACAATTCAGCAGATGAAGAATGATTGTCATGATATGAGGACATATCTCAACAATGTCTCATGCCACCAAGATCAGCAGATGGGACCAAGGACTCCAATTCCCATCCAGGTTCAGGCCAATCCCAACAGCCTGAATTAGAGTCAATAATGACCACAAGAATAGGTATAATATTCATACTACTCCAGATCTGAACATGAGATCATTTCATATGATATTGTGAATCATATGTCCCGCATGAGAGGAAGGACCTTGACCATACCTGATCAGGCATAGGAGCAGGAGGATGACATCGCTAAGTCTCTACATGAGGAGAACTTGGAGGCAGAGGAGGAGCATCACCATCACCAGCATCACC
Source organism: Ottelia alismoides (assembly GCA_037367405.1). NCBI lineage: Eukaryota > Viridiplantae > Streptophyta > Magnoliopsida > Alismatales > Hydrocharitaceae > Ottelia > Ottelia alismoides. The sequence continues at coordinate 208,589 of JAZKJV010005550.1, read as the reverse complement.
TTCAGCAGAATAAGAGGAATGTGAATTCCCAAAAAATAAAAAAAAACAGAAAGAAAAAGGAACAAAAAGAATGATAGGAGCACCAACAGTGAATCAAGCGAGCTTGATGGAGAGCTTGCACCTCTATCTGAGGAGGATGTACCAGCAACAGAAGATGCACCATCGTTTTCTTTTCATGAATTTCTTTCCAAGTAGAGTCAGAGTCAAAGTCCTGTACAGAACTCAGTTTCTCGTTTGAATAAAAATGAACACATTTTAATTTCAGAATCTGAGTTGTCCTCAATAATCCCCTTCATTGGTGCTGTTGAGGGTGGAAAGAAGAAATCCAAAAAATCCAAAAAGATGACCCTTGAGATGGCAGAGATTTGTAACAAATACATCAAGGTCACAGTCCCTTTTGTAAAGTATTTGGATATGACACATGCATTTCAAAAATATCTTAAGGTGAGAAGAACATCTACAAGGATTAGCAGGAAAACAAGAAGCCATGTTGAGAAGCATGTTATGTTATTAAACACTACTTGTGCCTTTAAGAATATGTTTCCAAGAAAATGAAGGGATATAAGTGTCGATTATGTGGTCAGTCATGTCGATGACAATGTGTTTGTACGTACTCTCTTGGATAATGGATCCTCAATTAATCCGATGTCAACAACCATCTACGAGAGGCTAAATCTAGGACCTCTTATGAAATCTAGAGTCATACTCCAGTTTGCTGACAAGTATACTAAGAGGTCCATGGGAGAATTAAGGAACATTATCATCAATGCCGAGGGACGAGATTACATGGTGGACTTCAAAGTCCTTGATATGGAGATCCTGCATAAATAGAGAGATTCCCATATCATACTTGGATGGAACTTCCTAAGGACAGCGGGGTCCTTATTTGACTAAAAGGTCTCGGGAAGATTCAGTTCCAAACTCCAGGGCAAAGATGTGGAACTATAGATGAAGCAAACTAGGTGGTAGAGACCAGATTTTGAATCCAACAATGAGTACTCTTCGTCATAGGTAGATTGTGTTCATGTAGACACTATTGGGCCATGGAGATGGAACCCAACTAGCAAAAATGTGTCTCCCTCTCTTGGAGAGTACATTGTACATGATACATTTTGTGAGATCCTTCGGAATAAACTGGAAGGCGTGGATCACACAGATATTGCATCTCCCTTCATCTTCGATGATAGAGAGGCCCAACTGGGTATGCCAATCCTTTCCCCTTTAGGACAATCAGAGGATGATGATGACAAGTCAGTCGCATCTTTTGTCGATTGCTTGTATACTTTTGGCAATCTGACTACAGAGCCCATTCAGTTGATGGTAGTTACTTCATAGACAGATCCAACCATTATCAGCACAAAACTAGAGTTAGTTAAGCCAGATTTTCTTAATGATCAGACTTTACCTGAGCTCAAACCATTACCCACAACACTTAAGTATTCCTTCCTTGCAGGACAAGAGAAGAAGTCTCCGGTCATCGTCAGCTTGTGATTTACCAAGAAGCAGGAATCTAGCGTTAGAGATCCTGGAAAAAATCGCAAGGCGATAGGATGGACTGTTTTCGATCTCCATGGGATAAATCTTGCTTTGTGTTCGCACCATATCTATCTTGAGAATAAAGCCAAACCCTCTTGTGAATTCCAGCGCAGGTTAAATCCAAATCTACAAGAGTTCGTGAAGAAGGAAATGAGAAATGGTGCAACGTGAGTTTTATTTATCTCATCTCTGATTCCAAGTGGGTGGCACCCATTCATGTTGTCCTAAAGAAGTCGGGAATTCAAATGATCACTAACAAGGATGGAGAGGAGATTGTGACATGAGTACCCACGTCTTGGCATGTATATATGGATTACAAAAGCTTGAATGACGTGATGAAGAATGATCATTTTCCCTTGCCATTTACGATCAAATCTTGGAGATATTGACGGGAAAAAATACTTATGTTTCTTAGATGGGTTCTCAGGCTACAACCAAGTTGCTATCGCTCCTGAGGATCAAGAGAAAACCACATTCACATGCCCCTTTGGTACCTATGCTTTCAAACGCATGACCTTTGGGTTATACAATGCTCCGGTACGTTTCAAAGGCACATGATTGTTGTATTCGCCAAGATGGTTGATAAATTACTGAAAGTATTCATGGATGACTTCTCGGTACAGGATGATTCCTTTGATTCCTATCTTAGAAGTTTGGACCTAGTCCTCAAAAGATGTTGTGAGGTTAACCTGGTGCTCTCCTAGGAGAAGAGTCACTTCATTGTGACGGAGGGCATTGTATTCGGGCATGTCACCTCCAAGAAAGGAATGGATGTTGACACTACCAAGGTGGAAGTGATCAGACGACTCCTACCACCAACCAATGTGAGACAGTTGCGATCTTTCCTCGAGTATGTCATATTTTGCATGAGATTTATAAAATATTTTTCAAAGATTGCCCGACCGCTAACTGAGATTTTAGGCAAAGACACATAGTTTATTGGAGATCACAAGTGTTTTGATGCCTTTAAGTAGTTACAAGGAATGATCATGGACGCCCCGATCCTACAAGCCCCAGGCTGGTCTCTTCCTTTTGAGATCATGATAGACGCCTCAGATTTTGCTATTGGGGTTGTGTTAGGACAAAGAAGAGACGGTGTCCTGTTCTCCATGGACTATGCAATCAAAGTGCATGACCTTGCTCAGTGTAACTACACGGTTACGGAAAAAGAGATGCTTACAGTAGTGTTTGCCTTGGACAAGTTTTGATCACATCTCATTGGATCCAAGATTGTTATGTTCACAGACCATTCAGCGATACGATACCTCATGGAAAAGAAGTATGCGAAGGCATGTCTTCATAGGTGAATTTTACTTCTCTCGGAGTTTGGCTTGGACATTAAAGATAAACCTGGAAAGAATAATGTAGTAGATGATCATTTCTCCCATCTTGAGACTCTTGATGCTTTTGAGGATACACCGATTTGGGTTTCTTCCTTGATGAGTCGATTTTTGTCATCGACTAAATCCTATGATACGCCAATATAGTGAACTATCTTGTCTCTAAGAAAGCTCCTGAAGATTGGTCCAAGAGCAGCATAAATTGACTCAAGTCAGATTTGAGACACTACCATCGGGAGGATCTGATCCTTTTCTTTGAGGGACCAGATTGTGTTTGGAGGAGGTGTATTCCTAAGGAGGAATACCAGAGTGTCCTTACTTACTGTCATACCTTTGAGGCAGGAGGACACCGCAAAGGGAAGAGGACCGTATGGAAGGTACTACAATGTAGCTTATACTGGCTAACTTTGTTTCATGATGCTCCCACCTTTGCGAAGTCGTGTCAGTATGTCAGTGAATTGGAGGAATCGTTGGTTCCAAAGATGAGATGTTGATGAAGCCTGCCATCATTTATGATGTCTTTGATGCTTGGGGCATCAACTTCAGGGGACCAATCCTAGTTAGCCATGTATTTGAGTACATTCTTCTTGTGGTGGATTATTTGTCGAGGTGGTGGAGGTTATCCCGATCCGAGCCGCAGAAAGTAGGACTACATGTAAGTTTGTAAGAGAGCATATTATTTCTAGGTTCGAGGTCCCCAATGTATTGATATCATATGGGTGTAGCCATTCTTTAAATAGAGATATGAAGCAACTTGTGAATGGTTACGGCATTGAGCATTGTGTCACTACTCCTTACCACTCACAGACTAATGGCATGGTAGAGGTGTCGAATAGAGAGGTTAAGACCATATTATAGGATCTCGTCCGTCCAGACAGGAAGGACCAGTCCCAGCTCTTGAACCAAGTCCTTTGAGCTTACATTACAGCTTACAAGATGCCATTAGGAACCTCCCCATTCAGGATGGTATTTGGAAAGTTGTGTCATTTGCCTGCAAAATTAGTGCATAAATTAGAATGGGAAATTAAGAAGTTCAACTAGAACACACATCTAGGGCAGAAACAGAGAGAGATGGATCTGAATGAACTTGTGGAGATCGGAAACTGAGCATACGACAATAGTTTGGTGTACAATGACAAGGTTAAGCGTTGGCATGACAGATTTATCAAACGAAAGACCTTCATTTCTGGACAAAAGGTATGGTTGTTTAATGCAAGGCTAAAGATTTTCCAAGGGAAGCTCAAGTCCAAGTAGAAGAGCATGTATCTAGTCCATGTTGTGCATGATAGTGTATGTGTTGAGATCTCATATCTTACAGATAGAACACAGACATTCTTGGTGAATGAACAATTGTTGATGCACTTTGTCGAATCGAATGAGCAGTCAGTCAGTGTTGATGAGTTTGTTTTTATGTGTGCGACAGATTCAGAAGACACGCATAGAGCCACACATTATCCCTTGCAGCATTGATCTATAGCTATCAACAACATCACAAAGATTCATGATCACTACCTCTTTGTACATTCTTCAGATCACATCACTTCTCACACTTACATTATCTTCTATACTTAAGTTGACCAAAGCCTGAGTATGGTGGAACCGATGCCTGCCATGTATATTCATTCATCCATTCATTCTCCTCTAAGCCTTGATTGCCCTTTTTTTTCATCTTCTATACTTAGGCTGACGAGAGCCTTAGTATAAGGGGGGTAGGTCGACTTCTATTCTTTTCACTCTCTATGTTTAGCACGAGTTATGTCTCTTCCTCACTTTTGTGCTCTGAGGACATAGCACATGCTAAATATAGGGGGTGTATATTACATATATACTTTACCCATAGCCCGTACTTTCACATATTTATGTATATAGTATTCAATAAATACGGGGTGGGTAAAATTGTTAAAAAAAATGTGTTTGTAAAACAGGTAAAATACATATAATTTAGTATAATGTGTATATTGTATACAAGCTATGAAAGATGTGTAATATGTATAAGTTGTGTTAATAATACTCTCTTTGTAAAATTGATCTAAAATTCCTTGTAGATAATACTTGTGTGTGATTTGTTATACAATGGGAGGTAGAACTAAAAATTTTGTCAAATAAAACTGGCTTCCCTTTCATTCTTGAATAAAAAATCATTCAAAACATGCACTTCATTCTCATGCATTTCATTTCATTAGCATATCATGCATATGCAAAGTGGAAAGTCAGTGGGTTCTGAACCGAGTCATGAGTAAAAATAGAGAATCGACTTGACCTGACATTAATCTACTTAAGTTTCAGAGTAACTTCGTTGAGAAGTAGGATCTTAGAAACTTCAAGTCATAGAGATAATTCTCAAATTTCACAAGGCATTGTATAGACCTTAACTCTTAGTGCCTAACCCAGACACCTCATTCTGAGTAGACTCTTGGATAAGGAACTAATCTATACTCTACACCGAGCACTTAGCTAATTCAGATGAGGAGTTGGAAGATCATGTGTTTTTTTCTTTGGTAGTGTGGACATCTAAAGACTGGAGTACTGGGTTGAAATAAAGCTTCATATAAAGGATGGACAACTAGCACAAAAGACCTCAAAACATGGGCAGAATAAAAGATTCTATATTCGTCATGATATAAAAGATCAATGCAGAGCAACCACAATTCCTATCAAAAGGAAGCCAAATCCAAAAAGAACAACATTTGACCACAATGTTCCAAGCTTCAGATAGCATGTAGATCTGGTGGAGACTACACCATCCAAGCTTCACAGAAGAGTTGACTACACTGGTCACTCTCTACGTCTTTTCCCTTCTTCTAGACTTCTCCCTCCACTCGTTGTAAACTAGCACGTTCTCGAACTTATAAGGAAATACATGACTCCTAAGGACGAGTTACCAGAGGAGGAGATTGCATGGTATTTCGGCATCTTGGATGGGAAGAGCTAACACCCTTCACACACTAGAGATAGTTATTCCGTGTTCATGTAGGATGCTTTGGAAGGGGTTGACCTAAGATGACTTCCGGATCGGGTCTAGATAATGACTTGTGTAACTTGGAGATGGTTGTTCTTAAAATCCTAATTCTCATAAGGAGTTCCATCATATTATTAATTTAAAGGCCGAGTTGAGCTCCATTTTCACCTTTTATTCATGACCTTGGTATGGAACCCGATCTTATTTCAGTTATGTATTTCATTTTAGTTGCTCGTGGAGGATCAAGGTTTAAGTATAGGGGGTTGATGAATATGTGATTCGTCACTCTAAAAGAAGAAAATAGAGCTGCGTTCCCAAGTAAGTAATTGTATTTAATCATCTATATTACATTTTTATCATTCATACATGTGTAAATAATATCCATATTTTAGCATGCATAATTGGATAAAGAAGAAGCCGAAAATCCCTTGTACATTATCACCTCTATATTACCATAAATTCCTTTATTTTTTATCATTTTTCACTAACTCCAAATAAAATAAAACCAACTTTGTTGTGTACATATTTTAACATTAACAAAGAAGAAATACCAAAAATATTATTTTTTTTAAATAGTTCAATAAAACCCAAATCCTACTTTGTAGACAAAAGGCAGTAAATGTAAATATCCCTCATACAGTCTCCTATGGACCCCTCCTCACTTTTGAATTAGTGCACATTCAATTATCTACAAAACATGACCAAATTCAAAAAAATCAGAGTTTAAATGTCAAACTTGGTTTTTGGGAGCTCATTGTATATTGTATATTTTATCTAATTTAAACCTATTATTTTATGTACAAAAAACTCTTTTTGAATTATTTATTTATTTTAAATTTATTTCTGTCATTTATACTTTAATAAAGTGGGCAAAAATCTAGATCAAAATTTAAGTAAAAATCAAAGAAAATAAATCACTCTCAGTCTGTACATAGAGTGTGTATACATGTCTCTCTTATTTTATTTCTTTATTTTTAAATTACTAAACATACAAAAAAATAAATATTATGTATCTATTTATTTTATATTTTATTTTATTTAAAAATCACAAAATGTAAAATCCAAAAATATAGTATTTTATATACATAGAGTACAACCAAAAATACATTTTGTATAGATGATTTCTTTTTTTATTTTGGTTCATTCACAAAAGTTGTAGAACTCGTGGAGACGAGCAACTTTCATGAAGACTACTATTTGATTTGACATCATTTTCTATTTTTTATTAATTTTTCTTTTAGTTTCTTTTTTGAATTTTCTAGGAGATACATGTGGCAGTTCCTGGAGCCACCACGTGTCACCATCTTAACCCTCTTCATCCGCCCCCATTCTAGGACGTTGGATGAAGAGCCCTTCCTCCAACGGCCCATATCCCTTTTTCCTTTTGTTTTTACTTTGTATTTTTTATTTTATTTTATTGTTGCTACTTCACCATGTAGCAAGCCCATGGCCGTTCAATCTCGACCGACCGAACAGCCACGGACCCACCCCTCTCCTCCACGCAAACCCCCCCTCCACCTCTTGCGACGGTGCCTCCACCTCCGCCTGCAACCTACGACCGAAGACTACTCCTCCGCTAGCTCCTCTCCACCCACGAATGCACATATGCGAGCCCTAACCTCCCTCAAAACCCCCCTTCCGCCTTCATCTCCAGGCATCCGTTGTTTTAGGTGAGAACCCTTGAGCTCGTGCCCTGAGCTTGGTGATAACAAGACTCAGGCGTGGTTGAGAGGCAATGGATCCTTCTCCCTCAGCAAGATCAGGCTATCATCCCTAATTGTAGTTGTCGTCCAGTGGGTTGCTTGAGATCTGCCATAACCGAGGCGTTGAACAAGAACATTAGAGCTCCTCTTCCCAGGATACTCGACCCTCACCTTGGGTAACTCTTCTTCTTCCTTCTCCTTCCTTTTTTCTTTCTATATTCTCGATCTTCTTTGTTTTATATCTTCGCCATACCCCCTTCTTCTTTCTTTTTCCTCCTCATCATCCGCACTATTCGCGGACCGCCACCACCAACGTCAACGAGCACCACCGTCTTTGCTCCTTAGCCCTTTGTCGATTCATCATCGCTGACCATCTTCGAGCTCTGCCTTGGCCTCAGAGCAGCACCACTGCCTTCGCGATGCCTCTCTTCACTGCATCGCTCTGCGTGCTCTGCTTCCCCATTCGCCATCAAGTCTGCATCGCCACCGACCTGTCACAACGGCTCTAACCGTCTGATCACCATCGACAATCATCAAAGTGTCACGTCACCACTCTACACGCGCCCCCCTCCTATCACGTGTAGCTTTGGGCACCCGCACCTTAGCTTGGGAACTAAAGCTCCACAAGTAGCCCTGAGCCTCATGATGTGTACGTGGGGTGTAGGGAAATTTACGCACAGGCCCTCGACTTCAAGAAAACTGCATAAGGGCCCCCGCCGACTAGAAGCGTGTGCAACACACATCCTTTCTTAGAGAAATTACTGGAAACACATCACAGGTCATGGTAATTACCTTACAGTCCCATTGCATGTTAATTTACTTTTAATTTTTAAATTTCCTGTATTGCACATAGACCCTCATGTTTGGACTTAATTCAGAGCATCATTTGTCATCATATTTTATTTTAAAAAATTACATATTGTAGATCATTTAATTTCTACCGCATGATGATTAATGTGATTTTTATGAGCATTGATTGATCTATAATATTTATTGTGGTGGATTTTACCATATTTTACCATGTCTGTGATTGGAAATTCATTATAAATCACCTATTGCTCCAAAAGTTTCCCAAAATTTGTATTATATACAATTAATTATATTCTGATATGAATCCAAAATCAAGTAATTTACACGCATATTAAGGTTAAAATAAATTGTTGTGTGATTGATGTAATTAATTTTTAATTCTTTGTAAACTGATTATTTTTAGGAGTTATAATTATTTCTAGATAGATCATAATTAGATATATATATATAGGATAATTTTAATTCTTGAAAATAATTAGGTTTTCTAATTATTAAAATTAATTAACTGAAATCATATAGTCTACTTTGTTTAATTTATAGAAAATTCATTTTGCATCTAAAGATTTCAAAAAAAATATAGAAGGTTAATTTCATCATAATTAACTTGTTCTCGAATTTTCATAATTTTTGCATTTCATTTGCACAAAAAATTACAGAAAACCCCTAAAAAGTGTTCAATTTTTATGGATGCATTTCATGTCATAAAAATTAGAAAAAAATGTGTTCTGGAATTTTTCATTATATAAATAATTAAGGAAAATAATCCTTCTATATTGAGTCACAATTGTTAATTATTTTAGATTTTACATTATAAGAGTTTTTAATCATAAATTTGGCATTCTACATTCACACTTCATCATCATTTGCATAAAATTTGCCAAAAAAATTCCCCTCGAAAGCCTAGCATTTAGATAATCTAAAAATCCTCATAAGGAGACAGTGACCTCTCCAAGTTCAACCTTGGGCTTGCCCAAGTAAAAACATAAATTTGACCGCTTGCATTTACTTAAGCATTAATTAAGTGGTCATTTTGATTAATCTGAATTTACCCGCCTGCAACGAGTAACGTTAATTCGACATAATTAGTGAGGGCATTTTAGGGTTCGTCACCGAGCCACTAGTGTGACTAGTCTCTCTTTATTGCACGTGATGCGATCTTCACACTTCTGTGATGTGTTAAGGCCTTAAGCCTAGACTTCATATTTCTTCTAAAACATGTGAAGAGAGTTTATATAGAGGCTTCTAGGATTTTGGGTGAGGGGAGACAATTCCTCGAAAGGTGTCGAAGTGGTGTCTCGGGATCTGAGAGGGTAGGGAATGTGGGGCCAGGTGAGGGTTGAGGTGGAAAGGTGAGGGGAGATGATGTGGAAAGTTGGAGGGGGAGATGTTGACTCGAGTCAACATCTCCAAGTATTGTAGGTCAATAAGAATGAAGGAATGGGCCTCGTTGACCACATGTTAACGAGGACCTGATGAGGTGGTTAAATAAGGAGGTGAAAAATGAGTGGAGGCCACGTGTTTGGTGGACCAAGTGGTTGACCAATCGTACGACAAAATCGGAAATAAGAAAAGGTAAAAAAAGAAAAGAAAAAAAAGGAACATAATCTAAAAATGTGGAAAAAAGTTGTAGATCTTAGTGGGATCTACAACTTCCATCAAGGCCCGGTGCTAAGAATGTTATTTACATATAGATATTTAATTTATTAGGCATTTTAAAGGTATAAAATACCAATTTTCATGGTTTTCTAATTTTTCTTTGATTTTCATTAATGATAATATATATTATAATATATTAAGAAGTTGGGGGGCTTGTACCAAGGTGTATGTAACTTTACATGCATCGGTGTTACAACCATCCGCTTTTATTTTTTAAGAAATGAAACCTTGAAGAATTTACTTAGATTGATAAGTGGAATATATGTCTCGTATTTCGTGTAAAATAAATATTCCTAACATGTACCTTTGGAAGCGTGCCCGACGTCGTACTCCCGCACCACCGTGAGGGAGCTGAACCGCCGTCGTGCATGCAAGCATCACCATTCGCCAGTGCGCCACCTATCATCGCCCTCCACCAGCCACCAGGATCGCCAGCGCACCACCGATCGCCATGCCACCCTCTGCTTGGGAAGAAGAAGGGTAGGGGTGGTGCCTCATTGCCCCCTTTAGTGTTTGTGAACGAAGAAAGCGAAGAAAAACACTAAGAGTTTAAAATAAAAAAATTGGGATAATTTAATTTTAGCCCCCCAAGGTTTCCAAAACGACAGAATAGCCCCTGCCAGAGCCTCAAACACGCGCTTGGCAGACCTCACTAGGCAAATTACAACTCTGCCCCTGAAGTTTTCAAAATTACAGCAAGGTCCACGGCTCCAATTCAAGCACGTGCGTAGCACGTTTTACTGGGTAAATGTCATGTTCCATCCCCACTTTATTTCTTGTTATTATTTTATTCAAAAAACTTTGTTTAATTACTTTTCAGTCCTTGAATTCCAAACATTGTCTTTCCATGTGCATTTCGTTGAAATAAATGATTTTGTTTATCAATAAATCCTCCAAAAATCATGCTATGCTCCTGACACACTTATCTTTTTAGCATAAAATTTTCATTACATTTTGTCAATATTTAATATCATTAAAAAATCAAAATATGTAATTTTCCCTGTCAAAATTCAAAAATTCATAAAAATTCATATATTGCTCTAAAAACTCCAAAAAAAGGAGTAGTTTTATTTAATTATCTTTTAATCTCTGTGCAAATTTAACACATTAATTCTTTATAAAACTCAAAAAAATGAAAAACATTAAAAATCTTATAAAAATTTCAGAAAATACTACAAAAATCCAAAAATCGTGATTTCAGTTCTTGTTTGTAGATATTTGCTTCTATTTTATAATAAAAATAATTGCCATGAGTTTTGGGCATTAAACCATTTTTAACTTGCAAATTACTCCATGTTGTGCACTGTTTCTCATTTCTGCCATCGTTTGATTTTTAGAAAAAAATATAAAAACATCTGAAAATTCTAAAAAAAATTCCCAAAAGTATTTCAAAACCCTTAAAACCCAAAAATATTTTCTCTAGATTTTTTTTGATATAATTGAATAATACAAAAAGAGTGTGGTGTGCGTATTTCTTATATTATGCATATTATTCTTTATTTGACATTAAAAAATTTGCAAAAATTAAAATCACTAAAAATTTGAAAATCAGAAAATAAAAAAATTAGAAATAAAAAAACTAAAATGAGAAAAATTCCATAAAAACCAAGAATAGTTTGCCTTGGAGATTCCTGCTCTTTCTCTTAATTTAATTTCTTTCGATTATTTCAATAACCCTCGGGAATTGTAGCCTCCCTGAGTTTGATCGTGTCTGTAATACAGGTAAATAAGTAGCAAAAATAAAAAAAAGAAAAAATTATTTGTTTATCACGGGATTTTTGGGATAGAAATGACTTTCATATCTTTAATTTTCGATCCTCGAAATTTCCATCGACAATAGGGTCTCTCCCCATGACAAGAATTTTTCTTTTTGATTTTAGAGTTAAGTAAAATTAGTAGTCCCAATTTTTTTGGTTATCATTTTTTTGGTTTTTTAATGAGAATGTCCGAGTCCTAATGAGGAATCAATTACTTTATAATCCTAAATGACAAAATCAAAAGGAGAGAGTCGGAAAAGCAATGCGAGGCGAAAATAATGATGGATGCTAAGTAGAAATGCTCACCTTGCCTACAGCTCTCTTCATGCAAGGATTCAAAGCAGTGTTGAAACTTACACTATATGCAATGCAACGGATGAAATCATCCTAGAATAGTAATTGATATTATAATGAAGCACAAAATGCAAAACACTTAGAAAGAAACCTAAGAATCCGGTCTTGGAGGCTCCTCGGTGCCCACCACAGTGGGTCCTACAAGCATTGTATGGAGGCCACTCGTGTCACACAGTTCCAAGTCTAGAGTGAAGAGAAATTAAATTTGACATGATCCAAAAGCGAAATATAGGTGCATGCATATTAATTAGGGCTTTGGATCTTAATCTATCATCAAGTAAATCCTAAACTAGGTCTCAATCACACAAAACAAATAAAAAGAAAGGAACGAAACAAATAAAAAAGGGCAAAGAAAGCACGACAAAACTGATGAGGCCCCCAAGTGAACAATCACCCGGGCAGTGGACCCCGTGAAGTGTGAAGAATCCTGGAGAGTCTGAGTTAATACAATTAAGTGTCTCTCTCTCACTTAAATTACAAAATGAAATAAAATAAAAGACAAATGGCACTATCTTCAAAATTTCCCCAAGTTCTCTCTTCCTTCTCTTTCTCGTCTGCTAGGTCATAAATTTGATTCCTCATCTCTGGAGATGCATCGAATCTCTTAAGAAATATGCCCTCGAACTGCGATCCCTCACAACAAAGTCAAACAAGAGAAAGGGTCGAACAATTTACAAATAATATCAAATTAAAATGAAAATAAATACGTACAAATGTAGACAAGAGAGAAGAAATAAATGACAAGGCAATCTATACGACGTTGCTTTCAGGCAACGGTGCCATTTGCAAACTTGAATCTTATGAGGGTCTAATGTAGTCTACACAAGGTGAGAACTACACTATCATTGAAGCAACCGCTCACGAAACCCGAATAACTCAACAATTAACCCATAATAGATATAGCAATGAAAAGTGAAATAAATGTGGAGTTCAAATTTATTATACCTCTACAAATGTGTGTATATGTGTAAGTATGTGTAGAGTGTTGAACACAAGGAGCAAATGTGATTGAATGGGAAACTGAATTCCAAAACTTGGCCTTATTTCTTGTCTTTTTATTATCTTTTTGAGTGGGTTGTAAATTTCATATTTTTTATGGATTTTAATTTTATATTTTTTTAATTGTTTTATTTTTACATTTTTTATTTCCTTTTTATATTTTCTGATTTTAAATTTTCTTTTTCCTTTAATATCTAATATAAGCATATATACCTATATATAATACTAGGTTATATAATTATAAATACTACTAAAAATAAACAAAATAAAAGGAATAAACTATTTTTGTATTTTTTAAATTTTTCTACTATTTTTATGATTTTTTAGATATTTTTGATAATTTTTATATATATTTTTAAAGTTAAAAATATCCCAAAATAGGGATTAAATAAATAAGTTGAATTGATTTGAGATTTAAAATAGAAAAAAGTGTCAAAATTTCTCCAAATAAATTTTAAGATATAATAGTTAAAATAAAGAAAATTAAGAGATAAAAATAAATATTTTTTGAAATTTTGGGAATTGTATTTATAGCTTTATAAAGGATTTTGCATCTTTTAATTTTTAATGATTTTATTTTTCTATTTTTAGGGAATTTTGGTATGGAGTTATAAATACAAAAATAAACAAAATATATTTTTTGGAATTTTTAAAAAGGTTTTATAATTTTTTTGGAATTTTATGTCAAATAGGGGCAAAATGTGCTCTTTTTTATTTTTAGAAAATAGGTAAAACACCTAAAATGCAATTATAAAAATATGACATGAAAGTGTATACTAACAAGCACATATCCCTATTTTTTAATAATTTTTGGATAACTAATGATATTTTTAAGAAATATAAAAACATAAAAAATTTAACTGGATAAAGTATTTTAGCAATTAAAATATAAGGTAGGGGCTACAATACAATTTACCCAAAATATTACAACTAATATGAATAGTCTTGGTACTAAAATAAAAATACAAAACTCGTAATTGGTTTACTATAAAATCGCCACCTCACATGGGACCGCATGTGAGGTGGCGTGGTCAGGACCCAAATATAATATGAAACAAATACACGGGGTTCCTTGTAATTTTACCAAATAGAATAAACATACAAAATAAATTACATGACTAAATGATATACAAACAAAATGTAGGGGAAGTAAGTACAAAATACCCCCTAAATGCCCGATCGAACAGTGAAGCGACGCTCACTTATCCACATGTCATACCTTGGTGGCACGATGATGATTCGCAGATCTGCGGTGGATATTAGATCCAAAGGTGAGATCAATGATTGATGTGTGCGAGATCCAACAGTGGCTGCTACATTTGGAGATGGCATTTGATCCAACAGTGGAGGAGTGAGGTCGAAGATCAGGGAAGAAGCTTCGCCTGGGCAAGCTTCTTCCAACGAGATCTCCTCCCTATGGCATCCTTTACTGCTGAAGAATGGCCCAAAAGATTCCTAGAGGTGCCCTCTAGCTGCTGAAAGGCTCAAAAAGCTCTACGAATTGCCGGAGTAGTCCACGGAGGTCGGGGAAAGAACGGTGCTCCAGGAACCTCTGTTTTCATCAAAATTGCATCGTATGAGGTGTATAACCTCCAGGAGTTGCACTAAAAGATAGCTGGGTCGAGGGAAAATTGCCTCGACCCGTTAGCGGGTGGGCTGGTGTTGAACGGGATTTTTGTTTTTTATTTAATTGAATTATGAATATGTCATTGCAACCCAATCAAGCATCTACAAAAAAATTATTTAATTTTTCTTCTCAAGTTGAATTAATTACAAAAGAAATGTAGAAAGAGATTTTTTTGTTATTTAATTAACATGTATAGCAACATGATCGAACTCAGGGACGCCACAACTCCAGCAGGTTATTCAAATAATCGAAAAAAAAGAATTAAAAGAAAAAGGGAATCTCAAATGCTAACTACCTTGGTTTTTTGTGAAATATTTACTTTTTTTCTATTATTTTTTATTTCCTAATTTTCAAATTTTTAATGATTTTTAGTTTTGCAATTTTTATTTTCAAAAAAAATAATTTTTAAAACAACTTTATACACAAAAGAGATGCAAATTTTTTTAGATTTTTTAGATTTTTTGATGACTTTTACTATTTTTGTAATTTTTCAGAGATTTTTAGAATTTTTTTAAGATTTTAAAATGAATAAAAATAGGGGAAATGCAAACAGTGAACAAATAGTATTATTTTTTAATTTAAAAAAATAAAATAAAATCTAAATTTGCGAAAATTATTTTTCTTATAAACTAAAGGAAATTATCTACAAACGGGAACTGAAATCACTTTTTTGGATTTTTTTCTACAATTTTATATGATTTTTTTAAGATTTTTAGTATTTTGTAATTTTTTGAGTTTTATAAATACTAATGCGTGAAATTTGCAAAGAAAACAAAACACGTCAAAAGAAAATTAATCTATTTTTTTTGGAATTTTTGACGTAATATGTGAATTTTTATGATTTTTCAAAGTTCAAACAGGGAAACAAATGAAGTTTTTGAATTTTTAATAATAGCAAATGATAATAAATGCAATGAAATCTTTATGATGTGAAGACAACCATCAGGAATATGTCACAATTTTTTAGAATTTATTGAGAAATCAGAATATTTATTTCAATGAAAAGATCAAGCAAAATGAATATTTAGAATACATGGACTAAAATGCAATTATTCAAAGTTCTTGAATGAAAAGGTAACAAGAAATAAAATAAAGAGAAAAAGTCACAAATTACCCAGGAAGGGTGCGTGTGCTTCACGTGTTTGAGCTCTAGCGGGTCTGACTTGCAATCTGCTGAACCTCAAAGGGTGTCTTGGGTATTTACCCAAAAATAAAATATTATTTAGGGTTCTTCGTAGGGGCTTTATTTATTCCTTGCTATTCACACCAAAGGGAGAAGGGTGTCATCTTGCATACTTCTCCAGAGGGCGGTGGGCATACCCGGTGGAGGAGCCAGTCGCGTGTGGTGGGTCTCCTGACGGCGCA
Source organism: Ottelia alismoides (assembly GCA_037367405.1). Classification (NCBI taxonomy): domain Eukaryota; kingdom Viridiplantae; phylum Streptophyta; class Magnoliopsida; order Alismatales; family Hydrocharitaceae; genus Ottelia; species Ottelia alismoides. The sequence continues at coordinate 192,483 of JAZKJV010005550.1, read as the reverse complement.
CGCGCGAGCTAGCAGCACTCGCGGGTTGGCTGAACAACAGTGGATGTTGGGTGATGGCAGGTGGTGTGGGTCCCTAGTGTTGATCTTGCACGCACGGATGGTGGAAGGCGACAAGGTCGGTGGTCGACGATGGATCCACAAGATTCAGGTGGCTGAACGGCGAGGTGGTTAACGAAGAGAGATGGAACTTAGCGTGATGGCAAACTGTGGGTGAAGGGAATCGAGCAGAGGAGACGACACACACCCCCGGCTCAGGTGATGTGCGATGAAGATGCCGGTCAGTGGTGGCAACGACCTCGACAGGGCGCACGCCCGCGCGAGGGAATCGCGCAGCGGCTTGTACGCGGTGGATCCAGGAGGTTCCTACGGGGCTTCGCGGCGAGCCACAGGTGGCTACGGACTGCTGGAGAGCTCTGTGGGAGGGCAACGATTGAGCGTCGATGCGATGGAAGTTGGGCCTCCAACGGACGACATGCGCAGCTGGGCGATGCAGCTGGAGGCCAGCCGGTGGGAAGCGGGTGCAGCCTGCTCCTCACCTTCTTATTTTTTGTTATTTTTTTAAATAGAATTTGAACAATGGATTTTTTGTGATTTTTTTACTTTTTTTATATTTTTAAAACAGATATTTTTAAAAAAATTTAATGTAAAAAAACTGCATGAATTTTTTTTTTAAGAAGCAGATTAATTTTTTATGTAATTTTTAAAATACAACAATTGTATTCTTTTAATTAATTTTTTTATTCCAGAAAATAAATTATAAACAAAAAATGATATCTGACTTGAGCACGACGGTTCGGCCCAAAATCAAATGCGGAAAATGTGAGTGGATGCGGATCCGACAAAATAGAAGATAGATCCGAGTCTCTGGTCACCGTGCATGATAGGAATTGAGTGTTTGTGTGAGGTAGAATGTGAACATGGAGAGATCGATAAAATGATTATGAGATCAAAATCGAGGTTGATCGAATCGTGATGATTGATTAAAAAAATGATTAACTGAGATCTAGAAAAAAATGATAACGAAAATAAGAATGCGAAAAGTAAATTAAGATTAACCTAGATTAAAAACAAGAAAGAATGGATCTCAATGTGGTAGCAGAAAATGTCATGATGGCCTCGATGAAGGCCGACTCGTTATTACCGGACGGCTCGGAGGCTAGGCACTGCAACAAGAAGACTCCTGGAGAATAGGCTCCTCTCACTAAAAACTGATCAAATGAGAATGAGGGAGGAGGAGCCAATTAAATAGAAAAATAACTGAATTCCAATTTGACTTTTAAAAATTGAATGTAGATAAAGATAAGGGAAATTTGAACGGAGAAAAAGATAAGAAATGAAGTTAAAATTAAAATTATTTAAATAATTAAATAATTTTTTATTATTTTCATTGCTTTTATTAAATTAAATAAGAAATGTTAATTTTTTTGTGAGGGTTATTTAGGGGAATTAGCTATATACATATGGTACATTATATATATAGTTAAATGAGGAATTTTGTTTAATTTTTTTGTTTAAAAAATATTTTTATTTTTATTGTAAATAATATTTACAAATACAATATGTAAAAATAAATAAATGTTAAAATTGCACAAACCATCCCAAAAAATCATTTTCAAACCGTAACTTCGAAAATTATGAAACCACATCCATTTTTATTTAAATATAATTTAATTTAGAATATAATGGAAGTGAGTTTAGTTCAATTTGAGTTGATATGGAGCTGGAATTGGTCTGCCTATTATCGCTTTATGGCTTTTTCCGGATGTGGTTACTTTTATTCTGTACATTATTTTTTGTAATTATTTTTATTATTTAGAAAATATTTTTATTTATAAATTTTGTTTTGAAAATTATTTAGTTTGAGGTCAATTATGTAAAAATAAAATAATGTAAGTTTTATACAAATATACACAAAAAGTATATACAAAACATTTTTTTGGATTTTCTGATTAAGGACCCTATCTCCCCCTACTTTATTCCTGGTCGATCAGGTCAAGCCTTGACCTTCTCTCGGGGTTCGGGTGAGCCTGTATCTATTATAATTATAAAGTCTCTTTTTTTATTTCCTTTATTTCTTTATTTATTTATTTTAGGTTAAAATAACAATATGTGTACAATATTTACATACAGATGCAAGTTAGTAAGAATATAGAGTTAGTATTATACACGGGTATTTTATAAGGGATTTTTAGCTAAAATAAATGAATAAAGATGATGAAATGCATATTCATCATCCCCCTATGCTTTACCTTTGTTAGTTCCTTAGCAAACACTTATTTGAAAGAATAAGTGGATAAAGAAAAAGAAAGGAAAAATAAAGAAATTAGGACAATACTGAGTATTAAACTTACCTTCATAAAGTTGTAGTATGGAGCTCTGTCAGATTTTTGGGTTATTAATGTGGCGAAACCTTAATGGAAAATGGATTTAAAACCTAACAGCCTTCAAGTTCCACAAGACTACTATTCAGGTATCCTCAACAATCAGGTCTGAATAAGTCTACATACACAAATTCTTATGACTATGAATCTTTACTTGTACGGTGTAACTGAAATATAGCTCCCCGTCTCAAAAGTTGCAAAGAAATAGCCTCTCTCAACAAGGTAACTCTAGTTCCCCAGTCTAGCAACTCTTTCCTCGAGGAGCAGGGATATTCCCTTCTAAGTTCAAGTACAACCAGCTCAAGAAGAGGGGATGGAGAAAATAATGGACGGTAACTAGTTTAGCTACCTATCCTTGGATGCATGACCAGTGTAGTCAAGTCATCCGGCTGCAAACTTACAAAAATTTGATTTTGAAGCCCTTATTTTTTCACTTGTATATACACTCCGGCAAGCATTTTACTTTTCAATCAGGCATGTCCACTTTTAGAGATTCTGCATTTTTTCTTTTTCTTTTTTGAAAATATATACAAGGTGTAGCATGTACATAAAGGGGTTTTTCCTCTTGAGTTAGTAGATTGTCCCTCTTTTAAAGCATTATTGCAATCCCACAACATCCTATCTTTAGACCTTGATGCTACTAGATTAGGTTGAGATGCAAAACCCTCCCTAGATGAAGAAGAGAGGTTCCACCTAGATATACTACCCTCGTATGCTACTCCAATAAAAAAGATTCTACCTCCTCACTACCTCCTCCATGAAGAGCTACGTGTAGAGTGCTTGTCCAAGATAAGCCACGGTCTGAAAGAATCATGCGTGTGTTGTTAAATATTCTACTTAGACTAATCAAGATGACATGTGAACATAGTCTTATGGACTCAAAGAATTAAGTCGCTAGGACCTGAAAAGTCTTAATTCCATTTCTCATAAGGTTCCTTTGAAATAAAGTGGATTAAGGTTTAACTAAGCTCCATTCTTCAATTTTATTGAAGACATAGTTTAAATGTCAATACTATCCTAAAAAAATGCGCATGCAAATGCAAGAAAATATGTACAATGCAAAAAGAAAGCAAAATCTTCTTTTTTTAAACAAAATTCTAATTTTGAACTTTTTTATGGATTTTTGGAAAGAAAGAAAAAAATAATGCACATGTAAAAAGAGTTTTTTTTTTGAAATTTTAATTATGTAAATTTTTATAGACTTTTGGTTTTGTAGTTTTTAGGGAATTGTTTTTAAGGGAAAAGGGTTAGTAAAATATATATAAGTATATATAAGGATTTTTTTATTTTTGTTTTTTTGTTTTTGTTTTGTTTGTTGTTTTTTTTTGTTTGTTTGTTTTTTGTATATATAAATTTTCTTGTATATATATATATATATGTTTGTTTTTTTTGTTTTGTTCTTTTTGTTTTTCAATAAAGGGTGGTCAAAATCTATATACACAAGTGGATTTTACGAATTTTTATACATATCCCAAAAAATATATTTAAAAGTACGAGTTATGTCTAAAGTATATATAAAATATATACGACACCCCCCTATACTTAGTTGAACTATGTCCTCATAGTGATCAGAGAGCGGCAAAGGAAGACATAACTCATGCTAAGTATAGAAAAGTGAAAAGACTCCTATGCTACAACGACTCAAAGAAAAGATGAAAAGAATAGAAGTCGGTGATCCCCCTTATACTTAGGATCAAGTAGTCCTATGTATAGAAGACTGTACAAAAGGGAAACACCGATAAAGAGAATGTACGGACTCAATGGCTCGATTTGCCCCACTATACGTAGGGTAAAATAGGCCTAAGTATAGAATATCAACAAGTTAAGGGACAATCAAGAGAACAGAAGAATAAAACACAAATGAGATGATCTGAACAACATCACTCCCCCATACTTAGGGTAGAGTATCCCTAAGTATAGGCAATAATAGGAATAATGAACAGGACGAATATGAACAACACAAATCATTCACCTCCACCCTAATCCCCTATACTTAGGATAGACTACATCCTAAGTATAGCACACAGATACAGACAAGAGGTGAATGATAAACGGAAGAAGGAATGATCAAATCAAGACGAAACACATATATACAAGGTAGACATTGTTGAGGTGCCTCTCAACAAATGCTAGAGTTTACGCCCCTAACTGGGCGCAAAGGCTTGGACAACGAAGTATCAAGGTTCAAGATGGTATCTGTAATGCGAATATCGTATTGTCGTTTTTGTATCAGTGTGAGAACAACAACGTGGTTAATAATGCAAAGGATGACACCCATATAGGCAATCAGGGGGGTGTCTGCTATCGAATAAATAGTGTAGATAAAATCAGATATCGATAGCACAAAAGAAATCTTCGGCTCATGGTCAGAGTGGAGTGGATGGTTGGAGCCGAAAAATGGAACGTGGAGAAGGAAGGATCTGTCATGTAGTTCTCCACGTCAATCACCATCTCGAAAATGTGATGCATGTAATGAAGAGAGATCAAGTATAGTATCGAATAACTCAAGGGTCAGCTCATCCCTGTGATGGTCATCAAGGAGAGAAGAAAGATTAAATTCAGAAAACTCAGAAGAATTGGAAGAATCAGAACACTCAGAATAATCAGAAGACTTGGACTTGTGATCAGACAGATCGGATGCACAATCAGGTAGTGAAACCAAGTACAAAGTACACACTGCCTGTAGATAACCCTCGGGGAGTGTGAGAAATCAGGATAATCCGAGGGGGAGAATGAATGATTATATTCAAATAGTGTGTTCTCTCTCAAATTAAAAGAAAATTCATCCAATGGAACAGGAATATCTGGCTCAAAGAAATCTCAGTCAAAATCAAAGAGATCATTTACCTGCCAGTGTGAAGGGATCTGAGCTTGGGAAATATTGGACAGCATTTGACCCTCAGAGTTAAGGGTGGGAGGGAGGGAAAACATTAGTAATGATGATTTTTATTTTTTATTTTAGATTTTTGATGATTTTTCTTAGTGATTGTTAATGATCTTGAGAAAATAAATGTAACCAACTCAACATCAAGGAGATACAAACACAATGCAAACCCCTGATTCACCTACTCAAGGCAATGTGAAGACTGTGAAGGTTGGTCAATTATCTTGTCAATTTTAGAGTTAGGTGATCAAACACAAAGTTGTACAAACACTTAGGTTGGCTTATGGGATTGGGGTACGAACCTTAGTGTGTACGTGAGCAAGTAAATGTGAATACAATGAGGGGGTTGCTCTCCCAAAACAATGATGTGAATCAATTACATTTAATATTAGTAGTTCAAGTGATATTAGCAGTCCCGATTTTAGGCATCACTTGGCTTGAATATTTTCAATGAGTCACCTACCGAGTGTCTAATTTCCTTTTTAACTTATGTGAGTGAAAATAAGGAAGGAGATCGAAAATGCCAATGCGCGATTAAATACAATGATGCATGCAGGGGTTAGAGATGCGTACCTTGTCTCCAGGACTCTACATGCAGGGTCATCCACACAGAATTAAATAGAGAAAAAAATAAACTAACATATACGATGCAAGTGAACCATCCTAACAATAGCTTCTATTAACGGGCAAGAACCAATTAAATTTAGCTAAGTCCAATTATGCTCTATTCTATATTTACAGAAATTATTGTTTAAGGTTTTGGACCTAATTAATTACCTAGCACAAGCAAATTAATTAAAGCAATCAATAGGTAGCTCACAAAATCTGCATGAAATAAAGAAAAATAAGGCGATAAAAACAAAATCGGTGAGGTCCCCTAAGTGCACCGGCACTTAGCGAAACAGACCCCACAACAAATGAATGTTCATTTACAAGAGTTCAAATGATAGAAATAAATAAAACAAAGTCTATATTTTTTGTTCTCCTACAAATCTTCTTCTCCTCCTCTCACGCTCTCCTGCGGCTCGGTGAAGAATCAAGCCGCCTCCGCTTCGCTTGGGTGATTTAGCTCTCCTAGGATCGCCTACTTAGCTCCACGGGCCCTCGCAAGAAAAAGGAAAGAAAGAATGTGTAAGAAACACAATATGAAAAGGAAAAATTAAATAAATACAGTGAATATAAAAAATTAAATAATATCGAAAAATATAAATAAATATGTACAACCAAGAATAGCCAGTCAAAAGAGAAACCTAACTAGCCTCGTCGTGCCTCCCCAGCAACTGTGCCATTTTGTTGAATGGGATTTTTTGGTTTTTTATTTAATTGAATTATGAACAAGTCGTTGCAATCCAATCAAGCGTCAATAAAAAATTATTTATTTTTTCTTCTCAAGCTGAATTAATTACAAAAGAAATGTATCGAGAGAATTTTTTGCTATTGAATTAACCTGTATAGCAACAGGATCGAACTCAGGGAGACTACAATTCCTTAGGGCTACCTATTCAAGTAATCGAAAAAAATCAATTAAAAGAAAACGGGAATCTTAAACGCTAACTACCTTAGTTTTTATAAAATTTTTATCTTTTTAATTTTTAAATTTTTAAAATTTTTTTATTTCTATTTTTTATTTTCAGATTTTCAAATTTTTAATGATTTTTAGTTTTACAAAAAAATATTTTCAAAATATAATCTTCAAAATAATTTTATACACAAAAGAGATGCATTTTTTTTAGATTTTTTTAGATATGAGAAAAATGCTCTAAAATATCTAAATAAAATAGTTTTGTATTTTTGATGATTTTTTACTATTTTTGGAATGGAATTTTCAGAGATTCTTAAATTTTTTTAAGATTTCAAAATGAATAAAAATAGGGGAAATGCAAACGGTGAGCAAAAAGGATTATTTTGCAATTTAAAAATATGAAATCAAAAATTGTGAAAATTATTTTTCTTATAAACTAAAGGAAACTATGTACAAGGCCTCAAATCACTTTTTTGGATTTTTTACAATTTTATATGATTTTTCAAGATTTTTAGTATTTTGCAAAATTTTTTGGTTTTATAAATAATTAATGCATGAAATTTGCACAGAAATTAAAACACACGAAAAGAAAATTAATCTATTTTTTGGAATTTTTGACGCAATATGTGATTTTTTATGATTTTTCAGAGTTCAAACAAGGAAACAAATGATGTTCTTGAACTTTTAATAACAGAAAATGATAATAAAATGCAATGAAATCTTTATGCTAGGAAAAGATAATCATTAGGAACATGTCATAATTTTTTCAGAATTTATTGAACAATCAAAATATTTATTTCAATGAAAAGAGCAAGCAAAATTAATATCTGGAATACAGGGAGTAAAATGCAATTATTCAAAATTCTTGAATGAAAAATTAACAGTAAATAAAATAAAGAGAAAAAGTCACAAATTACCCAACAAGTGCATGTGCTTGAGCTTGGAGGATCTGATTTGCAATTTCCTGAACCTCGGAGGGTATCTTGGTATTTACCCAAAAATAAAATATTCTCTAGGGTTCTTCGTAGGGGGCTTCGTTTGTTCCTTGCTATTAACGCCAAAGGGAGAAGGGCACCACCTTGCCTTCTTATCTAGAGGGCGGTGGCCAGAACTGGTGGAGGAGACAGTCGCGTGCGGAGGGACTCCTGGCAGTGCACATGCGCGCGCTGGCGGCGCTCGCAGGAATGGTTGAACGGTAGTGGATGTTGGGTGATGGAGGGTGGCATGGGTCCCTAGCGTTGATGATGTGCACACAGATGGTGGATGGCACCAAGATCGGTGGTCGGCAATGGATGCGCGAGCTTCAGGCAGCTGACCGATGAGGTGGTTGATGAAGAGCGACGGAACTTAGCATGATAGAGGACTGTGGGAGAAGGGAATCGAGCGGAGGAGGAAACACACACCTCTGGCTCAGGTGATCTGCAACGAAGATGGTGGTCGGTGGTGGCTACATCCTCGACTGGGTGCGCGCCCGCACAAGGGAATCGTGTGGCAGCGCGCGTGCAGTGGATCCAGGAGGGTCCTATGGGGCTTCGCGGCGAGCCCAAGTGGCTACGAACTGCTGGAGAGATCTACAGGATGGCAGCAGTTGAGCATCGATGCGGGGGAAGTTGGGCCGCTAGCAAACGAGAGGCGCGGCTGGGTGGTACCGTTGGAGGCTGGCCGATGGGGAGCGGACGTAGCCTGCTCCTCCCTTTTTTATTTTTGAAATAGAAACTGAACTGCGGATTTTTTATAATTTTTTACTTTTTTATATTTTTTAGAATTTTTTTAAAATGTTTATTTATTGTAAAAAACAAAAACTACATGAATGTTTTATTTTTATTTTTTTAAGAAAAAATAAATTTTTTATGTATTTTTTTAGAATACAACAATTGTATTCTTTTAATTAATTTTTTTATTCCAGCAAATAAAATATAGATAAAAAATGATATCCGACTCGAGCATGGCGGCTCAGCCCAAAATCAAATGCGAAAAATGTGAATGCATGTGGATCCGGCAAAATAAAAGATAGATTCGAGTCTCCGGTCATCATGTGTGACCGGAGTTGAGTGTTTGCGTGAGGTAGAATGTGAACGTGGAGAGATCAAGAAAATGATTATGAGATCGAAATCGTGGGCGGATCGAATCATGATGGTTGATTAAAAAATAATTAACTGAGATCTAAAAAAATTACAACGAAAATAAGAATGCGAAAAGTAAATTAAGATTAACCTAGAATAAAAATAAGAAAGAATGGATCTCATCATGGTAGCGGAAAATATTGTGATGGCCTCGACGAAGGCCGAGTCGCTGCCACCGAACGGCTAAGAGGCTAGGCACCTCTCTACAACAAGAAGACACTTGGAGAACAGGCTCCTCTCACCAAAAACTGATCAAATGAGAATGAGGGAGGAAAATTGAATAGAAAAATAATTGAATTTGAATTTTAAAAATTGAATGGAGATAAAAATAAGGGAAATTTGAATGGAGATAAAGATAAGAAAGGAAGCTAAAATTAAAATTGTTTACATAACTAAATTAATTTTTTATATATTTTGGTCACTTTATTTAAATTAAATAACAAATGTTAATTATTTATTTTTTTGTGAGGTTTATTTAAGGAAATTAACTATATACATATGGTACATTACATACATAGTTAAATGAGGAAATTAGTTTAATTTTTTGTTTAAAAAAGTTTTTTATTTTAAATAATATTTACAAATATAATATGTAAAATAAATAAATAAATGGTAAAATTGCACAAACCACCCTGAAAAAATATCTTTCAAATTGTAACTCTGAAAATTATGAAACCACGGCCATTTTAAAGATAATTTAATTTAGAATATAATGGAAGTAAGCTTAGTTCAATTTGATTACATATTGAGTCAGAATTGGTCTATCAATTATCGCTTTATGGCTTTTTCTGGATATGGTTACTTTTATTCTATACATGATTTTTTTGCAATTATTTTTATTATTTAGAAAACATTTTTATTTACAATTTTTGTTTTGAAAATTATTTAGTTTGAGGTCAATTTATGCACAAATAAAATAATGTAAGTTTTATACAAATATACACAAAAAAGTATTTACAAGACATTTTTTGGATTTCCTGATTAAGGACCCTATCTCCCCCTACTTTATTCCTGGTCGATCAGGTCAAGCCTTGACCTTCTCTTGGGGTTTGGGTTATCCTGTATCTCTTACATATATGCAGTCTCTTTTTTATTTCCTTTATTTTTTTGTTTATTTCTTTATTTATTTATTTTAGGTTAAAATAACAATATATGTACAATATTTACACACAGATACAAGTTAGTAAGAATATGGAGTTAATATTATATACATGTGTTTTATTAGGGATTTTAAGCTAAAATAAATGAATAAAGATGATGAAATGCAGATTCGTCATCTGGCGGTGAAATGGGGGTGAAGTAGAGGTGCTCCGGTGAGTGGTGGAGGTGGAGCACCTAAATCCTGATCCAGTGAGGATCAGGTGGACCGGAGTGGAGCGGGGCATAGAGGAAGCATAGGGGAAGAAGGTGGAGGTGGTTGGCGGGTCAGCACAAGATCGATTCACTTCAAATGGTTAGCCGTAGAGGAAATCCGGTGAATACGAAGGCAAAATTTTATGCTAAAATGAGGGATTAAAAGCTAAACTAAATGCTTGAAATGAAATCTAGAGTTAAAAATTATCTAAAAGGGGGAGAAAATAACCTCAAGTGGCCCGGATCCACGAGATGGATTCTTCACGGCGGAGCACCGCAGTAGATGGTGGAATTACCCTCTACACGGCCTCCTCGATCCTCCTAAATGTTGGGCGAGATTCCTATCACAAGGCTCAAGCATACCTATGTATTTTATATTATTATTATTATTTTTTTATTTTTTGTATAAATACTCTAATTTTTTATTTTATTTATTTGTAATACAAATTTAGAGTATAAAATAATTTTTTTTATTATTATTGATTTTTTACAAGGGTAAAATAAATAGATATATTATTCCTATATACATGTGCTATGTACAAGGTGATAGAGAGAGGATTTTTTTGTCTTATTTTATTTTTCTAATTTTTATTTTATATTTAGAAATATATAAAAGGGGTTAGAAAGTCATTTTTTATTTTAATTTTTATTAAAATATAATATATACATAAAGAAGGAATATATACAAGGTTGGATGACCATATCTCTCTCTACTTGTTTTATTTGGCGATCAGGCCCATATTGGGCCCTCTCTTGGGTTTAGGTCACTCAATATCTATTCTAAATATTTCCTTCTTTTTCTTTATTCTTTATTATTTTATTTTTGCACAAATACATGTTAATTATTGATATTTACAAAAGGCTTGCTTATTTGTAATTTATTGTATTTACAACTATATGCATGGTATTTTGCCAAGATAAATAGCTAAAATAAAAGAATAAAGAGTGATGAATGAGTATTCATCAAGATATCCGAGTATGTAACAGATAACCCCATCATTCTAGGATGACCATTCTTTGCCACATCCAAGGAGATGTCTGATCATGATAGTGGGAAGGTGTACTTTTGCATCGAGGGCGAAAATATACAAATAGAGACGATCGACGAGACCAGAGCACGAGATTCAGCTTGCTGCAGTCCAATGATACAGAGCAGATGAGAGAGGCAGAGCAAGACGTCCACCAAGAGTGTGATTTTGTGATCACAGATGACGAAGCAGTTTAGTCTGACTCTATTTCACAAGATATTGTCTCATCTTCAAATACTACCGATCTACAGCTTCCAGCAGATGAGAGTTCGGAGAGCACATTCCTGGCAGAGGACAATTTGAGGCTGACAATCGCGCCATGGAGAGAGAAGCAGATTAAGTTTCTTGTGATGCTGATTCAGATCCCTCAGATTCAGACATAGATTGGGTTGATTTTGATGAGCTATTACCATGTCTGATTCCTACAGAGCCTACAGCTACAGTGGAGACTGAGCCAGCACCGATTACAAACACACCAGCAGGGCCGTCTTCACCATATTTTCATGATCAGCGAGAGTTCTCACATTTAGATCTGGTTATTTACACATAGACATTCCAGAAGCCAAATTTGCCAGCTCCCAGTTGCCTAGAGTTGAAGCCCTTGCCACAGTCACTGAATTATAGATTCCTTGCGGGTGAGCATGAGATGTACCCAGTCATTATCTCAGCAGATTTGACTGGAGAGCAAGAATCTCGTTTAATGGAGGTTCTTCAAAGGAACCGCAAGGCGATAGGATGGAGCGCATCTGATCTCTAGGGGATAAGCTCGGCCATGTGCTCCCACCATATCTATCTCTAAGAGAACGCTAAGCCATCGCGTGAGTTCCAGCGATGGCTGAACCCGAATCTTCGATAAGTGGTCATGAAAGAGATATCCAAATGGTGAAGCACGGATTTTATCTACCCCATTTCCGACTCCAAGTGGGTTAGTCCATTTCATGTGATGCCCAAAAAGACGGGCATCACTACAGTTGTGAGTGAGTCTGGAGAGGAGATCGCTACCCGGGTACCCACTTCTTGGAGGGTCTACGTGGACTACAGATGATTGAATCAGGTTACCAAGAAGGATCATTTTCCGTTGCCTTTTATTGATTAGATTATTGAGAGTCTAGATGGTAAGAGTCATTATTTCTTCCTTTACGGGTACTCCAGCTATAATCAAGTGGCTATAGCGCCAGAAGACCAAGACAAAACGACATTCACCTGTCCATTTGGGACTTATGCTTTCAGACGCCCTTTGGTCTATGTAACGCCCTGACGATAATCCAAAGGTGCATGTTGTCCATCTTCTCGGACATGGTGGGTGATTGCTTAGATATCTTTATGGATGATTTATCGATCTACGGCGATGGGTTTGATGCTTGTCTTGAGTGCCTAGACCGTGTGCTTCAGCATTGTACCGAGGTCCATCTTGTTCTATCTTGGGAGAAGAGTCACTTCATAGTGACTCATGGGATGGTGCTTGGTCATATCATCTCCAACAGGGGCATGGAGATCTATCCGGCCAAGGTAGATATCATTAGGAAACTCAATCCACAGTCCAACCTACGTCAATTGTGGTCTTTTCTGGGGAATGTCGGTTTCTACCGACATTTTATTCAGGACTTCAACAGGATTGCCCGACTGCTTACTGATCTGTTGTTGAAAGATGATGAGTTCATTGTAGATGATAAGTGTCTTGCATCATTCGAGACTCTCAAGAATCTAGTTGTTGAGGCTCCTATCCTTCAGCCGCCTGTTTGGTCTCTCCCATTCAAGATCACGATTGATGCTTCTGACTTTGCCATAGGGGTTGTGCTATGACAGAGGAGGGATGGATTACCATTTTCCATTCATTACGCTAGTTGTACATTGGATGTCGCTCGGCGAAACTACACAATCATGGATAAAGAGATGCTAGCTGTAGTATTTGCCTTGGATAAGTTCAGATCGTATATTCTTGGATCCAGAGTGACAATATACACTGATCATACCGCCATCAGGTACTTCATGGAAAAGAAGGATGCCAAAGCGAGATTTACTAGATGGATCCTTCTACTCCAGGAGTTTGATATTGAGATTAAGGATAAGCCTGGAGTCAAGAATGTGGTGGCGGATCATCTCTCTCGATTGGTACATCTTAAGGAATCTGAGCAGATTGAGCCTATTATAGAGACCTTTCCAGATGAGGTGATCCTTGTTATCGCCTCGCTCCCATGGTACGCTGACATTGTGAACTATGTTGTTGCCAAGAAAGTTCCACAAGGTTCGCCCAGGAAGCGACTTGAGACCTTCCTTGCGAAGGCCAAGTCATACCATTGGAAGGATCCCATCCTTTATCATAAAGGAGGGGATAGCGTCTGGTGCCGGTGCATTCCTCAGAGGAGCACCATAGCGTCCTCACATACTGCCACAAGCTTGAGGCAGGAGGACATCATTCTGGGACGAGAATAACACAGAAAGTGCTCTAATCCGACCTATGGTGACCTCCCCTCTTTAAGGATTCTGATGAATTCATGAAGAGGTGTACTGACTGTCAGAGGATGGGCACTTGTGGACAGCGTGATATGATGTTGATGTATCCCATTCACTTCTGTGAGGTTCTTGATGCATGGGGCATCGATTTCATGGGTCCATTCCCTAAGAGTCAGGGATTTGAGTACATTCTGTTGGTTGTTGATCATGTGAGTCGTTGGGTTGAGGCCATTCCCGCCCGAACCACAGATGCTAAGACTATTTGCAGATTTTTGAGGAAGAATATCATTTCACGGTTCAGGATGCCTAGAGTTTTAATATCTGACGGGGGGTCTCATTTTATCAATGACAAGGTAAAGGCTCTTACTAACGAGTTCAGCATAGACCATAGAGTTGCCACTCCATATCATCCCCCAGACCAATGGTCTTGCTTAAGTATTGAACAGGGAGATCAAGACGATACTGTAGAAGGTCGTCTGCCCAGACCGAAAAGATTGGTCACAGCTTTTGGACTCGGTTTTGTGGGCATATCGGACGTCCTTCAAGACTCCTTTGGGTACATCTCCCTTTCGTCTCATTTATGGCAAGCCATGCCATTTACTTGTGGAGATAAAGCATAAGTCACTTTGGGCTATAACTGAGATATTATTTGATCCAGAGAGTATAGGAGATCAAAGGAAGGCAGAATTGACAGCCTTGGAGGAGCGTAGAGATACAGCCTTTTCGAGTAGCCTATAGTATAAGGAGCGAGTGAAGATATGGCATGATTCTCATATCATCCTTAAGCAGTTTGAGCCGAACCAGAGAGTATGGTTATTCGATGCCAGATTGAGACTATTTCCAGGGAAGTTGCAGAGCAAGTGGAAGGGACCATACTTGGTCCAAAAGGTACATGACAATGGCAGCACTGATATATCTGAGATGTCATCTGAGTCCACATTTCGAGTTAACGGTCAGCGCCTGAAGCCATATCTAGACCATGATTCGTGATCATTGATGTTGCCCCTATTCATTTTGCATGAGATATGATCTTTGACTCACATCATTTTCATCTCATGCTTGATTATCACCTTCTTCCGCCGATGTATGGATCCAGATGTCCATATCATACATTCTTTGTTTTAACACCTCGTTTTGCATCTTATGATTATGCTTTATTTACGGTATACTTTACCCTAGGTATAGGGGGTATTAGATTTTTTATTATTCTTTTGATTCTTTTTACCTCTGTTTTGTTGCCTATACTTAGGGATATTTTACCCTAAGTATAGGGGAGGTAAACCATGTACATCCTAACCCTCGGTCTTTCTTGTGTACAGATTCCTATACTTAGGATTACTTAATTCTAAGTATAGGGGGATCATTGACTTCTATTGATCTTATTCTTTCAATCGTCGTTGTAGTATAGCCTTTCTTTTCACTTCCCAATACTAAGCACAAGTTATGTCTTCTTCATCGCTCTTTGATCACTCTGAGGACATCGTTTGACTAAGTATAGGGAATGTCGTATATATTGTATATATACCTTAGCCATAACTCGTACTTTGTATGAGTGTGTTAATAAATAAAATAGCTAAAAACTGCAAGTTAAAAATCAAAAAAATTTTAAAATATTTCCTTGTATATTAAATTATTTCTTTCACATACAAGTCTATAAATAGCTATTTGTAAAAACTATTTTTGTACAAATGATTGTAAAAATGTTATGATTGTAAAATGTTTGTAAATATTTTTGTATCAAAATTATATATAGTACAATTGTTTTTGAAAAATATTTGAAAAATAAAAAGTTTGCAAAAACCCATGTGTAAATGTTTGTAAATAGTTTGCAAAACTTTTGCATTCATGCATGCATGCATTCAAACATTTTCAAAAATTTTGCACATTTTAAAAAACTTTGCATAGTTTGAAAAATTGCATCAAAAATATTTTTGTATATTTTTGTATATTCTTCCTTGACGCTCCTCATCCCTTCGATCAACCTTAGCGTCCCATCACCACCGTCCGTTATGCCGAACCCTTAGCCTGCCACGTGGCAACATCATAGCCCGTTGATCGCCTCACCCGAGATCTGATCTAGGCCGCTGGTGCGCGCCTTTACTCCCGCTGTTGGATCTCCAGATCCAACGGCCTCGCGTCATTGTCAATCTCCGATCCCCCTCTCTCTCCCACGATCCAGCTCGCGCACACCTCTCCCCCTTTCCATTTTCTCCACGACTCCAGCGACCCTCGCACTTCGCCAACAACCTCATGGTCTTCCCCAGACGTCCACCTCCTTCGTCGGTGACTCCACTACTCCCAATCCACTCCCAGTCGCTCCATGTTCCTCACGAAACCCACGTCGACCACCACCATAACCGACCACTCACTTCTTCAAATACACCACACTCCCCCTTGAATCGCCTGGTCCGCCTTTATGAGGGAGTAGGCCCAGCACTCCTCCACCTCCTTGTGACAGGTGGAGGTGGATGGATCGAGCTATAACGACCCATCTCCCCGGTGAGACCCTCCGCCACACACGGCGGAGTTGCGGTGCTATGCGACCGCTCGAGCTGCACCAGGTGGCTAAAGGTGTTCAGCGAAGACCCGGGCATCGTTCCAGATGCCCAGCCCAAGCCCCGTTCTGCCAAAATGACCAGGTGAGTCCCTTCTTCCTCCTCTGCATTTTTTTTATTTTTCATTAATTAAATTAGGTTGTTCGACCGATTTCACCTTCCATTACACACCTCCTGAGCTCCGCCACGCAGTCCCCTTTCACGCGCCTTATTCCGATCACCTTCTCTTTCCTCCAGATTCTCAGCCATCTCCGACCCATCTCCTCTGCCATTCACGGCGGAGGAGCTCCGAGCTCCCCACATTCTCCACACCCGATGAGCTTCCACTTCACCTCCACTACGCATGCACCACAATTAGCTTGCTTCGGCTACGTCACTAACCTTGCAGGTCGATAACTCCTTCAATGGTCGAATGTCCACTGGAGCTCAATTTGTCGGCATCGCTACATTGATCCGAGCTCCAATGACTGCAACCAGACACTCCTACGTCTTCCTCAGACCTCCAGCTACATCCCCCAACCCTTAGGGAGCTCGTGGGAAGCCCATGTCGTCCTGGAACGAGAGGCAGAGGAGGCGGTCCTTCGCCGGAGCCATGTTATCGTCGCCAATCGCGGAAGAAGATGACGGAGCAGTTGCCGTCGGATGGTCTTCATCCAGCGACCATCTGACGGCCCAGACGAGGTCGTGTCATCGACTTCAGCAGCCCTTGGATCATCTCGATCCAACGGCCTCCAACCGACCATGTGGCGTCACCAGAGCACAGTCGAGCCTAGCGCCCGAGCCTCCAGGCTTGGATGCCCCGAACTTAGTCCGGACCTGCATCAAACCCGAACCAACGAACGAGCCTAACCGAAGCTATACCAAACCTCTGCCGAGTCCGAGCCAACCACCGAGCCTGGGTAGCACGAGCCTGGCACATGTACTCTGGGCTATTTGCAGAGACGCCCTGCCATCTTCTCCATTTTGCATCCAGGTCCTGATGCACGTGCAGCACCTGCGCGCCTGGGGATATTTGCGTACATGCCCCTGCAGTTTTCAATAATTGCAGATAGGTCCCCACGCGTATGGTTTATTTACAGGGAAGGACTCGTCTTTATTTTTATTGCATTTTAGTCCCTCCCAGGGACCTGGTTGTAATTATCTTTTCATGTTTTCTTTCGTTTATGCCCTTGGTTTCTTTCATGCATATTTAGAGCCTCGTAACTCCGATCGAGATGATTTCAGTTTCATTTTAATGCTTGTTTAACATACTTTTTAATGGCATCTTTGTTCTCTTATTTTGATACTGTGATCTCAATGTATTTCTTTAAATAACTCGAGTGTCTTTTATGCCTTTCTGACTAACTTTGCAAATTACGTCAAATAAGTTGTTGCTTCATTTAAATCTGAAATTAACTTGTGGTTTATTTGGCTCATCCTTTTAACCTAGGGCATACTTCCATTGCATCGCATTGCATCCATTTACTTGCATTATAAAAATTGATTAAAAATGCATGTTTGATTTTTAATGAATTGTTGTTGCCTTGTGTGTCCCTTCTGCATAATTTGACCTATAGATCTCCAATTCAACACTTAGTTAAATAAATAGAAGTCCGATTAATACGAGAAAGGCCCGTGTCCCTGAGTTTGACCTTGGTATCTCGCCAAGTAAAAAAAATTAATGACCATCTCATTTTGATCTATCATATACATATTTAAATGAGATGATCTTTTTGATGAGCCCGAACCGGCCCGACTACGATGATGATTCCAAGTGCTAATTTCGCATTCTTAAAGGGCCGATTTTGCGGCTCGTCAAATAAGGTGATGAAACCCGATTTCATCATCATAATTTCTCATTATTAACCCCCTTGCTTAAGCTGAGTGTCGATAAAACCCAGTTAATGTCCTATAATTAACAGAGTCTTAAATAAATTAAAAATCACAAAAAAATGACAAAACAAAAATTCGTGGTATTTTTATACTTAAAAATACCCTCAAAAATATTTTGGGTCTTCGTTTGAAGTCAACTCCAGTTGGTCAACATGAAACTTGTAGATCTCATCAAGATCTACAACTTTCATGTTTTGAGTTTTCTCAAAATCGGCATTTATAACCCTCAAAAATCAAAAATACCCAAGGAATAATCTGATTGGGCCACGTGGCCCAACCTGGGGGCACCATGTGGCTCTGCCTCTCTTGTCTTTTCCGCCTCCTTTCCCAGCCGTCGGATCTCATTCGATCCAATGTCCCAGCCTTGTCCGCGTGCGCTCATTTTATCAACCGTTCGATCAGTCCCAGCCTTCAATCTGCACCGCACGTGAGCGCTCTCACCAGAGCGTGCCACGTAGCGCGACCGATGCCTTCCGATCGCAATCCTGATAGTCCATCTCGGCCGCTCGTTCCCCTGACGCTCCTCATCCCTTCGATCAACCTTAGCGTCCCATCACTGCCGCCCGTTAGCACCGAACCCTTAGCCTGCCACGTGGCAACATCATAGCCCGTTGATCGCCTCACCCGAGATCTGATCTAGGCCGCTGGTGCGCGCCTTTATTCCCGCCGTTGGATCTCCAGATCCAACGGACTCGCGTCATCGTCAACCTCCGATCCCCCCTCTCTCTCCCACGATCCAGCTCACGCACACCTCTCCCCCTTTCCATTTTCTCTACGACTCCAGCGACCCTCGCACTTTGCCAACCACCTCACGGTCTTCCCCAGTCGTCCACCTCCTTCGCCGGTGCCTCCACTACTCTCAATCCACTCCCAGTCGCTCCATGTTCCTCACGAAACCCACGTCGACCACCACCATAACCGACCACTCACTTCTTGAAATACACCACACTCCCCCTCGAATCGCCTGGTCCGCCTTTATGAGGGAGTAGGCCCAGCTCTCCTCCACCTCCTTGTGATAGGAGGAGGTGGATGGATCGAGCTATAATGACCCATCTCCCCGGTGAGTCCCTCCGCCACACACGGCGGAGTTGCGGCGCTATGCGACCGCTCGAGCTGCACCAGGTGGCTAAAGGTGTTCAGCGAAGACCCGGGCATCGTTCCAGATGCCCAGCCCAAGCCCCGTTCCGCCCAAATGACCAGGTGAGTCCCTTCTTCCTCCTCTGCATTTTTTTTATTTTTCATGAATTAAATTAGGTTGTTCGACCGATTTCACCTTCCATTACACACCTCCTGAGCTCTGCCACGCAGTCCCCTTTCACGCGCCTTATTCCGATCACCTTCTCCTTCCTCCAGATTCTCAGCCATCTCCGACCCATCTCCTCCGCCATTCACGGCGGAGGAGCTCCGAGCTCCCCACATTCTCCACACCCGATGAGCTTCCACTTCACCTCCACTACGCATGCACCACAATTAGCTTGCTTCGGCTACGTCACTAACCTTGCAGGTCGATAACTCCTTCAATGGTCGGATGTCCACCGGAGCTCAATTCGTCGGCATCGCTACATTGATCCGAGCTCTGATGACTACAACCAGACACTCCTACGTCTTCCTCAGACCTCCAGCTACATCCCCCAACCCTTAGGGAGCTCGTGGGAAGCCCATGCCGTCCTGGAACGAGAGGCGGAGGAGGCGGTCCTTCGTCGGAGCCCTATTATCGCCGCCAATTGGGAAGAAGACGACGGAGCAGTTGCCGTCGGATGGTCTTCATCCAGCGACCATCTGACAGCCCAGACGAGGCCGCGTCATCGACTTCAGCAGCCCTTGGATCATCTCGATCCAACGGCCTCCAACCGACCACGTGGCGTCACCAGAGCACAGCCGAGCCTAGCGCCCGAGCCTCCAGGCTTGGATGTCCCGAACTTAGTCCGGACCTGCATCGAACCCGAACCAGCGAACGAGCCTAACCAAAGCTATACCGAACCTCTGCCGAGTCCGAGCCAACCACCGAGCCTGGGTAGCACGAGCCTGGCACGTGTACTCTGGGCTATTTGCAGAGACGCCATGCCATCTTCTCCATTTTGCATCCAGGTCCTGATGCACGTGCAGCACCTGCGCGCCTAGGGATATTTGCATACATGCCCCTGCAGTTTTCAAGAATTGCAGATAGGTCCCTACGCGTATGGTTTATTTACAGGGAAGGACTCGTCTTTATTTTTATTGCATTTTAGTCCCTCCCAGGGACTTGGTTGTAATTATCTTTTCATGTTTTCTTTCGTTTATGCCCCTGGTTTCTTTCATGCATATTTAGAGCCTCGTAATTCCAATAGAGATGATTTCAGTTTCATTTTAATGCTTGTTAAACGTACTTTTTAATGGCATCTTTGTTTTCTTGTTTTGACACTGTAATCTCAATGTATTTCTTTAAACAACTCGAGTGTCTTTTATGCCTTTCTGACTAACTTTGCAAATTACGTCAAATGAGTTGTTGCTTCATTTAAATCTGAAATTAACTTGTGGTTTATTTGGCTCATCCTTTTAACCTAGGGCATAATTCCATTGCATCACATTGCATCCATTTACTTGCATTATAAAAATTGATTAAAAAAATGCATGTTTGATTTTTAATGCATTGTTGTTGCCTTGTGTGTCCCTTCTGCATAATTTGACCTATAGATCTCCAATTCAACACTTAGTTAAATAAATAGAAGTCCGATTAATACGAGAAAGGCTCGTGTCCCTGAGTTCGACCTTGGTATCTCGCCAAGTAAAAAAATTAATGACCATCTCATTTTGATCTATCATATACATATTTAAATGAGGTGATCATTTGACGAGCTGCAAAATCGGCCCTTTAAGAGTGCGAAATTAGCACTTGGAATCATCATCGTAGTCGGGCCGGTTCGAGAAAATCCTCATAGATGACAAGATTTTTGAGATAGTGATCTCAAAGTCTTATCTTCAAAAACTTAAGATTTATAGATAGAGATCTAAAAGATCTTAACTGTACATGCCTTAGGAGATAAAGATCTCCAGGAATAAAGGTATTCTGATAAGGATTATGGAAATACTGGTTATGATAATTATTAAGCTGTAGTGTCAGGACACTATAACTAACAAGATTGAGTATTGGTTGCATAAGATGCAACATTCGCATTAGATGCGAGCATTGTTCCTCGGGATACGCAAGTGCCGTAAAAGGACTTGGCGTAGTCTCACAGGAGCAGAGTGACAGATCAGCTTACCTAGCTAGTTTCTAAATAGCCTACGATTGTCACATGAGTGTGGGTTTAAATGATTAGCCCATTAATGGCTCTTTGGGCTAGTGTGAGATTGTTGGATATGCGAGCCCACGGCGAGCCATTATGCAATAAATGTTCCCTGATCTGAAATGAAGAATAAATAATTTGCATAATAGGTCCCTTTGTACAATTAGGGTTATGTACCATGGCCATCTTAATAATCATACATCTATTGATTCAATAATTGAATCATAGTGGCTGGTGCTTGGATGAATATCTAAAGGGTTAGATTGAGGACTCATCAAGCACCGTCAAATGATTGTTAAGATGTGATCTCCAGCCTGAGTAGGAGATGGAAATCCTTTCTCACATTGGCTGATATCTGACCGACCTCTTGATGCAGGTCCTCTGCATAGGAATAGAGATTCGGAGGTGTCAGATTAGTTGGGTCAAAGAGTTGACTTAACGAGATCGAGATAACCAAAGTCCTATGTCGTATGCTATCATGATATAGGCACGCATCCTCTGATCGGAGACAGATGTCTTACTATATGTCTGAGTATGTACATTTGGCAGACCAATAGGTTGATGACCTAACCAAGGTATATACACTGGCGCGCTGGTGTGCATGCAAGGGCATATGAGTAATACGATCTCTTAAAGGGATCATACAGGTTCATTACTGAACCGGAAGACATGAGCTCACTCATGAGATATTGGGAAGGATCAAATTTCGTGCATGGTCATCTCGCTTTGGAAGCTTGACTGAATTTGTAGGTTTGATATATACTTTTGGAAAGTATATTATCAAGACGTAGGTATGATATATGCTTTGGAAAGTATATGATTGATACCAACTCCCAATAATCAAATGAGAAACTTACTGATAAAACAATGAAGTAGACAGTATAAAGTTGATCTAATACTTCGGGTTTATTCTGAGTCTTCCAGTATGCAGGATGTACAGGTATTGGGAATACCTGAGGGTGATGTGATCATAAATGATTGTATAACCATGATGCTTCCATTCCTAGGGAGTGATGAAACGGGTCTGGATTTTAGTGTGTGATCTAATCTTAGTCCAAATGTTGGACATTGATCTGAATGTGATTTAGATACAATGAGAAGATTAGATCTACGGTCTTGATTTAATCAAACATCTATGGGAGGTCCGCAAGATCTGGATTTGAGATTTGATATCAATGTCCAAGTCACTATATGTGGAACAATACAATCGCCCTGTCCTTATCCCCAAGTATTCGCGGAGAAAGCGCATTATCCTTGAAAGAGTTCAGGGATAATTTCATTGTTGATATATGTATCCAAACATCGAGAAAAATTGATAATTAAATGTGATTTAATTATCATATATAATATGAATTTGATTCATATTATACGGAGAGATATATAAGATAATTAAATATGATTTAATTATCAAAGATGTGAATAATGTGAATGTTATTCATGTTATTTGGGCACATGAGAATAGAGATCCAAGATGATTAAATGTGATTTAATTATCATGGATATGAATAATGTGGATAACACTATCCATATTGATCATATATATTATAAATGTGATTTATAATATAGTAAAGAGAGTATATTGTTATTTATATTTGTTGACTAATTGTTAATGTGAATTGGATTCACATTGAATGATTAATTGAAAATATAATTACATTTTGTTTTGGGTTGTGAATGAGATTCACATAATTTCAATGGCTTGATTGAAGCTTTTCACAAGATAATTGTGAATTATTTTTGTGAGAAATATTTACAATAATTATTGTTGTAAATCATGGAGATCTCATGAGATAATGAGATCTCATGAGTTTTTGAGGAGATAGACTCATTCTATCTCATTATCTCCAAGACCAGTCAAAGTGATTTAAATTGGGATTAATTATGTTTTTTATCAATATAAATTAATTCAAAATTAAATCAATTATTATTGTATTTTTATAACAACATCTTAGACATTTAAAGAAACATAAATCAATCTCAACCATTGATTATGTGTTATCCAGGGATTGTGATCCATGGACTCCCAAAACCTTATATAAGAAGAGGCACCCCTTGCTCTTCAAGACACACAATAATGAATGCTCTCTCTTTCTCTCTTTCTCCATACGTCAAGCCTCTCTCTCAATGTCCGTCCACCATGGAGCCATTGTGAGAGTCGTCATCGACGCAGCATCGTCGTTATGCTGCCGGATCATCTACTCATGGATCTCCATCTCCTTCGGTGTGTCTCGCTCGTAAAGAAGATGTTGGATCTCGTGTGATGAGATCAGGAGATCCACCGCTTGGATCATCAACATGGATTGCGAGGAGCACATGATTCATCCCCGCGCTTGCAAGCGTCTCCTCCGTCGGATCGGACTTGAGACAGGAGGTCTCTTTGTTTAGAGACTCGATCGCAACCACGCTTCAAGAGGTAATCCTATTACTTGTTTGTGGTTTAGATGAAACGATCCGAGAAGTGTTATTGGATCATGTGGTTTCGTCACATAAAAAAAATTAATTCCCGCTGCCTAGAGCGAATAATGCGACTAGTCACTCCCGATCGCATTCGATGCGATCATCACGCTTCCATGATGCGCTTGAGGATTTTCCGCATATCCTTCACATCCATGGTTTCCCGTCAAGGCGAAGGGTTCCGTTGCCAGGGATTGTATGTAAGAGATGCATGTCTGAAGTGACAGCTTCTGTATGCAAGCGCATCTGGATCGGGATCTTTGCCTCTTGAAAGAGTAAGGTTGTATGCGTAGTGACCCCAATATCGGGTCCTCATATTATTGGGGCAATATTGGATCGCACATAGTGAGTACTAATCCTGTTGACGGTTGGTTCAATTAACGACGGGTCATCATCACCTTAAGGGTGGTGGGCTCGGAGGTTAAAGACTGAATTGGGAATGCAAGTTGGACCTGCAAGGCGGAATGTGTTCCCGCTTCTTTTTATCAGAGTTACAGGTTCTCATATTATTGGGATGTAACAAAGATAAGGAAGGAGATCCCAGATCTTGCTTGAGATATAATGGTAAGTATATCTCTTACATTGAAAGTGATTAAGGGAATGAACTTTCATTGTTGACAAGGCAAGACAACTTTGATATAAAAATTCCTAAATCAAAGTAAAGTATGTATATATAATATATACACTTATGCAAATTTCTTATTTCAGATAATCCTTCATTAAACCCACTCAATTTTATACTCAATAATAACTAGTAAATTATCATGGATTGGATCCATGATCAAGATATTGTACTTGCAGTTGGACACATAATGTATGTGGTCGCAATGTGCAAGTCTTCCTCATAATAATGAGGAATGACAATTAAATAGACAATAGAACTACAACCCTAGGGTTTGTATGTTTCTATAATCTTGATCTCTCATTGAATGTACTTTAGAAGTGACATGTCAATAATGATCGTAATTGTCATATAATCCTTATAAAAATCTAAGAAGATATTCTGGCATACATATGTGCTCTCGACATTTAATCATGAATGACCATGTTCTCTGCATCATGCAGAATGGTGGCTCTATAAGAGATGATGTATTCGAATTGTTTGAGTACCCGCCTGAACCTAAGTCTTTAAGAGTTTAGATGGATGTAGATACGATGAGTGTCATCATTCTACTGTCTATACTCTGGTCATCCATGAAGCTTCACAAATATTCATATTGTATGAATTGAATGAAGCATGTATAAATGTTTAAATCTTCTTATATTGAATTCTTTTGAATTCAACATAAGAGATCCTTCGTCTTAAGCAATGGTTGTTTATAGATAAATGGAGCACAGTGGAAGCATGGGTTGGACACAAGTAAGAAGAAAAGTCAAAAGAGTTGATTGTACTTCTGTGACTTCCATATGACATCGAAATAGTTGGATGAATGCTAATATTATAATAAGCCGATGTATTGGTAGTATGACTATCTAGTATATCTAGGATCCTTAGAGAAGGACCCGGATAGTGCATCAGAATAATCTACATCTACATTTAATCATTGAAGTTGACTTTCTTATTGTATCTCACTCTTCTAATAACACTTGAAATTGGTTGCATATGTATTAGAAGACTATAAAATTTGATTTTAAGGTTTAATAGTCATCCACATGGATATTGATGCAATTGTTGCAACAATCTCTATTGGATTGATAGACTTCATAATTTAAGTGGGAGAGCCCTTAGTCTTAGAGAATGTCTCTAAGACCTAGATATTAGGATACACTCATTGTTTATTTCTAAATGTTGGGAATAAACATGAATTCTGGAATAGACCTATCATAAAGAGTTATGATGGAGATATTTCAGAAAGTAATCTAAAATCTAGTGGACTCTACTGAATTAGAAAATTAATGAATGGTTCATTAACATTTCTAATACGGAAATGCCTTAAAAGATACAATGGGAGAATGAAGATCATTTGACAATGATCTGGCATCAAGCCTTGAACATTTGTCTATTGATGTGATCAATAGACTAGTAAGAGATGAAACTTTTGATTGTCTAAAGGTTCAAATCTTGCATACCTGTGAATATTGTATTTAAAAGTAAAAATGTCCAATACGCCCTTCCTTGGAATGGTGTAAGATGTCAATGTATTTGAGATATCATACATATTGATGTATGTGAATCATCTATATCAGAATAAACATTATGGATATGTGATATCTATTTATGATTATTTGTGATATGAGATTTCTTCTCTTCACTTAGAAACCTTTAAAATGTTCAAACATTTCACAATTTTGGTTTAGAACCAATTTTTAAAAGAAGATTAAATGAATTTTGATCTAATCTAGGTAGTTAGTATCTATTAGATGAATTCATGGAATACCTTATAGAGATATGAATGTCATTTCTATCTCACTCCTCCTAATAATCCTAAACTCAATGGAGTTGTAGGGAGATACAATTGGATCTTGTGTGACATAATTTGATCAATGATGATTCTTAGCATAATTACCTCTTAATTTCCATGGTATATATATAGT
Organism: Ottelia alismoides; assembly: GCA_037367405.1. Taxonomy (NCBI): domain Eukaryota; kingdom Viridiplantae; phylum Streptophyta; class Magnoliopsida; order Alismatales; family Hydrocharitaceae; genus Ottelia; species Ottelia alismoides. Next base: position 166,056 of record JAZKJV010005550.1, on the reverse strand, counting down.
AGAGACTACAATGTATATCCTTAATAAGGTTCCAAGCAAGTAAGCTGGAATTTAACACCTGAGAGTGCTACTTCATTAGGAAAATAAAGGATGGCATTGGATACCTACTTTATGACCTTGAGATTCTTAAAAGATCTCATCTATGAGAATGTGATTCTAAGAGGATGAGACTCTTGAGAATCAAGATGAAAATGAAGTGAAGGAACTCATTTAATCTTGAGAAGATAATAAGGCTCCTAAAATTGGAAACTAAAAGGACAATTAAAGATGAAACACTAATACCTCTTCAAATAAGTTTGAAGATGGATTCCATGTGATGTGACAATGATTTGACTTTATGTGATGAAGCTTCTGAAGATCATAACATGGAAGGATGGATGTTAGCAATAAAGTCTAAAGTAGACTTCATATACAAATGTTGTATATGGACCCTCGAGGATCCACCTATATGGGTAAGACCCATTAAGGTGTAAATGGATCTTTAATAGAAAGAGGGAACCTGATGAGAAGGTAGAGACATTCAAAGCACGATTCGTAGCCATGAGCTGCACACCGAAGAGAAGACATCGCTTGCGATGAGACAAGCTCTTCAGTGACCATGAACCCATCAGAATATTGCTAACTATAGCTATGCAACTTGACTATGACATCTTCAAGATGTGAGTCAAGATTGCATTCCTCTATGAATACCTCTCTGAGGATATTCACATGAAGTAGCTCCAGGGCTTCATGGTTGAGGAAAGCAAGATGTGAAAGCTAAGGAATTCCATCTTTGGACTCAAATAAGCTTCTTGTATTTGGAACATAAAATTTGATGAAATTATAAATGTTATGATTTCAGATAGAATCTTGATGAACCGTGTGAAGCTTAGTGGGAGTGCCATTGTGTTCATCGTACTAAATGTAGATAACATCCTAATCATTTGGAATGTTATAATTAAGATAATAATAAGTGTTTTATAATATAATTGTTCCATACCTCGAGATATGATCTCAAGGATACCTCTTAGATCTTAGTTCTGAAATAGTTCAGAAGCAAAGAGAGGAGGGTATTTGGACCATCACATTAATGGTACACCTTGGACATTTCCATTTTCTGGAAAATTGCAAGAAAGGCTTCTTTTCCTCTAGATATGGTACCGGCCTATCTAAAGGGATAACACCTCAAAGAGTTGAGGAAGTGAATGCTAAAATGGGTTACCCTTTGTGCATCAGTTATGAGAAGCTGAAAGCATGTTAGATGTGTACAAAAGCCAGATGTCTGCCATGCAGTGGGAGTAGTAAACTGTTACTAATCCTACTATGGAGATAGAACACTTGATTGCAGTAATAACAATATCTTCAAAGATGACAAGACTTTAGTGATAGTGATCTCTAAGTCTTATATTCAAGTAACTAAGACTTTATAGATGGAGATCTAAAAGGTCTTAACTACGAATACCTTAGGAGATAGAGATCTCCAAGAATAAGGGTATTCTAATAAGGATAATAGAAATTACATACCGGTTATAATAATTATTGAGGTGTAGTGTCAAGGACACTATGACCGACATGATTGAGTATTGGTTGCATAAGATGCAACATTCGCATTGGATACGAACACCGTCACTAGGAGATATGCAAGTGTCGTAAAAGGACTTGACATAGTCTATTGGGAACAGAGTGACTGATCAGCTTACCTAGCTATTTTTCTAAATAGCATATGATTGTCACATGAGTGTGGGTTTAAATGATTAGCCCATTAATGGCTCTTTGGGCCAGTGGGAGATTGTTGGACATGCGAGCCCACGACGAGTCATTATACAATAAATGTTATTGCGAATATCATTCCCTGATCTGAAATGAAGAATAGATAATTTGCATAATAGGTCCCTTAGTACAATTAGGGTTATGTACCATGGCCATCTTGATGATCATACAGCTGTTGATTCAATTATTGAATCATAGAGGCTGGTGCTATGATGAATATCTAAAGAGTTAGATTGAGGACTCATCATGCACCATCAAAAGATTATTAAGAGATGATCTCCAGCCTGAGAAGGAAATGGCAATCCCTTCTCTAAAGGCTGATATCTAACCGACCTCTTGATGAAGGTCCTCTGTATAGGAATAGAGATTCGGATGTGTTAGATAAGTTAGGTCAAAGAGTTCACTTAACAAGATTGAGATAACCAAAGTCCTATGTCGTATGCTATCATGATATAGGCACGCATCCTCTGACCGGAGACATGTGTGTTACTATATGTCTGAGTATGTACATTTGGCAGACCAATAGGTTGATGACCTAATCAAGGTCTATACACCGGCGCGCTGGTGTGCATACAAGGGCATATGAGTAATACGATCTCTCAAAGGGATCATACAGGTTCATTACTGAACTGGAAGACATTATCTCACTCAAGAGATATTGGGAAGATCAAATTCCGTGCACGGTCGTCTCGCTTTGGAAGCTTGACTGAATTTTTAGGTTTGATATATACTTTTGGAAAGTATATGATCAACACCTAGGTATGATATATGGTTTTGGAAAGTATATGATCGATACCAACTCCCAATGATCGAATGAGAAACTTAATGATAAAACTTTGAAGTAGACAGTGTAAAATTGATCTTATACTTCTGATTTATTCTGGGTCTTCCAGTATGCAGGATGTACATGTATTGGTAATACCTAAGGGTGATGTGATCATAAACAGCTGTATAACCATGACGCTTCCATTCCTAGGGAGTGATGAAACAAGTCTGGATTTTAGTGACTCCTTTTAGTAGAGAAGTAATCTGATCTTAGTCCAAATGTTGGACATTGATCTGAATGTGGTTCAGATTCAATGAGAAGACTAGATTTGCGGTCTTGATTTAATCAAGCATCTATGGGAGGCCCTAGATCTGGATTTGAGATGTGATCTCAATATCCAAGTCATTATATGTGGAACAATACAATCGCTATATCCTTATCTTCAAGTATTCATGGAGAAAGCGCATTATCCTTGAAAGAGTTCAGGATAATTTCATTGTTGATATATGTATCCAAGCATTGAGTAAAAATGTAATTAAATGTGATTTAATTATCATGATTAATATGAATTCAATTCTTATTATAAAGAGAGTTATCTTAGATAATTAAATGTGATTTGATTATCGAAGATGTGAATAATGTGAATGTGATTCATATTATTTGGGAACATGAGAATAGAGATCCAAGATGATTAAATGTGATTTAATAATCATGGATATGAATAATATGGATAAGACTATCCATATTAATCATATATATATATATTATAAATGTGATTTATAATATATAAGAGAGAGGGCTATTTGTAATTTACATTTATTAATTAAACGTTGATGTGAATTGCTTTCACAATGGACATTAAATTGAAAGTGTAATTTACATTTTTTGGGTTGTGAATGTGATTCACAAATTTCTAATGGAAAGATTGTGATGTTCACAAAATAGATTGGATTTATTTTTGTGAAATAATTTGCAACAAAAGTTGTTGCAAATATTGGAGATAATCATGAGATAATGTAATCTCATGTAATAGGAGAGAGACATCCACCTTCCATATAGGAAGAGTGGACGGACACAATTCCTATAAGGAATGTGGTGGCTGTCCACCCTCCTTGTGGAAGGAGGCTTGCCTCCTTCCGATTTCTCTAATGGAGATTGATTTGATATAAATCAAATTATATTCAATATATATTTGATTTTATTAAATTAATTGTTGTTGATTTTTACCAACACAAATCTTGTCCATTAAAAGAAACACAAATCAATGTGAGCCATTGGATTTGTGTTGTCCATGGATTGAGATCCATGGATCCCAAAATATTATAAAAGGAGAGGCACCCCCTTTTCTCTTATTTACACAATGAGAACATAAGTCTCTCTCTCTCTCTCTCTTTCTCTCTACACACCCTCTCTCTCTCTCTCATTTGGTTGTTGACCATGGATGCCCTATAGAGATTCCCCATCGCCGCAGCGTCATCGTTATGTTGCCCGACTGTTTGCTCGTGGATCAACATCTCCTTCGGTGTGCCTCGCTCGTGAAGAAGATGTTGGATCTCATGCATCGAGATCAGGAGATTTGCCTCTTGGATCATCAACATGGATTGTGAGAAGCACACGTCTCATCCACGCGCTCGCAAGCATCTCTTCCGTCGGATCGGACTTGAGATAGGAGGTTTCTTCGTTTAGAGACTCGATCGCAATCACGCTTCAAGAGGTGACCCTAATACTTGTTTGTGGTTTAGATGAAACGATCCGAGAAGTGTTCTTGGATCGTGTGGTTTCATCACATGAAAAATTTTAATTTCCGCTGCCTCGAGCAACTAGTGCGACAAGTCGCTCCCGATCACATACGATGCGAACCTCACACTTCTGTGATGCGCTTTAGGATCTAACCATATCCTTCATCTCCCTCATTGCTACTTCCTCTCAAGCATTCCACCTACACCCTCCTTTCTCGTACCTTGCGCACCATGCTGCCCACTTCCCGCACATCTCATCCTCCAATTCAACAGTATATAAAGATCCTACCTATTCTCTCCATCTGCTTCATCTGCCACTAAGAGAACAGGTCTACCGAGATCTGATTTGCTCTCAGTGACAGCGAGAGAAAGAGTCGTGTGAGAAGCGATCGTGCGACTTGCAATGCGATCTGAGGGAGTCCCATCCCTTGTATCCTTTTTGCTAGGAGCTGCTCAGCTCTGCCATCTGCCAAGGAGTTGAGTGACGACGGGAGCCGCTCAAATAGCAGTTCCTCCCCAGGCAACTCGTCCACCAACCGAGCTACTTCAGGTAAACATCTTCTTTGTATTCCTCTCTTCTTCCTCTTTTCTCCTGCTTCCTTGCTTCTTCTGTTCACCATTTGCCCAACCACCATCGTACGTCTCTTCTTCTTCTACGTCATTGATCACTCCCAAACCACTTCACCAACGACCTCGATTCTTCCGCCCACCATCGATCCACCACAAGCAGCACACACCATCGCCACCATCATCAGAACCAACCCCCCCTGCTTTGTTCTCACGTGCATATCAACCTTCATCCATCGCCAGCCACTACTTGCATGTTTGCTCTCCCTCACATGCTCTTGAGACCGCAACGACCACCTACGTCCATCAGCTCCACAGCTCGACAGCCACGCATCTTCGTCACCTCCAACCGCTCCCCAAGCAACCTCACCACGCGAGCTCCGCCCTCTCGACATCGTAGCCACATTCGCAGCCACCTGCGGCCTCCACTCCACCTACATGTAGGGATCCTGATTCGTCGAGCTCCTCTCTGTCAGCATCTCAATCTCTGCTCCACCCGCAGAGCACCTATGGCTCTGTTCCTCGCTATCGAGCTACTATGTTTCCAGGCTGCCACTTCGACTCTCCCGGTCCTATGTCCCATGCTACTCCATGCTACATGACCCTCCCTCCAACTTGTGTGCAACCCGCATGCTTGTGCCACCCTTGACAGTCACCTGACCTCTAAGCTATGTGCACGGTCGCGCCCCTACTCCGCTAGAATCAAGGCTGGTGCGCCTCCGCAGCTGCACCTCCCCCCCTGCATGCTCGCAGCGGCAGTCGACCCCTGCAGCACCGGCCCTCCGCGTTCGCACCACTCCCCTTGATGCCTCGAGCTCCCTTGCACATGAGAAGCACGTAGGAGAGGAATATTTGCACTGATCCCTTTACTTCTCCAAAAAATGACAAAGGAGCACCTTCTCCAGAATCTCATGCAAGGCACCTGCCCTCTTGGTGAAATAGCAAATCACGTCCTCCAACTTTTTGGAGAATAGCGTCTGAAGCCCCTCTCAAGCAGGTACGTGCTTTACACGTGTCCTGGTGGAGAAATTGCATACGTGTCCCTTGAGTTTAGGTAATTAAAGAAGCACCTTTATTGCGCTATTTTTTTATTCATTTTCTGTAATTATATTGAGAACCATGTGTTCTAGCATTAATTTGAAACTTTATTTCGCATCATTTTATCATTTTAAAAATTGCTCATTGTAGAACTACTTATGCTTGTCATTAGGGATTTTTGATTGAATTTTTGTGATCCACGATTCATTTAATATAATTATTTTTTTATGGAAAATAGCATATTTTGCCCTATGTGTGATCTTTAATTGATATTAAATTATCTGTTGCTCCAAAAACTCCCAAAATAAATGAAATAGTGGTTCTAGTAATTGATTTTTAATTAATTCCTCACTTAGTATTTTAGAGATTAAAAATTGTTCTGGATTCCTCTCACATAGACATATCTAGGATAATTTAATTTCTAGAAATATTGATGTTTGGTATTTATTAAAATTAATTAATTCAAAGTCACCTAGTCTATGTATTTTATTAGTAATTAACTCATTTAGCATTCAAAAATTCAAAAAAAATTACATTTCACATTCTGACCAAGTTTGATATTTTTTGGACACTATTTGAATGTAATTTGCATTTTAGTCCCTGAACTTCGCCAAATTCGCAGTTCACTCATTTATTACATTTAAAAATTAAAAAATACCTCTTTAAAACCTAATCTCTAGATCGACTGAAAATTAACCTAAGGAGATTGTGGCCCCCCTGAGTTCGACCTTGGGCTTGCCCAAGTAAAAAAATTGACCGCTTGCTTTATTTAGATAAATAATTAAATTTGTGGTTTTTGATTAATCTGACTTTGCCCGACTGCAACGAACGAACAATTTCAACGTTAATTCCAACAGATTAACTAGGGTAAATTTGGGATATATCAAATGGCATCATTGTCAGGGATGCGATAGGTGATTGAGGTGGGTGGAATAGACATACCGATGGTAGATGACTATAACCCAACAAAGAATGAGATACACATGTGGCTCATACATGAGGTACCACCAGAGGCATTTGAGCTGATGCCCCATTTTTTTGGGCTGCTACCTAAGTTTAATGGGAATGTAACAAAATAACCATATGCTTTTTTGAGAGACTTCAAGTTGGTGTGTAACAATCTTAGCCATACTAGAGTTGGACAAGATTACATCAGGTCGAAGACTACCCTGTTTGCCTTAGGAGATAAGGATGCCCATTGGTTGAAGAATCTCAGGTTAGATGTACGACCTGTTTGTAATTCAAAAACCTATTTTCGAAGAATTTCTACCCACTTAGTAGGACTAACCAGATGAGTACAAAAATCGCTAGTTTTCCCAATGCCTCCACGAGCCGTTTCATGAAGCTTGTAATAGATTCAATGGTTTGATATAGAAATGCCCTTGTCATGGCATTACCAAGGCGATCTTATTCCAGAACTTGTTCTGAGGTATGACCCCTGAAATGCAGGGGTTAGTGAGTGCAGCATGTGGAGGTAGCTATCTGAATAAGAACGAGGATGATGTATGGAAGATCTATGGCAGAAATAGGCAGATCTCAGGTCACCAGGGTCTATCATGTGTCTCCCTCAAGCCTATCTCATGAGACACCTAAGAGGACAGTAGCGGATCTAACATATGACCTAATCCCTAGCATGGGGATAATAGCTGATAAGCTCAACATGGTAGAACATATCCACAAGAGGGTCACTGACCTTGAGGTGCTTTCACGATTGTCGAAACAAGTGGAGGAATTATCTGAGAATGTAGCCAAGATACGACTACATGCCCCTTCTATGACACCTGCACATGTACATCGAGTTTACCTCGTACTGGAGCAGGTACAAGGGCCTTAGAGCAGCTGGTTGAGGATCAACAATACACTCGGCAGGAGCAGTACGCACCCCTACAGGTAGAGTCAGTCTACGAGGAGCCTCTGCAGGCGTTTGAGATCAACGGGTTGTGGTATAGCCATGACCATGTCGACAGACAGTCAGGGATAGGGAGTGGTCAGCCACACCGACCCTCCCTAGATTCTGTCCCTACACCGTGTTTTGTGTAGTCCCGGCCAGGACAAGGATACCAACCTCAACAGCAGCGCACATTCCACTCGGGCCAGCAGAGCCCACCACCACCTTACACCTCACAGTCTCACCCACAGCAGTATCGACAGGGCCAACATGGCTAATATAAACTGCAGAATCACCCATCCTCTAATCAGCAGCAGCAGACCCCACCCACGAGTGATCTGGGGTCCCTCACCTTGGCCTTCTAGTCTTTGACCAATAGGGTTAAGCAGATGTAGAATGATTACCATGACACAAGGACAGATCTGAACCGTGTCTTACACCACCAAGATCAAAAGATGGCACCAAGAACTCCAATTCTCTCCTAGGTTCAGGCCAATCCCAATAGCCTGAATCAGGTTCAGCAACGACCACGAGATCAGGAGTGGAAGGACCGTGACCAAACGTGACCGGGCATGGGAATATGAGGAGGATGCCGCCAAGTCTCTACCTGAGGAGAACTTAGAGGCAGAGGAGCAACATCACTAGCACCACCACTTTAAAAGAATAAAAGGGATTCAAAATCCCCAAAATATCAAAAAAATCAGAAAAACAAAAAGAACAAAAAGATGAAGGGGAGCAGCAACAGTGAATCAAGCGAGCCTGATGAATTACTTGCACCTCCATCTGAGGAGGACGCACCCCATGTTTCCTTTCATGAATATTTTTTTCCAAGTAGAGTCATAGTCCTAGTCATGTAGAGAACTCAGTTTCCCATTTGAATGAAAATATTTCAGTTTCGGAAAAATATGTCTTGAACTTTATTCATCTATATAGCATGTCATCTGCACCTGATCTGCATATCTAGCATATGCAAATTTAAAAAATAGTGGGTTCTGATACAAGTTATGAATAGATGTTGAGGATGGATTTGATTTGACCCTAATCTACCTAATTTCAGAGGAACCTTATAGGAACTGGAGTTAAGATTTTTCAGGTCAAGCGACTTAATTCTTTGAGTCCACAAGACTATGTTCACATGTCATATTGATTGGTCTAAGTAGAATATTTCGTACACACCCATGATTCTTTTAGACAGTGACCTAACTTGGACAAGCACCATGCACATAGCTCTTCATTGATGAGGTGGTGAGGAGGTAAAATCCTTTGGCTTGGAGTAGCACATGGGTGGAAACATCTGTTTTCCTCTAGTGAGGGTAGGGCATCTCAACCTAGTCTTGTGGCGTCGATGTCTAACAACGGGATGTTGTGGGTTGCAATAATGCTTCAAAAGAGGGATAGTCTACTGGCTCAGGAAGAAAAAACTCTTGATGTACATGTTGCACCTTGTATATAGTTCAAAAAGAAGAAGAAGAACTCCAAAAATTTGGACAGGCCTGATTGAAAATAAAATGCATGCCTAAGTATGTATATTTGCAAGGCATATGCTTCAAAGCCTCATACCATGGAAGTTTGCAGTTGAAGTCTTGGCTACACTGATCAAGCTCCACAGATATGTGACTATGCTGGTCACAGTTCATCTCTTCTCTACCCCCTCTTCTTGAGTCGGTTGCACTTGAATTTAGAAGGGAATACCTCGCTCCTTGAGGAAAGAGTTGCTGGACCAAGGAATTAGAGCTACCTTGTTAGAGGAGGTTGCTTCTTTGCCATTTCTGATGTGAAGAGTAATATTTCACTTACACGGTACAAGTAAGATTCATAGTCATTAGAATTTGCGTATGAGGATTTGTTATGACCTGGTTGTTGAGAGGGCCTGAATAGAAGACTTGTGGAACTTAAAGGTTGTTAGGCCTTAAATTCAATTCTCAATATGGTTCCGCCACACTATTAATCCAAAGGTCGAGTCAAGCTCCATTTTCAAAATTTGTTCATAACCTTGGTATGGAACCCAAAATCATTTCACTCTTGCATTCCATTTTAGTTGCTCGGGGACGAGCAAGGTTTAAGTATAGAGGGTTGATGAATCTGAGATTCATCACTCTAAAAGTTGAAAATAGAGCGTTGTTCTCGAGTAGTTAGCTGCATATCTCCACTTATATTGCATAATTAGCAATCATGCATATGTAAATAATGTCTGCATTTTAGCATTCATGCTTGCATTGAATAAGGAGCCAAATTCACTTGTACATATTCACATGTATAATAGCTAACTTCACCTATTTACCAAATCCAATAAAAGCAACTTTATTGTGTACATATTACTAACATGAATAAAAGGAAAAAAAATAAAAAAAGTAACTTGAAATGTTGACAAATAAATCCAAAACCTAATTCTCAAACAGACAGATGAAAATGTTCATATCTCTCTCATACTATGTCCGATTTAGGTCTACTCACTTTTAAAGTAATATACATACAAAGGCCTTCAAAATAAGACCAATTTCATAAAAATCAGAGTTTATATGTGGATGTTGGATTTTGAGCCCCTATTGTATATTGTACATGTTGACCAAACTACCATTTATTCTTATCTTTTTATTTTCTTAATTATTAAAAATAAAAAATTAGGCTAAGCTGTAAATATTTAATTCATGTTTTCTGTAATTTAATTTTCATTTAAAAAATGACAAAAAATATGCAAAAGATAAAAATACAATATTTTATACCTATAAGATATCACTCAAAAAAAAACTTTATGCATATGGTTTTGTTTTGGTTTTTGATCCTTCATGAAAGTTGTAGATCTCGTCGAGACGAGCAACTTCCGTGTTGACTACTTTTTTATTTGACCCCTTTTGTTATTTCTTTTTAGTTTTTATTTACATTTAATTTTTGAATTTTCTGGGAGCGACACGTGGCCGCTCCTGGAGCTGCCACGTGTCACCCCCATTTTTCTTTCAATTATTTATTTTTACATTGTCTATTTTAATTATTTTGTTTTATTATTATTTATTTTACATTATTTATTTATCTTAATTATTTTAATAGTATTATTATTATTTTAAATCCCTACCGCATAACTTCCCCTACGCGCCACGTGGTGCCACCATCTTCCCCTCTTCTCTCCATCTTTTTCTCTCTTGTTTTTTCTCTCTCTCTCCTCACTTATTCTCTCTTATATCCCCACCATCCCATGCAACATGGCCCACTTGACCCTCTCTTCCCTTATTTTCTCCCTCTCTCCATATTTCTCTCTCTCCTCTTGTTTCCCTCTCTTCTCTCTCCCATTTTCACTCCTCCATCCCATGCATGTTCCCTTTTCTTTTTCTCTCTTCAAATCTCCCTTATTTTCTCATGCACCTCGTGACCAGCTCATACCCCGCACCCCTTGATCTCATGTTAACCCAACCACCTCCGCAACCATTGCCCGCAAGACCCGGCCACCATCTCCACCTTCTCCACTTCTCCCTCATTGCTACTTCCTCTCCAGCATTCCACCTGTACCCTTCTTTCATGTACCTTGCGCACCACGCCACCCACTTCCCACACTTCTCGTCCTCTAGTTAAACTGCCAATAAAGAGCCTACCTATGCCCTACATCTGCTTCATCCGCCAATGAGAGAACAAGTCCACCGAGCCCCGATCTACTCTCGATGACAGCGAGAAAGAGTCGTATGAGCTACGATCGTGTGACTTGCCGACGCGATCCAAGGGAGTCCACATCCCTTGTCGCAGCTTTGCTACGAGCTGCTCAGCTCTGCCATCCACCGAGGTGTTGAGCGATGACAGGAGCCGCTCAAACAGCAGTTCCTCCCCAGGCGACTCGTCCACAGTCCGAACCACTTCAGGTAAACATCTTCTTTCTCTTCCTCTCTTATTCCTCTTTTCTCCTGCTTCCTTATTTCTTCTATTCACCATTTGCCCAACCATCATCGCACATCTATTCTTCTTCTATGTCGCTGATCACTCCATAACCGCTTCGCCAACAACCCTGATTCTTCCGTCCACCGTCAACCTACAACAAGCAGCACACACCGTCACCACCACCATCAGAACCTCCCTCTCCCCTACTTTGTTCTCACGTGCAAGTCAACCTTCATCCATCTCCAGCCACTGCTTGCCCATCTGCTCTCCCTTACGCATGCTCCAGCCATCGTAGTGACCCTATCGTCCATCAGCTCCACAGCTCGGCAGTCGCGCATCTTCGCCACCTCCAGCCGCTCCCAAAGCAGCATCGCCACGCGAGCTCTGTCTCCTCGACGTTGTAGCCACATCCACAACCACCTGCGGCCTCCACGTCACCTGTACATAGGGAGCCTGAGTCGTCGAGCTCCTCTCCGCTAGCAGCTCGAACTATTCTCCTCCACCTGCAGAGCACCTACAGCTCTGCGCCTCGCCATCGAGTTGTTGTTTTCCAGGCTATCACTTGAACTCCCTCGGCCCTCCATCCCATGCTCCTCCATGCTACGCGACCCTCCCTCCAACATATGTGCGACCGCGCACCTCCTCGTGCATCCCATGTGCTCACGCTGCCCTTGACAACCGTCTGACCTCCAGATCATGCCCCTGCTCCGCCAGAAGCCAGCGGCAGCCCCGCCCGCAAGCTGGCGCACCTCCGCAGCCCCCCCCCCCCCCCCCCCCCCCCCGCGCGCACGTGCACAGTCGGTCGACCCCTACAGCAGCGGCCCTCCGCATTTGCACCGCTCCCCTTGAGGCCTCGAGCTCCCTTGCACATGAGAAGCATGGGGGAGGAGGAATATTTGCACCAGTCCCCTTACTTCTCCAACAAACGACAAAGGAGCCCCTCCTCCAGAATCACATGCAAGGCACTTGCCCTCTTGGTGAAATAGAAAATCACACCCTCCAACTTTTTGGAGAATAGCGCCCAAATCCCCTCTCAAGCAGGCATGTGCTTTGCTCATGCCCTGGTGGAAAAATTGTGTACGCGCCCTTGGAGTTCAGGTAATTAAAGAGGCACCTTTGTTACACTATTTTTTATTCATGATTTGTAATTACAATAAGAACCATGTGTTCTAGCATTAATCTGAAACTTCATTTCGCATCATTTTATCATTTTAAAAATTGCTCATTGCATAACTACTGATGCTGATCATTAGGGATATTTGATTGAATTTTTGTGAGCCACGATTCATTTAATGTAATTATTTTTTTGGAAAATAATATATTTTGCCCTTTGTGTGATCTTTAATTGATATTAAATTATCTGTTGCTCCAAAAATGCACAAAAAATTATAGTACATAGATTTTAGAATAGATTGTCCAAATTTCATCTCATGTGCACACATATCAAGGTCGATATAAATGAAATATTGATTCTAGTAATTGATTTTTAATTAATTCCTCACTTAGTATTTTTAGAGATTAAAAATTGTTCTGGATTCCTCTCACATAGACATATCTAGGATAATTTAATTTTTGGAAAATATTGACGTTTGGTATTTATTAAAATTAATTAATGCTAAATCACCTTGTTTGCATATTTAATTAGTAATTAATTTATTTTATATTTATAAATTCTAAAAAATTTACAATGGTCTATTTTCATCGCATTTCACATTCTGGCCAAGTTTGAGATTTTTTGGACATTATTTAAACGTAATTTGCAATTTATTCCCTGAACTTCGCCAAATTTGCATTTCACTCATTTATTGCATTTAAAAATTTAAAAAATACCTCTTTGAAAACCTAATCTCTAGATCGACTGAAAACTAACCTAAGGAGACAGTGGCCTCCTTGAGGTCAACCTTGGGCTTTCCCAAGTAAAAAAATTGACCGCTTGCTTTAATTGGATAAATAATTAAATTTGCAGTTTTTTATTAATCCGACTTTGCCCTACTGCAACGAACGAACAATTTCAACTATAATTCCAACATATTAACTAGGGTAAATTTGGGATATATCAAAGACTCTAATGATGGTTGGACGTCTACATCTCCTCCCTATTCATCCCATTGTACACCTCCATATTATCTCCCACCACACTCCTGTAAGAAGGTTTGTCGAAAACCTCCTTGACCCCTTTGTACTTCCATCTCAAATCTAGTCGGTATCCCGCTTGTAATTACTCGATCATACTTAGGTTGACCTAAGCCTAAGTATAGGGAGGTTGATATCATTGTGTATACATCACTTCTTTTCTTTCTTCTCCCCCTCAACAACTTCATTTCTTGTTCTTTTGCTATACTTAGGCCCTCAAAAGCCTAAGTATAGGGGGCGAGTCGACTTCCTTTTCTTGTCGCTCAACTATGCCTGGTGCGAGCTATGTCTTCATTTCACTTTGTGCCATGAGGACATAACACAAGCTAAGTATAGGGGTGTGTATAAATTCTATATACTTTATCCATAGCTCGTACTTTAATTGTTTTCACATCAAAAATCAGGTTTAGGTATAAGTTGTGTATATAATGTATACTATACAAAATTTTTGTTTGAAATCTTTTTACAAAAATTAGGGGTTATAACAAGCTTTAAAAAAATCTATTAGTGACTATTCTGATTACTGGAATTAAAAATCACTATCTACTTCTCAATGATGGAACTACAGACTCCCTTAGCAAATTTGGTGGTTAAAGGACAATGTGTAAGGCACCATCCTGAAGTAATACAATTAGCCATTCTAGGGTCCGTAATTACACCCACACTGGTTAAAAGTAGATGCAACTAGCCATACAAATTCGGGTCAGTCATTGTGTCACCCTCAAAAAAAACTAACTTAAGGTTCTATCCATAACACTTTCACTATCACTCAAGACTTGATGAATAGAAGAAACTCTGATTTTTGAGGTCCTTTGACACTGGTTAAAAGTAGATGCAACTAGCCATACAAATTCGGGTCAGTCATTGTGTCACCCTCTAAAAAACTAACTTAAGGTTCTATCCCCAACACTTTCACTATCACTCAAGACTTGATGAATAGAAGAAACTCTGATTTTTGAGGTCCTTTGATTCAGAGTTAACTGACCTTAGTCATTACAATTTAAGACTTAATAATCCACACTTCCTTGAGTTTGAAAGATTTGAGTGCTATATTGCACGCTTAATCTTTATCTTAAATAATATGATCAGCACATCACATACACAACTACATAAAGATTAGATGAGTTGAGATTTCACTTGGCTGATTGGGACTTGAGTTTGAGTCTAGACCTGATTTGGTGACGCTCGAGGATGGGATAAAGTCAATGAAAGCTTCATCAAACCTGGATGTCAGCAATCCCTAGTCAGTATGAGAACCATTTCTTATGCTATCATTTGATATTGACCTATGTGATAGGGTGTGATGAAACTCAATAGTTTGTTGATCAATGTGTGCCAAATTGGTAAAATCAATGGAGCTAACCAAAAAGAAAAGGAAAGAAAGAAAAAGAAATATTGAAAGAAAATCTCTATCAAAATCAAATACAAAGAGCTTACATCAAAGGCTAGTGCTTCCAACCATTTCAAACTGTCCCCTTGGACCAAAGCTAATTAGGCCAAATGAATTGGGCTAGTAACTCGAAAAGGGCTATGCATCATAAGTGATACAAGTTTGGGTGTAAGTATGTTAGATACTTAAAGAAGACATACCCCGGTGTACTCCCAGGAAAAGAAGTACATGTGACTCAACAACTCCTGATGGGTACACTGATCAACACCAAAAATATATATGTTGAGTAACAAAGCACTCGAGGTCCTCGTTCTACTGAGAGAGAGAGAAGAAATTACCCAAACCTATACTCTCCGTCAGCTGGCCTTCCATCTAAATTTTCAAGTCTGACAAACTACTGAGGCGGTAGATTAAATGCAAGAATCGACTTATTCCCTAGTGTTGAGGATTAGGTATTGTGGAGGGTCTCTTGGACTAAGACCTTGGGTGATGACTCAACTCGACTCTCATGATTGCAGTACACTAAATATCATATACTTATGCTATATGTATAAATAGAGAAATTGAATTCCTTTTGACTAGAGCTTGGTTCAACATAGGATCATAGGACCATTGAAACCAAGTATTCTTAATGAGACAAGTCTTGAATTCGCACTTGCACAGTCAGGTATTCAACCTTCTAACTCACTAAAAATTGCTTGGGGACAAGCAAAGATATAAGTATATGGGTGTGATTAATCCATGATTTATCTACTTTATATGAAAATCATAGCACAATCTGCTTAATAAATCAATAATTAAATCTCCTAAAAATATTTTATTAACATTCACTAACTTTGTTGAAATAAAGGTTAAAATCTGTAAGTAAATGATCTTTTCTTGATTAAACATATTATTTTATGTACAAAAATAAATTATTTTGATCTAATTATTTCTCTACCATATTATTCGATTAATAAATTAACTTGGCGTAAAGAATTAAAACTCATAGAAATCAGACAATCAGAAGAAAACACAAAAATCTAACATTGCATATTTTGTACATATTTTATCTTTGTTGATTTAATTTCGCCTTTTTATAACCTATAAAAAATCCATAAAATTACACTAAAAATTTATATATTGTATATAAATTAATCCCCTAATTAAAATCAATTTAAAATACAAAAAATCACAAAATACAAAAATACAAGTATTTTGTTATATATAGAGTATCGTCAAAAATATTTTTTGTACAAATGACCTCTTTTGATTTTGGTCCTTCACAAAAGTTGTAGATCTCGTCGAGATGAACAACTTTTATGTTGACCACTTTTTAATTTAACATCATCTATTTTCATTGAATTTCCTTTGAATTTTATGTTCGATTTTTTTTGGAATGACATGTGGCCGCTCTTGTAGATGTCGCATGTCAACCCAATTTTATTTTATTTCCTTTTTATTTATTTTATTATTTTGTTTTATTTTGTTTTACTTTAGTTTTATTTAATTTTTATTTTACTTTTTCCCTTTTCCTTTTTTCCCTCTCCTTTTCTCTCTCCTCCCTCTCTCTCCTCTCTCTCTCTTTCACGCACACGTGTGGCACGTGTCGCCCCTCACCCTCCCCAATCATTCCTTCCTATCCCTTAGTCGTTGCACACTGCCATTATGAACCCGGCTCCTTTGCGGCTGTTACGTGCTGCTTCCACCTCCTCTGCGTAATGCCTCGAGCCCCCGCCTCCTATAAACTTCACCTTGCCACTCTTGCCTCCATCATTCGACATCATCTTCCCCGTAGCAAGAGATAGAGTGAGCCAAATATCAGGTTCGTGATAAGAACCCTGCCTCAGGAGAAGGCTCCATTTAACGAGATCCATAGGGGCTTCCCCTTGTGTTACTTCTATGTTCACATGTAGCCGAGCTTCGGGGCCCTCTGTCGCCTCCTCGAAGCTATCATCGGCCCCTTCTCTTTCTTTCCTCTTCGTCGTTCTCTTTTCTTCCCTGATCATCATGTACCTTGACAACTCGCTCGCTTTGCCTAACAGTCGCGTCTTCTGCCTAGCCAATCGCATCGTCATCTCTGCCCTTCCACCCTCAGCTGTCAGCATCACCATCGAGCACAGTTACAATGGAGACCTAGCTCCACCTTGGCTCCTCAATCAGGGGTCAACCTCGATCGCACCTCCATCAGCCTCAGTCTGTGTGCCTCCAGATTCAGCCAGTGCTCCTCCACCTTGGGTCGCTTCACCCCATCATGTGCACCTCTGTACCGTCTGACGCCTCCGCCACAGCAGATCGTTGCCAAAGGATCGGGCTTATAGCCCTTGATCCAACAATCACGAAGGCTCAACGTCAATGCCCCAAGCCTCTGCCTATACCTTGAGGCTCAAGCTAGCCGAAGTCTCTCATCCGACACCATGTGGTGCCTCGGGTGCCGCACCTCATCCGCGGACCCAAGGCTCCATACGAACCTACCTCGTCCAGCCACCTGGAAGCCTGACACCCAAGCCTCAGCCTCGTCGCCCGAGCCTCCCGTGTCATGTGTGATGTAAGTGAGGGCAGGAAAATTTACAACTAGGCCCCCCACTTACAATAAACCACTCTAGGGTCCCTGTCATGCCCGCTTGGGAAATTTACAAGGAGGCCCAAGAGGGTTTTGGTATTTGTAGATAAGTCCCTCATAGGCCAATTTAAGAACAAAACTCTTCATTTATATTGCAATTTAGTCTCTGGAACTTCATTTTAGCATATCTTTCTCATTTGAACTCTATCTTTTGCGCATAATATGTTGTTTTGAGCTTGTTATGTGCTCTATAATTTTACATATTTTGATTCGACCTTAAACTAAATTGAATATTATTTGAGGATCTCTTCCAACCACGTAGGCTTAATTTTGATGTATTTGTGCCATATTTATATTAAACAAAATGTGACATGCAAGTACTCAATGGAGAAGATTTAATTTGATAAATTCTATTGTAATTATTGTCGATGATCTTTGAGGAATTAATCTTTGCAGGGCAAAAATATGATGAACAATGAAAGTCTCTGACCTGCTATGTTGAAGTTTTGATTTATAATTATCTCTCTTGGAATGTCTCTGAGATCTGTGATAATTAGGGGTTTAATTAAGATCAACTAAGGAAGATTGATTATTGATTTCCCTAACATTTTATGTGATTAAAATTTATTTATTTGATGATTAATTCAGGGAATTTCTAGGTCATTTCTATTTAAGGATCATCAAGTGATTTCTTCATTTACAGGATTATTCATTGATTGACATTCTTGCATGCAACTTGGAGTTAAATTGAAAATATTTCTTGAACATCTCCTTTTTATATCTGTGATTAATTTTAAGGATTAATTGATCATCTTTTTATTGGATTAAAAATCATAATCACATATCCCATGCTTCATTGTTTAATCCACTTGCATTGCATTTCTTTTATTTTTGACTTTATTTTCTGACATAATATAGCAACTAATTAATTACTCAAATTGATTTAGAACCACACAACTACAAATAAACCATTTCTTGTGTTCGACCTTGATACACTTACCAAGTTAAAAATACTCCACAATATTCAAGATTTGTGGTTTTTGTTGATATGAATTCTACCTCCTATAATACAATTAGCGATTATCAAAGAGGTGGATTTTAGGATTATCAATGATCTGGATGCACACACGAGTTATTAGACGATGGAGACCTGCTCTCGCATAGACAACGATAGATACACTTCGGATTAGATCAGCTGGTTGTTGTGGCACAATGTGATTTCAGTTGCGAGCGTCGATGGGTTAAGATCCAACAAAGCAGGCAACAAATCTTTGAATGGGTGCGATGAGAGGATGGGTCCAATCAGGCGGTTGTCAGACGATCTCCTTTGTCAACCAAGAATGGGGGGAGTGGGATGAAATTGTTGGGCTTTCTTTTTCTCCTCCAGCATATCTTCTTGTTTTAGATGCACAGGCAGCTGAGCCCATAAGGACTTGAGATGGTCGATTCTAAGGTCCGGCGAAGGTGTGTGTTAGGTGGTGGAGGTCAGAGCCACAAGTGCTCTAGCGGTACCTGCAGATGAGAAGTTGTTGCTTGTGATTTTGAGGTCTCGGACAAAGGGAGATCATTAGGGGTTGTAACTCAATTTTTGAAAAAGGGTGGTTGTGAGTGAAACACACTCCAGTGTACGGGCAAAGGGAACCCAAGTAGGAGCATCTAAGCACGATGACTATGGATACTAGGAGAGTTATGGCTTATGTGAGATCATAAGAGGAAATGGGAGAGTAAAAGGATGAGGTGATAGTGTGTCACAAGTTTGGTGCTCAGAAGGAGCAGGAAAATGCAATAAGAACAAGAAGAAGAGGGAGAGGGGTATAGTACAGAGGAAGGAGATGAAGAATAAGAATATGAAGATTGGGGATTGGTGAAGAATAAAGGGTATACACATAGGAAAAAGATGGAGAAAACAAGAAGAATGAGAAGAAAAATAAGTCGGTGAGGAGACATGGGTATACCTGAAATTAGATGGACGTTTACTAGAGATGCATTGCTCCTGCAAGAACCGCGATGTTTGCATCAAAGCTTTGGCAAAGAGCGGAAGCTTTAGCAAAGCTAGAGGGCTCCACAAGCTAGGAATCACTTCCTCGGATCACGTCAGAGCTTCATCAGAAGCTCATCATTGTTTGATGGGAAGGTTGAAGAATTGCCACCTTCTTGATATCTCTCAAAAGCTGGAATTATTAGGTAGAAAATTGGCAGATGATTTTGTTAGGCATGTGAACCCCGGGAGAACCATTTCTACAATAAATGTTATTGTAATCTTTTATATCAGTAATTGATTATTTTCACTCATTGTCTTGAGATTAAATGAATGAATGCATTTATAAGGTCTCTTAGTATAATTAGGGTTATGTATCATGGCCATCTTAATAATCATATAATTGTTGATTCAATGGTTGAACCATAGAGGTCGGTGCTTGGATGATATCTAAAGAGTTAGATTGAGGACTCATCAAGCACTATCAAATGATTATTAATAAAGGATTTCCATCCTAAGAAGGAGATGGAAATTCTTCTCTAAAGGTTGATATCCTACCGACCTCTTGATACAAGTCCTCTACATAGGAATAGATATTCGGAGGTGTCAGATAAGTTAAGTCAAAGAGTTGACTTAACGAGATTGGGATAACTAAGACCTATGTCGTATGCTATCATGATATAGACATGCATCCTCTAACCGGAGACAGATGTATTACAATTTGTCAATGTATGTACATTAGGCAGACCATTAGGTTGATGACCTAATCAAGGTCTATACATTTGCAATCTGATATGCATACAAGAGCATATGAGTAATAGGATCTCTCATAGGGATCATATATGTTCACCGTTGAACCGAAAGATATGAGCTCACTCATGAGGTATAGGGACCGATTAAATTCCATGCATGGTCATCTTGCTTTGTAAGCATAATTAATCACGAATTGGAAATGCTAAATAAGATTCGTTGTCATATGGCCAATTAACACTTATCATAATCGAGTCAGAAGATCTCTTTGAAGAGGACTCAGATTAATTTATCCTAGATAAGCCCAAGGTCGAACATAAGGACACAAGCAATTAAGTGAATTAATCTAGGCACCAGATGCTTAATTAAATGATTTATTAGTAATCTAGTTAAAGTTGAGACAAACAAGATGCAATGCATATTTTTTTTAATTTTTAGATGCCAATATATTGTTTGAAAAATCATGAAAATGTAACACAGAGTATGATGTACAAGCACACAAATAAACTCCTGAATGACTGGTTAAATAACTTGATCAAATAGTTCAACAATTAATGGAATGAATTAAACAAGTATCAAGTTAAAAACAGTCAATCTAATCAATGAGTGTCTCCTTAAACACCTGTTCTGATCAATATTGAAATGAACTACTCAAAACTAAATCTAATTAGGAGATTACTTAATCAATGACTTATTTAAAGATCATAATTAAATCTAGAATAAATTAGTACTCAATTAGTTATTTAATAGATCAATCGCAAATAAGAGGATCGATTTCTAACTCAATTAAGGTTCACAAGTTATTGAACAATCAAGACAAGGGCATAAATGAACAGGAAACAATAACTAAAACTTCACAAAATAGTCCAAATAGTGGCAAAAATGCAAATATCAAATCCGCTAGGTCTAATGTGCAAATTACATGAGCGGAAAGGTTATCTGTAATGTCTAAGACATAACACGGCATCTCTGTAAAAAGCCCAAGACCATGTGTGATGGGTGTATGCTCTCTGGAGTGAATTACAATTTAGGAATGCTCTATGGATATTACTGTGAATTCTCCCATGACGCACGTGCACAACAAGCGTTATGGAGGCTCAGGCAAGTGCGTCAGGCTTGGCGTGGCTTGGTCCATGTGGATGGTTTTTGTGCCTCGGTGCAAGCTTGGATGGCGGTGGTCTAATGACGAACGAGGACAATAAGATCAAGAAGATCCTATGGTAGTTGTACCTCCTCCTCTAGTTATCTCCTCTATGCGCAACGGAGCATGGGTTGTGCTCCGATAAGGGGATTGTCCTCCTCTCGTTTGCTCCGATGCTTGTGACGATGGAAAAACCTTCCCAAAGGTATGGCGAAGACAAGGGAAGGCTTGAAATCTCCATGAGCGGTCTGGGTCGAGCTATTTGTGCTGACTTGTAGGAGGAGTTTTAGGAGATCGGAACTTAATAGGCACCTCCGATAAGTGACAGATGAAGCCTTCTACAAGGGTTAGTACACAATACCAAACGAAAAGGAACGAACTGGAATAGCATGAAGGTAGAATGCCATTTGTCACGGTGAACGAAGATGTAGCAAACGAATTGGAATACCAAACTTAGGGTTTCTATTTATAAGAATTATTCACAGATGTCGCCGCAACCCAAATAAGCATCAAATACAAACTAATTATTCTCAAGCAAAAATAATTACAAAATGTAGCAAGAGAATTTGCAATTTAATTTACCTGTATAGCTAACAGGATCGAACTCAAAGAGGCTACAAAAATCTCGAGGGTTATTCTTAGCAATGAATAATCCATGAAAGAATTAAGGAATTTCTATGCACAATTATGCTTTTTTGTCTTTTTGAATTTTTCATTTTTTATGAATTTTAATTTTATTTTATTTTTGTTTTATATTTTTATTTTAAATTTTCCAAAATATATTTTTTATTTTAAAATAATGGAGTACTAAAAGAAAAATAAACACATAAAAATTTGCTCTTTTTGGAATTTTTAATTTTAGACAATATACATAGAAAATCAAACTAATATTATTTTTAGATTTTTAACCTTTTTCATATGTTTTTATGAATTTTTTAGAATTTTTAAAATTTTTTAGATTTTAAATAATTGAAAAACAGTAAATAATATAAACAGAATGCATTGCATATGTTTTTTGAATTTTTAAAATAGTAAATAAAGATAAAATTAGATGAAATATATACAAAATAACATATAATTTTCCTATTTTTCAGAAAGCAATTTTATGATTTTTAATTGAATTTATATGAATTTTTAATGTTTTTAATTGTTTTGCAATTTTTATGGATTTTATAGATGATAAATATGCAAAAATGATAATAATTAAAATAATTTAAAATAAGCACTCATGAATTTTTTAAGAATTTTTAGAAGAGTTTTTATATCTTTTATGATTTTTAAATGCAAATAGGATGTTTTTATGGATTTTTTGAATTTTAATAGATAAATAAAATTAAGAAAATGCTATACTGAAAAAATGGATGCAAGGTGAATGACACAGGAAGCTAAGATAAATTTTTGTAGAATTGTTAAAGGTATCTTGCCCATTTTTATTCTATTTTTAACATGCAAAATAAATATGTAGACCTGCAGGGACTAATATTCAATTAATTTAAAAATGCAAACTAAATTATAACGGGAAATAAAAACACAGGGCTTAATACTCAATTTTCCCAAAAACTCGCATGCATTGGATGTGTACCCCGCTGGATTGGACCAAACACAACAACAACAACAACAACAACAAATCCTTTTCCCACAATTAAGTAGGGTCAGCTACATGGATTCTTCGCCTCCATTCAGATCTATCTTGGGTCAATCCCGGTCGTATATCCACAAAACAAAGATCCCTTCGTATGGTCTCTTTCCAACACTTCTTGGGTCGTCCCCACCCTCTCTTAGCCGGCTCAACATCCCAATACTCGCATCTCCTAACTGGTGCATCAGCTCATCTTATTTGCAAATGACCAAACCATCCTAAGCGGTTTTCTCGCATTTTATCCTCGATCGGAGCAACACCAACTTTCTTTCTGATTACATCATTCCGAATCTGATCTTTATGTGTGTGTCCACACATCCACCATAGCATTTCATTTCTGCTACAGCCATTCTCTACACATGTCTATGGTTCATAGGCCAACATTCATATCCATAGAGCATAGCCGGTCTCATGGTTGCTTTGTAAAACTTTCCTTTATTTTTTAAAGGAATTTTCTTATCATATAGAACAGCAGAGGCTCCTCTCCACTTTAGCCAGTCTGCATTTATTCTATTAGTAACATCTCCATCAATTTCCCCATCATGTTGCAAAATAGATCCCGGATATCTAAAAGAATCTCTCTTTTGAATGTTACCATCGCCAATTATCACCTCAATTCCTTCACTATTGCTTCCATCAAAGGTGCATTCCATATATTCTGTCTTAGTCCTACTTATACGAAATCCTTTACTCTCCAACTCATGTCTCCACACTTGAAGCTTCTCATTTGCTCCATCTCTAGTCTCGTCAATCAACACAATATCATCAGCAAATAACATACACCAAGGTAACTCATCCTGAATGTGACGTGTCAACTCGTCCATAATTGAAGTAAAAAGAAATGTACTCAAAGTTGAACCTTGATGTAAACCAATGTTGATGTCAAAATAGCCAGTCTTCCTAGACGGGGTCCTTACACAAGATAAAGCCCTATCATACATGTCCTTTATGAGGTTAATGTATAGGAGTGGACCAAAATGCAAATAAATTAAATTGAAGGTCCAGATAATAACTAAAAACATTCAAACTATTTTTGCAATTTTCAAAAAACTCATGTGCATAGCATGTGTTGATGTTCAGCAGGACAGATATGCAAATGAAATAAATACTAAGGAAAATAATGCAAATGTTCACTAAAAGTCTGAACGACACGTGTCCTTGAAGAGAATTATTTAACAATAAAATAAAGACAGGGGTTTTTGTACCAATATACCCATAAATGATGTGGAATATAGGGCGGATCTGATGCACTGGAGTCCTTATCAGATGACTGGGGATCTATCTCACGTGAAGAGTGTCGATCCGATCTGAGCTCTTGATCTATGACTGAGAAATAGGTGTCCAGCAATAGTCGTGATAGAATCTGGAGCTTGGACATTGATCGTTCGGCTACAAATGGTGCTAGACAAACTGGGAATCGTCTCCAACCTGATGAGCTTCTAATTCCTGGATCTCCCTCGCCTCTCACCCGATCTACTTCAAATCACAGTCAGAAGGTAGACTAAATGATTCCTCTATGTCTTGACTCCTTGGATCTGCAAGTGTCGATCGGATTTGAATCTGAATGGCTATAGACTGGGAGCTCTTAGAAACATCAAATGATGTTCAAAACAACACACTCCTCCTAAATCAAATGCTCCTTTCACCTGCAAAAGTTCCTATGCTCGGATATGGCACTCTGGCGACAAGTTATTTAACAAAAATCACAAAAATAAAGGGGAACATAGGGGATGGGTCAGATCCGACGAATTGCATTGGAATTGGATCAGAAAAACAATCTGATCCGATGATCATATTGAGGATAGGTTGCGAGCAAGTCGATTGAGACAAAGGTCAAGTCAAAATTTGACGAAGGATCATATCAGAACAATGATTAGAGCCTAATGCTCTGATCTACACTATTGTTGGGAAATCAAACTACCTAAGTGAAATCACATGAAATTAGACCTAAATCTACGATAGGGAAAGAAATATGAAAATAAATCACCTATAGCTAGGCCTCGATGGGTCACTGATTGACCTGGAAGCTAAGCACGGCGGTGCTCCACTGGGAGGTCTTCGCCGGCAAGGATCACGCCTTCAACTATGTTCCTCTCTCTCCTTTTCACAGGAGAAGGGAGATGTCACCTTCCCTCTCACCGGAGCTCTATCTCAGGAAAAATAATGGCCAAATGCGGATCGATTTGCAGCGGAGGTGAATGTGTATAATTTATAGGACTTGCTCCGACGAAATTTGAATTCGAAAATCGGTGAGATCTACGATGATTTGAGTGGATTTGATGATGTGGCGTGGAAGAGATTTGAATAGGCGAAAACTATGGAGAAGAGATCGGATGGCATTACGAAGTGATGCACGTGGGAAAATGCGAGAAGAGATGGGTGGAGGCGAGGTTACTGGAAGATAGATGCAAACTGAGTAGTCGGCCCAGTTCAACAAACCCAGATCAACCATTCAGAAGGTTCCAAGAATGAGTCCAAGATAGGCTAAATGACAAAACTGTAAATAAAAGTTAGAAATTTCAATAAAAAAATAGAAAATGGATTTATTTAATTACATAATGTCAATAAAAAATGTTACGAATAATTTAAAGTTAATTTTGGTGATTTTTAAAAAAGGAAATATATTTATTAGGGTTAAAATAAATATTGAGTGTTATTTACATGTATGTATACCTATATATACAGTATTCTGAATTTTAATTAATTATTTATAAACATATATACATAATTTAATATTTTATTTTTTACAATATTTTACAAGGATTTTGATGATATTTTTATAGATTTTTAGGTATTTTTAGGTGTTAATTATTTAGGTTAATTAACTAGGTATAGATACAATATATACGAGGTGATACATATACAATACATACATGATTGTATTTTTATTGATTTTTTATTTTATGATTTTTATTTGTATTTTATATGAGTTAAATACAATATTCACAATTAGTTAAAAAACAATATTTACAAATATGCACAAAATAAATAATGAATTCAATAATATGCATAGTATACAAAGGTATATTATTAAATAATACCCTAATTTGCCACATTTCTCACCTTAACTCTGAATTTTATGAAAACTTCATTTAAAGAATATTTAATTTGGAGTACAATGAAAATGAGATTACTGAATTTGGAGTCTTGGTGGAGAAGATATTGATCTTGGAAGTTTGTACTTTGTGGCTTTTTAGGGAGTGATATTATTTACACAATATATACAAGTTTTTTCTGCAACTATTTTTATTATTTACAAGAGGATTTTTGCATAATTTTAAGAAAGAATTGTCTTCATTTACAAGAGATTTAGATATGAATAAATCAATGTAATATTATGTAATATAGACAATATATTACAAGTTAGGAATATACACAGGTGTCAAGTATTTTCTGGATCTTATGCCTTACCTCCCCCTACATTATTTCTTGTCGATCAGGTCAAGTCTTGACCTTCTTTCAGGGTTTGATTAAGCATGTATCTATTACATATACACAGTCTCTTATTTTCTTTATTTTTCCTTTATTTCTTTATTTCTTTATTTCTTTATTTTAGATTAAAATAGTGATAAATATACAATATTTACATAATAATTAGAGTTAGTAAAATAATGGAATTGGTGATATTTATAAATATTTTATAAGGGATTTTAAGCTAAAATAAATGAATAAAGATGATGAAATGCATATTCATCATCCCCCTATGCTTTACCCTTAGAAAACACTTATTTGAAAGAATAAGGGAATAAAAGAAAAAGGAAAGAATAAAGGAAAAATAAAGAACTTAGAACAATATTGAGTATTAAACTTATCTTCATAAAATTTAAGTATGGATCTCGGTCGGTCCTTTGGATTTTAGTGGGGTGGAACCTTAATGGAAAATGGATTTAAAACCTAACAACCCTCAAGCTCCATAAGACTCCTATTCAGGTCACCTCAACAGTCAGGTCAGAACAAGTCTGCATACAAAAATTCGTATGACTATGAATCTTTACTTATACGGTGTAAGTGAAATATAGCTCCCCGCCTCAAAAATGATAAAGAAACAGCCTTCGTCAACAAGGTAACTCTAGTCCCCCGGTCTAGCAACTCTTTCCTCGAGGAGCGGGGATATTCCCTTCTAAGTTCAAGTGCAACTAGCTAAAGAAGAGGAGATGGACAAAAGAATGGATGGTAGTCCGTGTAGCTACCTATCCTTGTGAATAGTGTAGCCAAGCCATCCAGCTGCAAGCTCACAATAATTTGACTTTGAAGCTCATCTTGTATATACACTCCGGTAGGCATTTTACTTTTCAATCAGGCCAGTCCACTTTTGGAGATTCTGTTTTTTTAATATATATATATATATATATATATATATATACACAGTGCAGCATCTACATAAGGAGTTTTTTCTTTTGAGCTAGTAGACTATCTCTCTTTTGAAGCATTATTATAACCCCACAGCATCCTATCTTTAGACCTCAATACCACTAGACCAGGTTGAGATGCACTATCCTCCCTAGAGGAAGACGGGTATTCCCACTAGTTGTTACACACCCATGTGCTACCCCAAGCAAAAGGATTATGCCCCCTCACCACCTCATCCATGAAGAGCTACGTGTAGAGTGCTTGTCCAAGTTAAGCCACGGGATAGAAGAGTCATGTGTGTGTTGTTAAGTATTCTACTTAGACTCATCAAGATGACATGTGAACATAATCTTGTAGACTTGAATAATTAAGTCGCTAGGACCTGAAAGTCTCAACTCTCATTCTTATAAAGTTCCTTTGAAATTAAGTGGATTATGGTCATAACCAAGCTCCATTATTCAATTTAATTCCAGACCAGTTTAAATGTTAATACTATTCTGAAAAATACTCATGCAAATGCAAGAAGTATATACAAAACATTTTTATTTTTTAAGGGTTAGTAAGTATATTCAAGGATTATATAATTTTTATACAATATTTTACAAGGGAATTTTAGATACAAGTTTTTATAAAATAATACAATAAATAATTTTACAGGAGGGAAGATGATCAAAGTTTTTATACACATGTGGATTTTACGTATTTATATACATCTCATTTATATCCCACATGACAAAATAATTTTACAAACAACACACTTTTTATAGCCATTTCATTAATAAAAGTACGAGTTATGGCTAAAGTAGATATAGAATATATATATATATATATATATGACACCCTCTATATTTAGGATCAAATAGTCCTAAGTATAGAAGACTGCACAAACAAGGAACATTGATGAAGAGGATGAACGAACTCAACGACTGATGACACGCCTGGCAACTCTGGTAAAAGGTAATCAAGGGTCGTTACGACCCAAGTCACCAAGTGGTGCCGATCGAGAAAAATAGACCACCAAATCAGACAAAAATCAACTCAAAATCGAAGAGTGGTCTCGCTATTATATTAACCTGGTATAGCGACCAGGGTCGAACACAAGGAGCACGTGATGGCCTTGTGGCCTACGAAGTAGTAAAAAAAGAGAATGAAAATAAAAAGAAACTATTTTTGGTGGATTTTTAGTTTTTATAAATTTTTTGGATTTTTAATTAATTAAGAAAATATGGAAAACAAAGAAACAAGCCAACACAACAATTTATTTAATGCATCAAAAATCAATCAAAAATTCAAATAAAAATGTTTTTATGTATTTAATCATTTTTACTGTTTTTGGTTAATTTTTGGTATTTTTCTGATTTTTATTTAATTTTCTAAAAATAAAACAATGCAAGAAACTGAAGGTGTTGTCCAGTCAGGAGTAAAAGGCCAATTTAAATTGCAAAAAGGGCCTTAACTCTCCTGGAGGTAATTTTCCTGTAAACTAGAAAGTTTAAGGAAAATTTGAGTACTGGATTTATTATTTTTGGATTTTTAGATTATTTATTAGAATTTTTATAAAGTTTTTAGTGTTTTTAATTTTTATGAGTTTTATATAATGAAAAATGACCAAATTTGGTCAGAAAATCGAACAAGATAAAATACACAGTAGCTAATGTTTTTGTAATTTTTAAATGAGTTTTAATATTTTTTTGTGAATTTTTAAATCAAACAGTAAAGAAAAAGGTTGTTTTTTTTTTTAAAATATCAAATAAAACCAAAAATGTCCCCCAAAATTCTAGAAAATTTTACAACATAGCAGGAGCCATGTGTCCAATTTTCATTGAATTCGGAGTAAATTTGATATTTTATTCAAAATCAAAACCTAAGTACTGTGCATAGGGACCTGAACGTAAATAATGAAAGTTCTGGGGGGTTCGGTGCAAAAATCCCAAGAAGTCACGTGCGAAGCACGTGTTTGGGGCACTCAGGTACCTATTTGCAAACAAAATAAGGTTCTGGGACTAATTGGTAATAGGTACCAAAAGTCCGAGGTCCTTACTGTAAATTACCCACAAATAAACGTATATGCACAAATAAACCACGCATAGGGGCATAATTGTAATTATCTAAAAATATTCAGTCATTCAATAACAATCCAGAACTACAGGGCTAAACATGCAAATAGCCCAAAAGAACACGTGTCGAAGCACGTGACACACTACACACAGGGGCATACATGCAATAAGAAAACAAGACAGGGTCCAAAGTGCAAAAGTACCAACGTAAATAAAATGCTAAAAATATTTACAGGACTGAAACGAAACTAAACTAAAGCTAAGGGCCTAAGGGATAATTTACCATTTATTAAGTAAGCCATCAGATGGGCGCCATGTGTGCTGATCGACGGCTGGGGAAGGGTGGCGCCCAACGCTGGGGTCTTCGATCTGATCGAGCGGCTGGGGTGTCTCCACATGGAGGATCGGTCGGCTGGGAAGCGGCGTGGGATGCCCTCGCTGATCGAACGGTCTCGATCAACCCTCCAAGGATCGACGGTGATGGCTGCTCCTCGAATGGACGGTAGAGATCAAAGCTGGAGCTGGTGGTGCATCGGACGGCTCTGAAGGATGGAGGACGAACTGAGCTCTGGCGAACTTCGCCAGGCTTGTGCAGGCGCTGGACTCCTCCTCGAAGGCCTCTAATGATCGGAGAAGGAGCGTGGAGGCCTTCC
Organism: Ottelia alismoides; assembly: GCA_037367405.1. NCBI lineage: Eukaryota > Viridiplantae > Streptophyta > Magnoliopsida > Alismatales > Hydrocharitaceae > Ottelia > Ottelia alismoides. The sequence goes on along the minus strand of JAZKJV010005550.1, from coordinate 135,815 downwards.
GTGTCGAATGGCAGCCTCCGATGACTCGACGGAGCTCGGGGGAGCTCAGGTGAGGTCGGCGGAGGTCGCCTGGCTGCACCTGGATGGTCGGGCCCTCAGATGGGCTCGAATGGACCTGATAGATGGTGCAACACACTCGCGGGTCGAGGACAAAGTGCCTCGACCCTGTCAGCGGGGGTGGAAGTTGTCTGTGCGGCGGGGCGGTCGAGCTCCGACGAGGGGTAGACGGTGGAGCTCGAAACCCCAGCTCCTGTGCGAGCTGGGTTGAGTAGAGGGGCGTAGAAAGTGCGTAGGAAGAAGGCAAGTGTAATGGTGCGGTCTGATGATCGAATGGAAGGGGGAGATGGCCGAAATCGATGATGATCGGTGACAGCGAGATTTGGGCAAAACTAAAAATTAAAGAACAGGAAAAGGAAATAGGGCTACCTAGGTGGTCGAGTTGACTGGGGATGAGCTGTTGGTGCTCTGGTCCTTGCCTCGCGAGTCGTCGTGGCCTGAGGCTCGAGCTCCTGCTTCAGGCGGAGCACGGCGGTGTTAGCTCGCCGGATCTAAGGTCCGGTCACCTACACCTCTCTTCAACACCGCAGACGGAGAGCTTTCACCTCAGGGAAGGCAGTGGAGGTCACGGGACTGCAAGGTGGGGAGCCAAAGATGGGAAAATGGGAGGCGGAGCTTGGCTTTTATGCGGTGGAGGGTCCGGGAAGAAGGGCTTGGGTCCGGCTTGATTGAGCACGGATCCCTAGGCTCGACGTCGGGCGAGGTTCCCGGATGATGGGAGAGTGATTAGGACCCTGGGTTTGGCGGAATGATGATTGGATCTGGAGGGATAATTAGGAGAAGTCGGGTCGGGTATCCAGAATCTGTGGGAAGTGGTCCACAAGGGGGAGTTGACCGGGTGGTCAACATTCCCCCGTGGACCAATGGGAAGCAGCCATGTGGAAAATATTTATAAAATCAATTAAAAATAGTAAATGGCTGAATTATTAAAAACTTAAAACATGAAATATTTTTGTTTTAATTTTTTCTATTTTTTGGTGATTTTTAATTAATTTTTCAAAATAAAAATAGGGTATGTACACTTTATGTTATACATAGGTATTTACATAATATGCCTTTTTAATTTTTGATTTTTAATTTGTTATTTTTGTGCATTATTATTCCTATTTTATATTTTATTTATTTATAGTATAAAATTAGGAATAAAAAGGTATTTTTATTTTATTTTTATTATTTATATACAATAGTGAAATAAATAGGTATATACATCTATGTACATGGTATATGTACAATGTGATTTTTGGTTTTTAATTTTGTGCTTTTTATTTTTTTTGTTTTAATGGTTTTTATTTTATTTATTTACAACATAAAAAGTAGAATATATACAAATTTTATAAAATTTAATTTTATTTATGTATAAGGTGAAATAAATATAAGTGTGGTTGTATGTACATGGTGGATATATACACAAGTGACTCTTTTTATTTTCTTTTTAATTTTTCTATTTTTGTTTTGATTTTTATAATAAATATATACAATATATACAAGTCATTTTATTCTATTTTATGAGGAAAATATTTTTATTTTATTTACAAATATATGTACACACATGAGCCCCTATCTCCCTCTACTTTGGCTTTTATGCGGTCAGGCCCATGCTGAGCCCTCCCTTGGGTTAGGTTGCTCAATATTTATTCTAAATATTTCCTCTTTTTCTTTTTAATCTTTATTCTTTTGTTTTTGCACAAAAACATGCTAATTATTACTTTTGACACAATGCATGCTTTTGGTAATTATTTATATTTACAAATATATACATGCATTTGCAAAGGTTTTTGTAGCTAAAATATAAGAATAAAGAGTGATGAATGAGTATTCATCACCCCTCTATACTTAACTTTGCTAGTCCCTTAGCAAACACTTATTTGAAAAAGAAGTGAAAAGAAGAAAGAAAAAGAAAAAGAGAAGAATGTACATGGATCAAGGTTGAATATTAAACTTGCCTTCATTAAATTGAGGTATGGAGCTCGATCAGGTCTTTGGATTATTAATGTGTCGGAACCTTATTTGGACTTAAGCTTAAAACTCAACAGCCTCTAAGTTCCACTAATCTATAATCAAGACTCCTCAATGCTCCAGATCAAACAAGTCATCAAACACAAACCCTGAAGACCATGAATCTTTCCTTGTCCTGTGAATGTGAGGTATAAGCTCTCCACCTCAGAAATGGCAACTTGACAACCCTCCCCAACAAGGTAACTCTATGACCTCAATCTGGCCACTCTTTCCTCGAGGAGCGGGTATTCCCTTCTAAGTTCAAGTTCAACCGGCTCAAGAAGAGGAGGAAGAAGAGAATGGACCGTGGCCAGTGTAGCCATGTATCCTTGGGAGCTCGACCAGTGTAGCCAAGTCTCCCAGCTGCAAGTTACATAAGGTGGGACATGAATCTCAAGCTTTGCTTATTGCACTATATACATAGTCCGGTGGGATTATCATTTTCTCTCAGACCCGCCACTTTTTTGGAGTTATTTTCTTTTTGCATTTTTTTCAAGTGCATCTATACAACATATACATGTGCAGCATATATACAAGGAGTTTTTCCTCTTGAGCCAGTAGACTATCCCTCTTTTGAAGCTTTATTGCAACCCACAACTCCCATCGTTAGACCTCATGGCAACTAGACCATGTTGAGATGCACTTCCTTCACTAAAAGAAGAAGAGAGGTTCCGCCTAGAAGTACTACCCTCATATGCTACCCCAAGTCAAGGAAGACTGCCTCCTCACCACCTCATCCGTAGAGAGCTCGGTGCAAAGTGCCGGTGTCCAAGTAAAGACATTGTCTATATGAGTCATATGTTGTTGTTATACTCTACTCAGGCTCATTGAGATGACATGTGATCATAGCCTAGTGGACTCAAAGAATTAAGTCACCATGGACCTGAAAAGCCTTAAACCTAAGCCTATAAGGTTCCTCTTATAAATTAGGTGGATTAAGATCTTAATCGAGCTCCATTTCCCAATTTGATTCCAGGCTAGTTTAAATGTCAACTATAATCCAGAAAAACTATATACATACGTACAAAAGATTCTATTTACACAAATTTTTACAAACATGCAAACTTTTTGAAAAATGTTTTGAAATCATGAATGGATGATGCATGAAGTGCAAGTTTTGCAAAGGTATTTACACACATTTACACAAGATTTTTGCAAACTTTTGATTTTCAAAACATTTTGGAAAAATTTTGTACTATATACATAATTTTGATAAGAAAATATTTACACAAGCTTTACACAAAAGATTTTTGAAAACATTTTTACAAAAATAATTTGTACACTAGCTATGTATGTGCAAATAAAAGAATGTTTATGTACATGAAAATTTTAATTTCTGTGATTTTTAGGGTTTTTAGCCATTTTATTTATTTACACACTCACACAAAGTACGAGTTATGGCTAAAGTATATATGAAATATATACACACCCCCTATACTTAGCTCTAACGATGTCCTCAGAGTCAAGAGCGATGAAGAAGACGTAACTCGTTCTATGTATAGGGAAGAGAAAAGGAAGGCTATATACAAAGACGAATGAATGAATAGAAAATCAAGAGACTCTCGGCTTTTCCCCCTATACTTAGGATCAAGTAATCCTAAGTATAGTAGGCTGTACACAAAGGGAAAACCGAGTGGAGAATGTACAGGGTCTACCCCCCTATACCTAGGGTAAAATATCCCTAAGTATAGGCAGCAAAACAGGGGTAGAAAGAAACAATAGGAAACTCAAAGGTCCTACATCCCCCCTATACTTAGGGTAAAGTACACCCTAAGTATAGCATAATCAAAGGATGAATACAGGGATGTGGGACTAAAGAATGTGATGATATGGACATCTGGATCTATACAGGTCGGAAGATCAGTGAAAATCAGGCATGAGATGCCATAGATGTGAGTCAAAGGACCACATCTCACGCAAAATGAATAGGGGCAACATCAACGACCCGCGGCTCATGATCTAGAAATGGCTTGAGCCGCTGGCCATTCACTCGAAAGGTACTCTCAGAAGACAACTCGGATATATCAATGCTACCGTTGTCGTGTACCTTTCTCACCAAGTAGGGTCCCTTCCACTTGCTCTGTAGCTTTCCTGGAAATAGGCGAAGCCTCGCATCAAACAGCCATACTCTCTGTCTAGGCTCAAAATGCTTGTGGCTGATGTGAGAATCATGCCACTCCTTCACTCTTTCCTTATAATGTAGGCTGTTTGAGAAGGCGGTATCTCTTAACTCCTCCAGGGCTACTAACTCTGCCCTCCTCTGGTCTCCTACACCATATGGATCCATAAGTATCTCAGTGACTGCACAAAGTGACCTGTGTCTCAGCTCAACAGGTAAATGGCACGGCTTGCCATATACGAGGCGAAAGGGAGATGTGCCCAATGGTGTCTTGAAAGACGTCCTATATGCCCACAAGACCGAGTCCAAAAGCTGTGACCAATCCTTTCGGTCAGGGCGGACGACCTTTTGCAATATAGTCTTGATCTTCCTGTTCGACACCTCGGCTAGACCATTCGTCTGTGGATGGTAAGGTGTAGCAACACGATGGTCTATGCCGAACTCGCTAGCAAGGGCCTTCACCTGGTCGTTGATGAAATGAGACCCCCCATCTGAAATCAATACTCGAGGTACCCCGAACCGCGTGATGATGTGCTTCCTCAAAAATCTGCAAACTGTCCTCACATCAGCGGCTCGGGCGGGGATAGCCTCAACCCAACGACTAACATAATCTACGGCCAACAGAATGTACTCAAATCCCTGACTCTTAGGGAATGGACCCATGAAATCGATGCCCCATGCGTCAAAAACCTCACAGAAGTGAATGGGCTGCATCGGCATCATATCACGCTGTCCACAAGTGCCCATCCTCTGACAGTCAGTACACCTCTTCACGAACTCATCAGAGTCCTTGAAGAGGGTAGGCCACCACAAGCCGGATTGGAGCACTTTTTGTGTCGTCCTCCTCCCAGAATGATGTCCTCCTGCCTCAAGCTTGGGGCAGTATGTAAGGACGCTATGGTGCTCCTCCTGAGGAATGCACCTACGCCAGACGCTATCCCCTCCTTCGTGGTAAAGGATGGGATCCTCCCAGTGGTAGGACTTGGCCTTCGCAAGGAAGGTCTCAAGCCTCTGCCTGGTCCAATCTTGTGGGACTTTCCCAGCAACGAGAAAGTTCACAATATCGGCATACCACGGGAGTGAGGCGATAGCAAGGATCGCCTCATCTGGGAAGGTCTCACAAATGGGATCAATATGCTCGGACTCCTCAGGTTGCTCTAAACGGGAGAGATGATCCGCCACCACATTCTTGACTCCAGGCTTATCCTTGATCTCAATGTCGAACTCCTGGAGTAGAAGGATCCATCTAGTCAGTCTGGCTTTGGCATCCTTCTTTGCCATGAGGTATCAGATGGCGGTGTGATCAGTATACAAGGTCACTCTAGATCCAATGATGTAAGATCTGAACTTATCTAGGGTGAACACTACGGCTAGCATCTCCTTCTCTGTGAATGTATAATTCCGCTGCGCGGAATCAAATGTGCGGCTAGCGTAGTGGATAGCAAAGGGGACTCCATCCCTCCTCTGTCCCAGCACGGCCCCCACGGCAAAATCGGAGGCATCCGTCATGATCTCAAATGGGAGAGACCAATCAGGCGGCTGAAGAACAGGAGCCTCAATAACACTCTGCTTGAGAGTCTCAAAGGACGAAAGACACTTGTCATCGATAAGGAACCCGGTGTCTTTCGTCAGTAGGTCAGTCAACGGCCGGGCAATCCTGTTGAAATCATGAATGAATCTTCGGTAGAAGCCGACGTGCCCCAAGAATGACCGTAACTACCTCAGATTGGACGGCGGTGCGAGTTTTCTAATGACATCTACCTTGGCCGGATCAACCTCCATGCCCCTATTGGAGATGATATGGCCAAGCACCGTCCCTTGAGTCACCATGAAGTGACTCTTCTCCCAAGATAGCACCAAGTGAACCTCTATACATCACTGGAGTACTCGGTCTAGGAAGTCAAGACAGGAGTCGAATCCGTCGTTGTAAACCGAGAAATCATCCATGAAGACCTCCAAACTCTCCCCTACCATGTCCGAATAGATCGATAGCATGCATCTCTGAAAAGACGCAAGGGCATTGCATAGCCCAAATGGCATGCGTCGGAAGGCGTATGTGCCGAAGGCACAGGTAAAGGTGGTCTTCTCCTGGTCCTCAGGAGCGATGGCCACCTGGTTGTAGCCCGAGTACCCATCCAGAAAACAATAATGGCTCTTCCCTACCAGTCTCTCAATGATCTGGTCAATAAAAGGCAGGGGGAATGATCCTTCTTGGTGGCCCGGTTGAGTCTCCTGTAGTCAACGTAGACCCGCCAAGAAGTGGGTACTCGTGTAGCAATCTCCTCTCCCGACTCACTAATCACAGTCGTGACGCTCGTCTTCTTGGGCACCACATGCAAGGGGCTGACCCACTTGGAGTCGGAGATGGGATAGATAAAATCGGCGCTCCACCATTTCGAGATTTCCTTCATGACAACCTCTCTCAGATTCGGGTTCAGCCGCCGCTAGAACTCACGCGATGGCTTCACCTCATCCTCGAGATAGATATGGTGGGAGCACAGGGCCGGAATAATCCCCTGGAGATCTGCTACGCTCCATCTGATTGCCTTGCGGTTCTTTTCAAGAACCCCCATCAGTCGGGATTCTTGCTCTCCAGTCAGATCGGTGGAGATGATGACTGGGTACATCTCGGCACACCCGCAAGGAATCGATACTTCAGCGAAGTAGGGAGCGGCTTCAGCTCTGGACAGTTGGGTGCTGGCAAATCTGGCTTCGAAAGAAGCCGTGTGTATGCTGCCAAATCTGCCTGGGAGAATGAGAATGCACTCTCGCAAACTGGATCTGAAGATGGTTGCTCAACTGAACTGTCTCTGATCTGCTCGGCATCTACCTCCTCCTCAACTGTAGGCTCAATAGGACTTAGGTCTGGCATATAATCCTCTCAATCCGCCCAATCGGACTCTGAATCAGAGGGATCTGCATCACACAAGGTGGCATCAGCGCCACCATCATCACAAAAATCCGTGTCGCGGTCAAGAACCTGCTCGGCTGCCACTGAAGTATCCTGAACCAGGAATGTGCTCTCCAAGCTCTCCTCTATTGTCATCTCTGCATCAGCGGTGTCTGAAAATGAGAGGATGGCATGTGCTGATGGGTCTGCCCATACTGCCTCATCGTCTGTGATCATAAAGTCACAGTCCTGGTGGATGTCTAGCCCGGCATCTGTCAGTTGCTCTGTGTCTGAAGTGGTCTCTGAGCATGATCTGTCTCTGGCTCTGCAGTCCTCGACCGTCTCTATTTGTACACTTTCGCCCTCGACGCAAAAGTATACCTTCCTGCTATTATGGTCAGTCACCGCCTTGGTTGTGGCCAAGAACGGACAACCGAGAATGATGGGGGTATCGGTCACTGAATCAGGGATTCCATGTCCAACACTACGAAGTCCACGGGGAATTGCAGACCCTGAATAGTGACGACAACGTCTCGTAACAACCCCTTCGGCCTCTTGACAGATCGATCAGCAAACTGAAGGATTGTCCTGCTCTGTCTAAGAGTGCCCAACTCGAAGCGGTCGAGAAGGGCTGCTGGAAGGAGGTTGATAGACGATCTGCTATCTAATAGAGTTCGGTCGAACCTCTGCTCTCTAATGTGACACCTGACATAAGGGGCTCCTGAATCTGGCCTCTTGGCCGGCAGACGGTTCTGAATCACGAAGCACGTGGCTTTCGTCAGCACATGGATCTCTGAATGGTGGTTCCTCCTCTTCCTCCTGAATGTAGTCCTGTCTCTCAACGAACGCTGAAGAAGGGGAATGTGCTGCAAAGCCTCCTGAAGAGTCAGCTGTATGTGAAATCGGTCTATCATCTGCTGGCTGAACTCTTCCTGATCTCTCTTTTTGGGATTTTCTGTTTTCTTCCCCTTCCCCAACTGAAGGGCTCTAGGGAAGGGGATCACTGGGTCCTTCTCAGATGAAGGACTAGGAAAAGGTCTAGACGGCTCGACGGCCGGATCCGCACATACATCAAGCACCACAGTGGGACCAGAAAAAACCAGACCTTTTCCTTTATTCACAACATGGTTCCGAGATACATCAGGTGAAGGAAAAACAACAGATCTCTCTACATGAACTTTGGTGGCCTCAGTACCACCAGTGGCTGGATCAACTGGTCGTCTCGCAGCCTCAATACCGTGCTCTGGCTCGGCATCCTGGGTGGCCTCAGTACCACCTCCTCAAACTGGTGAAATGGCGGCCTCAGCACCGCCTGTGGAGTCAGCAACCTTGGTGGCATCAGTACCACCGTCATCATCTCGAGCGGCCTCAGTACCGCTCTCCTCCTCCTCATCTGGCGCTCTAGGTGTATCCTCATGACGTCGCTCAAACGAGGCACCGCCTGCTGGTGTCCTACCGCTCCTAAGTGTGACAAAATCATCATCAAAAAGGTCTGCAGACATATCATCAAATGGATCACTAGGAGTGGCATACTCAGTGTAGGCTACCAGCTCAGATTTCCGCTTCAGGCTGTTGGGGTTCGGCTCGATCTAGGCGGGGATGGCGGCCTTCCCTCTCACAATGTCCCGCATCTCCTGGTAGAACTCGTCCATCTCCCGTCTGAAGGTAGCCTGCTGATCCGTGAGGAGGCGGGCTATATCGTCCAAGGCGGGGCTCTCGTGGGAGCCCGACGGGTAGCTGATGAATACTCATTCATCACTCTTTATTCTTATATTTTAGCTACAAAAACCTTTGCAAATGCATGTAGATATGTGTAAATACAAATAATTACCAAAAGCATGCATTGTGTAAAAACCTATAATTAGCATGTTTTTGTGCAAATATAAAAGAATAAAGATTAAAAAGAAAAAGAGGGAAATATTTAGAATAAATATTGAGCAACCTAACCCAAGGGAGGGCTCAACATGGGCCTGACCGCATAAAAGTTAAAGTAGAGGGAGATAGGGGCTCATGTGTGTAAATATCTATGTAAATAAAATAAAATATTTTCCTCACAAAAATAGACTCAAGTAGGCTTGTAAATATTTGTATATATTTATAAATATAAAACCAAAACAAAAATTTAAAAATTAAAAAGAAAACAAAAACACAACGTGTACATGATCACATTATACATAGAACCACCATCATCCTTATTTATTCTTATAAATAAATAAAATTAATTTCTAAAATTTTTGTACATATCCTATATTATATAGTGTAAATAAATTAAATAAAAACAATTAAAACAAAAACAAAATAAAAATAACAAAATTAAAAACACAAAAATATATTGTAAATATACCATGTATATAAATGTATATATGTATTTATTTTACCTATGTATATAAATAATTAAAATAAAATAAAAATACCTTTTTATTCCTTATTTTAAAATATAAATAAATAAAATATAAAATGGGAATAAAATTGTATAAAAATAACAAATTAAAAATCAAAATTAAAACCCTATATTGTGTACATATACCTATATATTACATATTATGTATATACCGTATTTTTATTTCGAAAAAATTATTAAAAATCACTAAAAAATAGAAAAAAAATAAAATAAAAAGATTTCATGTTTTAACTTTTTGTTAAATCGGCCATTTGCTACCCTTATTTTTAATTGCAAAATCCAGCCACGTGGCCCTTTCTTATTGGTCCTAGGAAGTGTTGACCGTCCGGTCAACTCCCCCCCCCCCAGGACCACCCCGTCTCGGATCCGTGCCCGCAACCCGATTTCTCGCCATTTTGCACACTTGATCCGACTCCTGAATCCGTTAACCCCGGGCTCTAATCCGAGCTTGATCATCCCTGATCCACGCCCGGGGTGGATTTTGGGGATCCGCGCACTGAGCTACTCACCCGACCTCCCGATAGCCGGACCCCTAGGAGTATATAGTCCCAGCTCCGCCACCTTCCTTCTCTATCTTTGGCCATTCGAATCCACCCCTGTGAGCTCCAGCATATTCGTGAGAGTGACAGCTCGCGTTTGGCGCTGTTGAAGCGAGGAGAGGAGGCGTGTCCACTGATCCGGCGAGCTTCGCCGCCGTTGCTCCGCCACCGGCAGGAGCACCGAGCCTCGGAGGGAGACGCTCCTCGAGGCAATGACCCAGAGCTTCCTTAGCTCATCCACAGTCTACTCCTCCGCCCAGGTAGTCCCTTAGACCTCCCTTTTTCTTTGATTTTCGATTACGCCCAAATCGTCGCTCCGCCGTATTTTGCCCCAATCGATCATCGGGCTTCATCATCACCTTCGCCTCCTTCCCGCACACCTTTTCCACATTCCCATCCAACCCAGCTCGCACAGGAGCTGGGATTCGAGCTCCACTGTCCCCACTTCGCCGGAGCTCGTCCGCTGCGACCCACCGTTCATCGTCACCCCGCCTAACCGGGTCGAGGCAGTTTGCCCTCGACCCGCGAGTCTTCTGGATTGCTTTGCAGGTCGAACGAAGGGCATCTGAGGTCCTTCGACATTCAGCCAGGAGGCACAGCTCTGCCGACCTCGCCCGAGCTCCTCGGAGCTAGGCTTGGTCATCGGAGACCCCCATCCGTCGCGGAGGCCCACGCCCGATCTGTTCCGATCATCAGCGCCCCGCGAGGAGGTCAGGAGCGCTCGCACTGGGCCGGCGAAGTTCGCCGGCCACCTGTTCTTCCACGACCTCCAGACGTCGTTCGATCATCCCTCCTGCTCCAGTTCTTATCTGGACCGTCCTTTCGAGGAGCTGCCTTCACCGTCAGATCTGAAGAGGGCCGATCCCAGCCTCCCGATGCTCGTCGGTTAAGCCACAGCGAGCCACGACCGTTGATCACACCACGTGGCTTGACCTCGAGCGTCGGATCACTTCGAGGACCCCAGTTTGGAGCGCCAGCCGATCCTCACCGCCGATTCCTCCACGTGGCGTCCATCGCGCGGTCCGCGTAATAAAGGGGTAATTTACCCTTAGGCCCCCTCTGCTATTTTATTTCGTAGTTAGTCCTGTAATTAGTTAATTCAGTTGTTTAGTTTTAGGGTTATTTGCATAGAGGACCCCATACTCTGTTTGGTTTGCATTTATACCCCTGTGCGTTGTATGACACGTGCATCGACACGTGACTCTCTGGTTTATTTGCAATATAGGCCCTATAGTTCTGGTTGTTATCAATTGAATGAAAGTTTTTAACTATTTGCATTTATACCCCTGTGCGTGATACATTTGAACATGTGCGTGAATTTTTGGGTATTTTGCGAATAGGTCCCTGGACTTTTGGTACCTGTTACCAATAAGCCCTTGGAACTTATTTTTCTTACAGATGGATCCCTGAGTGCCCCAGACAAGCGCGTAGCATGTGTTTCGCTGGGTTAATTGCACCAGACCCCCCAGACTCTTGGGTATTTGCACTTTGGTCCCTGTGCACTGTGCCCCTTCTTTATTTTTGAATAAAATAGCAAATTACCTCCAAATCCAACGAAAATTGGATACATGGCTCCTGTCATAGTGTAAAATTTTCGAGAATTTTTGAGGACATTTTTATTTTCATTTGATATTTTTAAAAATTCAAAAACATCTATTTTCTTCACTGTCTAACTTTAAAAATCACAAAAAAATATTAAATAGCGTCTAAAAATTACAAAAAAAATGTCTACTTTGTATTTGGTTGTGTTTGATGTTCTAGCCAATTTTGGCTGTTTTTCATTACTGAAAACCACTAAAAATTGAAAAACACTCAAAATTTTATAAAAATTCTAGTAAATCAGTTAAAAATCCAAAAACAATAAAATAGGTGCCTAAATTTTTCTTGTTTTATTCTCTTTACAGGAAAATTACCTCCCAGCTAATTTGGGGCTTTTAGATATTTTATCTAGGCCCTTGTAGCTCGGCTGGACAGTACCTACTGTTTTAGTCACTTTTTGATTTCTAGAAAATTAAATAAACATCAAAAAAATCTCAAAAATTCATCAAAAATACTAAAAATCATAAAACACATAAAAATATTTTTATTTCAATTTTTGGTTGATTTTTATTGCTTTTAATAATTTGTTGAAGTGTGTGTTTATTTACTTTTCCTATATTCTTAATTCATTAAAAATCCAAAAAAATATTACATAATTAAAAACCACCAAAAATATTTGCCTCTTTTATTTTATTTCTCTTTTTGACTACTTCGTAGGCCGAGAGGCCAACCCGTACTCCTTGTGTTCGACCCTGGTCACTATACCAGGTTAATCTAATAGCGAGACCGCTATCGCATTTTTGATTGATTTTTTCTATCATGGTGGTCTACTTTTTCATGATTGAGCACACTTGATCACATGGGTCGCAATGACCGATTTAGCACCTATACCCTAGCCTTCAGGTCAGGCCGCTCATCAGAATGGCGCCGTTACCGGGGAGCACGGCTTAGTAGTTTTTATTTTATTTTTCGTTTTTGTTTTCGCGGCTTTTCGCGGCTCTTTCAGAGCTCGCGGCTTTCTCGCGGCTTTTGTCTAGATTTTATTTTTGTTTTTTTGTTTTATTTTCTTTTCTTTTGTTTTATTTTTGTTTTATTTTGAGTGTTTATTTTATTTTGCATTTTTGCATATATACCCCCATTTTTATTTCCATTTATTTTTCTGTTATTATTATTTGATTATTTTGGTCTGACCACTTGTTTCTGTTTCTTGCGAGGGCCCGAGGACTGCGGAGGCGACTTTCGAGGAGCCGACGCAACTGCAGAACTTGGAGGCGGCTCCCTTTTGTACGGAGCCGCAGGAGAGAGCGAGAGAGAGAGAGTTGAGTGGGTGAGGTGTAGATTAGATTTTATTTGATTATTATTGTAATAATACAGGTACTTAGAGACTGGACTTGTGGACTCTTGGACTTAGCGGGTCTGTTTTGCCTAGCACCGGTGTGCTCGGGGGACCCTTAGGAGTTTTTCGTGGCCTTTATTGCAGCTTTGTTTTCTTTCCTTTTTACTGCCTTTTCCGGTGTTTACGCGGTTTTTGATCGAGCCCCTAGATTTAGGATTTTATACTTGCTTGTGCCGTAATTAGTAGGGTCCCCACATTTAATTATCTGCATGCTCCTATAGTTCGCTTAATTGGACCTACTAATAATCAATTAATAAAAATAATCGACTCATCTCCTTCGTAGCCTACGTGCCGCAGTCCACCCTGTAAAGCGCTTTCTCCTACCCCCGATTTGTCGGGCAGAGGAGGGGTGGGCCAAGACCGGACCCTTTGGCTTGGAGGTCGGTGACTGATTAGACGGTTCTGCGAGTAGAAATTGTTGATCTAGGACTCGGTTTTTCCCGCTGCATCATTTAGGTAGTTTATTTCCCGTCTTTAAATTCTGCGCGGATCACTTGCATGTAGAGTGCTGGAGGCAAGGTGCGTATTTCTATCTCAGCATGCATCATTGATTTCATCGTGCATCGGCTTTTTCGTCTTCTCCCCCCTGTTTTGGATTAAATAACCAGGAGAACCGAAAAATTCGTTAGGCCTTTGTTTTTATTTGAAAAATATTATAAAGAAAAACCATAAAATTAGGACTGGTTAAAACTATTGACCCTAAAAGACACTTCACTTAAAAATTTGTCTTGGGGAGAGCAACCCCCTCATTGTTTGGTTTGATTGCGCGAGAGAGTGACCCGCACCCTAGGTAGAGCCCTTCGGTGTTATTCCCGACTGATTACCGACTTTTCCGTGCGGGCCAGTCGGTTGGGGTAGCATCGGGTATCCTAACAGGTCACGTAAGCGCTCTGATATCTTGTGTGTTCACCTAATAAAAATTGACAAGATAATTTGACCGAGCTTTTACGGTCTTCAGCTCGCGTTGCGTTGTTGAACCGGGGGTTTGCATTTTGATCAAAGTTTCTCCAGATCTCATCCGCACTACTCGTCAGATCAAGATGATGGGTAGACGCTCTCTTAGGCAGCCTCTGGCTGCACCGCTTTCGGGCACGTCTACCCGATCATCTAGGTTGGCCCGCGAGAGCCGAGACCAGCTCTCCGAGCCCGAGTACGATTCCGCCCTGTTCCCCCTAGACCCCCTTTCTTTCAGACCTGAGCGACATGAGCCCGAGGAGAGATTATCAGGATTTGACAGCACCTGAGTTGGGCTCATTTGATTTTGCAGACGTTATGGCCGGCAGTTCTGAGGATCGCTCCCGTCAGCCTGAGCACTTTGTATTGGATCAGGGAGCAATCAACTCCACCCTGATCGCCTCGTTAGAGACCGTCCAGCAGCAGCTGAGGGATCAGGGAGCATTCATGCTCGACATGAGGAGAGAGATGGAGCAGATGAGAGCAGAGCGAGAGCAGAGGAGAGAAGGACCGAGGATCCCAGATGATGCGGATGCAGCAGCCGCAGCAGCAGCCGCCGCAGCAGCAGCAGCCGCCGCAGCCGCGGCTGGAGGACCACCGAGACCGATGCAGGAGTTACACAACCCCGGATCGACGCTGACGCACCACTGGGTAGTACTTCCAGCGATCGTGGGGGACTTCAAGTTCCCCCCGAACACTTTGCAGCTACTCCCCCGCTTCCACGGACTCGCGACAGAGGAGCCCCATCTCCACCTCCAGGAGTTCTTGATGATATGCAGCACTGTCCATGACCGTCAGGTGGACCAGGACACGATCAGGATGATCGCCTTCCCCTTCTCCCTAGCAGACAGAGCAGCCACCTGGTTGAAGCATTTGGGGAAGTTTGTTTACACCTGGGAGCAGCTCCGCACCGAGTACTTAAACAAGTACTATCCACTCGGGCGGACGAATGCAGCGAGGGCCCTGATCAGCAACTTCTCCATGCTCCCCAACGAGCAATTCCATGAGGCATGGGAGAGGTTCCGAGAGCTCACAGACCGATGCCCGCACCACGACATTTCTAAGCCGAACCTTGTGCAGAGCTTCTTCAGCGGGTTGACACCAGAGCTCCAGGGCCTGGTGAATGCTTCTTGCGGCGGGTCCTACTTCGCCAAGGACCACGACCAGGTCTGGGCCATCTACGAGGAGATGGCCGAGAATTATATGGTGATGTCCCAGACCCGGTTGTATACTCAGGGGAGACCCCAGCAGCAGCCAGGACCCGTGCAGTACCAGAGGATAGCACGGGTCGACGCCGGTCCATCTAGTTCATCCGCAGTGGCAGTAGCACAGGCAGAGTCGTCCGCTGCGGATATGGGTATTATCAGCGAGAAGTTGGACCGGATGGAGCTGATCGAGAAGAAGCAGTGCCAGGGAATCACGTAGGTGGAACAGATGGCACAGACTCTGAGCGACATGAAGACCCAGCTCATGTGTCTCCAGGAGGCACAGACGGCTTCCCAGCCTCGTCTTCAGTCGCGAGGCGATACCGGCGGCAGCAGCAGCTCGTCTCAGTGCTCTAGCTCCTTTCAGCAGCCTAGACAGGTTCACCTTGTATAGGCGGAGCCGTACCAGCAGCAGCAGCCCACCTACCAGACACCACCATCTCCAGACTTGCAGATGGTGTTATACCAGCCGGATCAGCCTCTGGCAGTACTCCCGCCAGCCCCATACGATGCAGAGCTGTTGATGGATGTCAACGGGATTTGGTATGAACGCCCCCAGCCTAGGATCCGACGAGACCATCCCGGATTCAGGTGGGGGAGTGGAGGTACCCAGCCCAGCAGCAGTCAGCCGGTCAGGGAGGGCAGTATGGCCAGCAGAGGGATCACCAGCCACAGCAGCAGCCCCCAGCCTATCAGTCACACCAGCAGTCGTCCTTCGGTCCTCGTCCCTATCAGCAGCAGGGACAGCCTTGGAGACGTGAGCAGCAGGATCACCCACCACACCAGCAGCATCCTACCTCCTACCCCTCTCAGCAGCACCAGCAGCCTCATTACCAGAGAGGCTACCCGTCGGGCTCCCATGAGAGCCCCGCCTTGGATGACATAGCCTGCCTCCTCACGGACCAGCAGGCTACCTTTAGACAGGAGATGGACGAGTTCCGCCAGGAGATGCGGGACTTGGTGAGAAGGAAGGCTGCCATCCCTGCACAGATAGAGCCGAACCCCAATAGCCTCAAGAGGAAGTCTGAGCAGGTAGTTTACACTGAGCATGCCACTCCTAGTGATCCATTTGATGATATGACTTCGGATCTATTTGATGATGATTTTGTTACACTTAGGAGCAGTAGAGCACCAGCAGGCGGCGCCTCATCTGAGTGACGGCACGAGGATCCACCCAGGGCGCCAGATGAGGAGGAGGAGAGCGGTACTGAGGTTGCGCACGATGATGACGCTGGTACTGACGCCACCAAGGATGCTGATTCCACCGGTGGTACTGAGGCCGCCGCTTCACCAGTTCGAGGAGGTGGTGCTGACGCCACCAGAATAGCCGAGCCAGCCCACGGTACTGAGGCCGCGAGACGTCCAGCAGCAGAGCCAGCCCGTGGTGGTACTGAGGCCATCGGTGTTCATATAGATAGAGATGTTGTTTTTCCTCATGCTGATGTATCTCAGAACACTATTTTGAATAAAGGAAAAGGTTTAGTTTCTTCTGGTCCCACTGTGGTGATTGATGTATGTGTGGATCCGGCCGTCGAGCCGTCTAGACCTCTTCCTAGTCCTTCATCTGCGAAGGACCTTGTGATCCCCTTCCCTAGAGCCCTTCAGATGGGGAAGGGGAAGAAAAGAGAAAAGGATCCAAAAAAGAGAGAGCAAGAGGAGTTCAGCCAGAGCATGATCGACAGATTTCACATACAGCTGACCCTTCAGGAGGCTTTGTAGTACATCCCCCTTCTTCAGCGATCTTTGAGAGATAGGACCACAGTCAGGAGGAGGAGGAGGAACCACCATTCAGAGATACATGTGCTGACGAAAGCCACGTGCTTCGCAATCCAGAACCGTCTGCCAGCCAAGAGGCCAGATTCGGGAGCCCCGTATGTCAGATGTCAGATTAGTGAGCAGAGGTTCGACCGTACTCTATTGGATAGCGGATCGTCGATCAACCTCCTTCCGGCAGCCCTTCTCGACTGCTTCGAGCTGGGCACTCTTAGACAGAGCAGGACAGTCCTTCAGTTTGCTGATCGATCTGTCAAGAGGCCGAAGGGGTTGTTGCGAGACGTTATCGTCACGATTGAGGGCCTGAAATTCCCCGTGGACTTCGTAGTGTTGGACATGGAGATCCCTGATTCAGTGACCGATACCCCCATCATCCTTGGTCGTCCGTTCTTGGCCACAGCCAAGGCGGTGATTGATCATGATAGCGGGAAGGTATACTTTCGCGTCGAGGGCGAGAGTATACAAATAGAGACGGTCGAGGACTACAGAGCCAGAGAGAGAGCATGCTTAGAGACTAGCACAGATACAGAGCAGCTGACAGAGGCCGGGCTAGACATCCACCAGGACTGTGATTTTGTGATCACAGATGACAAGGTAGCATGGGCAGACCCTGCAGCACAGGCCATCCTCTCATTTTCAGACACAGCTGATGCCGAGATGATAGCAGAGGAGAGCTTGGAGAGCACAGCCCTGGTCCAGGATACCACAGAGGCAGCAGAGCCTGTTCTTGACCGCGACACGGTTTCCAGTGATGGTGGTGCTGAGGCCACCTTGTGTTACGGTGGTACTGATGCCACCTTGTTCGATGCAGATCCCTCGGATTCAGAGTCTGATTGGGAAGATTGCGATGATCAGATGCCAGACTTGAGTCCACCTGAGCCTACAGATGAGGAGGAGGTTGATACAGAGCGGATCAGAGACAGCACAGTCGAGCAGCCTTCTCCAGACCCAATTTGCGAGAGTTCGCTTTCTTTCTCCCAGGCAGATTTGGCAGACTTAGCAGCACTCACACATCTTCTTCCGAGGCCAGATTTGCCAGCACCCAGCTATCCAGAGCTGAAGCCGCTCCCTACTTCGCTGAAGTATAGGTTCCTTGCGGGCGAACCTGATATGTACCCAGTCATCATCTCCGCCGATCTGACTGGAGAGCAAGAATCTCGTTTGATGGGGGTTCTTGAAAAGAACTGCAAGGCAATCGGATGGAGCGTAGCAGATCTCCATGGGATTAGTCCATCAGTGTGCTCCCACCATATCTATCTCGAGGAGGGGGTGAAGCCGTCGCGTTAGTTCCAGCGGCAACTGAACCCCAACCTGAGAGATGTTGTGATGAAGGAAATATCAAAATGGTGGAGTGCAGATTTCATTTATCCCATTTCCGACTCCAAGTGGGTCAGCCCCTCGCATGTGGTGCCCAAGAAGATGGGCATCACAACTGTGATCAGTGAGTCGGGAGAGGAGATTGCTACACGAGTACCCACCTCTTGGAGGGTCTGTGTTGACTACAGGAGACTCAACCAGGCCACCAAGAAGGACCATTTCCCCCTGCCTTTTATTGACCAGATCATTGAGAGACTGGCAGGGAAGAGCCATTATTGCTTCCTGGATGGGTACTCGGGCTACAACCAGGTGGCCATCGCTCCTGAGAATCAGGAGAAGACCACCTTTACCTGTCCCTTTGGTACATATGCCTTTCGACGCATGCCATTTGGGCTATGCAATGCCCCTGTGACTTTTCAGAGGTGCATGCTGTCGATCTTTTCGTACATGGTAGGGGAGTGTTTGGAGGTCTTCATGGACGATTTCTCGGTCTACGGTGACGGATTCGACTCCTATCTTGACTGCCTAAACCGAGTACTCCAGCGATGTATTGAGTACCATTTGGTTTTATCTTGGGAGAAGAGTCACTTCATGGTGACTCAAGGGACGGTGCTCGGCCATATCATCTCCAACAGGGGCATGGAGGTTGATCCGGCCAAGGTTGATGTCATTAGAAAACTCGCTCTGCCGTCCAATTTGAGGCAGCTACGGTCATTCCAAGGGCACGTTGGATTTTATAGGAGATTTATTCAGGATTTCAGCAGGATTGCCCGGCCGTTGACTGACCTCTTGACGAAAGACACCGAGTTCCTTGTCGATGACAAGTGTCTTTCGTCCTTTGCGACTCTCCAGCAGTGTGTTATCAAGGCTCCTGTCCTCCAGCCGCCTGATTGGTCTCTCCCATTCGAGATCATGACGGATGCCTCCGATTTTGCCGTGGGGGCAGTGCTGGGACAGAGGAGGGATGGAGTTCCATTTGCCATTCACTACGCTAGCCGCACATTGGTTTCCGCCCAGCGGAACTACACGGTCACAGAGAAGGAGATGCTAGCCGTAGTGTTTGCCCTAGATAAGTTTCGATCTTATATCATTGGATCTAGAGTGACTTTGTACACAGATCACACCGCCATCAGGTACCTCATGGCGAAGAAGGATGCCAAGGCCAGACTTACTAGATAGATCCTTCTACTCCAGGAATTCGACATTGAGATCAAGGACAAGCCTGGAGTCAAGAATGTGGTGGCGGATCATCTCTCCCGTTTAGAGCAGCCTGAGGAGTCTGAGCAGATTGACCCCATTCGAGATACCTTCCCAGATGAGGCGATCCTTGCTATCGCCTCACTCCCGTGGTATGCCGATATCGTGAACTTTCTCGTTGCTGGGAAAGTCCCACAAGATTGACCCTGACAGAGGCTTGAGACCTTCCTTGCGAAGGCCAAGTCCTACCACTGGGAGGATCCCATCCTTTACCACGAAGGAGGGGATAGCGTCTGGCGTCGGTGTATTCCTCAGGAGGAACACCATAGCGTCCTCACTTACTGCCACAAGCTTGAGGCAGGAGGACATCATTCTGGGAGGAGAACGGCACAGAAAGTGCTCCAATCCGGCTTGTGGTGGCCTACCCTCTTCAAGGACTCTGATGAGTTCGTGAAGAGGTGTACTGACTGTCAGAGGATGGGCACTTGTGGACAGCGTGATATGATGCCGATGCAGCCCATTCACTTCTGTGAGGTTTTTGACGCATGGGGCATCGATTTCATGGGTCCATTCCCTAAGAGTCAGGGATTTGAGTACATTCTGTTGGCCGTGGATTATGTTAGTCGTTGGGTTGAGGCTATCCCCGCCCGAGCCGCTGATGCGAGGACAGTTTGCAGATTTTTGAGGAAGCACATCATCACGCGCTTCGGGGTTCCACGAGTTTTGATTTCTGATGGGGGGTCTCATTTCATCAACGACCAGGTGAAGGCCCTTGCTAGCGAGTTCGGTATAGACCATCGTGTTGCTACACCTTATCATCCACAGATGAATGGTCTAGCCGAGGTGTCGAACAGGGAGATCAAGACTATACTGCAGAAAGTCATCCGCCCTGACTGAAAGGATTGGTCACAGCTTTTGGACTCGGTCTTATGGGCATATAGGATGTCTTTCAAGACTCCATTGGGCACATCTCCCTTTCGCCTCGTATATGGCAAGCCGTGCCATTTACCTGTTGAGCTGAGGCACAAGTCACTTTGGGCAGTTACAGATATTCTTATGGATCCAGATGGTGTAGGAGACCAGAGGAGGGCAGAGTTAGCAGCCCTGGAGGAGTTGAGAGATACGGCTTTCTCAAACAGCCTACATTATAAGGAGAGAGTGAAGGAGTGGCATGATTCTCATATCAGCCACAAGCATTTTGAGATTGGACAGAGAGTATGGCTGTTTGATGCGAGGCTACGATTATTTCTAGGGAAGCTACAGAGCAAATGGAAGGGACCCTACTTGGTCAGAAAGGTACACGACAACGGTAGCATTGATATATCTGAGTTGTCTTCTGAGAGTACCTTTCGAGTGAACAGCCAGCGGCTCAAGCCATTTCTAGATCTGAGCCGCGGGTCGCTGATCTTGCCCCTATTCATTTTGCGTGAGATGTGGTCTTTAACTCACATCTAATGCATCTCACGCCTGAGTTTCACTGTTCCTCCGCCTTGTATAGATCCAGATGTCCATATCACTACATTCCTTAATCCCACATCCCTGTCTTCATCTTGTGATTATGCTATACTTAGGGTGCACTTTACCCTAAGTATAGGGGGGATGTGAGACCTTTTGGGTATTTCTTTTGTTTCTGCCTACCCCTGTTTTGATGCCTATACTTAGGGATATTTCACCCTAAGTATAGGGGGGGTAGACCCTATACATTCTCCTCTCGGATTTCTCCTTAGTATACAGCCTGCTATACTTAGGATTATTTGATCCTAAGTATAGGGGGAAGACCCGAGACCCTCTTGACTTTTCTATTCCATCCATTCTTCTTTGTATATAGCCTTTCTTTTCACTTCCCCATACCTAGCACGAGTTATGTCTTCTTCATCGCTCTTGACTCTGAGGACATCGTTCGAGCTAAGTATAGGGGGGTGTGTATATATTTCATATATACTTTAGCCATAACTCGTACTTTGTGTGAGTGTGTTAATAAATAAAATGGCTAAAAATCACAAAAATTAAAAATTTTTCATGTACATAAACTTCTTTTATTTGCACATAAATAGCTAGTGTACAAATTATTTTTGTAAAAATGATTTCAAAAATCTTTTGTGTAAAGTTTGTGTAAATATTTTCTTATCAAAATTATGTATATAGTACAAAATTTTTCCAAAATGTTTTGAAAATCAAAAGTTTGCAAAAATCTTGTGTAAATTTATGTAAATATCTTTTTGCAAAACTTGCACTTCATGCATCATTCATTCATGATTTCAAAACATTTTTCAAAAATTTTGCATGTTTGTAAAAATTTATGTAAATAGCATCTTTTGTACATATGTATATAGTTTTTCTGGATGATAGTTGACATTTAAACTAGCCTGGAATCAAATTGAGAAATGGAGCTTGATTAAGATCTTAATCCACCTAACTTCTAAGAGGAACCTTATAGGGCTTAGGTTTAAGGCTTTTCAGGTCCATGGTGACTTAATTCTTTGAGTCCACTAGGCTATGATCACATGTCATCTCAATGAGCCTAAGTAGAGCACTTAACAACAACACATGACTCATATAGACAATGGCTTTACTTGGACACCAGCACTATGCACCGAGCTCTCTACGGATGAGGTGGTGAGGAGGCAGTATTCCTTAACTTGGGGTAGCATATGAGGGTAGTACTTCTAGGCGGAACCTCTCTTCTTCTTTTAGTGAAGGAAGTGCGTCTCAACTTGGTCTGGTTGCCATGAGGTCTAACGACGGGAGTTGTGGGTTGCAATAAAGCTTCAAAAGAGGGATAGTCTACTGGCTCAAGAGGAAAAACTCCTTGTACATATGCTGCACATGTATATGTTCTATAGATGCACTCGAAAAAGAAAAAAAATGTGCAAAAAGAAAATAACTCCAAAAAAGTGGTGGGTCTGATAGAAAATGATAATTCCACCGGAGTATGTATATAGAGTGCAATAAGCAAAGCTTGGTTTCATGATCCACCTGATGTAGCTTGCAGCAGGGAGACTTGGCTACACTGGTCAAGCTCCCAAGGGTACTTGGCTACACTAGCCTTGACCCATTCTCTTCTTCCTCCTCTTCTTGAGCTGGTTGAACTTGAACTTAAAAGGGAATACCCCGCTCCTCGAGGAAAGAGTAGCCAGATTGAGGTCATAGAGCTACCTTGTTGGGGAGGGTTGTCAAGTTGCCATTTCTGAGGTGGAGAGCTTAGACCTCACTTTCACAGGACAAGAAAAGATTCATGGTCTTCAGGGTTTGTGATTGATGACTTGTTCTGATCTGGAGCATTGAGGAGTCTTGGTTATAGATTAGTGGAACTTAGAGGCTGTTGAGTTTTAGACTTAAGTCCAAATAAGGTTCCAACACATTAATAATCCAAAGATTTGATCGAGCTCCATACCTTAATTTAATAAAGGCAAGTTTAATAATCAACCTTGATCCGTGTACATTCTCTTTTTCTTTATTTCTTTTTCACTTCTTTTTCAAATAAGTGTTTGCTAAGGGACTAGCAAAGTTAAGTATAGGGGGGTGATGAATACTCATTCATCACTCTTTATTCTTATATTTTAGCTACAAAAACCTTTGCAAATGCATGTAGATATGTGTAAATACAAATAATTACCAAAAGCATGCATTGTGTAAAAATCTATAATTATCATGTTTTTATGCAAAAATAAAAGAATAAAGATTAAAAAGAAAAAGAGGAAAATATTTAGAATAAATATTGAGCAACCTAACCCAATGGAGGGCTCAACATGGGCCTGACCGCATAAAAGCCAAAGTAGAGGGAGATAGGGGCTCATGTGTGTAAATACCTATGTAAATAAAATAAAATATTTTCCTCACAAAAATAGACTCAAGTAGGCTTGCAAATATTTGTATATATTTATAAATATAAAACTAAAACAAAAATTTAAAAATTAAAAAGAAAACAAAAACACAAGTTGTACATGATCACATTATACATAGAACCACCATCATCCTTATTTATTCTTATAAATAAATAAAATTAATTTCTAAAATTTTTGTACATATCCTATATTATATAGTGTAAATAAATTAAATAAAAACAATTAAAACAAAAACAAAATAAAAATAACAAAATTAAAAACACAAAAATATATTGTAAATATACCATGTATATAAATGTATATATGTATTTATTTTACCTATGTATATAAATAATTAAAATAAAATAAAAATACCTTTTTATTCCTTATTTTATAATATAAATAAATAAAATATAAAATGGGAATAAAATTGTATAAAAATAGCAAATTAAAAATCAAAATTAAAAACCCTATATAGTGTACATATACCTATATATTACATATTATGTATATACCTTATTTTTATTTCGAAAAAATTATTAAAAATCACTAAAAAAATAGAAAAAAAATAAAATAAAAAGATTTCATGTTTTAACTTTTTGTTAAATCGGCCATTTGCTACCCTTATTTTTAATTGCAAAATCCAACCACGTGGCCCTTTCTTATTGGTCCTGGGAAGTGTTGACCGCCCGGTCAACTCCCCCCCCCCCCAGGACCACCCCGTCTCGGATCCGTGCCCGCAACCCGATTTCTCGCCATTTTGCACACTTGATCCGACTCCTGAATCCGTTAACCCCGGGCTCTAATCCGAGCTTGATCATCCCTGATCCACGCCCGGGGTGGATTTTGGGGATCCGCGCACTGAGCTACTCGCCCGACCTCCCGATAGCCGGACCCCTAGGAGTATATAGTCCCAGCTCCGCCACCTTCCTTCTCTATCTTTGGCCATTCGAATCCACCCCTGTGAGCTCCAGCGTAATCGTGAGAGTGACAGCTCGCGTTTGGCGCTGTTGAAGCGAGGAGAGGAGGTGTGTCCACTGATCCGGCGAGCTTCGTCGCCGTTGCTCCGCCACCAGCAGGAGCACCGAGCCTCGGAGGGAGACGCTCCTCGAGGCAACGACCCAGAGCTTCCTTAGCTCGTCCACAGTCTACTCCTCCGCCCAAGTAGTCCCTTAGACCTCCCTTTTTCTTTGATTTTCGGTTACGCCCAAATCGTCGCTCCGCCGTATTTTGCCGATTCCGTCCACAACCGACCCCCAATCGATCATCGGGCTTCATCATCGCCTTCGCCTCCTTCCCGCACACCTTCTCCACATTCCCATCCAACCCAGCTCGCACAGGAGCTGGGATTCGAGCTCCACCGTCCCCACTTCGCCGGAGCTCGTCCGCTGCGACCCACCGTTCATCGTCACCCCGCCTAACCGGGTCGAGGCAGTTTTCCCTTGACCCGCGAGTCTTCTGGATTGCTTTGCAGGTCGAACGAAGGGCATCTGAGGTCCTTCGACATTCAGCCAGGAGGCACAGCTCCGCCGACCTCGCCCGAGCTCCTCGGAGCTAGGCTGGGTCATCGGAGACCCCCATCCGTCGCGGAGGCCCACGCCCGATCTGTTCCGATCATCAGCGCCCCGCGAGGAGGTCAGGAGCGCTCGCACTGGGCCGGCGATGTTCGCCGGCCACCTGTTCTTCCACGACCTCCAGACGTCGTTCGATCAGCCCTCCTGCTCCAATTCTTATCTGGACCGTCCTTTCGAGGAGCCGCCTTCACCGTCAGATCTGAAGAGGGTCGATCCCAGCCGCCCGATGCTCGTGGGTTAAGCCACAGCGAGCCACGACCGTTGATCACACCACGTGGCTTGACCTCGAGCGTCAGATCACTTCGAGGACCCCAGTTTGGAGCGCCAGCCGATCCTCACCGCTGATTCCTCCACGTGGCGTCCATCGCGCGGTCCGCGTAATAAAGGGGTAATTTACCCTTAGGCCCCCTCTGCTATTTTATTTCGTAGTTAGTCCTGTAATTAGTTAATCCAGTTGTTTAGTTTTAGGGTTATTTGCATAGAGGACCCCATACTCTGTTTGGTTTGCATTTATACCCCTGTGCATTGTATGACACGTGCATCGACACGTGACTCTCTGGTTTATTTGCAATATAGGCCCTGTAGTTCTGGTTGTTATCAATTGAATGAAAGTTTTTAACTATTTGCATTTATACCCCTGTGTGTGATACATTTGAACATGTGCGTGAATTTTTGGGTATTTTGCGAATAGGTCCCTGGACTTTTGGTACCTGTTACTAATAAGCCCTTGGAACTTATTTTTCTTACAGATGGGTCCCTGAGTGCCCCAGACTTGCGCGTAGCACGTGTTTCGCTGGGTTAATTGCACCAGACCCCCCAGACTCTTGAATATACGCACTTTGGTCCCTGTGCACTGTGCCCTTCTTTATTTTTGAATAAAATAGCAAATTACCTCCAAATCCAACGAAAATTGGATACATGGCTCCTGCCATAGTGTAAAATTTTCGAGGATTTTTTAGGACATTTTTGTTTTCATTTGATATTTTTAAAAATTCAAAAACATCTATTTTCTTCACTGTCTAACTTTAAAAATCACAAAAAATTATTAAATTGTGTCTAAAAATTACAAAAAAAAATTGTTTACTGTGTATTTTGTTGTGTTTGATTTTCTAGCCAATTTTGGCTATTTTTCATTACTGAAAACCACTAAAAAATGAAAAACACTCAAAATCTTATAAAAATTCTAGTAAATCAATTAAAAATCCAAAAAATAATAAAATAGGTGCCTTAATTTTCCTTGTTTTATTCTCTTTACAGCAAAATTACCTCCCAGCTAATTTGGGGCTTTTAGATATTTTATCTAGGCCCTTGTAGCTCGGTTGGACGGTACCTACTGTTTTAGTCACTTTTTGATTTTTAGAAAATTAAATAAACATCAGAAAATTCTCAAAAATTCACCAAAAACACTAAAAATCATAAAACACATAAAAATATTTTTGTTTGAATTTTTGGTTGATTTTTATTGCTTTTAATAATTTGTTGAAGTGTGTGTTTATTTACTTTTCCTATATTAATCCAAAAAAATATTAAATAATTAAAAACCACCAAAAATATTTGCCTCTTTTATTTTATTTCTCTTTTTGACTACTTCGTAGGCCGAGAGGCCACCCGTGCTCCTTGTGTTCGACCCTGGTCGCTATACCAGGTTAATCTAATAGCAAGACCGCTATCGCATTTTTGATTGATTTTATCTATCTTGGTGGTCTACTTTTTCTTGATTGAGCACACTTGATCGCGTGGGTCGCAATGATCGATTTAGCACCTATACCCTAGCCTTCAGGTCAGGCCGCTCATCAGTAGCCTCTCTGGTAATGAGGCTGCTGGAACTGCTGCTGGTGCTGAGAGGGGTATGGGTGTGGTGGATGCTGCTGCTGGTGAGGCTGCTCACGCCTCCAAGACTGTCCCTGCTGATAGGGACAAGGACCATAGGAAGACTGTTGCTGTTGTGGTGGTGGGTACATGGGGGGTTGCTGCTGCGGCTGGTGATCTCTCTACTGGATGTACTGGCCTCCCTGACCAGATGGCTACTGTTGGGGCTGGGTACCTCCGTTCCCCCACCTGAATCCGGGATGGTCTCGTCGGATTCCAGGATGAGGGTGGTCATACCAAATCTCGTTGACATCCATCAACGGCTCTGCATCGTACTGGGCTGGCGGGAGTACTGCTAGAGGCTGATCAGGCTGGTATACCACCATCTGCAAGTCTGGAGATGGTGGTGACTGGTAAGTGGGCTGCGGCTGCTGGTACGGCTCCTCCTGTACAAGGTGAACCTGTCTAGGCTGTTGGTGTGAGCTGGAGCGCTGGGACACGGTGTGGGATGCCCTCGTTGATCGAACGGTCTCGATCAACCCTCCAAGGATCGACGGTGATGGCTGCTCCTCGAATGGATGGTGGAGATCAAAGATGGAGCTGGAGGTGCATCGGACGGCTCTGAAGGATGGAGGACGAACTGGGCTCCGGGGAACTTCGTCGGGCTCATGCAGGCGCTGGACTCCTCCTCGAAGGCCTCTGATGATCGGAGAAGGAGCGTGGAGGCCTTCCGCGTTGAATGGCATCCTCCGATGACTCGACGGAGCTCGGGGGAGTCAGGCGAGGTCGGCGGAGGTCGCCTGGCTGCACCTGGATGGTCGGGCCCTTAGATGGGCTCGAATGGACCTGCAAGATGGCGCAACACACTCGCGGGTCGAGGGCAAAGTGCCTCGACCCTGTCAGCGGGGGTGGAAGTGGTCTGTGCGGCGGGGCGGTCGAGCTCCGGCGAGGGGTAGACGGTGGAGCTCGAAACCCCAGCTCCTGTGCGAGATGGGTTGAGTGGAGGGGCGTAGAACATGCGCGGGAAAAAGGCGAGTGTAATGGTGCGGTCCGATGATCGAATGGAAGGGGGAGATGGCCGGAATCGATGATGGTCGGCGACGGCGAGATTTGGGCGAAACTAAAAATTAAAGAACAGGAAAAGGAAATAGGGCTACCTAGGTGGTCGAGTCGACTGGGGATGAGCTGTTGGTGCTCTGGTCCTTGCCTTGCGGGTCGTCGTGGCCCGAGGCTTGAGCTCCTGCTTCAGGCGGAGCACGGCGGTGCTAGCTCGCCGGATCTAAGGTCCGGTCACCTACACCTCTCTTCAACACCGCCGACGGAGAGCTGTCACCTCAGGGAAGGCAGTGGAGGTCACGGGACTGCAAGGTGGGGAGCCAAAGATGGGAAAATGGGAGGCGGAGCTCGGCTTTTATGCGGTGGAGGGTCCTGGAAGAAGGGCTCGGGTCCGGCTCGATTGAGCACGGATCCCTAGGCTCGACGTCGGGTGAGGTTCCCGAATGATGGGAGAGTGATTAGGACCCTGGGTTTGGCAGAATGATGATCAGATCTGGAGGGGATAATTAGGAGAAGTCGGGTCGGGTATCTAGAATCCGTGGGAAGTGGTCCACAGGGAGGAGTTGACCGGGTGGTCAACATTCCCCCGTGGACCAATGGGAAGCAGCCATGTGGAAAATATTTATAAAATCAATTAAAAATAGTAAATGACTGAATTATTAAAAACTTAAAACATGAAATATTTTTGTTTTAATTTTTTCTATTTTTTGGTGATTTTTAATTAATTTTTCAAAATAAAAATAGGGTATGTACACTTTATGCTATACATAGGTATTTACACAATATGCCTTTTTAATTTTTGATTTTTAATTTGTTATTTTTGTGCATTTTTATTCATATTTTATATTTTATTTATTTATAGTATAAAATTAGGAATAAAAGTGTATTTTTTTATTTTTATTATTTATATACAATAGTGAAATAAATAGGTATATGCATCTTTGTACATGGTATATGTACAATGTGATTTTTGGTTTTTAATTTTATGCTTTTTATTTTGTTTTTGTTTTAATGGTTTTTATTTTATTTATTTACAATATAAAAAGTAGAATACATACAAATTTTATAAAAATTAATTTTATTTATGTATAAGGTGAAATAAATATAAGTGTGGTTGTATGTACATGGTGGATATATACACAAGTGACTCTTTTTATTTTCTTTTTAATTTTTCTATTTTTGTTTTGATTTTTATAATAAATATATACAATATATACAAGTCATTTTATTCTATTTTTTTAGAGGAAAATATTTTTATTTTATTTACAAATATATGTACACACATGAGCCCCTATCTCCCTCTACTTTGGCTTTTATGCGGTCAGGCCCATGCTGAGCCCTCCCTTGGGTTAGGTTGCTCAATATTTATTCTAAATATTTCCTCTTTTTCTTTTTAATCTTTATTCTTTTATTTTTGCACAAAAACATGCTAATTATTACTTTTGACACAATGCATGCTTTTGGTAATTATTTATATTTACAAATATATACATGCATTTGCAAAGGTTTTTGTAGCTAAAATATAAGAATAAAGAGTGATGAATGAGTACAGAAAATAATATCAACAAGTTGAAGGACAAGCGAGAGATCCGAAGAAAATTAAAGAAAATAAATACATGAAAAGATAGTATGAACAATATCACTCCTCCTATACTTAGAGTAAGGGATCCCTAAGTATAAGCAACAACAAGAGTGATGATACAGGATGAATATGAACAACTCAAGTCATTCACCTCTCCTATACTTAGGATAGAGTACATCCTCAGTATAGCACACACATGGAAAAGAGGTGAATGATAAAAACGGAAGAAGAAAGAATAAAATGAAAGGATATATAAGAGAAAATCAGCTAATGTATTAGACACAGAAGATGTCAAGAATTCATCGTCTGATACCACAGATATAGAATCAACCACAAGCAGGAATGTATCATGATCTAGATATGGCTTCAGCAACTGTCCGTTCACAACAAATGGATGTGCGTCAGATGATAATCTAGATATGACAATACTACCATTGTCACATACAGTTATCACAATGAAGGGTCATGGCCATTTACTTTTCAATTTGCCTGGAAATAACTTCAATTTGGCATCAAACAACCATACTTTCTGATCAGGGGAGAATGTTTATCTTTAAATGTGTCTATCATGCCAATGCTTGACTCTCTCCTTGTACATGAGTGATTTTTCATATGCAAAATCTCGGAATTCCAGCAATCTTTTCGGATCCAATTTACTGCTCTTTCTTGCTTTCTCATAATCAAGATTTCATACATAGAGTGTCCATAAAGATTTGTGAATTAATTCCACTGGCAGGTGGCAAGGCTTTCTATACACCAATTGGTAGGGAGAAATATCCAATGGTGACTTGTACGCCGTCTGATAAGCCCATAGAACTGAGTCAAGCATCTGGGACCTGTTCTTCCTATCTGGACGTAAAAGTTTTTGCAATATAATCTCGATCTCCCTATTTGCAATTTTAGCCAAGCCATTAGTCTATGGGTGGTAAGGAGAGGCAATCATGTGCTCAATGGCGTACTCCTTCACACGCTTCTTGACTTCTCTATTAATGAAATGGCTTTCCTCATATGAAATGAGTATCTTGGGATCCTGAACCATGCAAAAATATGTTCATTGAGAAAAGAACACATTGTACGACTATTAGCGGCTCAGGTGGGGATAGCTTCCACCCAACGACTAACATAATCCACGGCAAGCAGGATGTACTGATTTCCCTGACTGATAGGTTATGGGCCCATGAAGTATATGCCTCAAGCATCAAAAACACCATAAATATGTATATATCTCAGGGGGCATAGTATCTTTGGAACCAATGGTTCCTCTCATTTTCTGACAGTCAGTACAACCTCGAACATACTCTGTAGCATCCTAAAACAATGTTGGTCACCATAGGCCGCTCCATAAAATCTTCATTATCGTGTGTTTCCCCAAATGATGTCCACCATATTCTGATTTGTGACAGTGCTCAAGTACACTTGTATATTCCTCCTGAGGAATGCACCTTCTCCAGATACAATCCACACCCTCACAAAATAGGTACGAACCCTCCCATTGGAAAAATGTATCGCCGACAGAAATCTATCTACCTTGTGTTTCGACCAATCTTGTGGAACATTCTTGGAGATAAGATAGTTCATAATATCAACATACCATGGGAGCGAGTCCATAGACAAAATGGTCTCATCTAGAAAGGTCTCAAAAATAGGGATCATGCTCTACTCAGAAGTATTTGCATTTGTAATGCGGGAAAGATGATCTGTCCCGATATTTTTTCACTCTGGGTTTATCTCGAATCTCCAAATGAAATTCTTGTAGAAGAAGTATCCATCTGATAAGGTGTGGTTTGGCATCCTTCTTTGGCTGTAAGTATTGTATGGCAGTATGATTCGTGTACACAATAATGTGCGAACCAAGGAGGTAAGATCTGAACTTCTCTAATCCAAACACAACTACTAACATCTCCTTCTCTTTCACTGTATAATTCTGGTGTATAGCAAACAGTATCCCATCCCTTCTCTATCTTAAAACAGCTCAAACTGCAAAATCTGATGCATCCATTATGATCTCAAAGGGAAGAGACCAATCAGGTGGTTGTAGGATAGGAGCACCAGTAACCATTTCTTTCATCTGATGAAATGGAAGGAGGACTTTCTCATCAATAATAAACTCACTCTCCTTGCATTAAAGCTCAGTCAAAGGTCAGGCGATCTTGCTGAAGTCCTTAATGAATTGCTTATAGAATCCTACGTGTCCCAGAAATGACCTCAACTACTTTAAGTTCTGTAGTGGCTCAAGCTTGGATATCACATCGATCTTAGCCGGGTCAACCTCCACACTATGTTTGGAGATGACATGGCTCGATACAATCCCATTAGTCACCATAAAGTGACTCTTCTCCCATGAGAGCACTAGGTTTACCTCGCAGCAACGTTGAAGGACTCGGTCTAAATGAGCAAGACATGTGTCAAAACTATCCCCACTGATCGAGAAATCATCCATAAATACCTCAAGAAAACTACCCACCATGTCAGCAAAAATGGCCAACATACACCTTTGGAATGTAGCGGGGGCATTACACAATCCAAAGGACATCCATCTAAAGGAATATGTGCCAAATGGACAAGTGAAAGTAGTTTTCTCTTGATCCTCAGGAGCAATAGCAACCTGGTTATATCCCGAGTACCCATCCAAGAAACAAAAGAGCTCTTTCCCTGCCAACCTATCAATAATATGATCAATAAAGGGCAGCGGAAAGTGATCCTTCTTGGTAGTTGAACTCAGGTGTTGGTAGTCTAAACAGACATGCCATGAAGTAGGTACATGGGTCGGAATCTCCTCACCACGGTCATTCTTCACGATAGTAATCTCGGATTTTGTCGGGACCACATGCAAAGGACTGACCCACTTGGGATTCAAAATGGGATAAATAAAGCTAGCATAACACCATTTCCTGATCTCTTTCATGACAACCTCCCTTAGGTTCAGATTTAAACGATGTTGACACTCATGGGAGGGTTTACAGTCATCGTATAAGTAGATATGATGCGAGCACAAAGCATGACTAATCCCACAGAGATCTGAAATATTCCATCCAATGGCCTTACGGTTTCTCTCAAGAAACTCTAGCATGCGAGATTCTTGTTCATCGGTCAACTGCAAGCTGAGGATGACTGGAAATATCTAGGGGGGCCCACAAGGAAGGCATACTTCAATGTTGATGGTAAAACCTTGATCTCAGGTGGGGTCAGAATAGGCTCTGTAACAACCTCTGTAACTGCACTGGTAGAAGGTATATTATCTGTACTCTATGTATTATACACCCTGGCTACTAACGGCTCAGCAAATAGAATCTCAGAAAGATCTGCAACGAATGATCTCTGCTCAGACAGGAATGTCTCATTAGGATGTTCAGAATCCTCGATACTCTCAAAAATGAAGGGTACAGATATCTCAGCAATAATCTCTGAAATGTGTCTCACATATGTGCATATGCAGACACTCAGCATGTGGCTCAGATATCTGTACATCAGAACTCTCAGAAGGAGGTATATCATTAGTAGTCTCAAAATGATGTGTGAAAGGAATATCAGGGGTACCTCCAAAAACTCAGACTGATCCTCAGAAATCAGCTCAAACTGCCCATCAGCAAACACATCAGTAGAATCAACAAGGGAACGCATGTTGACTATGCTTTATAGAGATTCCTTCTAAGAAAAGAACTCTTGGGTATCAATGAAATCAGTAAAAAGATCGATATCTCTAAATTCAGCAAGAAAATCACAGTCTTCAGATACTAGTGTAATTGTTTCTCTCTCATTAGTTGTTGATGGTGGCAGTGATGGTCTAGGATCGGAGATCATCTCAATTTTCACCTTATCTCTACTAGAGTGAAAGATGATCTCTCTAGTACCGTAATAAACTACTACTTCAATTGTTCGAAGGAACGATCGACCTAGTATGATTAGGGTATGGATTAACGGTGCAGGTGTGTCCATATCCATGACAACAAAATCAAGAGGGAATTTCATTCCCTTCACCATTACAATAACATCCTCTATAATGCCCCTCAACCTCTTGATTGATATATCAGCAAACTAAAGGATCATCCAGGTCGATCTAAGAGGTCCTAACCCAAACTATTTGAGTAGAGATGATGGCATGAGATTAATGGAGGAACCGCTATCGAGAAGAGTGCGATCAAATTCTTGATCAAATATGTGGCAACGGATGTGAGGTTCTTTTTGGATGGGGGTTGTTGATGGCATGAACTGTGGCCATGGTCAAGATGTGCTTTTCTGTCTTCTTTCATATGTTCTGCTTTATTTGACACTTTTGTGTACATGCTTCTTTCATACCCTTTTTCACTGCAGGCATGTACTCCATGGCCTTAAGGATTGGCATCTCTAAAAAGATGTTCTGCAAGATCTCGACCACTCCAGGATCAAATAGAGCTGTTTTTAGTTTTTTGGATTTTTTTTTGATTTTATTCAAGGCAGAAGGAAATGGCACATAATCAGAAGAAACATTCAAATGTGCATTTCGATTATTCAAAGTAGAATCCTCTTATACAATGGGACAACCAAAATCAGTTTGTATAGTGTTTCCAAATTAGAAGAACGAAAAACAAAATCTAAGATACAAAGGGTTGTTGCTGCTGGTGAAGAGGAAGAATCCACGACTGGTGTGTTCTCCCTTGCTGACGGTGATCTGCATCTACATCTGAAGGTGAAGATGATGATGGTAGGGAAGAAGATGGTGAAACTCCATGCTCGGGTGCTGCTTTACTGGTTCCCAGCAATGATGGTGAAGAAGATGGTGTAGACTATACTTTCTCACTGGCTTGATCCCCCTATCCCAATGGTTGTGGAGGCGGTTGCAATCTCGGACCACTTCTGAGATGAATGGTGTCAGACAAACATGTAAAACCAAGGGACATACTTGTCTCAAGTGTGGATCGAGCATTGGCTACCTGCTCCTTATGTCTGAAATTGTTGGGATTGGCCTCGACCTGTGCTGGGATCAGTGTCTTTGTGGTGGTTTGGTCGTCAAGCCTCTGAGTAAGATCATTCATGTTCTTCATCAGTAATGCTAACTGATCAAGTGCTGGACTCACTGAAGGTGCCTCTGGATGCTCAATGATGGGTTGTCGCTGAGACTAGAAATGATGAGGCTGCTAGTATCCATACTGCTAATACTGAGGAGGAGGAGGAGGAAAAAATGCAGACTGTTGCTAATGGTAAGACTGTGGAAAAATAAGAAGACTATTGTTGTTGGCCATGTCGCTAGTTCTGGAAGTGATGTGGAGACTGATACTGAGGCCAGAACTGTTGGTGTTGGTACTGCTATGGACCGCCTCCCTAAAATTGATGGGCGGATCTCTGACCCTACTAGGAACTGATTGGCTGGAAATCTCACTTGGGTTTTAGTTTATTAATGGAGAATGTCGTTGTACCCGAATAAAAACCAACCGAATGAAACAATTATTAAATCCAATCAAAGCAATGAAAGAGAATGATGGACTTTTGCTATTTAATTATTAACCTGGTATAGCTCCCAGGGTCGAACTCAAGGAGGCAACAATTATTTAAGCAAGGGTTATTCAATTCAAAGATAAGCAATGAAATAAAAGAGGGAAACTAAGCAAGCTACTCTTGGGTTTTTGTGAATATAATTTTTTTATGTTTTCTGATTTTGAACTTTTTAGTGATTATAATTTTTTTTCAAATTTTAATATTTATTTTTTAAATTTTTCAAACAAAGAAAATGAAAGACATATAAAGATAGAAACAAATTGAATGATAACAGAATATGAGAATTCACGGGGCCAATCTACAAAATGATAAAGCAATCACGTGATTGTCATGCATACATGGTAATTGACCTCCAAGTTCTAATGGGATAATGCATATGTGATCTACAGGATGAGGACCAACATGATAATTGCAGAGAAATATTCCTTGCTTTTATTAATTATCCTCCAACTTCTAATGGGATATTGCAATTAATCCCAGCAAAGTATGTGAATACTTCACGTGATGGATAAGATTAAAATATTATTAGATTGAAAGCAAAGGAATCTTCTGCAAATATTTCACAAGAAACTCTGGTTCGAAATGAAGTATTTAAAGTAACATATCAAATTTATGCAATTTTACCAAATATAATCTCTCGTGCACGCACAACGCACATGCAGTCTGTTGGGGCTTAAGCGGTGGATTGTTTCAGATGGATGGTTGCTGCTCGCTCAGTTCTTCCCTGAAATCTTCGGTCGTCGATGATGGTTCTGTATACTGCGACGGTAGGCGGCGATACCCAAATTCTGATGGAATCTGAAGCGCGGAGGATTTGAAGGGTCCAGACGATGCGGAATTGATTCGAGGAAAATCTCTATCTCGAAGGCACTTCATGGTTGGTCTATTCTGATCTCGTGTCCAGCCTTTGCTTTTGATGTTGCTGCGCGTATGCCCCTCCACGAATATGTTGCCGTTGATTGCTATGGTTTTAACCTCCAGGTCATTAATTTGGTTTTCAATGATAATGGACGGATTCCAGTGAATGATCTGTATGGATCCCAAATTAGAATCAACCTTAAGATTACGAATTCAAATAAATGTAGCTAAAAGTTTTAATAAAGAAATCCCAATCTCCTGTGAATCGTATGGCTGGAATTGATAATTGGCTTTAGTGTCAGATGCCCAATCGAATTCCCTATCTAATTGCTGCTCCTTGAAGTGCTCGATCAGGACGGAAAATAATATCTGAAGTTGTTATTTGCGATCTGGAATGCAGTGGTATCTTGATCTTAGATGGATGTGTAGATTCACAGTTCCGTGTTGTTCTTCTCGTCTCTAGATTGTCAGCCTGTAAGAGATGAATATGACTCGAGGCTCTTGAACCTCGGTCCAAAACATGAATAGGAAAGGTGAATGAAAGGAGCTTCTATGTTGCGGAGGATGAGCTCCAATGATCCCGCGATCGGATCTGGAAGGTATGGAAGGTAGAAGGAGAATACGAAGGGGAATGAAGATGAAATGGATAGGTGACGAATCGATCGAACCGGTTTCAGCAACAAATAGAGATTATGGATCCGCGGCTACTAAAATCACACAAGAATAAAGCAAAATCGATATGAAAATTTAGCCTAAGACTATATAAGATGGGGTGGATTTGCCTCGGCTGAAGCTCCGAGAAGCTTCGGGTCATTGCCTTGACGTGGCGGCGACTCGCGGAGGCTTGGCTTGCCGGCGAGGCGGAGCACGGCGACGGATCGCCGGATCAGAGGCCGATTCGCACCGTTCCTCGCTTCAACAACAATCAGTTGTCACTCATGATACATTGGACCTCCTTAGAGATGGAGAAAATGGCCAAAGTTGGGAGGAGGAAGAAGATGGGGGCTTATTTATAAGATGAGAAACGTCAAATTGCGAACGAAAATTCGGCACGTAAAACGAGGCGGGAAATTTGAAAATTCATATGGGCGAAAATGAGGGTTGTGAAATCTTTATTTTGGTGAAGAAATCAACTCGATCGGATCAACGACCCGCTCTAGAATATTTGGAGAAAATGGCTTGGCGAGCAGTTTATTTGGGCTGAAGGGGGAAAAGGACGAAACCGCAGATTAAGTAAGAGATAAATAAAATAAATGGTTTTAATTACAAAATAATGAAAATAAATAATGTTGATAATTTAAGAAATAATTTTATGATGGTTTTTAATAAATAAAATAAAATAATTAAATAAGATAAAATAAATAAATACATTTATTAATAGGTATAAAATACCTTTGTGATACATACTTTATTTTATTTTTGAATATTTTCAGATTTTATAATTTTTATTTTTATTTTATATAATTAAAATAAATATATACAAAACATTTAAAAATACAATATGTGCAAAAATAAATAAGGAAATAAATAAATAAAAATATATACAATATATACATATATATAAATATACCCATAAGGTCCCAAAACCTACTTTTTGCACATTAAATCTGATTTTAGTGAAATCACCTTTATTTGATAGATATTTTTACAAAAAGAACTTTAAAAGTGAGTGCACTCAAATCGAAGTTCATATGGCCGAGTTATGAGGTTTGGAAGCTAGGTTTTACGGCTTTTAGATTTCGAGATTTATTGGTATTTATTCAAATTTATTTTTAAGTTATATTTTTGTATTTTTCTAGTGATTTTTATGAACAATTCATAAAAAGAATTAAGTTATTTGAAATTATGAATAAATAGATAGAAAATAAAGAAGTTTTATACACATAATGTACATATATACAAAGGAGTCCAGATGCTAAAACTCACACCTTTTATTCCACGATTTTTTTGATATTTTTAATAAATAGTATTAATTATAAAACAAAGTTTAAAAGTGAGTTTGGTAAATTTGGAGTTTCTATAAATAGTTATGAACCTGAGAAGTTGGACTTTTAGGCTTTTTAGGTTCATAGTATTTATTTATTTAATGGTTAAATAATTTTTCTGATATTTTTATAAATTAGTATACATTATTACGCACAACTTTCAAGAAGGAAGTATATTTATTTGAAGTTGTTTTATTAACAAATAAAATAGGTGAAAATATGTACAAGGTGGAAAATGGTGAATATGTACAAGTGAGATTTGGTTTTCTTGATTTTTATAAGTTATAGACCCTATCTCCCTCAACTTTATTCCTGGTCGATCAGGTCAATTCTTGACCTTCTCTCGGGGTTCAGGTCATTCTGCATTTATTCCATAAATACATCCTTCTTTATTCCTTTTCTTTTTTTCTTTTCTTCTTTATTCTTTTATTTTGGTTAAAAAGAATGATAAATATACATTATTAACAAATAGATGGTGAATGGTAAATAATGAGAATTAATGAATATGTACATGTGTTTTACTAAGGATTTTAGCTAAAATAAAAGAATAAAGATGATGAATCATGGATTCATCATTCCCCTATACTTTACCTTTGCTAGTCCCTTAGCAAACACTTATTCAAAGAAAAAGTGAAAAAGAAAAATAAGAAAAGAAAAAGGAAAGAATTTAGAACAATATTGATTATTAAACTTATCTTCATAAAATTGAAGTATGGAGCTCAGTCAGACCTTTGGATTATTAGTTTGTTGGAACCTTATTGGGATCTAGGTTTAAGACTCAACAGCCTCTAAGTTCCACCATTCTATGGTCAAGACTCCTCAATAATCCATATCAGAACAAGTCTACATACACAAACTCTAATGACCATGAATCTTTTCTTGTACGTGTAAGTGATATGTAGCTCCCCACCTCAGAAATGATAAAGAAACAACCTCCCTCAACAAGGTAACTCTAATTCCTCAGTCTAGCAACTCTTTCCTCGAGGAGCGGGGTATTCCCTTCTAAGTTCAAGTTCAATCGGCTCAAGAAGAGGGGGAAAGAAGAGAATGGACCGTGACTAGTGCAGCCACGTATCCCTGGGAGCCCAACCAGTGTAGCTAAGTCTCCCATTGCAAGCTTCATGAGATGAGAATGGGTAACATAAGCTTTGCTTTATTAAACTATATACACGCCGGTGGGATTATCATTTTCTCCCAGACCCACCACTTTTTTGGAGTTTTTTTCTTGATTTTTGCATCTTTTTCTTTTCTTTTTTTTAACACATATGTACAACATATCTACATGGTGCAGCATATACATAAGGAGTTTGTCTTCTTGAGCCAGTAGAATATCCCTCTTTTGAAGCATTATTGCAACCCACGACTTCTGTCGTTAGACCTCACACCTACCAGATCAAGTTGAGACACACTTCCTTCACTAAAAGAAGACGAGAGGTTCCGCCTAGAAGTACTACCCTCGTATGCTACCCCAAGCCAAAGGAAACTGCCTCCTCACCACCTCATCCGTAGAGAGCTATGTGTAAGGTGCTGGTGCAAGTAAAGCCATTGTCTGTGAGAGTCATGTGTGTGTTGTTAAATGTTCTACTTATGCTCATCAAGATGGCATGTGAACATAGCCTAGTGGACTCAAATAATTAAGTCCCAAATGGACCTGAAAAGTCTTAACCCAAAATCCTATAAGGTTCCTCTTATAATTAAGTGGATTAAGGTCTTAACCAAGCTCCATTTTCCAATTTTATTCTAGACTAGTTTAAATGTCAATACTATTCTAAAAAAATGCAAATGCTCGTGCAAGAAAATATTTACAAAATTTTTCTTTTTAAAAGAAGAAAATAAAAGACAAAATCTTTTTGA
The DNA here is from genome assembly GCA_037367405.1 of Ottelia alismoides. Lineage (NCBI taxonomy): Eukaryota > Viridiplantae > Streptophyta > Magnoliopsida > Alismatales > Hydrocharitaceae > Ottelia > Ottelia alismoides. The sequence goes on along the minus strand of JAZKJV010005550.1, from coordinate 96,419 downwards.
AAAGTTTTTCAAAGAATTTTGCAATTTTTTTGGATTTTATCTTTTTCAATTTTTAGGTCTTTTCAATAGTCAATTATACACATTACAAGAATTTACAAGGCTTTTACACTCAATTTACAAAGAGTTTTATATAACAATATATATAAGAATTATACACATTTTATACAAAGTTTTACAAAATGACTTTTTATTTACAAGTTTTATGTAAAATCTTACAAGTGGATTTTAAAAGAATTTATATAAATATTCTATACATGGATTTTATATACAAGTTGTAAATTACATAAATTACAAATAATTACGGCTTTTATTCACACGTAGATTGTACAAGTTTACAAAAATAACTTTTATACTCATAATAATTTATATCCCACATGACAAAATATTTTACACAAATATTACAAACCATTTTACAAAACATTTACAAATAATTTTGAAAATAATTTTACAAATGATTTTACAAAACTTTTACAAATCATTTTGCAAACAATTTTACAAACAGTTTTTTGCAAACATTTTATTTTCACACATTTTACCAATATTTGTACAATATACATAATTTTGATATAAAAATAATTTACAAACATTTTACAAACAAAATAATTTTTACAAACATTTTACAAATTATTTGTACAAAAATAATTTTACAAATCATTTTACAAAATGTTTTATAAAAATATTTTACAAAACTTTTTACAAAAGAGTTTACAAACATTTTTACAAATATTTTTCAAAACATTTTTATTCCAATTTTATAAATAATAGCCACATTATTAAAATACAAAAGTACGAGTTGTGGCTAAAGTATATATACAATATATACGACACCCCCCTATACTTAGCTCGAACTATGTCCTCATAGTGATTAAAGAGCGATAAAGGAAGACATAACTCGTGCGAAGTATAGAAAAGTGAAAAGAATCCTATACTACAACGGCTCAAAGAATAAAAAATGAAATGAATGGAAGTCGGTGATCCCCCCTATACTTAGGATCAAGTAATCCTAAGTATAGAAGATTGTACAAACAGGGAAGACCGAGGAAGAGAATATATGAACTCAACGAATCCACTTGTCCCCCCTATACTTAGGGTAAAAGATCCCTAAGTATAGAAAAGAATATCAACAGTTGAGGGACAAGAGAGAGAATAGAAGAAACTAAGACAAATATATACAAGATAAAAGGACGACATTACCCCCCCACCCTATACTTAGGGTGAAGGATCCCTAGGTATAGGCAACAACAGGAGTAATGAAACAGAACGAGAATGAACAACTCGGTGTCTACACCCCCCTATACTTAGGATAAAGTATATCCTAAGTATAGCAAAAAAAATCCTAAACGAGACCTGGGGTGTAAAACAAAAGCGGAAGAAACAAGGAACAAATCAAGACGAAACACGTATATACAAAGTAGACAATGTTGAGGTGCCTCTCAACAAGCGCTAGAGTTTACGCCCCTAGCTGGGCGCAAAGGCTAGGACAACACAGTATCAAGGTTCAGGACGACATCTGTAAGGCGAATGTCGTACTGTCGTTGTAGTCTCGGTATGAGAACAACAATGAGGTCAATAGTGTAAACGAAGACATCCAAATATGAAATCAGGCGGGTGTCTGCTACCGGGTAAAGAGATGGAAGAATGAAATCGGGCTCCGGTAGCGTAAAAGAACTCATCGGCTCGAGATCAGAATGGAGTGGAAGGGTAGAGCTGAAGAAAGCAAACGTGGAGAAAGAAGGATCAGTCATTAATTCTCCATGCCAATCACCGTCTCAAAAAGATGTGGAAAGTCAAGATCAGGAGACACACTAAGAAAACTGATATCCGATGCACATAATGGAGAAAAATCAGATAGATCATCGAATATCTCAAAGATCGGCTCATCCTCGCGAGGTTCGTCGAGGAGAGAAAACTCAGACTCGGAAAGATCAAAAATATCAGAAGACTCAGTTTCATGATCCGACAGATTGGATACACATCTAGGAAGTGAAACCGAGTACACAGAGCATGTGGCATTCTCCCGTAGATAACCCTCGGAGAGTAATGCAAATTCATCAGTGAATAAAATGGAATCAGAATCTAAATGGGAATCTGCGTCACTGTCAAGCACCCATTCCTCACACCAAAATGCATCATCAGCTGAAAATGGCCTCTGAACAATCTGGAAATAGAAAATGGTACTGGCCAACAACGCAGAAGCTGTAGAAGTGTCTGAAACTGATCCTCGAACTGTGGCAGTGCTGGCTATCGTCTGGTCCTCATGAAATGTATTTATCTCATCAAACTGGACGACAAAAGGCTCAAATATGGGACTATCAATATCTGGCATCTCAAAATGGTGTCCCACATCTATCTCTGGCTGCTGGGCTTGATCGAGATATCCATATGAATCCAAGAAGTACCTCTGAGAAGTAAAATCTAACTGGTCCTGACATGGAAACTGGAAAGGCTGGAAGAACGGCTGAAACAGCATGGGCTCCTCCTCTATTTCTTGGAATACCGAAAGAGATGGTATCCAAGAATCCTGAACTGTGAAGTGCGGAACTGACTCAAACTCTGGCTGGAAGACCAACAGAAACTCGATCAGTGTTTGGAGATGGAAGCTCACGGTGGATGACTCGTCGTCAATCGTCTGCTCTGATGTAGTATCCATGTCCTCTGGCTGGTGTGTGATCTCTGAATCCTCATGAAGTGTAACACACCCAACTAGTATCGCATCCTCCTCGTGTGTTGTCCCAACTAAAGCATCTCGTGAAGTGGAATGTCTGAAAGTACTCTCGAGATGGTCTGAAGTATATCCATGTCGGGACTGTGGTGTGAACCACCACGCGAGGTCACTACCAGTGTAATCTACTCAGCGATCATCCCCCTCATGGAGATCTCAACAAGGTTTGTCATCGAAAGTCCATGATCTGGGAATCTCCTCAAGAGATCAAGAAACCTCAGCCACGAATCATGCAATGGCTCCTGGGGGTCTACTGAAAAATCTATGATGAAAGACCGCATCATATCTGCTCTACGTTGGGGGTAGAATCTCTGCAAGAACAATGACTGTAAATCACCCCACGTAGCAAACTTCCTTCCCAACCCTCTGTGCCAACTCTTGGCTCTACCCTGAAGTGTGAAAGGGAAGGTCATAAGCTGTAACTCCTCAGAAGTGATATATGAATATGGTCGTGATCCACAAAACTCCCCAAACACAGAAAGATGAAGATATGGCTCCTCGTGCACTTCCCCTGAAAACTTCGGCAGTAGCTGAATGAACTCTAAGTCTAGAATGAAGGGACTCAATGTAGAAGCTGACTGTGCTCCATGATCTGGGTGCTCATCCGTCATCCCATCATAGAAGTCATCTGAAGCTCGCAACAGCTCAATGTGATCTCCGCGGGCATCAACTCCAAGCTCAGCATGCCTAGTAGAAAGAGGGAATAGAGTAGAGGAAGAAAGAGAAAGAGATTAGAGGTCGATCGGAGTTCCGACCTCAAACGAAGGCAGACAAGAATGATGTGGATGAAAAAATGGAGCCACAAGATCCGGCTGAAGAGAACATCGATCTATCATCACGAGTCGAGAAGAAATGACGAGGGGAGAAGACAAATAAGGGTGGGGGGGAGGGATAAAAGAGAAGAAGACATAATAAGACAAGAAAGGAAACAGAAGGTGACTGCTAATGACCTAGAAATGATGATTGTAACCAACTCACACCAATCACATACAAACACAATGCAAACCCCCAATTCACCTACTCAACGCAAAGTGAGGACCGCAAATGTGCGGTCTTTTTATCTTTTCTATTTTAAAGTTAGGTGAGAAGATAAAATATTGTACAAACACTTAGGAGGCTTAATGGGATTTGGGCACTACTCCTTAGTGTGTACGTGGACAAATAAATGCGCATACAATGAGGGGATTGCTCTCCCAAAATAATGAAGTGAATCAGTTACGTTTAATTTTATGGTCAAGTTCAATTAGCAGTCCCAATTTTTAAATTTTTGATTTATTATTTTTTTGATATTTTCAATGAAACGTCTAACGAATTTTTCGATTTCCTTTTTATTCCTAAGTCCAGAAAGCAGAGGGAGGAATACGGAAAAGCTGATGCGTGATGAAATGTATGAATGCATGCACGAGATAGAAGGTGTACCTTGCTCTAACGATCTACATGCAATATGATCCGCGCATAAATTTAAACTAATCTATATGAATGCAATGCGAGAACCGTCCTAAACAGGAACTTCTATTATCGTGAAGCATAGATTTATTTATCTAAGTCCAAGCGAGTTCTATAGGAACAAATATTTTATTAGGGGATTTGGATCTAATGCTACCTGGCTCAATCAAATAGAAACCTAAATCTAGGGGCTCAAGCACAAAATCCACGTGAAATAAAATAAAATAAAGCGATAAAAAAAAACAAGGTGAGGTCTCCCAAGTGCACCGGCACTTGATGAAACAGACCTCAAAATCTGTCAAGTGTCCAAAATCCTAGAAATTATTACAACTTATTACAAAAATGGTAAGGGAACAAAATGCTAAAAGTCCACAAAGGATCTTCTAAATCTTCTGCTCCTCTTCTTCTACGCTCTTATGCGGCTCGATGGAGAAACTAACCGCCTCCGCTTCGCTCGGGTGTGTCGGCGCTCCTAGGAATGCTGCCCTCGCTCGTCAGGCCCTCGCAAGAAAGAGAGAAACAAAAGATATGTCAGATTACAAATATGAAAACAATATATCAAATAAAATGAAGCAGAAAATCAAACAAGCAAAGAAAAACAAGTATATACACAAACCAAGAGCAGAAAGCAAAGAAGACCTAACTACCATCATCGTGCCTCCCCGGCAATGGCACCATTTTGATTGGCCGGAAATCTCACTTGGGTTTTAGTTTATTAATGGAGAATGTAGTTGTACCCAAATAAAAACCAACCGAATTAAACAATTATTAAATCCAATCAAAGCAATGAAAGAGAATGATGGATTTTCGCTATTTAAATATTAACCTGGTATAGCTCCCAGGGTCGAACTCAAGGAGGCAACATTTATTTAAGCAAGGGTTATTCAATTCAAAGATAAGCAATGAAATAAAAGAGGGAAACTAAGCAAGCTACTCTTGGGTTTTTGTGAATATAATTTTTTTATGTTTTCTGATTTTTGAACTTTTTAGTGATTATAAATTTTTTTCAAATTTTTATATTTATTTTTTTAATTTTTTAACAAAGAACATGTAAGACATATAAAGACAGAAACAAATTAAATGATAACAGAATAGGAGAATTCACGGGGCCAATCTACAAAATGATAAAGCAATCACGTGATTGTCATGCATACATGGTAATTGACCTCCAAGTTCTAGTGGGATAATGCATACGTGATCTACAAGATGAGGACCAACATGATAATTGCAGAGAAATATCCCTAGCTTTTATTAATTATCCTCCAACTTCTAGTGGGATATTGCAATTAATCCTAGCAATGTATGTGAATACTTCACGTGATGGATAAGACTAAAATGTTATTAGATTGAAAGCTAAGGAATCTTCTGCAAATATTTCACAAGCAACTCAGGTCCGAAATGAAGTATTTAAAGTAACATATCAAATTTATGCAATTTTACAAAATATAATCTTCCGTGCACGCACAACGCACATGCAGTCTGTTGGGGCTTAAGCGGTGGATTGTTTCAGATGGACGGTTGTTGCTCGCTCAGTTCTTCCCCGAAATCTTCGACCGTCGGTGATGGTTCTGTATACTGCGATGGTAGTATGGGTGTAAACGGACCGAACCTGAGCGAACTTATATTTTTTATGTTCGGTTCGTTTATTTAATCGAGCCTAAACTTGTGTTCAGGTTCGGTTCGTTTATTTTCGAACTGAATCCTAATCGAACCTCTTTTTAAACGAATCGAACCTAAGCGAATATCGAACTTAAGAATTCTCTAGTAAGAGGGAGTGAAGAGAAGAGAAATGGAAATATATGTGTGTATGCAATTACAATAAATATTCATTCAGTTTTTTTCTTTATCTAACTCATCTTCATCTTTTAAAAATAGACTAATAAGGATTCGTCTCTTTGAAAAAAATACAATTATAATATATTTTTATATATGTTCAGATGAGGATAAGGAATAAGAATAATGTGGAGATATCCGACAAGTAATGTTTATACTTGTTCTGTTGATTTGAAGATAAAGAAGGGAAAAGTACTAGACACATAGATGATAGATGTTGTAACCACGATGTGACTATTTATTTTTGGATAGTTTTTACTGAGATAAAACCTATTTATCATGCAAATATTCAGTTATCTCTAGACAAATGTCACTTATCCTTAGACAAAATCCACTTATCTTAAAATAAGGTCCACTTCTACTAATAATGATTTGTAAATATGTATATGTGTATGTTTATCGAGATTTTTAACGAATTGAACCTGAGCGAACCTGTGATTTTTAGGTTCGGTTCGTTTACTTAATCGAACCTAAACTTGTGTTCAGATTCGGTTCGTTTATTTCCGAACCGAATCTGAATCGAACTTTTAACGAGCTGAACCTGAGCGAATATCGAACTTGAGAATTTTCTGACACCTCTAGATGGTAGGCGGCGATACCCAAATTCTGATGGAATCTGAAGCGCGGAGGATTTGAAGGGTCCAGACGATGAGGAATTGATTCGAGGAAAATCTCGATCTCGAAGGCACTTCACGGTTTGTCTATTCTGATCTCATGTCCAGACTTTGCTTTGATGTTGCTGCGCATATGCCCCTCCACGAATATGTTGCTATTGATTGCTATGGTTTTAGCCTCCAGGTCATTGATTTGGTTTTCAATGATAATGGACGGATTCCAGTGAATGATCTGCACGGATCCCAAATTAGAATCAACCTTAAGATTACGAATTCAAATGAATGTAGCTAAAAGTTTTAATAAAGAAATCCCAGTCTCATGTGAATCGTATGGCTGGAATTGATAATTGGCTTTAGTGTCAGATGCCCAATCGAATTCCCTATCTAATTGATGCTCCTTGAAGTGCCCGATCAGGACGGAAAATAATATATGAAGTTGTTCTTTGCGATCTGGAATGCAGTGGTCTCTTGATCTCAGATGGATGTGTAGATTCACAGTTCTGTGTTGTTCTTCTCGTCTCTAGATCGTCAGCCTGTAAGAGATGAATATGACTCGAGGCTCTTGAACCTCGGTCCAAAACATGAATAGGAAAGGTGAATGAAAGGAGCTTCTATGTTGCGGAGGATGAGCTCCAATGATCCCGCGATCTGATCTGGAAGGTATGGAAGGTAGAAGGAGAATACGAAGGGGATTGAAGATGAAATGGATAGGTGATGAATCGATCAAACCGGTTTCAGCAACAAATAGAGATTATGGATCCACGGCTACCAAAATCACACAAGAATAAAGCAAAATCGAAATGAAAATTTAGCCTAAGACTATATAAGATGGGGTGGATTTGCCTGGGCTGAAGCTCCGAGAAGCTTCGGGTCATTGCCTCGACGAGCGGCGACTCGCGAAGGCTTGGCTCGCCGGCGAGGCGGAGCACGGCGACGGATCGCCGGATTAGAGGCCGATTCGCACCGTTCCTCGCTTCAACAACGATCAGCTGTCACTCATGATACATTGGAGCTCCTTGGAGATGGAGAAAATGGCCAAAGTTGGGAGGAGGAAGAAGATGGGGGCTTATTTATAAGATGAGAAACGTCAAATTTCAAATGAAAATTCAGCGCGTAAAACGAGGCGGGAAATTTGAAAATTCATACGGGCGAATATGAGGGTTGTGAAATCTTTATTTTGGTGAAGAAATCAACTCGATCAGATCAACGACCCGCTCTAGAAAATTTGGAGAAAACGGCTTGGCGAGCAGTTTATTTGGGCTGAAGGAGGAAAAGGATGAAATAGGGAAAAGGACGAAACAGCAGATTAAGTAAGAGATAAATAAAATAAATAGATAAATAAATGGTTTAAATTACAAAATAATGAAAATAAATAATGTTAATAATTTAATAAATAATTTTATGATGATTTTTAATAAATAAAATAAAATAATTAAATAAGGTAAAATAAATAAATACATTTATTAATAGGTATAAAATACCTATGTGATACATACTTTATTTTATTTTTGATTATTTTTTAGATTTTATAATTTTTTTATTTTATATAATTAAAATAAATATATACAAAACATTTAAAAATACAATATGTGCAAAAATAAATAAGGAAATAAATAAATATATATATACAATATATACATATATATATAAGTATACCCATAAGGTCCCAAAACCTACTTTTTGCACATTAACTCTGATTTTAGTGAAATCACCCTTATTTGATAGATATTTTTACAAAATGAACATTAAAAGTGAGTACACTCAAATCGGAGTTCATATGGCTGAGTTATGAGGTTTGGAAGTTAGGTTTTACGGCTTTTAGATTTTGAGATTTATTGGTATTTATTCACATTTATTTTTAAGTTATAATTTTGTATTTTTTTAGTGATTTTTATGAACAATTCATAAAAAGAATTAAGTTATTTGGAATTATGAATAAATAGATAGAAAATAAAGAAGTTTTATACACATAATATACATATATACAAAGGAGTCCAGATGCCAAAACTCACATCTTTTATTCCACGATTTTTTTGATATTTTTAATAAATAGTATAAATTATAAAACGAAGTTTAAAAAAGAGTTTAGTAAATTTGGAGTTTTCTATAAATAGTTATGAACCTGAGAAGTTGGACTTTTAGGCTTTTTAGGTTCATAGTATTTATTTATTTATTAGTTAAATAATTTTTTTGATATTTTTATAAATTAGTATACACTATTACGCATAACTTTCAAGAAGGAAGTATATTTATTTGAAGTTGTTTTATTAACAAATAAAATAGGTGAAAATATGTACAAGGTGGAACATGGTGAATATGTACAAGTGAGATTTGGTTTTCTTGATTTTTATAAGTTATAGACCCTATCTCCCCCTACTTTATTCCTGGTCGATCAGGTCAATTCTTGACCTTCTCTCGGGGTTCAGGTCATTCTGCATTTATTCCATAAATACATCCTTCTTTATTTCTTTTCTTTTTTTCTTTTCTTCTTTATTCTTTTATTTTGGTTAAAAAGAATGATAAATATACGTTATTAACAAATAGATGGTGAATGGTAAATAATGAGAATTAATGAATATGTACATGTGTTTTATTAAGGATTTTAGCTAAAATAAAAGAATAAAGATGATGAATCATGGATTCATCAGGAACCCAACTGGCCTTGCCCTGATAGACGAGGCTGGTTGCACTCTCGATCGAACCAGATATTGTTCACCTCCTGAATGATAGGGGAAGGTGTAGCATGCTGCTCAGGAATATATGGACCTTCTTGTTGGTACAGGACAATCTGTTGTGAATGTTACGGGACCTGATCAGGTGTCTGTATGTAATAAATGTGTTGAAGTGTGGATAGTCCTCTAGTACGCTGTTGGGTGGAAGTGGAAGAAGCCTACTCCTGGGCAGAAGTTTGGTTGATGCACTCGTGCTTTGGCATGTGTTGACCATACTAACAAGAAGCTCCAAATGCTTTGTTATTTCATCCATCTTGTCCAGATCCTTCGTCCTCTTTTCGATACTTGGAGCTGCTCAAGCTCCTTGGATCATTTCTCAATTATATCTACTTTGGATAAATGACTTCCAATTATGGTCAGATCAGAAATGTCCACCTCTCCACTTCATGAGATGTCATCATATTGATAGCCTTGTGGGGTGTTGCAGTAGTAGAAGAAGGCACGAGATGTTTCTAAAATGCCCATAAAGAAGACAAAGCTACGGAGGTCTCTTCCATCTCCTCGAAAATTTAGTATAGGACATCCATGTCCTTGTTGAAATGACTGCTCCACAAGCGGCATCTACCAGCTTCTGATTCGCATGACTCAAACCCCCAAAGAAATTTTGCACTAAGCTTGTCTTCTGAATATCATGATGGGGACACTTCTCTGTTAAATATTTAAATCTTTCCCACGCCTCGTGAATGGGCTCATGGGACATCTGGGAGAAGTTTGCTATCAATGATCGCATTTGGTTGAGGCATCCATGTGGGTAATATTTGCTTAGAAAAGCAGACCTCAACTCTTCCCATATAGTGACAACTTTTCCTAGATGATTTACCTGATAAAGGGCCTTGTCCATCAAGCTGAAGGGAAAAGTCATCATCTTCAATACCTCTAATAGGATGTTAGGGTAATGCATTGTGTTGCAGATGCGATCAAATTACTGGAGGTGTACATAAGGTTCTTCATTAATGTGTCCATGGAATATGGGGAGCAATGGTAAGATAGTTGGCTTAAGCTTGAAATGCCCATGAATCGCAGGAATTTGAATCTATGTATTCATCATTCTCTTGGATTATAGGATTCCCTTAATGAGAGATTAGCCACTGGCTCTATAGGATCTTCTCCCTCATTCCCACCTCCTCCATTGTTTCTATCCTCCTCTATCTTGTCTTGCCTTAGTTCAAGAATCATATCCCTCAATGCTAATTAAAAGTCAGCATGCTCTGTCAATTGTGCTTGAATCGACTGAATGGAGGTTAACATGGTAATGTTGATCTTAGACTTTTCAGTCATGGAACCCTTTCCCTTAGGTGGCATAAAGTGCACTGAATCGGTCTCTGCAAGTGTAAACAACACTGGATTAGGCTTCAGCAATGATGGAGTCCCAAATGATAGTTCAAGATTAGAGTCAATCTTGAACAGCGGATTGATGGATGAGGTGAAGGGTGAAGTGGAGAAAGAGGAATACTCGGGAAGTAAGTCTTCCGAGGAGAAGACGACCGGTTTAGAGTGTGAAATGAGCCATCAAAATCCGAACGAGAAATGCTCCAATCCGACATCTTCGATTTGAAGATGTGAAATGCGAGAACTCGGAGGTCAAACAAGAAAATAATGAGTAGAAGGGGCGAAGGGTGCAGAAGGATATCTAGTACTAGCAATCAAACACAAAACAAAACCCCTATTTACCAACTCAACACAAGTGAAGACTGTAAGAGTTCGATCAGTTATATTTTCAACTTATTTGGTGATAAATACAATATTTGATAGAGTTAACGAGCTATTAGGTGCATGTATTTCCCTAAAGACTGGCCCGACTCTTACGACTAGTTGCACCTACTTTCAGTCAGTATGGATATAAGAACGGACCGTCGAAACAGCTACATATTACTTAAGGATCGAGGCTTACGCAGTATCCTTTAAACCATCCACTCTACTAAGGAAATCCGAACCGTTTACCGGCTACCAGCATTTTCTCACTAAGAAGTAGGTAATCATTCTTGTAGAATCAATAGTCTATATGAAAATCCTGATTTGGTTATATCCTAGTGTTTGTCTCTCTCTCACTTGCAAGTAAATTCAAACAATGAGGGGGTTATTCTGCTCAAAACGATTGATTCTGTCATGACGTTTATTTTTAGGGTTGAGTTTTCTTTAGTAGTCTTGGTTTTACAAGTAATTACTCATTTTGAATATTTTGCAATAAATTGCCTATCGGGTGCCCAATTTCCTTTTTAAATTATGTGAGTGAAAACAAGGGAGGAAATCAGAAATGCCAATGTGTGATTAAATACAATGATGCATGCAGGAGTTTAGAGATATGCACCTTGTCGCTAGCACTCTACATGTAGGGTGATCTGCGCAGAATTTAAATATAGAAAATAAAACTATTCTAAATGATGCACGTGAACCTTCCTAGCAGTAACTTCTATTAGCGGGCAAGAACCAGTTAAATTTGACGAAGTCCAATTACGCTCTACTCTATAGGTGCAGAAATGCTTGTTTAGGGATTTGGACCTAATCGTTTTCTTGACCCAAGAAAGATAATTAAAGCAATCACTAGTTGCTCAAACACATAAAATCACGTGAAAACAAAGAAAAAGAAGGCGAAGAAAACAAAACCGATGAGGTCCCCAAGTGCACTGGCACTTGCTGAAACAGACCTCGTAAACAATGCGTATAATGTCCTTTTTACGAGAGTTCTTGAATAAATAAAAAAACTTTCTAAGCACCAAATGAGTTGTCTTCTTCAAATCTTCTTTTCCTTCTCCTACGCTCTCTAGCGGCTCTGTGATGAATCAAGCCACCCCTCTCTCATCAACCCTCACAAGAAAGAGGAAACAAAAGAATGTGTAAGAGACACAATTATAAAAATATGAGCAAAATGAATTGGAATAAATACAGTGAATATGAGTAATGAGAAGAATGAATGAAAATAAACACAATAATCAGAAAAAAGAATTACGTATATACAACCAAGAATAGTAGGCCAAAAGAGAAACCTAATTGTCCTCGTCGTGCCTCCCTGACAACGGCACCATTTTGTTGAGCACTAAACTCAGGGTTTTTATTTATAGGAATTATTCGCAAATGTCGTTGCAATCCAAAAAAGCGTCAAACAAAAACTAATTATTCTCAAGCAAAAATTGTTGAACATGCAAGCCCACGGCGAGCCATTATGCAGTAAATGTTATTGTAAATATCATTCCCTGATCTGAAATGAAGAATAAATAATTTGCATAATAGGTCCCTTAGTACAATTAGGGTTATGTAACATGACCATCTTAAAGATCATACAGTTGTTGATTCAATTATTGAATCATAGAGGCTGGTGCTTGGATGAATATCTAAAGAGTTAGATTGAGGACTCATCAAGCACGTCAAATGATTGTTAAGAGATGATCTCCAGCCTGAGTAGGAGATGGCAATCCTTTCTCATTTAGGATATCTAACCAACCTCTTGATGCAGGTCCTCTGCATAGGAATAGAGATTCGAAGGTGTTAGATAAGTTAGGTCAAAGAGTTGACTTAACGAGATCGAGATAACTGAAGTCCTATGTCGTATGCTATCATGATATAGGCACGCATCCTCTGACCGGAGACAGATGTGTTACTATATGTCAGAGTATGTACATTTGGCAGACCAATAGGTTGATGACCTAATCAAGGTCTATACACCGGCGTGCTGGTGTGCATATAAGGGCATATGAGTAATACGATCTCTCAAAGGGATCATACAGGTTCATTACTGAACCAGAAGACATGAGCTCACTCATGAGATGTTGGGAAGATCAAATTCTATGCACGGTCATCTCGCTTTGGAAGCTTGACTGAATTTGTAGGTTTGATGTATACTTTTGGAAATTATATGATCAACACATGGGTAGATATATGCTTTTGGAAAGTATATGATCGATACCAACTCCTAATGATCGAATGAGAAACTTAATGATAAATCCCTGAAGTAGACAGTGTAAAATTGATCTTATACTTCGGGTTTATTCTTAGTCTTCTAGTATACAGGATGTACAGGTATTGGAAATACCTGAGGGTGATGTGATCATAAACGGTTGTATAACCATGACGCTTCCATTCCTAGGGAGTGATGAAACGGGTCTGGATTTTAGTGACTCCTCTCAGTAGAGAAGTAATCTGATCTTAGTCCAGATGTTGGACATTGATCTGAATGTAATTCAGATGCAATGAGAAGATTAGATTTGCGGTCTTGATTTAATCAAGCATCTATGGGAGGCCCTAGATTTGGATTTGAGATGTGATCTCAATATCCAAGTCACTATGCATGGAACAATACAATCGCCATGTCCTTATCTCCAAGTATTCGCGGAGAAAGTGCATTATCCTTGAAAGAGTTCAGGATAATTTCATTCTTGATATAAGTATCCGAGCATTGAGAAAATAGATAATTAAATGTGATTTAATTATTATGATTAATATGAATTCGATTCATATTATAAAGAGAGCTATCTTAGACAATTAAATGCAATTTGATTATCAAAGATGTTAATAATGTGAATGTGATTCACATTGTTTGGGCACATGAGAATAGAGATCTAAGATGATTAAATGTGATTTAATTATCATGGTTATGAATAATGTGGATATCATTATCCATATTAATCATATATATTGTAAATGTGATTTATAATATATAAGAGAGAGCTATTTGTAATTTACATTTGTTAATTAAATGTTAATGTAAATTGGATTTACATTGGACATTAAATTGAAAATACAATTCACAATTTATTTTGGGTTGTGAATGTGATTCATAATTTTCCAATGGTAAGATTACAATATTCACAAAATAATTATGAATTATTTTTGAATAATTTACAACAAGTGTTGGAGATTTCCATGGAATAATGTAATCTCATGAGATTACATGAGAATGCCACCAAATCCCATATTATGGAAGGAGGCAATCTTCATTCCATAATCTCCAAGCTTGATTGATTTAATTTGTGATTAGATCATATTGATTTATCAATATATATCTAATCTAAATTAAATTAATTGTTGTTGGTTTTTACCAACAAAATCTTAGCCATTAAAAGAAACACAAATCAATGAAAGCCATTGGATTTGTGTTGTCCATGGATTGAGATCCATGGATCCCAAAATATTATAAAAGGAGAGGCACCCCTTTGCTCTTCTTTACACAATGAGAACATGTCTCTCTCTCTTTTTCTCTCTACACGTCAGCCCCCTCTCTTCGTCTCGCATGGCCGTCCACCATGGATGCCCTAGAGAAGTTCTCTATAGTCGCAGCATCGTCGTTATGTTGCCCGATCGTTTGCTCGTGGATCTCCGTCTCATTCGGTGCACCTCTCTCATAAAGAAGACGTCGGATCTCGTGCGTCAAGATCAGGAGATCCACCGCTTGGATCATCAACATGGATTGCGAGAAGCACGCGATTCATCCCCGTGCTCGCAAGCGTCTCCTCCGTCGGATCGGACTTGAGACAAGAGGTCTCTTCGTTTAGAGACTCGATCACAACCGCGCTTCAAGAGGTGATCCTATTACTTATTTGTGGTTTAGACGAAACGATTTGAGAAGTGTTCTTGAATCATGTGGTTTTGTCGCATGAAAAATTTTTAATTTCCGCTGCATAGAACAACTAGTCTGACTAGTCGTTCTTCATCGTATTCGATACAATTCTCATGCTTTCGTGATGCACTTAAGGATCTAACCATATCCTTCAAGTGGTATTAGATCCTTAGGTTGGAGGTTTTGGATACGATCCATAAACCTAGGACGGCGTGGGTTCGTTAGGGTTTGCGAAAGTTTTATCGTATTTCATTTTCGCATCTCTGTTTAGTGATTATTTTTGGCCTGTTTAAATTGTTTAAATACAAAAATAAAACTTGTATTTTGTTCCTCATTAAATAAGGAAACCATAGGATATGAGTTTACGTAATTTGGATTCTGTTTGCTCGAAATATGGTTGTTTTAATAAACATGTATTCACTGTTGCGGGAACTGCGAATCTTAACATGATTAATGAGTTGATTACTATTTTGATCCACATAGAAATGCGTGAAATATCACTTAAGTTCTGTCCTAAATCCAGTTAGCAATCTTTGAAAACTGATTTTGTCTAATTTGGATTTAAATTGATTGAGATATGTTAATTTTAGTAAGTAGGGGTCACTGCTGAAATTACATTCCTAATCAAGAACCATGTGATTGTCAATTAGTTAAATTAATTTTTAATTTCATGAAATAATTATGGAAAATATTTTATAAATATTTAATGATGATTATTTCCTTAATTGACTTGGCCTCAATCAATAAATTAATTAGAATTGATCTAGATCATAATTGGAAACACAATCAACAAACAACTTGCTTGAATAGGATTGGGAATTTGTCTAGCAAATTTCCTTATAGTCAAAAATGTTTTGATTATTACTATATGGTATAATTTGGGTTGAAGAACCGATGATCATCTCAAAGTACACATTGATCTATTTGGCATTATCCTTTCCTGAGGTGGATATGGTGTCTAGTCGGGAAGCATTGGGGTAGCGGGTCGCACCGGTTGCGGTCTGTCCCACTTTCATCGGTATTGGCCATGACAGCGGGTAGGGACTCGATAATGCCGGAGAAATCAATATGTATTTTTTTTATTATTAAAATTTGAATTAATACGTATCATAATACCATATATGTATTCAAGTAAAAACAATCAAGTTTGTTGATTGAATTGGACTGATAATTGATTTAATGAGAATGAATTAATTATATCCAATTAAAAATACTCTATTATGAATAGATGTGCATTTCCCTTGGAAGAATTAATTATGTGAATATTATTCATGATAATTAATTAAAATTTTAATATGATATGGAGGATCACATAAGTGACATCCATGGTCTCCCGTCAAGGCGAAGGGTTCCGTCGTCAGATATTGTATGTAGGAGATGCATGTCTGATGTGATAGCTCCTGCATACAATCCATTTGGATCGGGCTCTTCGCTTCTCAAAAGAGTAAGGACGTATGCGTAGTGACCATAATATCGGGTCCTCATATTATTGGGGCAATATTGGATTGCGCATAGCAAGTTGTATTCCTGTTGACGGTTGGTTCAATTAATGACGGGTCAACATCACCTTAGGGGTGGTGGGCCTGGGTGTTAAAGACCGAATTAGGAGATGCAAGTTGGACTTGCAAGGCGAAATGTGTTCCCGCTTCTTTTTATTAGAGTTACTAGTTCTCATATTATTGGGATGTAACAAAGATAAGGAAGGAGATCCCAGATCTTGCTTGAGATATAATGGTAAGTATATCTCTTACATTGAAAGTAATTAAGGGAATGAAGTTTCAATGTTGACAAGGCAAGACAACTTTGATATAAAAATTCCTAAATCAAAGTACAATATATATTTAAATATATTTATGCAAATTTCTTATTTCAGATAATCCTTCATTAAACCCCCTCAATATTATATTCAATAATAACCAGTAAAATATCATGGATTAGATCAACGATCTTGATATTGTACCTGCAGTTGGACACATATTGTATGTGGTTGCAATGTGCAAGTTTCCTCATAATAATGAGATACAATTAAATAGACAATAGGACTACTACCATAGGGTTTGTATGTATCTATAATCTTGATCTCTCATCGAATGTACTTTAGAAGTGGCATGTCGATGATGATCGTAATTGTCAAATAATCCTTATAAAATTCTAAGAAGATGTTCTGGCATACATATGTGCTCTTGACATTTAATCATTAATAACATGGTTCTCTGCATCATGCAGAATAGTGGCTCTATAAGAGATGATGTATTCAAATTGTTTGAGTACCTGCCTGAACCTACGTTTTAAGAGTTTAGATGGATGTAGATACGATGAATGTCATCATTCTACTGTCTATACTCTGATCACTCATGATGTTTCATATTATTCATATTGTATGAATTGAATAAAGGATGTATAAATGTTAAAATGCTCTTATATTGAAATCTTTTGAATTTAACATAAGAGACCATTATCTTAAGCAATGGTTGTTTATAGATGAAGTGAGCATAGTGGAAGGGTCTGACCCATGTGAGAATGAAAGTCAAAGAGTTGACTGTACTTCTGTGACTTCCATATGAAATCCAAAGAGTTGGATAAATGCCAATACTGCAATAAGTTGATGTGTTGATAGTATGACTATCAAATCAATCTAGAATCCTTAGAGAAGGAATCGGATAGTACATCAAAATAATCTACATATAATCATTGAAATTGACTTACTTATTTGATAAGATAAATTCTAACAATTGTATCTCAATCTTCTAAATGACACTTGCAATTAGTTGCATATATGTTAGAAGATTAGAAATTTGATCTTAAAGGTTCAATAGTCATCCACATGGATATTGATGCAATTGTTGCAACAATCTCTATTGGATTCATAGACTTCATAATTTCAGTGGGAGAGACCTTAGTCTTAGAGAATGTCTCTATGACCCAGATTTTAAAATACACCCATTGTTTATTTCTATATGTTGGAAATAAACATGAATTCTGTAATAGACCTATCATAAAGAGTTATGATGGAGATATTTCAGATAGTAATCTAAAATTTGTGGACTCTACTAAATTAGAAAATTAATGAATGGTTCTTTAAGATTTCTAATACTGAAAATTAAACCATTAAAGATCAAGAGGAGGATGAAGATCATTTGATAATGATCTAGCATCATGTTTTGGACATTTGTCTATTGATGTGATCAATAGACTGATAAGAGATGAAACTTTAGATTGTCTAAAGGTTCAAATCTTACATTCTTGTGAATACTATATTCAAAAGTAGAAATGTCCAATACACCCTTTCTTGGGAATAGTGTAGGATGTCAAGGTATTCAAAATCTCATACATATTGATGTATTTGTATCATCTGTATCAGAATAAACATTATGGATATGTGATATCTATTGATGATTATTTGAGATATGAGATTTCTTTCCTTCACCTTAGAAAGCTTTGAAATGTTCAAAGATTTCACAATTTTGGTTTTGAACCAAAGTCTGAAGGAAGATGAAATGAATTTGATCTAACCTAGGTAGCTTGTACCTATTAGATGAATTCATGGAATACCTTATAGATATATGAATATTATTTTTATCTCACTCCTCCTTATAAATCAAAACTCAATAAGAATTGTAGGTAGATATAATTGGATCATGTGTGACATGATATGATCAATGATGAATATTAGCATAATTATCTATTAGTTTCCAAGGTATATATGTAGTAGAGAATACAATATATATCCTTAATAAGGTTCCATGCAAGTAATATGGAATCTGGCACTGGAGAGTTCTACTTCATTAGGAAAATAAAGGATGGTATTGGATACCTACTTTATGACCTTGAGAATATGATTCTTATAGGATGACTCTCTTGAGAATCAAGATGAAAATGAAGTAAAGGAACTCATTTCATCTTGAGATGATAATGAGGCTCCTGGAATCGAAAACTAAAGGACAATTAAAGATGAAACACTAATACCTCTTCAAATAAGTTTGAAGATGGGTTCCATGTGTCGGTTGAATCTGACAATGATCTAACTTCATATGATGAAGCTTCTAAAGATCATGAAATTGAAAGATGGATGTTAGCAATAAAATCTAAAGTAGACTTCATATACAAGTGTTGTATATAGACCCTCGAGGATCCACCTATATGGATAAGATCCATTAAGGTGTAAATAGATCTCCAAGAGAAAGAGGAAACCTGATGAAAAGGTAGAGACCTTCAAAGCACGGTTCGTGGCCATGAGCTACACACCGAAGAGAAGACATCGCTTGCGATGAGACTTGCTCTCCAGTGACCTTGCTTTAACCCATCAGAATATTGCTAACCATAGCTACACTCAAATAAGCTTCTTGTAGTTGGAATATTGGTTTTGATGAAATCATAAATGTTATTGTTTCAGATAGAATCTTGATAAACCATATGAAGCTTAGTGGTAGTGCCATTTAGTTCATCATGCTGAATATAGATATCCTAATCATTTGGAATGATTTAAGGATGATAATAATAAGTGTTTTATAATCTGGTTGTTCCATACCTCGAGATATGATCTCAAGTATACCTCTTAGATCTTAGTTCTGAAGTTGTTCAGAAGCAAAGAAAAGAGGGTATTGGGACCGTCACATTAATGGTATACCTTAGACATTTCCATGGAAAATTCCAAGAAAGGATTCTTTCCCTCAAGATATGGTACTGACCTATCTAAAGGAATAGCACCTCAAAGAGTTGAGGATGTGAATGCTAAAATTGCTTGCCCTTGTGCATCAGTTTCGAGAATCCGAGTGTATGCTAGATGTGTACAAAAGCCAGATGGTTTCCATGCAGTAGGAGTAGTATCCTACTATGGTGATTAAACACTTGATTGCAGTAATAACAATATCTTCAAAGATGACGAAACTTAGAGATACTGATCTCAAAGTCTTATCTTCAAAAGTTTAAGACCTTGTAGATAGAGATCTATAAGGGTCTTAACTATAGATACCTTAGTAGACAGAGATCTCTAGGAATAAAGGTATTCTAATAAGGATTATGGACATGCTGGTTATAATAATTACCGAGCTATAGTGTCAAGGACACTATAACAAAATTGAGTATTGGTTGCATAAGATGCAACATTCGCATTGGATGCGAGCACTGTTACTAGGGGATATGCAAGTGCTGTAAAAGGACTTGGCGTGGTCTCTTGGGAACAGAGTGACTGATCAGCTTACCTAGCTATTTTCTAAATAGCCTATGATTGTCACATGAGTGTGGGTTTAAAAAATTAGCCCATTAATGGCTCTTTGGGCTAGTGGGAGATTATTGGACATGCGAGCCCACGGCGAGCCATTATGCAATAAATGTTGTTGCAAATATCATTCCCTGATCTGAAATGAAGAATAAATAATTTACATAATAGGTCCCTTAGTACAATTAAGGTTATGTACCATGTCCATCTTAAAGATCATACCGCTATAGATTCAATTATTGAATCGTAGAGGCTGGTGCTTGGATGAATATCTGATAACACGTTAATCCGCGAGGGTCACAATGATATATATAGTGATGTCGCTGAGGCGACCGCTCACAGAACACCGGTTAATCAGCAATTAACCCACACTAAAGAATAAATAAAATGAGTCCCAAAATTGTGAATTAACATTTAACTCTACCATAAAATGCATAGTGAGCAAGCATGTAGAGGTAGAACCACAGAGAGCAATACAAAAATGCATTAGCCTATGATGTTCATGTACCACAAAGTCATCCTTGTATGAATTCTATTTTTGTGGGTTTTTTTTAAATTTTAATTTTCAGATTTTGATACATAAATATGTATATATATTTACATATATATATATATATAATTATTTTTTTTAATTTCTTTTTCAATATTGGAATGTATATACAATGTAGGGAGAGGGGTCATTAAATATTTATAAAAATATACAAAAATGGTCAAAAATTTAGAAATAAAATCTTTTTGGTATTTTTATGAATGTTTACTGTTTTTGTTATTTTTAGGTATTTTTCAAAATATTTTTGGTATTTTTAAATAGCAAAATAAGGGAAAACAGGGAGTTAGCTACTGGTTGGGGGTAAAATGGGAATTAAAAATAGAAAACAGCCACAACATTTTTCCCAACTATTTTTAAAATAAAGAGAATAAAATATAGAACCTATAGGAGTTTAGTTTGTAATTTTTAGGGTTTTCTAGAATTTTTTATATTTTTTAGAAGTTTTTGAGTATTTTTGAATTTTTAAGGTTTTTCTTTTGAGATTTTTAGTGATTTTTGGAGTGACACTAAAATATGATAAAATAGACCATAGGGATTTTTTTTGGAATTTTTTGAGGTGGTTTACTATTTTTTTGGTATTTTCTAAGCTAGACAGTAAATAAAGTGCATGTTTTTGAATTTTAATAAATGTAAAAATGCAACAAAATTAAAAACTAAAAATATGGCGTGCAAGAGCAAGCTAACAGGAACTTATATTAATTTTTGCAAAATTTTTCAAGTTAATATGATGCATGAAATAAATGGACAAACCATACAAAAAACATGGCCTGGCAGGGGCATTTTTGCAAATAAAAATAAAGTCAGGGGCTATAGTGCAAAAACACCAATAACATTACACGTGTTCTGCAATTTTAGGGGTCAAAACGAAATACAAAACCCGCCAGGGTTTGACCGCAATTTTCACGCGCCTCACGTGGGGCTGCACGTGAGGCGCGGAAGGACCTAGTTGCAATTCTGGAAAATATAAGGGTCCTACTACAAAATTTATAATTTATTTACAACATGCGAATTTATTTAAAGTAATAATCGCTAAATACAAAAAAGTGCGAGGGGGTCCAGGGTAATTTACCCCCTAAGGCGCGCAAATGGATGGCGATGGGCGTGCCACTTATCCACGTGTCGGGCTCTCGAAGCCCGATACCCCTTCGACGATCCTCGGCTGAGATTGCATCTGGTGATGGATCGAACGACCGAGGCGGCCGCTAAATGGACGGCCCTGTTTAGATCTGGGGCCGCCTCCTTCATCCGACGGTGGCTGCTGCTCACGAAGAACAGGGAAGAATGGCTGGCTTCCCGAGCTTCAATCCTTGATTCCTCTGCCTCCAGACGCTCCTGGTGGATGGCGATAGGCTCCATATGTCCGGCGAGGTGGTGCGCAGCGTCCGAGGTACTCCAAAAGGTCCAGGACCCCCTAGATTGGTTAAGCGAGCTCGGAGAAGAAAGGGGGGTCCTGGAACCTTGCAGGTGATCGATTCGAGCTCCAGGGAGCTCCGTTTGGCTCATGCCCTGCACCAAAAAGATCGGGGGCTCGAGGAGATCTTCCTCGACTGGGGGGTACAGCTAAATAGATGGAAAATGACTGAGGGTGGCGAGGTCCGGCGACGCGGTGGGGGTGGACCTCGATTCGCAGAGCCAGTGGGGCTCTGGTTGATCTGACGCGGGGCGTAGATGAAGAATGCGTAGGGGAAGGAAATGGTGATGGAGTGAGGGTCGGAATGTGCGTGGATCAAGTTAGAGAGGTTCGCCGGAGTTGATCTCCGGCGACCCTCAATCTGGCCTTAACCTAGCACCTAAGGGTCTACAAATGTCTCTAACTACTGAATTAAAAACTAAAAGCGAAAATTAAACTATAAAACGAGATAAAGGGCAGCTCTTATACCTGGAATCGACCAGGGAGCAGGACCTCCGGCGAGCGGCGGCTGTGGGTACTTCCTTTGACTCCTCCGACCGACTGAGACTTCTAGGAGTACCCCCCTGTCACGAGGATCCTCCAAGGACTGGAAGTGAGGGTGGAAAGCGACCGAAGGGAGACCAAAATGGGGGAGGAGGTCGAAAGAATTATTTATAGACATGGATACGCACCCTTATTGACCGGGGCGCCACGAAAATCGGCAGGTTAGATGGTCGATCTGGGTTGGTGGCGGTGATGTACAATGATCGGGGATCATTTTGTCAGAAGACGTCGATGGCCAACGATGGACGAGTCGAGCGGGAAAAAAGGGAGAAGACGGGCGGAAAAGACCAGCCATGTCATTTCAGCCGCCTGGGGTCGAGTTGACCAGGCGATCAACAAAATGCTGGAAGCTGATTGGGCCATGTCAGCCCGGATTTGACTTATTATTTTATCCTAATAAATGAATTTATTTAATTTTACTTAGAAAATAAAAAATGTTTATTAAATAATGTAGTATTTATTTATGAATTTTATTTATTTGTTTGATATATTTTATTATGGGTTTATTTTAATAATGTATTTATAAGTATCTTTATATGTATTTATTTTTATTTTGTTTATTTTTATTTTATTATTTTATTTTCTTATTTTATAAATTTATAACTTATTTTTATGAGTATAAATATATTTTTATTCAATTTTTATAAGTTTATTTACATTTTTAAATAAATAGGTATATGTATATGTAGGTATATTTATAGGTCTTTTACCTATATATTGTATATACTTTATTTATTTAATGTATTTTATTTGTTTTTATTTTGGATTTGTATTTTTAATAAGTTATATGTAATATTTACATTATTATAAAAATATGTATGAATAAAGAATAAAATAATTAAATCTATTTTATTTATGTACATACTCACCATAGGTATTTTGCCTATGTATTGCATAAGCTTATTTTATTTTACAACTTCTTTTTGAGTTTTATTCTAATTTCAATATGTACATGTATTGTATACATTATTTACAAGATTCTAAAAATATAATTTTGTAAAAATAATGAACAATGAATAAATTGAATATTTTAATCAGGCAGAGTGCACAATGAGGGCCAAAACCTAACTTTTACAAATGAACTCCAAAAATTATAAAACCAATTTTATTAAATAGTTCTTGGAAAGCTATATACAATTAAAGGTGAGTTTGGGTGATTTTGAGTTTTTATTTACAAGATATGGGTCTGTGAAGTTGAGATTTTGGCTTTTTATTTTGGGTATAAAATGTATACTGAGTATTATTTTTACACAAACTCAATTTTGTATTTTTATTTACATTGTTATCTGCAACTTTCATGTACAAAGTTTCTTTATTTGCTGAATAAATAATTATATACAAAATAGGTGTCAAAAATGCATAAATAAATGCATGAATAAATGAGGTATTTATTGTACACTGGCCCTTATCTCCCCCTACTTTATTCCTTGTCGACCAATTCCATGCTGGCCTTGGTCTCGGGGTCAGGGTCATAAAATATTTGCAATATTTTACTCCTTTTTATTTTCTTCTCTTTATTCTATAATTTTGGCATTAAAAATCTTATTTTCTGTATAATTACTACAATGAATAATGAATGTTATTATATACAAGTCGATGCTATTTACATGCATTTGCTGGGGGTTTTGAGGCCAAAATGATAGAATAAAGGTGATGAAATGGAGATTCATCACCCCCTATACTTGCCTTTGCTAGTCCCTAGCAAATACTTATGCAATAAGTACAGAAAGAATAAAGAAAAGAAAAAGAGAATTAAAGAAGGATAGAGTGAATAGGGGTGCTTTTAATGCAATGTATGTCTTTATAAAATCTGAATTTGGAGCTTCTGTCAAACCTTGGGTGTAGATGTGTGTGGAACCTGGTCGGGAACCAGCTCTAAAATACAACAGCCTTCGAGAGTCACAGAACTCGGTTCAACCCGCCTCAATAGCCTGGTCAGAACTGGTCTACATCATACGCAAACCCTTATAACTATGAAGCTGACTTGTACAGTGTACGTGATGGTGGCTCTCCCCAACTGAAATGACAAAGGATCTGACTTCTCCAGAATGACAACCCAATGATTCCCCAATCCAACAGCTCTTTCCTCGAGAAGTAGGGTATTCCCTTCTAAGTTCAAGTGGCAACCAGCTCAGGAGGAGGGGGTGAAGAGAAGAATGGACGGTAGCCAGTGTAGCTACCTATCCTAGGATGCAAGACCAGTGTAGTCAAGTCATCCAGCTGCAGGCTCACATATTTGACTTTGGAACTCAAGCTTGCTTATTGGCTTTGCAACATATGTACATACTTTGCAGGCATTTTATTTTTGTACAGGCCTGACCTTTTTTTTTCAATATACTATTCACAGCAGCATTTACATAAGGAGTTTTTCCTCTTGAGCCAGTAGACTATCCCTCTTTTGAAGCTCTATTGCAACCCACAATCTCCTGTCGTTAGACCTCATGGCTATTGAACCAGGTTGGGGTGCACTTCCCTCCCTAGACGAGGACGGATGTTTCCACCCGTGTGCGTCTCAGACTGGCAAATCCAACCTCCTCACCATTCCAACTAAGTTGAGCCAAGTGAAAGGTGCAAGTGTCCAAGTTAGGTCACGGTCGGCAAGAGTCATGCATGTGTCTCGAAAAGTTCTAGTTAGTCAGTTGAGGTGACTTGAACCCAGCCCTGATTTCTCAAAGAATTAAGTCTGCATAGACCTGAAGTACCTTAAACCTAGTTCCCGTAAGGTTCCAGTGCAGTTAGGTGCGGTAAGGTCTAACCAAGCTCCAATTTGAGACTTTATTGGACTGATTCAGTCATCAAGCTCACTCAAAAAGAATATGAATGGTATGCTCATTCTATGCACAATGAATGATGCAATTTTTTCACAAAAAAATTAAAAGAATCAAAGAATCTTTTTACACAAGGAATTTTTGCAAATAAGAAGCTTGACAAAAAGTACATGCAACTATTTACACGGGCGTACCACCTTATTTACAAAATAGATGGATTTATAAAGACTTTACAGGTTTTAATGACGTAATTTATTTAGGTTATAAAGAAAGAATTTTATGCATTTTATTTGTAATGATGCTTTTATTTCTCAGGTCTAGTTTTTGAAAATAATTTTTGGCAAACTATAGTACACGATAATTTCTGCAATCATTTACACACATTTGAAAACTATTTTTGCAAAGCTTTTTCACACTATATATGTATACATTTTCCACACTAATTTTGACAAACAATTTTCAAAACATTTGCACATAGGGTTTTTCAAATCCTTTATTCCACACAAAGAAAAAGTTTTTCAATCCAAACAATTTTACACATGTTGAAAAGATTTCACAACAAATTTTTCAAACGGTTCACACTATTTTTCAAATCATACTGTATAGGTATTTAACCTGATTTATTAATCAGTATATACAAAAGAAGAAAAACTGTATTCGATGTACAACATGGTTTTGGATCTTGTAAGCTTTATTTGGTATTATTGCTTATTTTTGTATGAGAGATTTTCGTGCAGACTCCTCAGACTTATTCGAGAATCATTTTCAAAAGCTTTTCGAAAAACCATAGTCCAAAATAATTTTACAACATGTTCACGCATTTGAAAATGATTTTACAAAGGTTTTTCACACAGGATAGATAGATTTTTTAAAGCAATTTGACAATCAAAATTTTCCAATCATTTGCACACAGATTTTCACATCATTTTATTTCACTCAAAGAAAATAGATTTTACACACAAGACTGATTTTTCAAAGGTTGAATACTTGTACACACTATTTTTCAAGCAATTTTTTTTCAAAGGATTTTTCAAAGAGAATATTTTGCACAAAACGCTTTTCCTGACTTATTAATCAGTACAAGTATAAAGAGTCTGAGGAGCTCACAATCATATTTTATTATTATAGAGTTACTTATTACCCTTTTTTATCTTGATGTTTTAATTTTCAGTATGAGTTATGGCTTATAGTATATACATGGTATATACGACCCCCCTATACTTAGCTTGAGCTATGTCCTCATAGGTCGAAGAAAAGAGAAGACATAACTCGTACTGAGTATAGACAGATCGAAAGAATATTTATAAATGAGAAATGAATGAGAAGTTGACCGTCCCCCCTATTCTTAGGATCAAGTAATCCTAAGTATAGCAGACTACACACAAAGCAGGGAGGGTCAAGGGTGGGAATACACAGATCGTACTCAGATTGTCTCCCCCTATACTTAGGGTAAGATACTCCTAAGTATAGACAAGAAGAGGAGACAATGGAGAGGATCGAAATGAAATGAAAAACTCGGGGTGCACATCCCCCCTATACTTAGGACAAAGTACGTCCTAAGTATAGAAAACTGTCTACAAGGGCGGCACCTTTTTGATGCAAAAAGAAGATAGAAAAGGAAAAGAAGAAAAGAAGAAAATCAGATAAACAGTTGTTGGAGTGCATTGTCTGAATCTTCTGATGCTGTCACTGTTGTGGAAATGTCATCATGGTGCACGAGCTGAATGGAGTCAACAACGGCCAAGAATGTGTCTGGTTCGAGGTAAGGCTTCAGGAGTTGGTCGTTGACGACGAATGGCTGTGCGTCAGGGGACAATTCTGATATGGCAATACTTCCATTGTCACGCACTTCACAAACTTGAAATGGTCCTGTCCACTTACTCTTCAATTT
Organism: Ottelia alismoides; assembly: GCA_037367405.1. Lineage (NCBI taxonomy): Eukaryota > Viridiplantae > Streptophyta > Magnoliopsida > Alismatales > Hydrocharitaceae > Ottelia > Ottelia alismoides. Next base: position 69,140 of record JAZKJV010005550.1, on the reverse strand, counting down.
GCCTGGGAATATCCGCAACTTTGCATCAAATAACCACACCTTCTGTCCAATATCAAAGGTCTTTCGTCTGATGTGCCGGTCATGCCAGCGTTTCACCTTCTCTTTGTACGTCAATGTGTTATCGTATGCATAGTCTCGGAATTCCAAGAGTCTGTTCAGATCATCCTTTCTTTTCTGACCGCTTTTGCGTGAGTCCAAATTGCAACTGTTAACTGCCCATAAAGACTTGTGAATTAATTCCACAGGCAGATGGCACGGCTTCCCGTATACAAGACGATAGGGTGACATGCCCAAAGGAGACTTGGGCGGTCCTGTAAGCCCATAAGACCGAGTCCAAGAGTTGAGACCAGTCTTTTCTGTTTGGCCTAACAAGTTTCTGCAGGATAGTCTTGATTTCTCTGTTTGATAACTCTGCCATGCCATTGGTCTGAGGATGGTAAGGAGACGTGACATGATGATCGATGTCGTACTCCTTCGTCAACTTCTTGACCTCTTTGTTAATGAAATGGCTACCCCCGTCTGATATAAGAATTTTCGGTATCCCGAACCGTGAAATGATGTTCTTCTTCAGGAACTGACACACTGTTGGACTGTCAGCGGCTCGAGCAGGGATAGCTTCAACCCAACGACTCACGTAATCGATGGCAAGAAGGATGTGCTCAAAACCTTGATTGTTAGGGAAAGGTCCCATGAAGTTAATGCCCCATGCATCAAAAACGTCTGCTATCTGAATGATTTTCAGGGGCATCGAATCTTTTGCAGTGAGTGTACCTTTCAATCTCTGACAGTCAATACATCACTTGACAAATTCTGCTACATCCTTAAATAATGTGGGCCACCAGAAGCCACACTGAAGTACTTTGGTTGCCGTACGATCTCCAGAGTGATGTCCACCAGATTTGAGCGAGTGACAATGCTCGAGGACACTAGATTGCTCCTCCTGAGGGATGCACCTGCGCCAAATGCAATCAGCTCCTTCCCTGAATAAAAGAGGATCCTCCCATTTGTAGAATTGGATGGTCGACATGAATTTGTTCTTCTGATTCTTCGTCCAATCCGATGGTGTTACCTCAGAGGTGAGGTAATTGACTATATCCGCATACCAAGGAAGAGAATCCACTGCTAAGATTGGTTCGTCAGGATAGGTTTCTGTAATGGGTGCACTGTTCAGAGGAGACGCGTGCTGCTCAATTCTGGAGAGATGGTCTGCTACCACATTCTGAACCCCAGGCTTGTCCTTAATTTCTAGATCAAATTCCTGGAGGAGAAGGATCCATCGAATCAATCTCGGCTTGGCATCCTTCTTCTGCTGGAGGTACTGGATAGCAGAGTGGTCTGTAAAAATTGTGACTTTTGATCCAAGCAAATATGATCTGAATTTCTCAAGGGCAAAAACCACAGCCAGCAACTCTTTCTCTATCACTGTGTAATTTCTCTGTGCTTCATCTAATGTTCTGCTGGCGTAGTGAATGACATAGAGTGCTTTCTCTTTCCTCTACCCAAGAACAGCCCCGATTGCAAAGTCCGACGCATCGGTCATTATCTCAAAAGGAAGAGACCAGTCAGGCGGTTATAAGATTGGAGCCTGAGTAATAAGCTCCTTCAGCTGATTGAAAGCGAGGAGAACTTGCTGATCTACATTGATCTCAGTTTCCTTGCACAGAAGTTCTATCAAAGGCCGGGCAATGCGGCTGAAATCCTTGATGAATCGTCTGTAGAATCCCACATGCCCCAGGAATGACCTTATATTTTTCACTGACTGAGGTGGTTGAAGATTTGAAATAACATCTACCTTTGTTGGGTCGACTTCATGCCACGTTTGGAAACGACGTGACCCAGCACAATGCCTTCAGTGACCATAAGTGGCTCTTTTCCCATGAAAGCACTAAATTTACTTCCCGACACTTTTGAAGCACTCTGTCTAGGTGCTTAAGACAAGAATCAAAACTATCACCATAGATAGAGAAGTCGTCCATGAACACCTCGAGAAAACTGCCTACCATCTCGGCGAAGACTGCTAACATGCATTTTTTGAAGGTTGCAGGTGCATTGCATAATCTAAAGGGCATTCTCTTGAAGGCGTAGGTGCCGAACGGGCAAGTGAAGGTAGTCTTCTCCTGATCTTCAGGGGCGATTGCCACTTGGTTGTATCCAGAATACCCATCCAAAAAGCAGAAGAACTCCTTGCCTGCTAGTCTCTCCAAAACTTGATCAATGAATGGCAAGGGAAAGTGGTCCTTCTTCGTTGCTGCATTAAGACGGCGGTAGTCAACACACACCCGCCAGGATGTTGGTACCCGAGTGGATATTTCCTCTCCTTTGTCATTTGTAACCACGGTAAGCCCAGATTTCTTTGGAACTACATGCAGTGGGCTTACCCATTTTGAGTCGGAGATGGGATAGATAAAGCCTGCATCACACCATTTCGTTATCTCTTTCATGACGACGTCCCGGAGGTTAGGGTTCAACCTTCTTTGGAATTCGCGGGACGGCTTGGCATCTTCTTCCAGATAGATGTGGTGCGAACACAGAGCGGGATTTATCCCTTGGAGATCTGATACACACCAACCAAGTGCCTTGCGGTTCTTTTCTAGAACCTCGAGGAGACGAGATTCCTGATCCGGATTCAGCCTGTTGCTGATGATGACCGGATACATTTGTTCTCCACCCGCAAGGAAAGCGTACTTCAGGCCAGCAGGAAGTGGCTTGAGTTCTGGTGTTGATCTGTCCAACTTGTTGGTCACTTCAAATACTATGTTGGTGGGTGGATGTACTTCTTTGAAAGGGCTACCATCCTCATCATTTTGTTGAGATCCCAGGGATGTGCCGAACGGTTCTGCACTAGGCTGATCATGTTCGGTCTGGAGTGAATGCTCAAAGAGATGTGCCTGCATTTGAGAATCTGTCTCCCAAGAATCATCGGAGCCGAGGGTAACTGTGCTTCCCAAGTCCTCCTCAAGAGTAAGGATTTCTCGGGTCCATGAATCGTCCAATGACAAGAATGAATCTCTGATTTCTGCAATAAAGTCACAGTCTTCTTCGGATGCTGTCTGTCTCTCATCAGTCGTGGCATTCGGCTCTCTACTCATATTGATAGTGATCTGCTTGGTGTCCGAGCTAAAAGTAATCTTGCTAGACCTGTAATCAACCACGGCACCTGAAGTACGTAGGAATGGTCGGCCAAGGATGATAGGGGTCTGGAGCAAAGGTGCAGGTGAGTCCATATCAAGGACTACAAAATCGGATAGGAATTGCATCTCCTGTACTTTAACTACTACGTCTTCCAAAAGACCCAGGGGCTGCTTGATGGATCGGTCAACGAACTGAAGGATCATGCGTGTCTGCTTGAGCGGACCTAGACCAAATTCTTGCATTATGGATGATGGAAAGAGGTTGATGGAAGAACCACTATCGAGGAGAGTTCGCTCGAAGACCTGGTCAAAAATTTCACAACTGATCAGAGGTGCTCCTGTGTCTTATTTTTTCTGCGGGAGGTTACTGATAGCTGCTACCGTGGCCATGGAGAGCAGGTGCTTCTCAACTTGTTGGCGTCTGTTCTTTCTTGATGGGCGACGCTTGCTGGTACATACCTCCTTTAGTCCTTTCTTCACAGCTGGCATGTACTCCACGGCCTTTCGTAGGGGAATCTCAACAGTTAAATTGTCAATTATTTCCACAACTCCTGGATCAGACAATGCACTTTTTCGTTTTGCAATTTTTTGGATTTTTCTATTACATGAGGAAAAGGAATATGTACATCTCTAGCAGGAGAAATAGAGTTATTATTTACATCAAAATCCTCGCCCTTAGAATGTTGTACATCCGGACTACAAAAAGGAGTACAAACTATATCTTGGCATGCTGATGCTGCAGGGCGAGCAAAAAGTGTAGCGTCTGCTCCGTCGGTTGGTGAGGTATCGGCTGCTGCTGGCGGCTCCTCCAATGCTGGCGCGGCTTCGCTTCGGCTGCGAACTTCTTTTTATTGTTTTTGGTTTTGCTGATTTTTTTGTATTTTGAGCTGGGGCTGCTGGAAATGCATGACGGTAGGAATGGCTTCTCCTTCTTCTTCCTCCTCACCCGCCCCTGGAGCTGGCACGGCTGATGCGGAAGATGACGATCCACCTGTTTCTTTATTCACCCCATTCTTGGTGGAAGGTGGAGGCAAGGCCCTACCGCTCCTGAGAGTAACAGCATTAGAATAAATAGTAATATCATTGTCAGACACAGACAGGACATCACAATCTACCTGCTCCTTCTTCTTGAAATTATTGGGGTTGGCTTCGACCTGAGCCGAAATGGTGGTTCTGGTGGCGGTCAGGTCGTCAAGCCTCTTGGTCATATCCTCTAGCCCTTTGACAAGTTGGGCCAGACAATCCATGGTGGGGTTCGCAGGGGGTACCTCGGTGGTTTCAGCGTGCAGACCACGCTGCTGTTGCATGGATGGGTACGGAGGTTGTTGCTGGTGGTGCTGGGGTGGTGCAGGAAGTTGAAGTTGCTGATAAGAGGGGGGAGGATACTGCTGATATTGCTGAGGTGGGGCAGCTGCATACTGATGATACGGTTGTGGATGGAGGTATTGCGGTTGTTGGTATGGCGGATTCTGCCTCCATTGATTCGTATACTGGGGAGGCTGATGATACTGTTGATGAGGCTGAGAGGACTGTCCAAAACGACCACCCTGAGGTTGGTGGTATTGCCGGTTGGCAAGTGGCTGACCCTGGGGTTGTCCCATAGGACAGGTCGGCTGTGCATCATTGGTCCATACCCCATTCACTTCCTGAATCCGGGGTGGTGATGGGAAAACTGGATCAGGTTCTGAAAGAAACTCTGGTTGGTACACAACCATCTGCTGCTGCGACTAGCCCTGGTCGGGCTCCTGCACGTAGTACACGTGCTGGACTGTCGGTGGCTGCTGGCTCAGCTGAGGCCGATGCTGCGGTTGCTGCTCGTCCTTCTTCTTAGCTGGAGCTTCTGATGGTGTCGCCGACTGAACAGAGTTGATGGTGCCCACCAACAGTTCAAGGTACTTGTTGATCTGATCAAGCTTGTCTAAATTCTGAGTCCTCTTCTCAATCACAGCGAGTTTTTCGAGGTCCTGTGATCGCTTCTCAATGATGTCAACTTTAGAGAGATGGCCCCCTATGATACTGAGGTTGGAGCTCTCATCTCTCTCTGCCTCCTTCGACGCTGCCATGTGTACTTGTTTCTGGAGGATCTGGGGCTGCTTCTGATATGCCTTGGATGAAGAGAGGGCGGCCTCTCCTTCGGCCATTTCTTCGAATATCTGTCAGACTACGTCTTCATCCTTGTTAAAGTGCGAACCCCCACATGTTGCGTCAACGAGCCTTTGGCTCTCAATGTTCAGTCCCCCAAAGAAGTGTTGGAGCAAGCTGGTCTTCGGAATCTCATGATGGGGACATTTCTCCTGCAGGTCAGTGAATCTCTCCCATGCTTCATGCACTGACTCGTGGGCTCCTTGGGAGAAATTACTGATCCGGGCTCGCATCTGGTTGAGCCGACCGAGAGGGTAATATTTGTGCAGAAAAGCTGACTTTAGCTCCTCCCAGGTCGTCACGACCTTCCCCATATGGTTGACCCAATAGAGGGCCTTGTCTTGTAAGCTGAAAGGGAATGCCAACATCTTGACAATGTCCAGAGGGACATTGGGATAGTGAGTGGTGCGGCAAATGCGAGAGAACTGTTGCAGGTGGATGTACAGCTCTTCACTGGTGTTTCCATGGAATGCAGGGAGAAGAGCAATAAACTGGGGTTTCAACTCAAAGTGAGCATGTACCGGTGGAATGAGGATCCACTCGGTCATCTGGCTGTCTCTCGGATTGTACATCTCTTTAAGTGTAGGTTTGGGTGGTGGCGGGAATTCTGGATCATCATTGTTAGGCCCACCGCCTCCTCCACCTCCACCACCTCCTCCTCTGCCTCTGCCTCCTCCTCCCTCATCTCGGTTCATCATATCGTTCAACATATCCTGGAATGCTGTCTGCGTGAGGGCCTGCTCGGTCAGCTGTTGTTGGATGGCCTGGATAGATGCCAGCAGTTGTGCATTGACTTGATTCTGGTCTGGCATATGTCCTTCTGGTTGGGGTGGCTGCTGACCCTTGCCCTTTCCTCCTGGAGCCATATCGGGGTCTGAATCGGACGAGATGAACTCCGGAGTAGTCTCCAGGGCTTGCACTGTCTTTTATCTGTAGAATGAGAGAGTCCTGATCAGACCGCTTGCAAATAATGTTCAACTGTCATGATAGAGCTGGAATTCAGGTCCACCCCAGCATGTTGTGAACAGAAAAGGATGTGGACTGTAATCGACTTCCATTCACAACGGTGAAGGCGGGACAAAAGTGATCCCAGTTTATTGGGTGGCCAAGAGAAAGGTAGAAAACGAGGAGTCTGGAGATCGATCCGCAAGGTCCGGATCGGGTTCTCGGGAATCGCCTCAAATTTATTGGCGGAGTTGAGTTCATGGAATCGATGTGGGTGTCGGCGAGGTCCCGACGGAAACCATCCATGGATCAACTTCGCGAAGCACAAGAGAAGATCGGATGTTGGAAGAAGGATACGATGGTCAACGAGGAATAAAAGGAGTGTAAAATAGTATAGAGGCTCGGCTGAGCAGGGTGGTCAAAGGGAGAAATAACAAAATGTGCGCAAAGGCGCGGGACTCGATCTTTGAACCTTAATCTAGATCCATACAAACGCGATGCAAAATTGGGTTCACCAAGTCACGCCATGTGAAGCTCTGAAGGTTCGGCTATTTATTATCTTTTCATTTTTAGAGTTGTAATTTCAGGCAAATCTTATAACAAGTCCTTAGTACGCTACCATATAGGTGAGAGAGTACTGCTAGAAGAGTATCTCGTACTTGTCCTCCTCCTGTGTAACCTGTAGTCTGTACTTTTTGGAGTCCTTGTAACCCTTTTTGGATCCCTACTCAGCCAAAGAAATAGTGAGAGGAAGCCGATGGGTGAAACCAATACTTCGGTCCTCGCTCGCAACAGAATCACCCGTGAGCGTGCAAGAACCTACTCGGACGCAGGACAATGAGACAGACACCCCCGTGAAGGCGTGGCCTATGCTCAATACTTCGGACAGGGTCGATGCTCTACACAATAGAGAGTCATCATTGGTGACCAAGTCCTACTCACCTACGTATGATAGAAGCGCCATTACTTCGGAAATCCAGGCGATACACAAGGCAGTTGTAGACTGGGTTTTTGGCTTTAATCCTTAGGGGGTCGCCCTCGCTCAAGGGAGTAGGGTTTTGGTCCCCCTCCGAGGTACCTGAAAACAATGAGGGCTTTATGAACCCAGTACAATGATAGTCCATTACAGATTTTAATTAAGGTCAAAGTTTATTTAGCAGTCTCCTTGTTTTAATTTTTGGGTTTTCACTTTTTTTTGAGTATGTTTTCATACCAGCGCCTAAAGTTTTTGTAGATTTTCATTTAAGTCCTAGGTGCTCAAAATCAGAGGGAGATAGTGGAAAAGCCGTGCAAGTGGTTCCATGATGGAAATCTCACCATTGAACCGAATGATGCATGCTGAGTTAGAAGACTTACAGTGCATCCCAGCTCTCTCCATGTGGTATGCAAAACAGAATTTTTAAACCTATCTATATGTCAGTATGCAAGGCATAAAATCGCCCTAAACATTAGCTGCTATTAGCGTGAAGAACCATAAGTCGCTCATTCATCTTTAGCCTGAAAGGTCCGGTCTTGGCTCACCCCTCCTCTACTCAACACACTTGAGTTTAGGAGATAGCACTTTATGGGGCTCGATGTGGCACAAGGGCTAAGAGACAAATGAACGGCTTGTTTAAGTTTGACTAGATCCGTACGAAGTAGACTATAGGAACATGCATTCTTATTAATGTTTGGATCTAGCTACCGAATCAAGCAACCTATATCTAGGGGCTCCAAGCACACAAAACAAAGTAAAATAAAGGCGGAAAGCTCAAAACTGCGGGAAACAAAGAAAAGAAAGCGGTGGAAAACTCGGAAAATCGCGATGAGGCCCTCAGGTGAACAATCACCCGGGCACTGGACCTCATTGTGAAGAGTAGAGTCATGTTAATTATTACATGCCAAAATTGTCTCTCTCTCTCACAATAAATTACAAAAATAATCCTAATTGCCCTAAACCTATCTAACTCCCATCCCCTTGTATCCTTGGTGCTCTCTCCAGATGGTCATGAGGTGAAGACCACCCTCCTCCAAGCTCGGCTGCCTTGGCTCCCTAAGGAACCATCCTTGTGTGGCGGGCCCTCGCAACAAAGTAACAAAGAGATTGAGTTAGTAGAGCTCAATCAACAAAATAAAGCAGGAAGGAATCAATCACAATGAATCAATGAATCAATAAAGCATAGTGATCAATTGCAAAATAAATAGATGCTCATCAATTTTTAAACAAGACTGACAAAATTAATAGGCTACGCTCATTGCTCCCCGGCAATGGCGCCATCTGATAACACGTTAATCCGTGAGGGTCACAATGATATATATAGTGATGTCGCTGAGGCGACCGCTCACAGAACACTGGTTAATCAGCAATTAACCCACACTAAAGAATAAATCAAATGAGTCCCAAAATTGTGAATTAACATTTAACTCTACCATAAAATGAATAGTGAGCAAGCATGTATAGGTCGAACCACAGAGAGCAATACAAAAATGCAGTAGCCTATGATGTTCATGTACCACAAAGTCATCCTTGTATGAATTCTATTTTTGTGGGTTTTTTAAAATTTTAATTTTAAGATTTTGATACATAAATATGTATATATATTTACATATATAAATATATTTATATAATTAATTTTTTTTAATTTTCTTTTTCAATATTGGAATGTATATACAATGTAGGGAGAGGGGTCATTAAATATTTATAAAAATATACAAAAATGGTCAAAAATTTAGAAATAAAATCTTTTTGGTATTTTTATGAATTTTTACTGTTTTTGTGATTTTTAGGTATTTTTCAAAATATTTTTGGTATTTTTAAATAGCAAAATAGGGGAAAATAGGGAGTTAGCTACTGGTAGGGGGTAAAATGGGAATTAAAAATAGAAAACAACCACAAAATTTTTCTCAACTATTTTTAAAATAAAGAGGATAAAATATAGAACCTACAGGAGTTGAGTTTGCAATTTTTAGGGTTTTCTATAATTTTTTATATTTTTTTAGAAGTTTTTGAGTATTTTTGAATTTTTAAGGTTTTTCTTTTGAGATTTTTAGTGAGTTTTGGACTGATACTAAAATATGATAAAATATACCATAGGGAATTTTTTTGGAATTTTTCGAGGTGGTACTATTTTTTTGGTATTTTCTAAGCTAGACAGTAAATAAAAGGCATGTTTTTGAATTTTAATAAATGTACAAATGCAACAAAATTAAAAACTAAAAATATGGCGTGCAAAAGCAAGCTAACAGGAACTTATATTACTTTTTGCAAAATTTTTCAAGTTAATATGATGCATGAAATAAATGGACAAAGCATACAAAAAACATAGCCTAGCAGGGGCATTTTTGCAAATAAAAATAAATTCAGGGGCTTTAGTGCAAAAACACCAAAAACATTACATGTGTTCTGCAATTTTAGGGGTCAAAACGAAATACAAAACCCGCTAGGGTTTGACCGCAATTTTCACGCGCCTCACGTGGGACTGCACGTGAGGCGCGGAAGGACCTAGTTGCAATTCTGGAAAATATAGGGGTCCTACTGCAAAATTTATAATTTATTTACAACGTGCGAATTTATTTACAGTATTAGTCACTAAATACAAAAAAGTGCGAGGGGGTCCAGTGTAATTTACCCCCTAAGGCGCGCAAATGGACGGCGATGGGCGCGCCACTTATCCACGTGTCGGGCTCTAGAAGCCCGATACCCCTTCGACGATCCTCGGCTGAGATTGCATCTGGTGATGGATCGAACGACCGAGACGGCCGCTAAATAGACGGCCCTGATTAGATCTGGGGCCGCCTCCTTCATCCGACGGTGGTTGCTGCTCACGAAGAACAGGGAAGAATGTCTGGCTTCCCGAGCTTCAATCCTTGATTCCTCCGCCTCCAGACGCTCCTGGTGGATGGCGATAGGCTCCATATGTCCGGCGAGGTGGTGCGCAGCGTCCGAGGTACTCCAGAAGGTCCAAGACCCCCTAGATTGGTTCAGCGAGCTCGGAGAAGAAAGGGGGGTCCTGGAACCTCGCAGGTGATCGATTCGAGCTCCAGGGAGCTCCGTTTGGCTCATGCCCTGCACCAAAAAGATCGGGGGCTCGAGGAGATCCTCCTCGACCGGGGGTTACAGCTAAAAAGATGGAAAATGACTGAGGGTGGCGAGGTCCAGCGACGCGGTGGGGGTGGACCTCGATTCGTAGAGCCAGCGGGGCTCTGGTTGATCTGACGCAAGGAGTAGATGAAGAATGTGTAGGGGAAGGAAATGGTGATGGAATGAGGGTCGGAATGTGTGTGGATCAAGTTAGAGAGGTTCGCCGGAGTTGATCTCCGGCGACCCTCAATCTGGCCTTAACCTAGCACCTAAGGGTCTACAGATGTCTCTAACTACTGAATTAAAAACTAAAAACGAAAATTAAACTATAAAACGAGATAAAGGGCAGCTCTTATACCTGGAATCGACCAGGGAGTAGGACCTCCGGCGAGCGGCGGTCGTGGGTACTTCCTTCGACTCCTCCGACCGACTGAGACTTCCAAGAGTACCCCCCCTGTCACGAGGATCCTCCAAGGACTGGAAGTGAGGGTGGAAAGCGACCGAAGGGAGACCAAAATGGGGGAGGAGGTCGAAGGAATTATTTATAGACATGGATACGCACCCTTATTGACCGGGGCGTCACGAAGAATCGGCAGGTTAGATGATCGATCTGGGTTGGTGGCAGTGATGTACAATGATCGGGGATCATTTTGTCAGAAGACGTCGATGGCCAACGATGGACGAGTCGAGCGAGAAAAAAGGGAGAAGACGGGCAGAAAAGACCAGCCACATCATTTCAGCCGCCTGGGGGTCGAGTTGACCAGGCGGTCAACAAAATGCTGGAAGCTAATTGGGCCATGTCAGCCCGGATTTGACTTATTATTTTATCCTAATAAATGAATTTATTTAATTTTACTTAGAAAATAAAAAATGTTTATTAAATAATGTAGTATTTATTTATGAATTTTATTTATTTTTTTTATATATTTTATTATGGGTTTATTTTAATAATGTGTTTATAAGTATGTTTATATGTATTTATTTTTATTTTGTTTATTTTTATTTTATTATTTTATTTTCTTATTTTATAAATTTATAACTTATTTTTATGATTATAAATATATTTTTATTCAATTTTTATAAGTTTATTTACATTTTTAAATAAATAGGTATATGTATATGTAGGTATATTTATAGGTCTTTTACCTATATATTGTATATACTTTATTTATTTAATGTATTTTATTTGTTTTTATTTTGGATTTATATTTTTAATAAGTTATATGTAATATTTACATTATTATAAAAATATGTATGAATAAAGAATATAATAATTAAATCTACTTTTATTTATGTACATACTCACCATAGGTATTTTGCCTATGTATTGCATAAGCTTATTTTATTTTACAACTTCTTTTTGAGTTTTATTCTAATTTCAATATGTACATGTATTGTATACATTATTTACAAGATTCTAAAAATATAATTTTGTAAAAATAATGAACAATGAATAAATTGAATATTTTAATCAGGCAGAGTGCACAATGAGGGCCAAAACCTAACTTTTACAAATGAACTCCAAAAATTATAAAACCAAATTTATTAAATAGTTCTTGGAAAGCTACATACAATTAAAGGTGAGTTTGGGTGATTTTGAGTTTTTATTTACAAGATATGGGTCTGTGAAGTTGAGATTTTGACTTTTTATTTTGGATATAAAATGTACACTGAGTATTATTTTTACATAAACTCAATTTTTTATTTTTATTTTTGTTATCTACAACTTTCATGTACAAAGTTTCTTTATTTGCTGAATGAATAATTATATACAAAATAGGTGTCAAAAATGCATAAATAAATGCATGAATAAATGAGGTATTTATTGTACACTGGCCCTTATCTCCCCCTACTTTATTCCTTGTCGACCAATTCCATGCTGGCCTTGGTCTCAGGGTCAGGGTCATAAAATATTTGCAATATTTTACTCCTTTTTCTTTTCTTCTCTTTATTCTATAATTTTGGCATTAAAAACCTTATTTTCTGTATAATTAATACAATGAATAATGAATGTTATTATATACAAGTTGATGCTATTTACATGCATTTGCTGGGGTTTTTCAGGCCAAAATGATAAAATAAAGGTGATGAAATGGAGATTCATCAATATCTAAAGAGTTAGATTGAGGACTCATCAAGCACGTCAAATGCATGTTAAGAGATGATCTCCAGCCTGAGTAAGAGATGGCAATCCTTTCTCATTTAGGAGGATATCTAACCGAGCTCTTGATGCAGGTCCTCTGCATAGGAATAGAGATTCGGAGATGTTAGATAAGTTAGGTCAAAGAGTTGACTTAACGCGATCGAGATAATCGAAGTCCTATGCCGTATGCTGTCATGATATAGGCACGCATCCTCTGACCGAAGACAGATGTGTTACTACGTGTCTGAGTATGTACATTTGGCAGACTAATAGGTTGATGACCTAATGAAGGTCTATACACCGACACGCTGGTGTGCATATAAGGGCATATGAGTAATACAATCTCTCAAAGGGATCATACAGGTTCATTACTGAACCGGAAGACATGAGCTCACTCATGAGATGTTGGGATGATTATTCCGTGCACGGTCGTCTCGCTTTGGAAGCTTGACTGAATTTATAGGTTTGATGTATACTTTTGGAAAGTATATGATCAACATCTGGGTATGATATATGCTTTTGGAAGGTATATGATCAACATCTGGGTATGATATATGCTTTTGGAAAGTATATGATCGATACCAACTCCCAATGATCAAGTGAGAAACTTAATGATAAATCCCTGAAGTAGACAGTGTAAAATTGATCTTATACTTCGGGTTTATTCTTAGTCTTCCAGTATACAGGATGTACAGGTATTGGGAATAGTTGAGGGTGATGTGATCATAAATGGTTGTATAACCATGACGCTTCCATTCCTAGGGAGTGATGAAACGGGTCTGGATTTTAGTGACTCCTCTCAGTAGAGAAGTAATCTGATCTTAGTCCAAATTTTGGACATTGATCTGAATGTAATTCAGATGCAATGAGAAGATTAGATTTGCGGTCTTGATTTAATCAAGCATATATGGGAGGCTCGAGATCTGGATTTGAGATGTGATCTCAATATCCAAGTCACTATACGTGGAACAATACAATCGCCATGTCCTTATCTCCAAGTATTCGTGGAGAAAGCTCATTATCCTTGAAAGAGTTCAGGATAATTTCAGTGTTGATATAAGTATCCGAGAATTGAGAAAATGGATAATTAAATGTGATTTAATTATCATGATTAATATGAATTCGATTCATATTATAAAGAGAGCTATCTTAGATAATTAAATGCAATTTGATTATCAAAGATGTAAATAATGTGAATGTGATTCACATTGTTTGGGCACATGAGAATAGAGATCCAAGATGATTAAATGTGATTTAATTATCATGGTTATGAATGTGGATAGCGTTATCCATATTAATCATATATATTGTAAATATGATTTATAATATATAAGAGAGAGTTATTTGTAATTTACATTTGTTAATTAAATGTTAATTTGAATTGGATTCACATTGGACATTAAATTGAAAATATAATTCACATTTTATTTTGGGTTGTGAATGTGATTCATAATTTTCCAATGGCAAGATTAGAATATTCACAAAATAATTATGAATTATTTTTGTTGAATAATTTACAACAAGTGTTGTTGTAAATCTTGGAGATTTCCATGGAATAATGTAATCTCATGAGATTACATGAGATTGCCACCAAATCCCATATTATGGAAGGAGGCAATCTTCATTCCATAATATCCATGCTTGATTGATTTAATTTGTGATTAGATCATATTGATTTATCAATATATATTTAATCTAAATTAAATTAATTATTGTTGGTTTTTACCAACAAAATCTTAGCCATTAAAAGAAACACAAATCAATGAGAGCCATTGGATTTGTGTTGTCCATGGATTGAGATCCATGGATCCCAAAATATTATAAAAGGAGAGGCACCCCTTTGCTCTTCTTTACATAATGAGAACATGTCTCTCTCTTTTTTTCTCTCTACATGTCAGCCCTCTCTCTTCTTCTCTCATGGTCGTCCACCATGGATGCCTAGAGAAGTTCTCTATCACCGCAGCGTCGTCGTTATGTTGTCCGATCATTTGTTCGTGGATCTCCGTCTCCTTCAGTGCGCCTTGCTCGTGAAGAAGACGTCGGATCTCGTGTGCCGAGATCAGGAGATCCGCCGCTTGGATCATCAACATGGATTGCGAGAAGCACGTGATTCATCCCCGCGCTCGCAAGCGTCTCCTCCATCGGATCAGACTTAAGACAGGAGGTCTCTTCGTTTAGAGACTCGATCGCAACCACGCTTCAAGAGGTAATCCTATTACTTGTTTGTGGTTTAGACGAAACGATTTGAGAAGTTTTCTTGAATCATGTGGTTTCGTCGCATGAAAATATTTTAATTTCTGCTGCATAGAACAACCAGTCTGACTAGTCATTCTTTGTCGTATTCGATACGATGCTCACGCTTCCGTGAAACGCTTAAAGATCTAACCATATCCTTCAAAAAAATTACAAAATGTAGCAAGAGAATGTGTTATTTAATTTACCTTTATAACTTACAGGATCGAACTCAAGGAGGCAACAAAATCCCGAAGGTTATTCTAAGCAATGAATAATAATGGAAAGAATTAAGGAATTTCTATGCACACTATGCTTGGTTTTTCTCTTTTTGATTTTTTTATTATTTTTTATGAATTTCATTTTTATATTTTTTAATTGGTTTTCTATTTTTATATTATTTATTTTGCAAAAGATACTTTTTATTTCAAAATAATGGAGTTTAAAAAGAAAAATAAATACATAAAACAATGCACACTTTTTCGAAATTTTAACTTTATAAATATACACAAAAATTGGATTAAAAATATCTTTAGATTTTTAACTTTTTCTGATGTTTCTTCATGAATTTTTTAGATTTTTATATTTTTTAGATTTTAAATAATTGAAAACAGTAAATAATGTAAACAGAATGCAATGCAGATGTTTTTGAATTTTTAAAATAATAAATAAAGACAAAATGGATGAAACATATATAGAATAAAAGATATTTTTTATATTTTTCAAACAGCAATTTTATGATTTTTTATTTTTAATTAAATTTATATGAACTTTTAATATTTTAAATTCTTTTGAAATTTTTATGGATTTTATATATGATAAATATGCAAAAATGATATTATAATTGGAAGAAATCAAGATAAGCACTCTACAATTTTTTTAGAATTTTTAGAAGAGTTTTTATATTTTTTATTATTTTTAAATGCAAACAGAACATTTTTATGGAGTTATTGAATTTTAAGAAATAATAAAAATTTAAAAAATGCAATATGGAAAATATAGATGTAATGTGAATGAAACAGAAATCTAAGATTATTTTTGTAGAATTTCTAAAGGTATTTTGCCAATTTTTATTCTATATTTAACTTGCAAAATAAATATGCATACTTACAGAGATTGATATGCAATTAATTTAAGAATGCAAACTAAATGATAAAAAGAAATAAAAACACAGGGCTTAATACGCAATTTTCCCAAAAAGTCTTGCGCATGGGCATGTGTAACCCGTTGGATTGGACCAAAATGCAAATAAATTAATTTTAAGGTCCAGATAATAACCCAAACATTCAGACTATTATTGTAATTTTCACAAAACCCACGTGCACATCACGCGCTGAAGTTCAACAGGACAGATATGCAAATGAAATAAATACCGAGGAAAATAATGTAAATGTTCATTAAGGTCTGAAAGACACGTCTCGTTGAAGGGACTTATTTTAAAATAAAATAAAGATAGGGGTTTGTTCGCAAATATACCCATAAATGATGTGGAAGATGGGGCAGCTCTGATGCACTAGAGTACTAATTGGACGGATGGGGATCTATCTCGCGTCAAGGGTATTGATCCGATCTGAGCTCTTGATCTACGGCTGAGAAATAGGCTTCAAGCAACGGTCGAAATAGAATCTAGAGATCGGATCTTGATCGTGCGGCTACAAATGGTGCTGGACGAACTAGGAAGCATCTCCGACCTGATGAGCTTTAAATTCCTGGATCTCCCTCGTCTCTCACCCAATCTACTTCAAATCACACTCAGAAGGTAGCACAAATGATTCCTCTCCAACATGACTCCTCGGATCTGCAAGTGGTCGGTCAAATTTGAATCTGAATGGTTGTGGACCTAGAGCTCTCAGAAACGTCAAATGATCTTTAGAACAACACATTCCTCCTGAATCAAATAATCCTATCACCTGCAAAGTTCCTAAGCTCGGAGGCGGCGCTCCAACAACAAGTTATTTGACGACAAAAGTAAAGGGGAACATAGGGGAAGGGTCAGATACAACGAATTGTGGTGGAACTGGATCTGGAAAGCATTCTGATCCGATGATCAAATTGAGGGTAGGTTGTGAAGGATTATGAATAAATTAGAGGTGATTCAATTGAGGCGGAGGTCGATTCGATTTGATGAAGGATCAGATCAGAACAATGATCAGAGCCTAATGCTTCGATCTACACTATTATTGGAAAATCAAACAAACTAAGTGAAATCATGCGGAATTAAACCTAAATCTATTACAAGGAAAGAAATGTGAAACTAAATCACCTGCAGCTAGGCCTTGACGGGTCACTGATTGACCTGGAAGCTAAGCATGGTGATGCTCCGCTGGGAGGTCTTTGTTGGCAAGGATCACGCTTTCAGCTACGTTCCCCTCTCTCCTGATCGCAAGAGAAGGGAGTTGTCACCTTTGCCTCTCACCGGAGCTCGATCTCGGGGAATAATAGTGGCCAAATGCAGATCGAATTGCGGCGGAGGTGAATGGGTATAATTTATAGGACTTGCTCCGATAAGATTTGAGTTTGAAAATGGGTGAGATCAAAGGCAATTTGAGTTGATCTGATGATGTGGTGTGGAAGAGATTTGAATAGGCAAAAACTATGGAGAAGAGATTGAATTGTGTTACGAAGTGATGCACTTGGGAAAATTGCGAGAAGAGACAGATGGAGGCGAGGTTAGTGGAAGACGGTTGCAGACTGAACAGTTGACTCGGATCAACAAACCTAGGTTAAAAATCATAAGGCGCCTAGAATGTGTCCAGATAGGCTAAACGACAAAGCTGTAAATAAAAGTTAAAAAATTCAATAAAAAATAGAAAATGAATTTATTTAATTACATAATGTTAATAAAAATGTTAGAAATAATTTAAATTTAATTTTGGTTATTTTTAATTAATTAATTAAGATTTTATAAGGGTTAAAATAAATATAGAGTGTTATTTACATGTATGTATACCTATATATACAGTATTCTGATTTTTAGTTAATTATTTATAAAAAAATATATGTACATAATTTAATATTTTATTTATTTACAATATTTTACAAGGATTTTGATGATATTTTTATTTAATGTTTATGTGTTAATTAATTAGGTTAATTAAATAGGTAGAGATACAATGTATACATGGTGATAAATATACAATACATACATGATTTTATTTTTGTTGATTTTTTATTTTGTGATTTTTATTTGTATTTTATATGAGTTAAATATAATATTTACAAATATGCACAAAATAAACAATGAACTAAATAATATACATAGTATACAAAGGTATATTATACAATAATACCCCAATTTGCCACATTTCACACCTTAACTCTGAATTTTATGAAAACACCTCCATTTTAAAGAATATTTAACTTGGAGTACATTGAAAGTGAGTTTGACAAATTTGGAGTCCTCGTGGAGAGAATATATTGAACTTGGAAATTTGTACTTTGTGGCTTTTGGAGAGTGATATTATTTACACAATATATACAAGTTTTTAATGCAATTATTTTTTTTATTTACAAGAGGGTTTTATGCACAATTTTAAGAAAGAATTATTTTTATTTACAAGCGATTAATCTATGAATAAATCAATGTAATAGTTTGCAATATAGACAATATTATACAAGTGAGGAATATATACATGTGTCAAATATTTTCCAGATTTTAGGCCTTACCTCCCCCTACTTTATTCATTGTCGATCAGGTCAAGTCTTGACCTTCTGTTGAGGTCTGATTAAGCATGTATCTATTACATATATACTATCTCTTATTTTCTTTGTTTCTCCTTTATTTATTTATTTATTTATTTATTTTAGATTAAAATAGTGATAAATATACAATATTTACACAATAATTAGAGTTAGTAAAAGAATGGAATTAGTGATATTTACATGTATTCTATAAGAGATTTTAAGCTAAAATAAATGAAAAAAGACAATGAAATGCAGATTCACCAGGTGCTTGATGAGTCCTCAATCTAACTCTTTAGATATCATCCAAGCACCGACTTTATGATTCAACATTTGAATCAACAGTTGTATGATCGTTAAGATGGCCATAGTAAATAACCTATTTGTAGTAAGGGACCTATAATGCAAATTAGTTATTCTTCATTTTAGATCAGGGAATGAATTGCAATAACATTTACATCATAGTGGCTCATTGTGGGCTCACAAGTCCAACAATCCCCCACTAACCCAAAGAGCCATTAATGGGCTAATCTTTAAACCCACAATCATGAGCAATCATAAGCTACTTAGAAAAAATTCTTGATAAGATGATCAGTCGCTATGTTCCTGAGAGACTACGTCAAGTCCTTTTACGGTACTTGCATATCTCTTGGTAACAGTGCTTGCATCCAATGTGTATGTTGCATCTTATGCAACCAATACTCAATCTTGTTAAAGCAGTCATAAAGTCTTTGATACTACAACTCAATAATCATTATAACCAGTATGCAGTTTCTATTATCCTTATCAGAATACCCTTATTCCGAGAGATCTCTATCTCCTAAGACTAAGACCCAGTCTTAAGTCATATAAGGTATCTGCAAGTAATACCTTTTAGATTACTATCTATAAAATCTTAAGTTCTTGAAGATAAGACTTTGAGATCACTATCTCTAAAGTCTTGTCCTCTTGGAAGATATTGTTATTACTAAAATTAAGTATTTTATATGGACTGGTAGCAATTTACTTCTAACACTACATGGTAGACATCTGGACTTTTGTACACATCTAGCATACATTGAGCTTCCCATAGTTGATGCACTAGTGCATGTAGTTTTGGTATTCACATCCTCAGCTATTTGAGGTGTTATCCCTTTAGATAGGTCAATACCATATCTTAAGGGAAAGAAGCTTTTCTTTGAGTTTTCCAAAAAAATGGAATATGTCCAAGGTGTACCACCAATGCGATGGTCCAAATGCCCTCTTCTCTTTGCTTCTGAACATCTTTAGAACTAACATATAAGAGGCATGCTTGAGATCATATCTCAATGTATACAACAACCAAATCATAAAAAAATTATTATCATCCTTATATCATTCCAAATGGTTAGGATTTTATCTATATTTTAGCATGATGAACACAATGGCACTTTATACTAAGTTTCACATGGTTCATCAAGATTATATATGAAATCATAACCTTTATAATTTCATTAAATCTGATGTTCCAACTACATGAAGCTAAATTGAGTCCATAGATGGAGTTCCTTAGCTTGCACACCTTGCATTCCTCAACCATGAACCCATGGGGCTACCAATATGCTGATGGGTTTAAGCATGGTCACTAGAAAGCAAGTCTCATTGCAAGCGATGTCTTCTTTCTGTGTGTAGCTCATGGCTACGAGCCGTGCTTTGACGGTCTCTAACTTCTCATCAGGTTCCCTCTTTCTCTTGAACATCCATGTACATCTAATGGGTTTGACCCCAAAGGTAGATCATTGAGTTTCCACACACAACACTTGTGTATGAAGTATACTTTAGACTATATTGCTAGCATCCATATGTCCATGTCATGATCTACAGAAGCTTCATCATATGAAGTCTGATCATTGTCATATGGAATCTATACATTCAAGGTGGTCCCTTACCACCCTCAAATAGATTTGAAGATGTATGAGTGTTGTCCTTTTAGTTTCTTATTCTAGGAGCCTCGTTATCCATGCAGTATTCAATGAGTCCCTTTACTTCATTCTTATCTTGATTCTCAAGAAAGCCATCCTCTTAGAATCATATTCTTAGAGATGGAATCTTTTAAGAGTCTCAAGGTCATAAAGTAGGTATCCAATACCATCCTTTATTTTCCTTATGAAGTAGCACTATCAAGTGCAAGATTCCAGCTTCCTTGCATCCATGTTATGGCACGGACCAATCAACCATTAAATAATCCAGTGTCTGGCATTAACTTGGTTACAAACAATAGCTCACGAGGAGTTTTTGGTTCATATTTGCATGGAAAATTATTAAGGATATATATTGTAGTCTATACTACATATATACTTGTAAACTAAGAGGTAATTATGCTAAGTGTCATCATTGATCAGATCATGTCAACCATGATCCAATTGCATCTCCCTACAACTCCATTGAGTTGAGGTGTATTAGGAGGAGTGAGATAGGAATGATATTCCTTTCTCTATAAGGTATTCGTTGAATTCATCTAATAGGTACTGGCTACCTAGATTAGATCAAAATCATTTCATCTTCCATATAACTTTGGTTTTCAACCAAAATTATGGAATATTTGAATATTTCAATGTTTTCTAATGGGTAAAGTAAGAAATATCATACCATGAATAATCATTAATGGATATCACATATCATTAATGTTCATTATGTTATAAAGGGTCCACATACACCAATATATATGAGGTCTTGAATAACTCAGCATCTTACACCATTCACAGAGAAGGGTGCATCAGACATTTTACTTTGAATATAATATTCACAAGCATGTAAGCTTTGAACTTTCAAAACATCTAAAGTTCATCTTACTACTCTATTGATCTCATCAACAGACATATATCCAAGGCTAGATGCCAGTCATTGTCAAATGATCTTCATCCTCCTATTGATCTTAACAAGTTTAAATTTCCAGTATTAGAAAAATTAATGAACCATTCATTGATATTCTAATTTAGTAAAGTCCTCTAGATGTTAGATTACTTTCTGAAATATATCCATTGTAACTTTTTATGATAGGTCTATTCCAAAATATATATTCATTTCTAACAAGTTTATAAATAAACAATTAATGTAATCTAGTATCTAGGTCATAGAGACATTCTCTAAGACCGATGGCTCTCCCACTAAAAATACGTAGTCTTTCTATCCAATGGAGATTGTTGCAATAATTGTATCAACTCCCATGTCGATGACTATTAAACCGTAAGATCAGATTTTCTAGTCTTCTAAAATATATGAAACCAATTGCAAGTATCATTAGAAGAAGGAGATAAAATTATCATACTTATATAATAAGTAAGTCAATTTCATTAGTTCTATGTAGATGTAGATTATCCCGATGCACTATCTGGGTCCTTCTCTAAGGATCTTAGATAGTCTAGATAGTCATACTATCAATACATCGGCTTGTTGCGGTATTAGCATTCATCCAACTCTTTGGATGTCATATATATGGAAGTCACAAAAGTACAAGCAACTCTTTAACTCTCCTTACATGGGCTAGACCCATGCTTCCAATGCGCTTCTTTAGCACTTAAATAACCATTGCTTAAGATAAAGGATCTCTTAAATTGAACATGTCCTCAAAGGACTTCAATATAAGATTATTTCAACATTTATACTTGCTTCATGCTATTCATACAATATGAATAATATGATGCATCATGAAAGACTTGAGAATGATGACATTCATCATATCCGCACTCATCTTTACTCAAAAGGATTTAGGTTCAGGTAGGTACTCAAACATTTTGACTACATAATCTCTTAAAGAGCTGCCATTCTGCATAACGCAGCAAACCATGTCATTCATGATTAAATGTTGAGAGCACATATGTTTGCCAGAATATCTTCTTTGGTCTTATAAGGATTATTTGGCAATTGCGATTATCATCGACATGTTACTTCCAAACCACACTCAATGAGAGATAAAGACTATATGGGCATACAAACCCTAGGGTGTTGTCCCATTGCCTATTTAATTGTCATTCCTCGGTATTATGAGGAAACTTGCACATTGCAATCACATACATTATAGGTACAATTGCAATTACAATATCTTGATCATGGATCCAATTCATGATGCTTTATTGGTTATTATTAAGTATAGTCTTTGAATGGGTTTAATGTATATTATCTAAAATAAGAAATACTTGCATAAATACATATTTTACTTTGATTAAGTATTCATATTTTACAATTAAGGTTTGACTGATATTATTATATAGTATACACCCTCACAAGTACGTATTATTTTGTGTTTTAATAATTAGAGTACAACTTGACTTACCCATATTATTCTTTCATCAAAAATAGATCATATCAGTACACTCGAGTTATGTTGGGAGGGGGCAATTCTTTGACATACTCGGACTAGACACCTTCACCATTCCGATTGAAAACAACACAAAATAATGTCAATGTACTTGCGATTTTATAGATAAACTTTGATGATCGGTATTATGCCATATAATAATAACTTAGAAATTTTAGGCATCTTAAAAAAATTTAGATCTTAAATTTCAATCATATCAAGCAACCATGTTTTGCATGTAAAAGTTGTCCTACAATTATTGTAGGATAAACTAGGGTTTTCATGGAACATGCATTCAATGGACATTGATGTTTAAACAATTACTTTCATAAATATTAAGCATCAATTTAATCAGGGAAAATTCATCATTTATATGATTTCATTGAATGATAAACACATTAAGCAAGAACATTTGATGATCCAATCATCATCCGACCCATCTCTACTCAATATAGAACATCTAGGGCAAACGGAGTCCGAATCACGCGAAATGAATTCGAATGGTTTGCTGGCTTCATTCTCTACTTAATCCAATGTTAGTTCATGTTTTATGATGGAAAAATAGTACGAAAAATCATTTTCTTATAGATCCGTGAATACATGTAAAAATAATTTTGTAGCAAGAACTCTTCGAAGTTTAATCATGAACTTTTGGTACCAATAATAGGCTGATGTTTTTCGAACGTATTTAAACTTTCTAAATACACACAGATAGTAGGTTTTTATTTTAATGAAAAAACAATTCAAAACTTGCATCTCATGTAAAACAATGAATCCCCGTGCATCCGAAATTCAAAACCTTGTTCATTTATGGTTTTGGAGCACATCCAAGACCTGAATCATAGCTATGATACCACTTGAAGGTTATGGTTAAAGCCTTAAGTGCATCACGGAAGCATGAAGATCGCATCTAATGCGATCGGGAGCAATTAGTCATACTAGTTGCTCGTAACAACGGAAACTAAAAAAATTAAAGAGATGAAACCGCATGATTCGAGAATGTTTCTCGATTCATTTCATCATAACCACAAACATGATACAGAAATATCTCTTAAAGTGTGTCTGCGATCGAAGTCTCTAAAAGAAAATATTGCTTATCTCAAGTATGACCAGACGGAGGAGATGCTTGCAAGCACATGATGAGGCACGCGCTTCTCGCAATCCAAGATGAAGATCCAAGCAACAGATCTCCTGATTTCATCCCATGAAATTACACATCTTTTTCACGAGCAAGGAGCACCGAAGAAGATGGAGATCCACGAACGAACGAGGTGGCAGCATGATGATGTAGCGACGATGGCGACTCTATCTAGTACAAGGGGTGGACGTCCACACTTGAGAGAAAGAGAGAGGTGGGGCATGAGAATGAGAGAGAGAGAGAGACTTCTCTTGGAGTTGTGTTGTAAAATAAGAGCTAGGGTTGCTTCTTCTTTTATAGTATTTTGGAAGTCCATGGATCACAATCCATGTGCAACACAAAATCATTGGTTGAGATTGATTTGTATTTCTATTCAATGGCCATGATTTTGTTGCATAAAAAGGCACCAATAATCAATTTAAATTAAATTAACTATATAAAATTATCACCAATATAATTATTTTAATTAAATCAATAAGCATAAAAGGATAAGGAAGGTGGTTAGACATCTTCCATATATGGAGGGGATGACCACCGTAAATTAGTCAAGGGTGGTCGTCCGCCCTCCATATTAGGAATGTGGCGCCCTTTCCAATTATGTGAGATTATTATATCTCACATAATCCTTTATTTATTTGTAACAACTTTTGTTGCAAATTAATTCACAAAACTAATTCCAAATTAATTTTGTGAATATAATCATGCCATTAAATAATGTGAATCATATTTACGCATCCAAAATAAATTGTAAATTGTCTTTTCAATTAATTGTCCAATGTGAATCCAATTCACATCAACGTTTAACTCATAAATACTATTTACAATTAGCTCTCTCTAATGTATTATAAATCATATTTATAATATATATGATTAATATGGATAATGCTATCCACGTTATTCATATCTTTGATAATTAAATCATATTTAATTATCTTGGATATCCATTCTCATAATATGAATTATATTCATATTATTCATGATAATTAAATCACATTTGATTATCAATTCCCCAATGCTCTGATACATTTATTCAACAATGGAATTATTCTTGAACTGTTGCAAGAATGATTTGCTTTCTTTACTAATACTTGGAGATAAGGATAGGGCGAATGTATGTTCCACGTATAGTGACTTGGATATTGAGATCATATCTCAAATCAAGATCTCTATGACCTCTTAAAGATGCTTGATTAAATCAAAGTCATAATCTAATCTTCTCGTTGCATCTGAATCATATTCAGATCATGTCCAACACTTGGACTAAGATTGGATTACTTCTCTACTGAGAGGAATCACTAAAATCCAGACATGTTTCATCACTCCCTCAGAATGGAAGCATCATGGTTATACAATTGTTTATGATTGCATCACCTCGAGTATTCCTAATACATGTACATCCTGCATACCAGAAGACCTAGAATAAACATGAAGGTTTAGATCATTTTTAGTCGAAGTTTTAGATCATTTTTAGACTATCTTCTTCAGGTAGTATCATTTATACGCTTTCCAAAAGCATATATCATACCTATAAATTCTTTGCTTCCAAAGTAAGATGACCATGCATGGAATTTGATCAGTCCCAATACCTCAGGAGCGAGATCGTGTCTTATGGTCAAGTAGTGGACTTGTATCATCCTTTGAGAGATCATATTACTCATTTTCCCTTATATGCACAGTAGCTTGTTGGTATATAGACTTTGAATTGGTCATCATCCTATCGGTTTTCCAAATGTACATACTTAGACATATAGTAACACATCTATCTCTGGTTAGAAGATGTGTGCCTATAGAGACAGAGGTCTCAGTTATCTCGATCTCATTAAGTCAACCATTTAACCTAACTTATTTGACACCTCCGAATCTCTATTCCTATGTAGACGACCTGCATCAAGAGGTCGGTCAGATATCATCTTTTAGAGAAGGATTGCCATCTCTTCTTAGGCTAGAGATCATTTCTTAATAATCATTTGATGGTGCTTGAAGAGTTCTCAATCTAACTCTTTAGATATCATCCAAGCACAGGCCTCTATGATTCAACATTTGAATCAATAGTTGTATGATAATTAAGATGTCCATGGTACATAACCCTATTTGTACTAAGAGACCTATAACAAATTATTTATTCTTAATTTCATATCATGGAATTATTTGCAATAGTATTTATTGCATAATGGCTCACAATGGGCTTGCAAGTCCAACACTCTATGCTAGACTCTGAGTCAGGTCGCTACCATTTCATCCGCTTCATCTTAAGTTCCACTCCTCTGCCTGAAGAATGAAACTTCACCATCCATGTCTGGTAATCAAAGGAAGAGTTATAGGTCCTAAGAAAAGGTCACCCAAGAATGATCTGTGAATCTCTCTAATAATTGGGGGTATCCTTTTCAAGGATAGTGAAGTACATTATGTAATCTTGTCCCTCAATCCTGATGATAGCGTTTCTAACTTGACCCTTAACTTTCTTCATAGACTTATCCACAAAATAAAGTAATGCTCTTGATTTGAGTAATGATCCCAACTCCAGTTTTGTCATACAATGTTAGGGGTAATTGATTAATTGATGAACTGTTATCTAAGAGACTACGTGCAAATGCTATGTCATCTATATGACCCACCATATAATGCGCACGCATGTCTCTCTTCTTTCGTGGTAGCCATTGATTCTTGAGACAATACATTATGGAAACGGATAAGACATGTGCCTTTACATAACTGTTTGGCTTCTTCCAGCTAACCCTAGTAGGTGTGCAATGCATCTTCAAGTATTTCTGGAAGGCAGATGGTTGGCCACATACTCATCAAACGGTACTTTAACCATAACATTATCTTTATAAAATTGTGTCATTTCTGGATAATCTTTTTGAATCTTTTTAACTATGTGCTTTTTTACTATTAGAGTACGGGGAAAGGGATTAAACACTCAGAAGAAGAAGATGAAGAGCTTGAATCATAAACTAAAACATATTTCTTTTTATTCATAGAATCGAGGCTCTTCATACATGAATCTTTAACATGAAACTTGGAATCAAAATAGAATCATCTACTGCATTTTGGAGAATGTCTGCTGCTAGTACATTATCCTCAATCTAAGGTGCAAGGTCTTTCATAGACTTTGAATCATCTACATGTTGTAGTTGTGCTCTCGAACTCTTCCTTCTCTCTCTGCCCATGATAGATCTCTTCGCTCTCTCAGTGGGATGTTGCTATTGATGCCTATCCTCCTCATCCTCTTAAGACTCCTCATGTAGAGCTTCAAAAACGTCCCTATCCATGTCCCTCACTAGGTCAGGAACGACCAAAGTCTTTCCGCTCTTGAGTGACATATGATTAATATAATAAAATGGAATAATATCATGCTTAGATCGAGGTGATTCTGAGTAAATACCTGATTGTACAGTTGCTATTGTGGTATCTTATTCAGACTGTTAGTGTTAGCCTGAACTTGGGTAACAATGGAAGTAGAAGGTGCAGATTGCTCATCCTATCAACGAGGTAAGCAGTTGACGTCTCACCATCTATACTATTTCTCATTCTTGTAAGAACGAAGATCCTCCAGTATCTAATTCTGGACATCTGTGGGACCTGACGAAGATGACTACTGATGAGAAGAAGAAGGAAAATGTAAAGACTTTCCCTGATGGCCCCAGTACTACTATTGTGGTGGATGCTACTGAAAAGGTGGATCCTGATGGCCTAAATGTTACGTTGACAGTCGGACATATGATTGATGCTGCTTCGGATGTTGGGAGTGGTAGGCTCTAGGGCTCGGTTGTGTAGGAAGGGGTGCAGGAGTGAAAGCGGGGATGTAGAAAGTAGGAGGATGCTAGTAAGACAAGCGTTACCCCATACATGCATGTCGAGCAGGATCCTACGACTACCAAACACAGTTCACCTCCCACAACTGAGGAGGTTCCTCCAAATCTATCGTTGTTGATGATTGCTAATGCTGTGGTTGGGTAAAGGAATGGTCCTCAACCCATGGCTGGATTTGCCTTGACATCGAATGCTCGTGTACGTGATGTACTCGGTAAATGGGAGTAGGAGATTTAGACATGGAAAGTATCTTCATTTAAGATACCTTCTCAACGAAGACTTCCTTCTGCTTTGGAAACTTGGACAAGATGGTGTCTAATTCATTCATCATCTTGTCAATTCTCTCCACTATTGTCAACTTATCTGCAATGATTCCCATGCTAGGGATCAAATCATCGGAGATATCAACCACAGCTTTCTTCCCCTCTTTAGATAAGAATGTGATGGGGGACTCTGTAGAAGCCCTGCTAGCGGTCTGTAAATGGATTGTATCGATCATCTTCTCGAATACCTTCCAGACGGTGCCCGATCCATGTGACTCATAACTGCCTCCACAGGTAGCACTCACTAAACCCTGAACCTTGGGGTTAAGATCGTTGTACAATGACTGAATTAGTATGGTAGGTTCTAGTTCATGGAAAGGATAATTTTGTAATAAGTCCTTCATTCTCTCCCATGTAGTTCATTCAGCATCTGAGAGAAATTCACCATAGGAGATCACATCTGATTGGTCCTACTCAAAGGGTAGAACTTCTTCAAGAAAAGATCCATGAAATGAGTGTAGGTAGTTACAATCACCACCAAGTTCTTCATCCAGTAATCTACCTTATCACCCAAGGCAAAAGGTAGGGCTTTGAGCCTTATATAGTCCTGAATAACTATAAGATGTCTAAGGTTATCACAAAATAACTCAAAGTCCCTAAGGAATGAATATGGCTCCTCAAGTGCATTCCCATTGAAATGAGGCAACAAATTCAGAAATAAAAGCTTTAGCTCGTATTCAACTTCAAGTTAGACTAGACTAAACAAATTTTGCACTCTGTACTACTCAGGATTGTATAACGCATCCATCAATGCATCAACACCCACATTAAGTTTGCCTAACTAAGCTCTAAATAATGCAATATGTTGCTTGGATTGTGCCAACCTAGCCAAGACCATCTACATTGGATCCTCACGCTCGTCCTCTTCTCCATTCTATTTCTTTGGAGGCATCATGAGTGATTCAACTATACCTTCAAAACGAGGATTCAAGTGAGATCATGACATGGTAGTTGAAATTGTGTCGATCTCACCAAGGCAATGGTCTTCCTCGATTAGAGTTGAAGAGAGAAAGGGAGCAATCAGAATGTAACCATCCCCTAATAAGGAATCATGAATCCTGAATTGAAACACGGGTTATTTTGGATCCAGGAAGGTCCAGGAGAAGAAGGTGGTTAGACTTGGAAGATGTGATGTTTGGACAGTTCAAAATGAGAAGTTCACAAAATTTGAAACAAAATTCCGACCAATTATCCATCTCTGATTTCCAAAGAATACGAGAAATGAGCTTGGTAGACTTAAAAAGAACTAGTATTATGGGACATCTGAATGTGTGGAATCAGCTAACATAAAACAAAAGCAAAACAAACCCTTTGATGGTTTCACCAACTCAACTCATGATGGCTATAAAAGTTCGAATGAATTATCTTATTGTTTTTAAGTTAATGATTAAAATAATATTTGCAACTATTACACACAGGGAGTCTCCTACTACACCTAGTTGAAGTCCTATAAGCTCTCAATCAATGCAGTGACCTTCTCAAGATGTCAGGTTCAATATCACATCCCAAAAAACTTATAGTGACCAAAACGTATTTCTAAGGTCAAAGGAAACCACTTGCAGCTCCCAAAATCTACGAGAGTCGGATCTAGAGACTTAAGGTGGAAGTCTAGGGATTTGGGCTCTAACCTTAAGTATCCAGGCTCACCCACTCTATCTGGGGGTAATTACATGTGTCTAATGAGGGTGTTACTACCATTAATACAAGGTAGATTTTATTCCCAGTTTATTTAGATCAACTTGCACAATTCAGTCCTGATTTTAGAGTTATATTATCGCTTGATTTAATGTGACCACATAAAGATATGCCTAACGTCCAGTCCCTTTTTCCTTTTTCCTTATTTGTAAAATAAGAGGAAGGAGACAACAAATGAAATGTAGACCAAAAATCAATGATGCATGTAGTCGTTCAGGAATACTTACAGTGCTTCCCATCAGGAATACTTACAGTGTTTCTTAGCACTCTCTATGTGGATGGTAGACTGAATTTATAAATCTAACTATATAATGCAAGTCGAAAAACCACATCTAAAGAGTTCTATTAGCAATGAAGAAGTTTAGTTAAATTTGACTAAGTAGAATGCAATAGAAGTACGTCTATTAATGAATCTATTAAGACGGTGAATCTTAAGAGATTAGATATGTGGCTTAAATTACAATAAGGCACAAGGCAATTGGACCAAAATTTATCTATCTGAAATGTGTGCCAAAACTTTTTCTCGCCACTCAAGTGGAGAACCACTCTCGACACAACCACAACTAAAAGAATAAATAAAAGGCTTTTGTTTACAAATGCGAGGACTCAACTGAGAACCACTATAAGTAGAGCGATTAACTACTTTTTACTGATAATATTACACAAATGTTACAATACAACAAAGACTAATAATCTAGATAAAAAATGACTTTATCTCACTAACTATCAATGGACTCAACATCTTGAGCTCCAAGATCTTCGACTCCACGTTACTTTGATGTTCATTAGCTCCATGATCCTTTCCACAAAAAATAATTAATGATTAGATAATTCAAGAAATATATATAGAAAAAAAGGTTAAACAAAAATAAAGGAACACGTCAAACAAAACAACAAAAATAATCACAACAAAAACTTTACCTAAATTGCACCAAAAATCATAGAAATAAATATCTAAACATAAATAAATCAACTAAAGTGTTGTGTTCTTGGCGACATCGCCATCTGAGGAATCGTTAAGTAATGATAATTATTACTCGTTGTAATATGGCCAATTAACACTTAATCAGAATTGATTCAATTAGATCTCTGTGAAGAGGACTCAGCTTAAATTTATCCTAGGTAAGTCCAGGGTCGAACACAAGGACGCGAGTTATTAATACAATATGTTTAATATCGATGTTTAAGTGATAAATATATTATCTAGGTCAAAGAAACAACATATTGCAATACAAATCATATATGAAACAAAACTCCTTTCAGATGATTTTTTTAATGTTAAATAAGGAACAGAACGAAGAAAATGATACTAAGTAGAAACATGCATATAGGTACAAAATTTATGCCCTTAAATTTACATCAAGACTTCAGCATTATTTTGCATGAAGATTAGGATTCAATTTGATGAAATATTCAGAAGCTCATATGCAATTAAGATGAAAAATAGCACTTAAGATCTTTCTTGTAGATTACTTATTAGATAAATTTCAAATCAAAGAATAAAGTATTTCTTGTCAGAGATAGTTTATTAAGCTTCAAAATGAAGTTAAAATCACATAAAATGGATATCATATGCAAAGGTTATTTCAAAAACATGTTAGGGGAATTAATGTAATAAAACATAATAAACATAACATAAATGCATTACATAAAGGTCCCTATAGGGACTTAATTTCAAATAAAAATAACCGCTAGGTCTTATCTATAAATAAAACTCATGTACCAGGGCATGAATGTAAAAAAAACCTAAAAGTGATAAGGTGCAATTCTCCACAGGCGCGTACGTGAAGCACACACCTGGTGAGGACCAATCTACAATAATGGATAACTATGGGTGCATGGATGCAAAAGTCCACGTAGTGCACATGCAAGGCACGTACCCGAGGAGGCTCGGATGTGAGTTCGATCGACAGCAAGTTTGGAGGACACTTGGCACACTTCTACGCTTCGTCATGTGGCTCGACTCACTCGAGGCTCCTATCTCAGTTAAGGGCAATGTAGCATCTCTCCAACCCTTGGATCGATCTCAGTTGGACTCACTCCGATGTCAACTGTAACTTATGGGTTCCTCCTCCTTCCTCCTTGTGCGATGGAGGAGGTTGAGCTTCAATGAGTCCTATAGGGCTCCTCCTCGCTCCTCCTCCTTGAGTTAAGATCTAGGAAGCTTCGTAATAGCCTCGTGAAGCTCCTAGTGAGGATAAGGAAAGTTGAGGACCTCTGAAAGGTTTGATCACCTCTTACGATCTAGCGGAGTTTCTCTAGAATGGAGTATGGTTGGAAGCTCCAACCATTGAAGATCTCAAAACCTGTAAATATTAGAATGCAACCAAGAACGTGTGTGTGTGTGTGTGAGAGATAGAGAGAGAGGATGAGTGAAATGAAGGTCCTGTGGAGGCAGATAAGTGGGGACCTGGTGGGTCTCTTCCACCACTAGCAGATGAGATGGATTAGAGTGGGGGAAGGCTTGGAGTAAGGAAGGGGATGAAAACCTCCCACGCGTATTATTGATACATAGTGGAGGTCAAGAGCTTCTTGATTTGAAGAAAATTTCTAAGTACAAGGGGTATAAATTTGAGAAACAAAGCAAAAACAAAAACCTAAGTGACATTGGATTGAAGAAGTTTTACGGATGGAGGGAGTTGCTTGTGCTCGAGGTTGGAGATGGCATCGAGGTCTTCACTTGATCTCCACAGACGGTGGAGAAAGATCGAACGGCCACGATCATGGACATAACATGGCTTCTCTACCATGGGCCATAACTAGAGTCATCATCATCGTGGTCTCCATCGATCCTTTGTCCCCCTGTTAAAGAGAGGAGGAGAGGGCTGGGTGAATCCCCATGTAAAGGTGGACGGCCAAATTTAGCTCCAACAAGGGTTATTTGAAGGTGGAAACATACACACTTTGTATATCACAACCACTCGTAAGATTTCCTTGACTCGACTATCTAAGTTCTTGATCGATCATTTGGTCATGAACCTAATCAATCATCTTTGTAAAATGATCGATCATTCTTGACTGATAGATCACTTAAGTTACCTGATCGAGCATCTTTGCAATTCTTCATAGATTTATTGCCTAATTTCTTTCCAACAACTACATTCTCTTGGATCCATATACAAAGGATTCCAAACCTCATTCCTTAGACACACAACTCGAGCAGAGCATTATTCTCTCTAGGATAAATTCTCAAGCATTCTCTCTTTCTCTAGTTCTCTGAGTATTTGATTTGAAGGCATTTGATATCTTAGAAAAAAGCATTTTGAAGAGAAGAGCACTTAAGATAAGAGTTTGATTTCTGTATAATAAAAAGCTTTTACAAAAGGAAGTTCTTTCTATTGGACATGTGATCCTACGTCTAGCCACTATGCAATAAATGTTATTGAAATTAGCTCCTTAACCTGAAATGAAGAATAACTAATTTGCATAATAGGTGAATCAATATAACTAGGGTATGTACCATGGCCATCTTGATATCATGCACAGAGGCTGGTGTAGGGTTCAATATCTAAAGAGTTAGACTGAGGATTCAACTACAGCGTCACTTGATTATCAAGAAGGGATCTCCGACTTGAGAAGGAGATGGCAATCATTACTTCAAAGGCTGACATCTGACCGACCTCTTGATACAAGTCCTCTGCATAGGAATGGAGATTCGAAGGTGTTGGATGAGTTAGGTCAAAAGAGTTAACGTAATAAGATCGAGATAACTTAGAGCTACATTGTATGCTGTCACATATATGCACACATTCTTTGACTGGAGATATGTCTATTACTATATATCTAAGTATGTGATGAATCTCCATTTCATCACCTTTAATCTTTCATTTTGGCCTTTAAACCCTAGCTAAATGCATGTAAATATTATTATTTTGCACAATTAACATTCATTATTTATTGTATCAATATTGTATAAAACACATTATTTAAAGCCAAAATAAAAGAATAAAGAAAAGGAAATAAATAAAATTCCAAGGTATTTTATGACCCTCAATCCCGAGACCTAGGCATCTTGATGAACTCGGTCGACAAGGAATAAAGTAGGGGGAGATAAGGGTAAAAAACTCAAGAAAAATCCAAATTTTTATTCTTCAATATTGCATTTTTGGGACCTATTTTATTTTTTTATTATTTATACCTCAAATAAAAAAAGCTTGTACGAAGTTTTAGATAAAAATATATAGAAAAATAAAAAGGTTAATTTCACATAAAAATAATATACAATGTACTTTTTTATACTCAAAATAAAAAGCCAAAATCCAAATTTCCTAGACCCATATCTTCTCAGTATGAACTCAATGCACCAAAATCACCTTTAATTGT
Source organism: Ottelia alismoides (assembly GCA_037367405.1). NCBI lineage: Eukaryota > Viridiplantae > Streptophyta > Magnoliopsida > Alismatales > Hydrocharitaceae > Ottelia > Ottelia alismoides. The sequence continues at coordinate 35,199 of JAZKJV010005550.1, read as the reverse complement.
ATATAACTTTAGTAATCCATTTAATGAAGATTGTTTCATTTAATTTGGAGTTAATATATACCTGAATAAAATATTCATTTTATTTACTCTTTATATTTTTAGAATTTTATATTTTTATAATTTCGTAAATATTATTATAGTATATGTACATTTAGAATAAAATATCACAAAGAAAATAATAAAATAAAATAGTATATAAAAATACATAGATGAATATACTATACTTATACCTATGTAATTAATACCCCTATTTATTTAAGTGTACAAAATACATCAGCAAAATAAAAGAAAAATATATTCATGTATAATTAAATAAATTATAAATATATACAATATGGAAACAAATAGTAAAATATAAAATGCAAATAAAAATAAAATACCTAATATATAGGTAAATATACCTACAAATATACTTGTAAAAAATAACTTGTAATAAATCAAGTCATAAAAATAATGATAAAATACTATATAAAATAGGGGACCTTTCAAATGAGGTGGGGGCTTTTCTGAAATTTTAAAAGCCACTGCGAATTTAGTAAAAACTGTGTAACAGTTTTGTAAAATATAAAGTATACATTGTAAAAAAATGAATTTTGTAAAATATAGCATCTAAATTCAAATCAATATTTCCATCCATTATAATAATATTTTCATAATTTTATTTCACTACACATGTTGTGTTAATATTTATTATTACATGTATGAAACAAGAAATTGTAAAAAATATTAGATAGATGCCTAAATTGAGGGTGGCTCACCATATATATGGTGAGACCCCGTCTCATTTGAAGTTTCTCCATATAAAATAATATTTTTTATTTTATAATTTTTATTTATTTAATTAATTCATTTATTATTTTGTTTTTATTTATTTGTATTTTCAAACCAGTTTTGTCTTCTAGTGGCCCATCTAGACCAATAGGAGAGCCCTGATAGTTGACTTGGGTCAACTCTTCTGACTCAATCCTAGACTTGTCAGGATTAGCCGCCTGCCTCTCTTCTTGATTTTTTTTATCTTGATACATCGCTCGAGACGATGTACATCCTTCATAGGAGTTGACTACTATTCATCCTTGATTCACGCTGAGCACCTCTCTTGCACCATATCTTCTTCCTGCGTCCGAGATCTTCCCTCGAAAGTTACCTATTCGTTACATGTACAAAAGCTCTGCCATCCTCTTTCTTTGATTTTTGAATCCCTTTGACCCCACTTTCTCTCTTATTTTTGCGCTCGAAGCCTTCAAAACTTTGGTTTGATAAAAAAGAATTAGCATGCTCTTCCTGGCCATCCCTTTCAGCTCCACCAAAACCCTAGTTATTTACGGTATTGACCTCTCCTTCCTCTTTATTCACTTGGTCAATGACAAGAGGAATCGTCTTCTTATTCATGCTCTATACGTGTGTGGAAGGACTCAATTTCGTTCAATCATATCAGGAGATAGATATCATTCTTTATCTCTATTTGCATGGACAACTTGGTAGAGATGATCTCTCAATTCGTGAGAAATACCATGGATCACTGACGTGCCTGCGAGAGCAAGTGTCCATCGGATCAGACTTGATTCATAGGTCTCTTATTTTAGACACATACTTCAAAGATATTCCTTAATAGTCACGTGATCATGAAAAACGGTTTGGTAATTGTTTCCTATACCATGTGGTTTCGTATTTGCAATCAATGTTTTATTTTATGATCGCATTGGTGTTTGTACAACGAACACTTCTCTTTACAAATTTTATTCATCTATTCGTATTTACATGGTGTCTTCCTTCACCTCAAGCATTCTTAATAATCATGCATCTAACATACTGCAAGACTTTGTATAACGTGATGTTCACTCCCATATTTGGTAGTCTCCTTCTAGGGTTTATCGATAGATTTCTCAATCAATCATTGGACAACAATATTAATCATATGGTTTCCAAAATCATATATTAATATTCTTGCATTCTTATCTTGATTCATAAACAAGATGACTAGAGCTCATTGTGACATGAATATCTCATGAGTGAGATCTCCTCTTCCGATTCAATAAGTATGAACATGTGTGATTCTTTTGAGAAATCATACATCTCATATTACCTTGTACGCATACCAGTTGGTCAGTATATAGACCTTGTTAGACCATCATTCTATTGGTCTGTCAAATATACATACTCTGATGTATAGATGCATATCTTTATCGTCAAAGGATGTGTGTCATTTTATGACAGTATATAGTACAAGTCTTTGGTACTCGATCTCGTCAAGATAACTCTTCAACTTAACTCATCTAATACCTTTGAATCTTTATTCCTATGCACTAGATATGAAGCAAGAGTGTTAATCAGAAATCATTCTTTAGAGAAGATTGTCATCTCTTCTCAGATTGGAGATCATTGTTAAATATCTTTTTTTGTAATGTCAGATGTGACCTCAATATAACTCCTTAGATCTTCATACCTACATCAGTCTTTATGATCTAATTTTTAGATCAATTGTTGTGTGATATCAATATGGTCATGGTATGTATCACTATTTGTTAATTATATAATGAGTGTGGGGCCTTGAGTGTGGGGCTTAGGATCAGAGATCCGATCCTATACGTTGCTCGCGGGGCAACCTCGGATCACCCGAGCCTCTAGGCATGGGGGAGGGAGTAATGTGGAGGCAAGCAAACCGTTGGATCCCACGATCCAATGGTTGCTATCATTGGTGGGTGGAGGGAGTTACTAGGCACGATGAAGCTGCGCCTCAGCCAACACACCACCAATGGCAGCGGAGTCATGAGTAGAAGATGAGTGAGGCCGAGCTCGACTGACAACGTGGGCAGCGACGGGCGTGCGGTGGTTGAGGAGAAACCAAGGCTCGGGAAAGGTGGTCATAGCTTGCTGATGTGCGGAGGCCGAGCTGTTGTGGCGAGCGATGGTGAATTTTGAGCATCGACGAAGAGACATTGGTGAAGGGCAATCGCTGGTGTGGTGTGGAGGTCCTATGGCAAGGTCGAGCAAATGGAGGACCTAAAGGTATTCAACGCTCTACAAGAGTTGATATGGAGGAGGCGATGGGAGCCTCGTTGAAGGAAGTGGATGGAGGTTAGATTGTCGTTCACCGAACGTGAATAGGGAGGTAAATATGGAAGCTGGATAGGGAAAATGATAGGAAAATGAAGATGGAGATGGATTATTCGTAGTGTATTTGTCTCAAAATCTAGGAAAAATAGAGAGAATGGATGGATTGAGAGAAGAAGAGAGGGACTGAGAAGAAAAGATATGATTGAAAGAGGAAGGAGAAACAAAGATTCAACCTAGAAAAAAAAAGGAGGTAGATAAATTTCGCCTGGGGACAAAGATCGGCGGAGCTTTGTGATTGTTGCCTCAACCAGCGACGGGCGTGGGAGGTTGTACGTACGACAGAGCCATAGCTGCAATGCCGGTGTCAATCTCGCCAAATCCTTGCGCGATCCCTCACTAGAATGATGATCGGTATTGTTGTCATCCGCTCCCCCCTCTCTCGGAGCTTACGGATAAGGTGGTGGAAAATGGCTGATATGCCGAATTAGAGAGGAGTAGGTTCCTTATATATAGGAGGATGGAGGTCGACGACTTGGGGAGCACGCAGGCAAATGGCCTAACGGCCAGGCCATTAGGTCAGTTGAATGGCGAGAAGAGGAGAGGATGAGGAAGAAGGAAGAGAGAAAAGAAGAAGGAGGGTGCATGGAAGAAGAGGGGTGGTGGAGGAAGAAAGGAGGAGAGTGAAAGAATAAAAAATAAAATGAAATAATAATTACTTATTTATTAAAATTATTAATTAAAATAAAAAATAAATAAATTATAAATTATAAACAATTTGCTAAATAATTTAATTACAAATTTTAATTAAATAAATAATATTATTTAATTAGTTAAATACATATATAAATAACATATGTATATATACATATATAATTAAATAATTTTAATTTTAAATAAATTTTATTTTTATTTTATATTAATAATATAACATTAATAAAATATTAATAAAATATAAAAAAATATAGGAAATAACAAAAACTAAATAGAATAAAATTAAGATACGTTGTACAATTTATACCAATAAGGTCCCAAAATCTACTTTTTGCATATTAACTCCGATTTTAGTGAAATCACTTTTATTTGATACATAATTTTATAAAATGAACTATAAAATTGAGTACATCCAATTTAGAGTTCAAATGGTTGAGTTATGAGGTTTGGAAGTTTATCTTTACGGCTTTTTGGTTTTGAGATTTATTGGTATTTATTAATATTTAATTTTAAATTATATTTGTATATTTTCTTATTGATTTTTATAAACAATTTAGAGAAAGAACTAAGTTAATCACGATCAAGAATAATTAAATAGAAAATGAAGAAGATTTATATACATATAATACATATATACAAAGGGTTCCAAACACCAAAACTCACACGATTTATTCTAATATTTTTTTGATATTTATAATAAATAGTATTAGTTATAAAATGAAGTTTAAAAGTGAGTTTGGTCAATTTGGAGTTTTCTATAAATAGTTATGAACCTGGAAAGTTGGCTTTTACATCTTTTTAAGTTCATCATAATCATTTATTTATACATTAAATAATTTTTCTGAAATTTTTATAAATTAATATGTATTATTATAACAATTTTCGTGAAGAAAATATTTTTTGTTTGGAATTTTTGAATGATAAATAAAGTAGGTAAACTTATGTACAAGGTGAAAAATGTGTATATGTACATTGATGTTCTTGATTTTTTAATATTTCTATAAGATAGGATCTTAATCTTCCCTTGGTTATTTATTTTGTCGACCACGTCAATATTGACCTGGTCTCAGGGTTAAGATCAGTATGTATATATTTCATATCTACATACTTCTTTTCTTTTATTTTTCTTTTTTTCTTTGTTATTTTATTTGGGATAAAATAAGTGTTAATTATATAATATTAACAAATGAGGTGAGAATGTTAATTAGTGAGAACTATTAAATATTTACATGCATTTTACCAAGGATTTTAGGCAAAATGAAAGGATAAAGGCGATGAATCATGGATTCATTGCGGGGGCATATCTGCAATTTGTGAAACCCGGCAGGGCCCCAGTGCATACTACCCAACACGCACGTAGGATACATGCATGAGTGGACATGTTCACGATTTGGGGTAACCGGTAGGGCCTGGATGTAACTTTCCCAACACCCTCACGTGTGGGGTATGCGGGCTGAGATTCATCCCTAAGCTTGGAGAGTCACAAGATCGGGAGGACTCGTAGGGCTCCTCCAAGCTTCAGAAGGTGACGTGGTTCCCATGAACTTGTAGGGTTGGTGCAAAGGCTAGGAGCAGATCAGGGCCATCCGATCATGATGATCGAATGGTACGTGTACGTCATGTTCTTCAGCGACGCCGCCTCCTGCGACGGACTTGGTGGGGCTCTGGCGAACCTTGGATTCCTCCTCCATGCTCCATACACCGGTCTGATGGCCGAGGAAGGATGCTGGATGCTGTGAGAGGGAGTTGGAGGCGAGATGAAGGCTTGACTATGACTGGGGACGTGGGGCAATGAAGCCCTGCTAGAGGCTGGGATCTCAAACTAAGCAGGGTGCGGGCCTCCAGCCATTGAGGAATCAACGTACCTGCAGGTGTTAGGCATATAGCCGAAATGTGTGTGCATGCAAGGTGAATGAACGGAGGCCTATATGTGGCAGAGAATGAGAAGGCCTGATGGGTTTCCGTCGCACCAAGTGCAGGTTTTGCGGGAACGAAGCCAACTTTGGCCCTGATCCGATAGTGCGAGACTCGACATTGTTTTCCGCAGCTTTTTCTCTTGCTCCTGGATTTGGACGACTAGAGAGAGGAAGACAGGAGCCCCTGCCCTAGTAAATGGATTGGATACCCAAGGGCCACCCGCAAAAGAAAGAGAGGCAAAGGCTGCGGAAACGGGGAAGCTGACAACGGAGTAGATAGGTCGAAGCATAGAAGGTTGTGGGGGAAAGAAGATGGTGATCTAGACCCACCAAGGAGATAGGCGGAGTCCGATGAAGCGAATGGTGTAGTGGATCGAAGGTGAATGATGGTGTGTGCGACATAAATAAAAGAAGAACAAAGCGAACAGAGGAGTTCATACCTGGAGCTCGGACGAGGAGGATGGTGAAGGCTATGGTCTGGGATGAGGCTCGATTCGAGCATCTGGTCTTTGCTCAATCTGGAGACTAGTCCAGAGAGATCAATGACATCAATGACGGTCGTAACACGGTAATCAAAGTTGTGGGTCTACACCTGGAAGCGCCAACCATAGTTGCGCTTTGATTTTGCCTCCCCATGTCATGAGGAAGGGAAGAAGGCTAGGTTGGGCCTCAGTGGATTAGTGGGCGACGGGAAATGACGGTGGAGGTAGTGGTTTTAAAGGCGAAGATGGAGGTATAACGGTGAGGTTATGGAATAGCCGAGTAATGGGTGAGGAGGTTGAGGTGAGGCATTAGCGTGTGCGCAAGTATGATGAATCTGAGGGTTGTGTGGAGGAGGTGTTTGCTCGTGGGGAGGTGGTCCGGGGCGGTTGCTAAAAAGGGAAGGGAGTCATGGCGAGGCGAGGCGTAATGCCAGGGTCAGCAGTAATTGGAGGTAGATGAAGACCCTAAAGTCATTGGATCAAATGATCCAATGACCCAGAAGGAGGCGGGCGGGGGTGGCTATGATCTGATCTAGGATCAGATCAGAGGGCTGAAAGCGGAGCGGGTTTGGATGGTGTGGAAGCAAGCGGGGGTGGAGATCGAACGGCTACAGGCAGAGGTGAGTGGCAACGAAGGAGCGGGTCGTGTGGCAGCTCCAAGGAGTGCCACGTGGCTCAACCAGATTATTCAGAAATAAGGAAAAGAATGAGAAAATATAAAACAAATAAAAGGAAGCAAAATTAGCAAAAAGTCAAAACATGAAAGTTGTAGATCTCAAGGAGATCTACAATTTTCATGACTAAAAATTCAAAAGAAATCAAATAAAGAAGGCAAAAAATTTGGAAATATTTTTAAAGGATTAAAAACACTCGATTTAAAGGTTTTGTTATTTTTGTATTTTTGATTTCTTTTAAAAGCCCAAATAAATATCTACAATAATTACTTTAATTTTTAGGAGGGGTTTAATAAGGAATAAAACAAAGAAAAATAAAGAAAATAAAAGGGGTATTTTTGTACAATAATTAGGGTTAATTATAGGAGATGGTTTATTGTTAATGATGTGAAATTAATGAAGATTTGGGTTAATGTGATTATGCTCCAAGGATAATAAGGGAGTATAGTAATGATAAATCAGAGATTCATCATCCTCCTATACTTAAACTATGCTCTCCTCGAGCATCTAAAGAATGAAGGAGTCAGATCAGTTCATGACAGTGCATGTGATTTTTCAAGGCCTAATTTATCAAGGACCCTTAATTTTGGTGATCCTAAATGTTTGGGCTCAACCATGCTCTAGTCAAAAGGAATCCAACTTCTCTAAATTTCAAACTCTTTGTTTTGTCCATATAATATAAAGATATGACATTTAGTGTACTGCAATCATGAGTGTCGAGTTGAGATGTCACCCAAGGTCCTGGTCTAGGAGACTCCCCTATAGGCCTAATCCTCAACACTATGGAATAAGGCTTTTCTTGTGTTCAATCAACCGTCTCATTAGTTTTTCATACTTGAAAGTATAGATGGAAGGTCAGATAATGGAGGGTATAAGATTGTATATTTTCTTCTCTCCCTCACATTGGAACTAGGATCCTCTCGAGTGCCTTATTACTCAACGCATATATATTTTTGTTGTTTGTTGATCAATGTATCCATCAAGAGAGCTCAGAGTCGTCTGCACTTGTTTTCTTGGGAGTACATTGGGGTGTGTCTCTATTGAGTATCTAAGATACCTTCGACACCTAGACTTGTATCACTATATGATGTGGAGCCCTTTTTGGGTGCCAGGCCGACTCCTTGGTCCCAGTAGCTTTGGTCCAAGTGGACACTTTGAAATGGTTGGGAGCGCTCGCCTTGATGTAAGCTCTTTGATATATGCCTTTGAATTGAAAGAGCTTTTCTTTCAATATTTTCTTTCTTTTTGGATAGCTCCACTACTTTTACCAAGAGTTGGCGCACACTAATCAACAATTATTTTAGTTTTCGTCACATCCCGGCACATAGGTCAATATCAAATGATAGCATGCGAACTTGTTCACATATTGGCTAGGGTTTTGCTGACACTTAGATTTCTTGAAGCCTTCATTGACTTTAACTCATCCTTAAGTATCATCAGATCGGGTCTAAACTCAAATCTCCAGTCCCAGTCCCTCAAGTGATAACTCAACTCATCTCATCAGTCATGTAGTTGTGAAAGTGATGTGCCGATCATATTTTTTAGAAGGTAGAGATGAAGAGTGCAATATAGATATCATACCTTTCAAACTAGGGAAGTGTGGATTATTGAGGTTCAAACCCTAATGACTAAGATTGGTTAACTCAAACTCTCAAGATCTCAAAAATCAAGTGCCCTCAAATACTTAAGCCTTGAGTGATAATGAAAGTATCAGGAATACAACAACTCCAAAGTTGGTGAATTTTTGAAATTTGGATTTTGCAATTTTTATGGAAAAAATTTAATCCTAAGAGAAATAATGGCTGGCCCAAACTCATATGAATAGTTGCATCCATTTCCAGCTAGTATGGGTGTAGGTACGGACCGTTATATGGATACCCATATTACTTCAAGACGATGCCATTTGCATTGTCTTTTAACCACCCACTCTGCTAAATGAGACTGTAGTTCCCTCACTGAGAAATAGCTACTCATTTTTAAGCTCAGTGGTCAGAACCGTTGCTCAAGAAAGATTTTAATTTTTCATATTTTTATGGAATTTTTGATTAAGGGATAATAGCAATTACAAAACAATTAATCCCTCAATTTTGAAAAGATTTTGAAAATATTTTCCAAACCATGTCACATAATATATAGATTTTCAAAACATTGTTCGAATGATTATTCAAAACGAGTAAAACCCCATTTTCAAACCATTGTCAAACATTTTCCAAAATAGTGTCTCACTGTTAGAAAAATTTTCAAAGCATTTACAACATTTTTATGAAAATCATTTCAAAAATACTTATACCCTAGCCCTGAAATTGTTTAAAATTTTCAAAATACGAGCTATGGCTAAAGTGTATGTAAACAATATATACGGCATGCCCCCCTATACTTAACTTTTGATATATTCTCATAGTAGAAAGTGACATGAAGCCATAGCTCAAGTTAAATACAAGGTGATATAGCAGAACTGACTTGGATGCTCTCCCTATACTTAGGTTAAATAACCTAAGTATAAGAAGAACAAGAAGAGGGAGGCAAATAATTAACTCAGGTCCCCCTATACTTAGGTTATGAGTAGCCTAAGTATTGGAGGTTGTGAATAGCCTAAGTATTGGATGTGCAATAAGGATGGAGGGACATGTGATGAATAATCAGTGACTGTACAAGGTTCCCCCTATACTTAAGCTGAAGAGTAGCCTAAGTATTTGGATGGGGAATTAAGGATGGGGAACCAAGGGTTAGTTAGGTTTTAGAGGGGGGAGAGTGGATTTACAGAGACGATTTGATCTGCAGAGATGATGAGGTGCATCTAGGGTTATAGGAGGGTTTGTTGAATACACATTCAGGCTCAACCAAGCAAGCAAATATACCCATGATTTCACCAACTCTCATGTGAAGACGAACAAGTGTTGGTCATTTATCCTATCCATTTTATTGGTGATCATCCAAAATTGAAGTCCATTACACGGAGTTTAAGGCTAGGTTTTGGGCACTATCTTAGGGATAGGTCCTCACCTCTCAACAATCAATCACAAGCTGTGTACAATGAGGGTATTTCTCTCCCATAATCCAAGGTTGTTTTTATTCTATTTTATTTAATAAACCTACATTACAGTCCCAATTTTATGCTGAGGTTACCACTGTATTAATGTGAGTACAAGTCAAGCATTCATCGTCTAATCGACTATTCCCAATTTCCTTTAATATCCTAAGTGAAAAATCAAGGGAAAGTAGAGAAAAATTGATGCATTCGTGAAAAACATGATTTGTGCTTGAGAGCAAACTTACAGTGCCTCCAGCAATCTCCATGCACGAGCAAGACTGTATTTAAATTTTACACTACATGCATGCAAGTCGAAGAAATTACACCCTATCATGCTTCTATTAGCAGGAAAGAATTCAATTTATTTCAGTAAGTGAAGTGATGTATGTGCATCTTGTGAATTATGTGCGTCCTACCTATGGAATGGCACATAAAATATGAAAAATAAAATGAGCTCGGAGAGTCGTGTGCCTAGGCCTAGGTCGATACTCAAGTGAAGCCCCACCTGGACTGGGGTGAAACAGGGCACACACACTCCATGCAAGGTCCAAGTTCAAATTACACACGTGAGCCCTCGAACGAGGACCACTAGAGATGCAAATATCAAACTTTTTTTACAAAACAAATGCATGAATAAATTGTGCATTAATCATCTTATTTCTCCTGAGTTTCTTCTGCGTCTCCTCGTAGTGGGAGCTCCCAACTCCATGCCTCCATGTTAATAGAGCGTCCTCCATCTCCATGGAGTCTGCCATAAAAAAATGTCAGAAAAAATTCAAGAGAATTAATCAACAAAAAAATGATGCAACAAGAAGACCTATATTTTGAAATAATCAACTCAAAAATAATACAATAAAATCCAATAAATAAATAAGGGTGAGTCATGTCCCCGGCAATGACGCCATTTGATGAAGTGAAAAATAGTCTCTTTAATAGTTGATAATTGTAGTATAGAAGACAATTTTCAATTCGTCAAAAACCACAATTTTTGAATGTTGTGGAGAATTTTTACTTGGTAAGTCTACCAAAGTCGAACATAGGGACACGAGCCTCCTCATCTATTTATCATAAATTAATGATTAAAATTAAGTGATTAAATTTATCCCTTTAGATCTTTGTAATGTAGATACAATGCAAGTAATAAAATGCACAAACAATATGCAAAGAATATGTAGACAAAATGCACATGGTGATGCAAGGGCATGATGCATGCATTTTTTGTTTTATTTTTGTGTGATTCAAGATGAGATGCATGTGCAAAAATGAACAAAAGTATGCTATGTTAAGCAGAACAATTATCTATACAAGTATGCCCTCAAAAATCATCAAATAAATGAGCAATAAATGATAGCTTGATTTCCGGGACAAATAATGCATCAAAACAAATTAATGGTATTAAGAAATAAAGAGCATGTGACACAATATATCTCAAATTTTAGCATGTTTAATTAAATGTCATAACCACCAAATAAATAATGCCATAATGTAGACCATGAAATAAGCATTAAAATGAGACTGAAATCAACTAATTTGGAGTTCAAATGCTCAAGTTATGAAGAAAATAATGCAAGGGCATGATTTTAATAAAAATATAAAGAAGACAAAGATAATATATGCAAATATGCCATTCGCAAGGGTGTTTCTGCAATTTAAAAAAGACTATAGGGGTTTCCCTAATATTTTTCCTTGTGCATGGGGGAATAATTGTAATTTGTGAAACCCGGTAGGGTCGTTATGCAAATTACCTAGGCATCCACGTAGGACATGCGTTTGAGTGGACATGTTCGTGATTTGGGGTAATTGCTGGGGCTTAGATGTAATTTTCCCAACCCCTTTACGTACAGGGCATGCGGACTGATGTATGTTCCTAGGTTCGGAGGGTCACAGGATCGGGTGGACTCATAGTGCTCCTCCGAGCTTCGGAAGGTGGTGTGATTGCCCCGAGCCTATAGGGTTGGTGTTGAGGATGATAGCATATCATGGTCGTTCGATCATGGTGATTGAACAGCACTGTTGAGGCCAGTCGAGGATCGGTTAATTGATAATGAGTCATCGTTGACCCCGAAAATCCCGCGACAAACAAACAAAAAAATTTTCTTCTCTCGCTGCAAAATAATTATAGAGAATAATATGGAGCATGAGAAATATTTTCTACTTTTACCTGTATAGCGGACAGGATCGAACTTAGGGAGGCTACAATTCCCGAGGGTTATTCAATTAATCAACGTAAAATCAATTAAAAGAAAAAGGAATCTCAAAGGCAAACTATCCTTGATTTTGTGGAATTTTTCTCTTTTTAATTTTTAATTTTTTTATTTTCTGATTTTCAAATTTTTAGCGATTTGAATTTTGCAATTTTTTAAAATTTCAAATAAAGAACAATATGTAAAAGATAAGAACGCGCACACCAAACTCTTTTTGTATTTTTCAATTATATCAAAAATGATCAGAAAAATACAGAGAAAATATTTTTGGGTTTTAAAGACTTTGAAATATTTTTGGAAATTTTCGTAGAATTTTCAGATATTTTGTATTTTTTCTAAAAATCAAACAGTGGCAAAAAAGAGAAACAATGCACAACCTGGAGTAATTTGCAACTTAAAAATATTTTAATTGCCCAAAACTCCTAGAAATTATTTTTATGATGAAATATATCCAAATATCTACAAATAGGAATTGAAATCATGATTTTTATTTTTTTGTAGATTTTTATGATTTTTATAATATTTTTAGTATTTTTCAATTTTTTTGGGTTTTAAAAAGAATTAATGCATAAAATTTGGATAGAAATTAAACAACAATGAAATACAACTACTCTAATTTTTTGGAATTTTTTGGGAAATATTCAATTTTTTACGAATTTTTGAATTTCAGAAAGAGACAAGACACTATTTTTTTAATAATAATAAATAATGACCAAATGTGATGAAACATTTTGTGCTAGAAAGATACACACATCAGGAGCATAGCATAATTTTCTCAGAATTGTTTGGGCAATAAAAACTATTTATTCCAATGAAAAGATCATGAAAATTTAAAGTCTGGAAATGAGGGACTAAAATGTCAATGTTTAATGTTTTAATTGAAAAATATAATAAAAATAAATGCGGAGACAAAGTTGCAGACTACCCACAGTAGGCACATGACTTTCACGTGCTGGATAGAGAACATGGGTCTTTTCGTAATTTGCAGAAATCCAGAGGGTCGATTTGATATTTCCCCAATATTTTTTTATTTTGAAATGAATCCTAGGGTTCCCTTCATTTCTTCAACTCAAGCAAGTCAAGGGGGCGCTGCCCCTGTTCCTCTTGTTTTCACCAAGCCACTGGTGGTTGCCTTGCGCTCAGGGTGGTGGCGGCGGTTGGAACGTCGGCGCGATGTGGTTATGGCGAAAGCTGGGACGTCGGCGCGATGGCGGGTCGGCGATGAACTGCAAGGGCGACAGTGGGCATGTGGGCGGTGCGGTGCTTGTACGGAGGGCTAGCAATAGAGGACTCGGAGGGCAGAAGTCGGGGATAAGCGGTGGCGGTTGAATGGTGGTCGCGCTGGGCTGAGCGGCGGCAGTGCTGGTTGCAGATCTCCTCCCGCGGTGGAGCGGCAGCAGTGCTGGTTGCAGATCTCCTCCTGCAGTGGAGCGGCGGGTGGAAGGGGCAATGACGACAGCGGTCGTCCTGCGTAGATTTTTTTTATTTTTTTATTTCCTTAAGAGCGGAAAAGACCTTGATCACCTCGACGAAGGCCGACGCGCTGTCACCGGGCAGCTAGGAGGCTAGGCACCTCTCTGCGACAAGATAGCTCTCGGAGAAAAGGATCCTCTCTCCTAAAGATTGATCAAGTTGGAATGAGGGAGAAGGAGCCATATAAATAGACAAGATAATGGAGTTTGAATTTTTGAATTTTTGGATGAAGATAAGAGATAAGAGAGAAGAAAATTTGAAATGAGATAAATTAGTAAGATAAATATTTAAAAAATTAACTATTTTTTTTATTTTCGTTACTTTATTTATTTGAAAAATAAATGTTATTTTTTTATTTTTTTGTGATAGTTAGTTAAGAAAATTAACTATATACATATGCTATATACATATATGACATTATATACATGGGTAAATAAGCAAATTTAGTTTTTTTTATTTTAAAATTTTATTTTTTTATTTTTATTTTAACTATTTAGTAAAAATATTTACAAATATTTACAAATACAATATGTACAAGTATATGGGAAAAGTACACAAACCATCCCAGAAAAACTAACTTTTCACCCGTAACTCCAAAAATTATGAAATTGTAGCTATTTTAAAGATAATTTAATTTAGAATACAATGGAAGTGAGTTTGGTTCAATTTGAGTTCATATGGAGCCGGCATTGGTCTTTCAATTATCGCTTAGTGGCCTTTTCCAAGTGTGATTGCTTTTATTATGTACAAGATTTGATTATGCAATTATTTTTATTATTTAGAACAGATTTTTATTTACAACTTTTGTTTTGAAATTATTTTGTTTGAGGTCAATTTATGTACAAATAAAATAGTGAAGTATACAAATATACACAGCACACAATGTTTTTTTGGATTTTCTGAATAAAGACCCTATCTCCCCCTACTTTATTCCTGGTCGATTAGGTCAAGTCTTAACATGGGTCAGCTTGTATCTATTACATATATACAGACTTCCTTCTTTTTTTATTTTCTTTTCTTTATTTTTCCTTTCTTTATTTATTTATTTTAGGTTAAAATGGTAAGAAATGTACAATATTTACACACAAATGCAATTTAGTAAGAATATGGAGTTAGTGTTATATACATGTGTTTTATAAGGTATTTTAAGCTAAAATAAATGAATAAAGATGACGAATCGCAGATTCATCATCCCCTATGCTTTACCTTTGCTATTCCCTTAGCAAACACTTATTTGGAAGAATAAGTAAATAGAAGAAAAAGAAAGGAAAAATAAAGAAGTTGGGACAATATTGAGTATTAAACTTTTCTTCATAAAATTGTAGTTTGGAGCTCTGACAGACCTTTGGATTATTAGTGTGTCGGAACCTTAATGGCAGATGGATTTAAAACCTAACCGCCTCTAAGTTCCTCAGGACTCCTATTCAGGTCACCTCAACAGTCAAGTCAGAACAAGTCTACGTACACAAATTCTTGTGACTATGAATCTTTACTTCTATGGTGTAAGTGAGATATAGCTCCCCATCTCAAAAGTAGCAAAGAAACAGCCTCCCTTAACAAGTTCTAGTTCCCCGGTCTTGCAACTCTTTCCTCGAGGAGCAGAGATATTCCATTCTAAGTTCAAGTACAACCACCTCAAGAAGAGGGGATGGAGAAAAGAATAGACGGTAACCAGTGTAGCTACCTATCCTTGGATGCATGACCAGTGTATCCAAGTCATTCGCTGCAAGCTTACAAAAATTTGTCTTTGAAGCTGTTATTGTATTTTTTATCCTTGTATATACACTATGGTAGACATTTTACTTTTCAATCAGGCATGTCCACTTTTAGAGATTCTGCATTTTTTCCGTACTTTTTTTAAAAGCATATACAAGGTGCAGCATGTATATAAGGAGTTTTTCCTCTTGAGCTAGTAGACTATCCCTCTTTTGAAGCATTATTGCAACCCCATTGCATCCTGTCTTTAGACCTCAACATCGCTAGACTAGGTTGAGATGCACTTCCTTCCCTAGAGGAAGACGAGAGGTTCTGCCTAGATGTACTACCCTTGTATGCTACCCCAAGGACAAAAGATTTTACCTCCTCACTACCTCATCCATGAAGAGTTACGTGTAGAGTGCTTATCCAAGATAAGCCACAGTCTGAAAGAATCATGCGTGTGTTGTTAAATGTTCTACTTAGACTAATCAAGATGACATGCGAACATAGTCTTATGAACTTAAAGAATTAAGTCATTAGGACCTGAAAAGTCTTAACTCCATTTCTTGTAAGGTTCCTCTGAAATTAAGTGGATTAAGGTCCAACTAAGCTCCATTCTTCAATTTTATTTCAAACTTAGTTTAAATGTCAATACTATCCTGAAAAATGCACATGCAAATGCAAGAAAATATGAAAAATAGAAAGAAAGCTTTTTTTGAAAAAAATGATGAACATGTGAAAAGAATATTTTTAAAAACAATTTTCTAAACTCAGCCATGGCCAGTCCCAAGCCCGGGTAAATGAGGAGGGTTGCACGTTAGGTAGCCGACAGCCAGCGTAGGAGAGATAAATTCGTAAATAGTGTTCTTAAAGTTCTTCTAAGAACACTACTTATGAATTTATCTTGAAACTGTTCGGATCTTTTAAACATGGATTTAAGCAAACATACAGATTTTGTCGGGGTGTTCCCTACTTGCGACGCGTTGCATCGCCCTAATGCAATGAAAAATTGGCAAGGGCTGCTACATCGCAGCCTGGATGTAGTTCAAAATTTGCAAGGGTTCTCGCGTGAGGAACGTATGCAGGTAAATAAGCTAGTTCCGCTGCATCACCGCCCGGATGCAATCCAAAATTTGCAAGGGTTCTCGCATAATGGATGCATGCGAGTAAAGAAGTTAGTCCAAAAGAGATTGCAAAGGAAGTTACGGATTGGTAGTTGGAATATCGATACTTTAACTGGAAATTTGATGGAGATAGTGGATACAATGGAAAGAAGGAAGATTCATATATTATGTCTTCAAGAGACTAAATGGGTTGGAGAGAAAGCAAGGGAGATCGAGAAGACATGCTTTAAACTTTGGTATTCAGGTAAAGATAAGGGCAGAAACGGTGTTGGAGTAATTGTTCATAAAGATTTGAAGGATTGTGTGGTTGAGGTGCAAAGATTTGGGGATCGGATTATTTTGCTAAAGTTGGTGCTTGAAGAAGAAATTCTGAATATCATCTTAGTTTATGCACCGCAAATTGGTTTAGATGAAAGGACTAAACAAGCTTTTTGGGAGGATCTGGATAAGATTGTACATGGAATCCCACAAAGAGAGATGGTTTGCATAGATGGAGATCTTAATGGACATGTGGGAAAAGATGTTTCAGGGTATGCAAGCGTGCATGGGGGACATGGTTTTGGGGATAGAAACGAAGAGGGAAAAGTCATTCTGGATTTTGTAACTGCATATGATCTTTTCATAGCAAACACTCTTTTCAAGAAGAGGGAGGAGCATTTAATTACTTATAAGAGTGGCTCAACTAGAACACAGATAGATTACTTTGCGTTGAGGAGAAGAGATCGGTTGTGTTGCAAAGATTGCAAAATAATCCCTGGAGAGAGTTTGACAACCCAACATCGCTTGTTAGTCTTGGATTTACAAATAAAAGGGATGGTAAAGAACAGGAAGGTTCCTAAGATCACTAGAACTAGGTGGTGGAATTTTCCGTTGAAGCAATCAAGCTTTAGAGAAAAGGTTTTAGAAGACTTATCTTGGGAGTGTAGCGGTAGTGCAAACGAGATGTGGGAGGCAGTAGCATCTTGTATCCGAATGGTAGCCAAAGAGATGCTAGGCAAGTCGAAAGGAGGAGCTCCGGGTCAAAAGGAGGCTTGGTGGTGGTGTGAAGGGGTGCAAGAGAAGCTAAAAATTAAAAGAGCTTGCTTTAAAGCTATGTCTAAGGATAGAACAGAGGAAACTGTCGCAGATTATAAAATAGCGAAGAAGGAAGCAAAGAAGGCTGTAAGTGAAGCTAAATCAAAAGCTTATGAAGTTTTGTATAAAAATCTCAACTCTAAGGAGGGCCAGAAGGATATATTCAGGTTGGCCAAAGCAAGAGAAAGAAAGACTAAAGACCTTTCTCAAGTGAGATGCATTAAGGACGAGGAAGGTCACGTGCTTGTTACTCAGAATGATATAGAGACTAGATGGGAGCAGTACTTCCATAAACTTTCCATTGGAGAAGAGAGAGATCACTTTGGGAGATCTAGCTAGTAGTGAAAGTTACTTGAATTGTGCATGCTATAGACGAATACAAAGAAAAGAAGTAGAGGAGGCTTTGAAGGTTATGAGACCTGGGAAAGGTGTTGGACCGGATGACATCCCTGTAGAAGTATGGAAAGTTTTAGGTAAGCGTGGTTTGACTTGGCTTACGAATCTATTCAATGTTATTTGGCGAAGCAAGAAAATGCCTGAAGATTGGAGGAGGAGTATCGTGGTACCTCTTTATAAGAACAAAGGAGACATTCAAAATTGCTCAAATTACAGAGGTATCAAGCTGATGAGTCACACTATGAAAATTTGGGAACATGTGATCGAAAGAAGTTTGAGGCAAGTTTCCCAAGTAAAAGAAAACCAATTCGGATTCATGCCAGGTCGCTCAACTATTGAAGCCATCCATTTGCTGAGGAGAACAATGGAGATTTATAGAGCTAAAAGGAAGAATCTCCGTATGATCATTATTGATTTGGAGAAGGCTTATGATTCCGTCCCACGAGAGATACTGTGGAGAGTTTTGGAGAAGAGACAAGTACCTATCCTATACATTAATCTCATAAAGGATATGTATGATAGAGCTTTATCTTGTGTAAGGACCCCGACAGGGAAGACTGACTATTTTGATATCAACATTGGCTTACATCAAGGTTCATCTTTGAGTCCAATTCTTTTTACTTTGATTATGGACGAGTTGACAAGTCACATTCAGGATGAGTTACCTTAGTGTATGTTATTTGCTGATGATATTGTCTTGATTGACGAGACAAGAGATGGAGTAAATGAGAAGCTTGAGGTTTGGAGACATGCATTGGAGACTAAAGGTTTTCGTATAAGTAGGGCTAAGACGGAATATATGGAATGCACCTTTGATGGAAGCAATGGTGAAGGAATCGAGGGGAAGATTGGTGACGATAACATTCAGAAGAGAGATTCTTTTAGATATCTGGGATCTATTTTGCAACATGATGGGGAAATTGATGGAGATGTTACTAATAGAATAAATGCAGGCTGGCTATAGTGGAGAGGAGCCTCCGTTGTTCTCTGTGATAAGAAAATCCCTTTAAAAATCAAAAGAAAGTTTTACAAAGCAGCCGTGAGACCTTCTATGCTTTATGGTTCTGAATGTTGGCCTGTGAACCATAGACATGTGCAGAGAATGGTTGCAGCAGAAATGAAAATGCTAAGATGGATGTGTGGACATACACGTAAAGATCGGATTCAGAATGATGCAATCAGAAAGAAAGTTGGTGTAGCTCCGATCGAGGATAAGATGCGAGAAAACCGCTTAAGATGGTTTAGTCATTTGCAAAGAAGGTCAACTGATGCACCGGTTAGGATATGCGAGTGTTGGGATGTTGAGCCGGCTAAGAGAGGGTGAGGACGGCCCAAGAAGTGTTGGTAAGAGACTATACGAAGGGATCTTAGTTTTTTGGATATAAGTCCAATATTGACCCAAGATAGATCTGAACGGAGGCGAAGAATCCATGTAGCCGACCCTACTTAATTGTGGGAAAAGGCTTTGTTGTTTTTGTTGTTGTGAAATTTTTATGAACTTTTGGAGAAAAATACAGATGTAAAAGAAAGGGTTTTGTTTAATTATGCAAGTTTTTATAGATTTTTGGTTTTGTAGTTTTTTTTTCAAAAAGGAAAAAGGGTTAGTAAATGATGAATCTCCATTTCATCGCCTTTATTCTATCATTTGGGCCTCAAAAACCCCAGCAAATGCATGTAAATAGCATCAAATTGTACATAATAGCATTCATCATTCATTGTATTAAGTATACATTAAATAATGTGTTTAATGCCAAAGTTATAGAATAAAGAGAAGAAAAGAAAAAGGAGTAAAATATTGCAAATATTTTATGACCCTAACCCCGAGACCAAGGCCAGCGTGGAATTGGTCGACAAGGAATAAAGTAGGGGGATATAAGGGCCAGTGTACAATAAATACCTCATTTATTCATGCATTTATTTATGCATTTTTGACACCTATTTTGTACATAAATATTTATCCATCAAATAAAGAAACTTTGTTCATGAAAGTTGTAGACAATAATGTAAATAAAAATACAAAATTGAGTTTGTGTAAAAATAATACTCAGTGCACATTTTATACACAAAATAAAAAGCCAAAATCTCAACTTCACAGACTCATATTTTGAAAATAAAAACTCCAAATCACCAAAACTCACCTTTAATTGTATATAGCTTTCCAAGAACTATTTAATAAAATTGGTTTCATAATTTTTGGAGTCCATCTGCAAAAGTTAGGTTTTTGGCCCCCATTGTGCAGCCTGTCTGAATAAAATATTTAATATATTCCTTGACCATTATTTTTATCCAATTATATTTTTAGAATTTTGTAAATAATGTATATAATACATATATATACTAAAATTTGAATAAAACTAAAAAGGATTAATAAAATAAAATAAGCCTATGCAAGTTAATAGGCAAAATACCTATGATCAAGTATGTACATAAATAAAAGGGGAAAACATTCTTTAATTATCTTCTTCTTTTATATTTTTATAATAATTTAAATATTACATATAACTCATTAAAAATGTAAATCCAAAATAAAAATCAAGAAAATACATTAAACAAATAAAGTATGTACAATATATAGGTAAAAGACCTATAATTATGCCTACATGTACCTGCCCCTATTTATTTAAAAATGAAAATAAACTCATAAAAATTAAATAAAAATATCTTTATACTCACAAAAATAAGCTATAAATTTATAAAATAATAAAATAAAATAATAAAATAAAAATAAACAAAATAAAAATAAATACATAAAAACATACTTATAAATACATTATTAAAATAAACCCGTAATAAAATACTTCAAAAAATTAAATAAAAATCGTAAATAAATACTACATTAGTTAATAAACATTTTTTATTTTATAAATAAATTCTAATTAATTCATTTGCTACGTGTAATAAATGGGTCAAGTTTGGTCTGACGTGGGCCAATCAGAGGCCAGGGACTGTTGACCTTTGGTCAACTCCCCCTGTGCCTCTGACTCCCGTCAGAACCATCGAGTCCCCTATTTTCCTCCCTTTTTCCCGCTCGACTCGTCCATTGTTGGCCGTCGATGTCTTCTGACAAAATGATCTCCGATCATTGTACATCACCGCCACCAACCCAGACCGGCCATCTAACCTACCGATTTTTCGTGGTGCCCCGGTCAATAAGGGTCCATACCCATGTCTATAAATAAATCCTTCAACCTCCTATCCCATTTTGGTCTCCCTTCGGTCGTTTTCCACCCTCTTCTCCAGTCTCTCGAGGATCCTCGTGACAGGGGGGTTCTCCTGGAAGCTTTAGACGGTCGGAGGAGTCGAAGGAAGTGCCCACGGCCGCCGCTCGTCGGAGGTCCCGCTCCCTGGTCGCCACCCAGGTATAAGAGCTGTTTTATCCCTTCAAGTAGCTTAGTTTTAGTTTTTAATCTTTAATCTAGCCTTTAGAGTAATTAGTAGGACCTTAGGTGTTCGCTTCGAACCAGATCGAAGTTCACCGGAGTTCAGCTCCGGCGAACCTCTCTACCCTGATCGACACATGAATCTACCCCCCGCTTCATCTCATCTCCTTTCCCTACGCGTTCTACGCTTAGCCCGCGCATCAGATCATCCAGAGCTCCTCCAGCTCTGTGACTCGAGGTCTATCTCCTCCGCTTCGCCGGACCTCGCCACCCCCGGTCATTCCTAATCCATTTAGCCTTAACCCCTGGTCGAGGAGGACCCCCTCGAGCCCCTCATTTAGTTGGTGCATGTCTGAAGCTGAACGGAGTCCCCTGGGACTCGATTCAATCCCCTGTGAGGTTCCAGGACCCCCCTTTGTTCTCCGAGCTCGTTCAACCGATCTAGGGGGTCCTGGACCTTCTTGAGTGCCTCGGACGGTGTGCGCCCCCTCGCCGGACATCTGGAACCCATCGTCAGCAACCTGGAGCATCTGGAGGCGGAGAAATCAACAATCGAAGCCAGGGAAGCCATCTGTTCTTCCCTGTTCTTCATGACGAGCAGTCACCGTCGGATGAAGGGGACGGCCCCAGATCTAATCAGGGCTGTCCATGTAGCAGAAGCCTCGGCCGTGCGATCAGACTTCAGATGCAATCTCGATCGCAGATCGTCGAAGGGGTATCGGGCTTCGAGGGCTCGACACGTGGATAAGTGGCGCGCCCAACGCCGTTGGATCACGCGCCTTGGGGGGTAAATTTCAGACATCCCCCCCCCCCCCCCCGCTTTTTGTATTTATAGTTTAATTCCAAAAATAAAGTACCACATTATAAATAAATTGTATAATTTGCAGAACGCCCCTTGGAGTTTATGTATTTGCACATTAGTCCCTCTGCGCCTCACGTGTAGCACCCACGTGAGGCGCGTGATTTTTGCACTTAAACCCCGCCGGGTGGTTTTATTAATTGTAAAATGGCCCCGAAAATAATAGTAGATGTTTATTTCTGTTGTCATTTTTGCATGGATGCCCCTAAGAAATATTTTAATTGCAAAAATGCCACTGTCAGGCCATATATTTTTGTATGCTTTGTCCATTTGTTTTGTGCCTGATTTTAACTTGAAAAATTTTGCAAAAATGGACATAAGCCCCTGTTAGTGTACCCTTGCACGCCATATTTTTTATTTTAATTTTGTTGCATGTTCGCATTTATTAAAAATCAAAAACATGCCTTTTATTTACTGTCTAACTTAGAAAATTCCAAAAAAAATATTAAAAGACCTCAAAAAATTCCAAAAAAAATCCCTAGTATGTATTTTGACCTATTTTAGTGTCAGTCCAAAAATCCCTACTCAAAAGAAAAACCTTAAAAATTCAAAAATACACAAAAACTTCAAAGAAAATATAAAATCAAAGAAAACTCATAAAAATATAAACTCAGTTTCTATTTCTTCTATATTTTCTTACCTCTTTTTGAAAAATAGTGTGGAAAAATTTTGTGGTTGTTTGGTATTTTTGATTCATATTTTACTTACAGCCACTACCCATTTCATTGTTTTCTTTTATTTCAGCTTTTAAAAATACTAAAAACAATTTGAAAAATACCCAAAAATCACCAAAAAAGTAAAAAAATTATGAAAATGCCAAAAAGATTTTACTTCTGTATTTTTTAGTGTTTTTATATATGTTTATAAATATTTTATCACTCCTCTCTCCCATTTGTATATATATTCCTCTATTAAAAAATATATCTATACATATATCTTTATATATATATATATACATATGCATAAATTTCTAAAATTCTAAAATTAAAAAAAATAATTATTATTTATATCTATATATATCTATATCTAATGTCTGCATTATATGCTACCCTCTAGGGATATACTTATAACTTTAAATATCTATATTCATGAAATTATATATATTACATATTATTATTATAAAATATATATATTATAATAAATAAAAATAATAATAAAAAAATTAACTAAAAACCCACAAAAATAGAATTCATACATGGATGACTCTGTGGTACATACATATCATAGGCTATTGCATTTTGTATTGCTCTCTGTGGTTCGACCTCTACATACTTGATCACTGTACATTTTGTGGTAGAGTAATATATATTAATTCACATTTTTAGGCTTAATTCATTCATTCTTTTATTGTGGGTTAATGGCTGACTAACACCGATATTCTGCGAGCGGTCGCCTCAGCGACACCTTATACATATTATTCATGGTGACCCTCGTATGAATTTACCGTGTTATCAGATGGTGCCGTTGTCGGGGAGCAATGAGCATAGCCTAATTCATTTTGTCATTCTTATGTAAAAAAATTTTTTGATTCATCGTTGATTTTGTGAGCAGCCATTTTATTGTCATTAATCACCATGCTCTATTGATTGATTCATTTATTGTGATTATTTTGTATCTTGTTGAACTATTCTAATTCAATCTTTTTGTGACTTTGATGCGAGGGCCCGCCACACGAGGATGGCTTCTTAGGAGGCCAAGACAGCCAAGCTTGGAGGAGGGGGGTCTTCACCTCATGACCACTTGGAGAGAGCATCAAGGAAGCAAGGAGCTGGGGATTAGATAGGTGTAGAATATTTAGGATTATTTTTGTAATTTATGGTGAGGGAGAGATAATTTTGGCATGTAATTAAACAAGACTCTACTCTTCACAATGAGGTCCAGTGCCCGGGTGATTGTTCACCTGGGGTCCTCATCGCAACTTTTCGAGTTTTCATCGCTATCTTTTCTTTGTTTTCCGAAGTTTGAGCTTTCCGCCTTTATTTTATTTTGTTTTGTGTGCTTGGAGCCCCTAGATGTAGGTTGCTTGACTCGGTAGCTAGGTCCACACATTAATAAGAATGCATGTTCCTATAGTCTACTTCGTATGGATCTAGTCAAATTTAAACAAGCCGTTCAGTTGTCTCTTAGCCCTTGTGCCACAGCGAGCCCTGTAAAGCGCTTTCTCCTAAACTCAAGTGTGTTGAGTAGAGGAGGGGTGAGCCAAGACCGGACCTTCCGGGCTAGAGATGAATGAGCGACTTATGGTTCTTCACGCTAATAGCAGCTAATGTTTTGGACGATTTTGTGCCTTGCATACCGACATGTAGATAGGTTTAAAAATTCTGTTTTGCATACTGCATGGAGAGAGCTGGGATGCACTGTAAGTCTTCTAACTCAGCATGCATCATTCGGTTCAATGGTGAGATTTCCATCATGGAACCACTTGCACGGCTTTTCCGCTATCTCCCTCTGATTTTGAGCACCTAGGACTTAAATGGAAATCTACAAAAACGTTAGGCACTGGTATGAAAACAGACTCAAAAAAAGTGAAAACCCAAAAATTAAAACAAGGGGACTGCTAAATAAACTTTGACCTTAATTAAAATCTGTAATGGACTATCATTGTACCGGGTTCATAAAGCCCTCATTGTTTTCAGGTACCTTGGAGGGGGACCAAAACCCTACTCCCTTGAGCGAGTGCAACCCCCTAAGGATTAAAGCCAAAAACCCAGTCTGCAACTGCCTTATGTATCGCCTGGATTTCCGAAGTAATGGCACTTCTATCGTACGTAGGCGAGTAGGGCTTGGTCACTAATGATGGTTCTCTGTTGTGTAGAGCATCGACCCTGTCCGAAGTATTGAGCATAGGTTACGCCTTCACGGGGGTGTCTGTCTCATTGTCCTGCGTCCGAGTAGGTTCTTGCACACTCACGGGTGATTCCGTTGCGAGCAAGAACCGAAGTATTGGTTTCGCCTATCGGCTTCCTCCCTCTATTTCTTTGGCTGAGTAGGGATCCAGGAAGGGTTACAAGGACTCCAAAAAGTACAGACTACAGGTTACACAGGAGGAGGACAAGTACGGGATACTCTTCTGGCAGTACTCTCTCTCCTATAGGGTAGCGTACTAAGGACTTGTTATAAGATATGCCTGAAATCACAACTCTAAAAATGAAAAGATAATAAATAGCCGAGCTTTTACGGCTTCACATGGCGTGAGTTGGTGAACCCGATTTTGTATTGTGTTTGTATGGATCTAGATTAAGGTTCAAAGATCAAGTCCCGCACCTTTGCACATATTTTGTTGTTTCTCCCTTTGACCACCCTGCTCAACCGAGCCTCTCTACTTTTTTACACTCCTTTTATTCCTCGTTGACCATCGTATCTTTCATCCAACATCCGATCTTCTCTTGTACTTCACGAAGTTGATCCATGGATGGTTTCCGTCGGGACCGTGCCTACACCCACATCGATTCCATGGACTCAACTCCACCAATAAGTCAAGGCAATTCCCGAGAACCCGATCTGGAATTTGCGGATCGATCTCCAGACTCCTCATTTTCTACCTTTCTCTTGGCCACCAAATAAACTGGGATCACTTTTGTCCCACTTCCGTCATCGTGAATGGAAGTCGATTACAGTTCACAACATGCTAGGGTTGACCTGAATTCGAGCTTCATCACGGCAGCTGAACATTAATTGCAAGCGGTCTGATCAAGACTATCTCATTATGCAGATAGAAGACAGTGCGAGCCCTGGAGACTACTCCGGAGTTCATCTCGTCTGACTCAGACCCTGACATGGCTCCAGGAGGAAAGGGCAAGGGTCAGCAGCCACCCCAACCAGAGGGACAAGTGCCAGATTAGAATCAAGTCAATGCACAGCTACTGGCATCTATCCAGGCCATCCAGCAGCAGCTGACCGAGCAGGCCCTCACACAGACAACCTTCCAGGACATGTTGAATGATATGATGAACCGAGACGATGGAGGAGGAGGCAGAGGCAGAGGAGGCAGGGGAGGAGGAGGTGGAGGTGGAGGTGGTGGTCCTGATGATGATGACCCTGAATTACCACCACCAAAGCCAACACTTAAAGAAACATACAATCTGGGAGACAGCCAGATGACCGAGTGGATCCTCATTCCACCGGTACACGCTCACTTTGAGTTGAAGCCCCAGTTCATTGCCCTTCTCCCTGCTTTCCATGGAAACACCAGTGAAGAGCCGTACATCCACCTGCAACAATTCTCCCACATTTGCCGCACTACTCACTATCCCAATGTCCCTCTGGACATTGTCAAGATGATGGCATTCCCCTTCAGCCTACAGGATAAGGCCCTCTATTGGGTCAATCATCTGGGGAAGGTTGTGACGACCTGGGAGGAGCTGAAGTCCGCCTTTCTGCATAAATATTACCCTCTAGGTCGGCTCAACCAGATGCGAGCCCGAATCAGTAATTTCTCCCAAGGACCCCATGAGTCAATACATGAAGCGTGGGAGAGATTCACTGACCTGCAGGAGAAGTGTCCCCATCATGATATTCCGAAGACCATCTTGGTCCAGCATTTCTTTGGGGGACTGAACATTGAAAGCCAAAGGCTCGTTGACGCAGCATGTAGGGGCTCACATTTTAACAAGGATGAAGACGTAGTCTGGCAGATCTTTGAAGAAATGGCCGAAGGAGAGGCCGCCCTCTCTTCATCCAAGGCATATCAAAAGCAACCCCAGATCCTTCAAAAACAAGTGCACATGGCAGCGTCCAAGGAAGCAGAGAGAGATGAGAGCTCCAACCTCAGTATCATCGGGGGCCATCTCTCTAAAGTAGACATCATTGAGAAGCGATCACAGGACCTCGAGAAACTCGCTGTGATCGAGAAGAGGACCCAGAACTTAGACAAGCTCGATCAAATCAACAAATACCTTGAACTATTGGTGGGCACCATCAAGTCTGTTCAGTCGGCGACACCATCGGAAGCTCCAGCTGAGAAGAAGGACGAGCAGCAACCGCAGCATCAGCCTCAGCCGAGCCAACAGCCACCGGCAGTCCAGCACGTATATTACGTGCAGGCGCCCGACCAGGGCCCGCCGCAGCAGCAGATGGTCGTGTACCAGCCAGAGTTCCTTTCCGGACCTGATCCAGTCTTCCCACCACCACCCCTGATTCAGGAAGTGAACGGGTATGGAGCAATGATGCACAGCCGACCCGTCCTCCGGGACAACCTTAGGGTCAGCCATTTGCCAATCGGCAATACCACCAACCTCAGGGTGGTCATTTTGGACAATCCTCTCAGCAGCACCAGCAGTATCAGCAGCCTCCCCAGTTTGCACATCAATGGAGGCAGAATTTTCCATACCAGCAGCAGCCGCAGTACCGTCATCCACAGTCGTTTCACCAGTATGCGGCTGCCCCGCCTCAACAATATCAGCAGTATACTCCTCCCTCATACCAACAACTTCAACTTCCTGCACCACCTCAGAACCACCAGCAACAACCTCCACACCCATCCAACCAACAACAGCGTGGTCTGCACGTTGAACAATCAGAAGTACCCCCTGCGAACCCCACCATGGATTATCTGGCCCAGCTTGTCAAAGGGCTTGCGGATATGACAAAGCGGCTTGATGACCTGACCGCCACCCGAACTACCATTCCGGCTCAGGTCGAAGCCAACCCCAATAATTTCAAAAAGAAAGAGCAGGTAGATTGTGATGTCCTGTCCGTGTCTGGTAATGATATTACTGCTTATTCTAATGTTGTTACTCTCAGGAGCGGTAGGGCCTTGCCTCTGCCTGCTAGCAAAAGTGGGGTGGATAAAGAAACAGGTGGATCGTCATCTTCCGCATCAGCCGTGCCAGCTCCAGGGGCGGGTGAGGAGGAAGAAGAAGGAGAAGTCAGTCCAGCCGTCGTGCATTTCCAGCAGCAGCCTCAGCCAAAAATACAAAAAAATAAGCAAAACAAAAACAACAAAAAGAAGCTTGTAGCCGAAGCGAAGCCGCGCCAACATTGGAGGAGCCGCCAGCAGCAGCCGATCCCTCACCAGTCGATGGAGCAGACGCTACTCTTTTTTATCGCCCTACAGCACCAGCAGGTTCAGAAACAGTTTGTACTCCTTTTTACAGTCCGGATGTACAAAATTATGTGGGCGATGATTTTGATGTAAATAAGAACTCTGATTTTCCTACTAGTGATGTACATATTCATTTTCCTCATGCAATACAAAAATCCAAAAAAAATGCAAAACGAAAAAAGGCATTGTCTGATCCAGGTGTTGTGGAAATATTAGATAAGTTGACTGTTGAGATTCCTTTGTTGAAAGCTATGGAGTACATGCCATCTGTAAAGAAAGGACTGAAGGAGGTATGTACCAGCAAGCGTCTCCCACGAAGAAAGAACAGACGCCAGCAAGTTGAGAAGCATGTCCTCACCTTGGCCACGGTAGCAGCTATCAGTAACCTCCCGCAGAAAAAGCAAGACACGGGAGCACCTCTGATCAGTTGTGAGATTTTTGACCAGGTCTTCGAGCGCACTCTCCTTGACAGCGGATCTTCCATCAACCTTCTGCCCTCATCCATAATGCAAGAATTCGGGCTGGGTCCGCTCAAGCAGACACGCATGATCCTTCAGTTCGCTGACCGATCCGTCAAGCGGCCCCGAGGTCTTTTGGAAGATGTGGTAGTTAAAGTGCAGGAAATGAAATTCCCAGCCGATTTTGTAGTCCTTGATATGGACTCACCTGCACCTCTACTCCAGACCTCTATCATCCTTGGCCGACCATTTCTTCGTACTTCAGATGCCGTGGTTGATTACGGGTCTGGCAAGATTACTTTCAGCTCGAACACCCAGCAAGTCACGATAAACATGAACAGAGAGCCGAATGCCACGACTGATGAGAGCCAGGCAGCATCCGAAGCAGACTGTGATTTTATTGCAGAGATCAGAGACTCAGTCTTATCATTGGACGATCCATGGACCCAAGAAACCCCACTCTTGAGGAGGACTTGGAAAGCACAGTCAGCTTATGCTCCGACGATTCTTGGGAGACAGATTCTCAGATGCAGGTGCATCTACTTGAGCAGTCACTCCAGATCGAACACGATCAGCTTAGCGTAGAACCGTTCGGTACATCACTGGGATCTCAACAAGATGATGAGGATGGTAAATATTTCAAGGAAGTACATCCCACCACCAGCATAGTCTCTGAAGTGACAGATAAAGTGGACAGGTCAAAACCAGAACTCAAGCCACTTCCTACAGGCCTGAAGTATGCTTTCCTTTCGGGTGAAGAACAAATGTATCCGGTCATCATCAGCAGCAGGCTGAATCCGGATCAGGAATCTCGTCTTCTCGAGGTTCTAGAAAAGAACCGCAAGGCACTTGGTTGGAGCGTATCAGATCTCCGAGGGATAAATCCTGCCTTGTGTTCACACTACATCTATCTGGAAGAAGATGCCAAGCCATCCTGCGAATTTCAGAGAAGGTTGAACCCTAACCTTCGGGACGTCGTCATGAAAGAAATCACGAAATGGTGTGACGCAGGCTTCATCTATCCCATCTCCGATTCAAAATGGGCAAGCACACTACATGTAGTTCCAAAGAAATCAGGGCTTACCGTGGTTACAAATGAAAAAGGAGAGGAAATTTCCACTCGCGTACCAACATCCTGGCGGGTGTGTGTTGACTATCGCCGTCTCAATGTAGCAACTAAGAAGGACCACTTTCCCTTGCCATTCATTGATCAAGTTCTCGAAAGACTAGCGGGCAAGGTGTTCTTCTGCTTTCTGGATGGGTATTCCGGGTACAACCAAGTGGCGATCGCCCCTGAGGATCAAGAGAAGACTACCTTCACTTGCCCGTTCGGCACCTACGCCTTCAAGAGAATGCCCTTTGGATTATGCAATGCACCTGCAACCTTCCAAAGATGTATGTTAGCAGTATTCGCCAAGATCGTAGGCAGTTTTCTCGAGGTGTTCGTGGACGATTTCTCTGTCTATGGTGATAGTTTCGACTCTTGTCTTGAGCACCTAGACAGAGTGCTTCAGAAATGTCGAGAAGTCAATTTAGTGCTTTCATGGGAAAAGAGCCACTTTATGGTCACAGAAGGCATTGTGCTGGGACACGTCGTTTCCAAACGTGGCATGGAAGTCGATCCGGCGAAGGTGGATGTCATTTCAAATCTCCAACCACCTCAGTCAATGAAGAACGTGAGGTCATTTCTGGGGCATGTGGGATTTTACAGGCGATTCATCAAGGATTTCAGCCACATTGCCCGACCTCTGACAGAACTTTTGTGCAAGGAGACTGAGTTCATTGTTGATCAGCAGGTTCTCCTTGCTTTTAATCAATTGAAGGAGCTCATCACTCAGGCTCCAATCTTACAGCCGCCCGACTGGACTCTTCCCTTTGAGATAATGACCGATGCGTTAGACTTTGCAGTCGGGGCAGTTCTTGGGCAAAGAAAAGACAGAGCGCCCTACGCCATTCACTATGCCAGCAGAACATTAGACGAAGCACAAAGAAATTATACAGTGACAGAGAAAGAATTGCTAGCTGTGGTTTTCGCCCTCGAGAAGTTCAGATCCTATTTGTTGGGATCGAAAGTCACAATTTTCACAGACCACTCTGTTATCCGGTACCTACAGCAGAAGAAGGATGCCAAGCCAAGACTGATTCGTTGGATCCTTCTCCTCTAGGAATTTGATTTGGAAATTAAGGACAAGCCTGGAGTTCAAAATGTGGTAGCAGACCATCTCTCCAAAATAGAGCAGCATGAATCTCCTCTGAACAGTGCACCCATCATAGAAACCTTCCCTGACGAAGCCATCTTAGCAGTGGATTCTCATCCTTGGTATGCAGGTATAGTCAACTACCTCGCCTCTGGGGTAACACCTACGGATTGGACGAAAAATCAGAAACAAATTCATGTCGACCATCCGATTCTACCAATGGGAGGATCCTCTTCTATTCCGGGAAGGAGCGGATTGCATTTGGTGTAGGTGCATTCCTCAGATGGAGCAATTTAGTGTCCTCGAGCATTGTCACTCGCTCGAATCTGGTGGAAACCACTCTGGAGATCGTACGGCAGCAAAAGTTCTTCAGTGTGGCTTCTGGTGGCCCACTTTATTCAAGGATGCAGCGGAATTTGTCAAACGATGTATTGACTGTCAAAGATTGAAAGGTACACTAACTGCCAAAGACTCGATGCCCCTAAAAATCATTCAGATAGCAGATGTTTTCGATGCATGGGGCATTGACTTCATGGGACCTTTCCCTAACAGTCAAGGTTTTGAGCACATCCTTCTTGCCGTCGATTACGTGAGTCATTGGGTTGAAGCTATCCTCGCTTGAGCCGCCGACAGCCGAACAGTATGCCAGTTTCTGAAGAAGAACATCATTTCGCGGTTCGGGATACCGAAAATTCTTATATCAAACGGGGGTAGCCACTTCATTAACAAAGAGGGCAAGAAGTTAACGAAGGAGTACGGCATCGATCATCGTGTCACGTCTCCTTACCATCCCCAGACCAATGGCATGGCGGAGCTATCAAACAGAGAAATCAAGACTATCCTGCAGAAACTTGTTAGGCCAAACAGAAAGGACTGGTCTCAACTCTTGGACTCGGTTCTATGGGCTTACCGAACCGCCTACAAGTCCCCCTTGGGCATGTCGCCCTATCGTCTTGTATATGGGAAACCGTGCCATCTGCCCGTGGAATTAATTCACAAGTCTCTTTGGGCAATCAACAGTTGTAATTTAGACTCACGCAAAAGTGGTCAGAAGAGAAAAGACGGTCTGAACAGGATCTTGGAATTCCGAGACTATGCATACGATAACACATTGATGTACAAGGAGAAGGTGAAACGCTGGCATGACCGGCACATCAGACGAAAGACTTTCGATGTTGGACAGAAAGTGTGGTTATTTGATGCAAAGTAGCGGATATTCCCGGGTAAATTAAAGAGTAAGTGGACAGGGCCATTTCGAGTTTGTGAAGTGCGTGACAATGGAAGTATTGCAATATCAGAATTGTCCCCTGGCGCACAACCCTTCGTCGTCAACGGCCAACTCCTGAAGCCTTACTTAGAACCAGATGCATTCTTGGCCGTTGTTGACTCTATCCAGCTCGTGCAACATGATGACATCTCCACAACTACTGCAGCATCAGAAGATTCAGACGATGTACTCCAAGAACTGTTTATCTGATTTTCTTCTTTTCTTCTTTTCCTTTTCTATTTTCTCTTTGTATCAAAAAAGGTGCCGCCCTTGTAGACAGTTTTCTATATTGAGGACGTACTTTGTCCTAAGTATAGGGGGGATGTGCACCCCGAGTTTTTCATTTCATTCTGATCCTCTCCATTGTCTCATCTTCTTGTCTATACTCAGGAGTATCTTACCCTAAGTATAGGGGGAGACAATTTGAGTACGATCTGTGTATTCCCACCCTTGACCCTCCCTGCTTTTTGTACAGTCTGCTATACTTAGGATTATTTGATCCTAAGTATAGGGGGGACGGTCAAATTCTCATTCATTCATTTCATTCATATTTATTCTTTAGACTTGTCTATACTCAGTACGAGTTATGTCTCTGCTTTTCTCTTCGATCTATGAGGACATAGCTCCAGCTAAGTATAGGGGGGTCGTATATACCATGTATATACTATAAGCCATAACTCATACTGAAAAATAAAATATCACCTCAACATAAAATATAATGTAAAAGTAGTCCTATAATAATGAAAGATGATTGTGAGCTCCTCAGGCTCTTTGTACTTATACTGATTATTAAGTCAGGAAAAATGTTTTGTGAAAGAAAGTTTTCTTTGAAAAACCTAGTGAAAATTGTTTGAAAATAGTGTGTACAAGTATTCAACCTTTGAGAAAATTAGTTTTGTGTGTAAAATTTATTTTCTTTGCGTGAAATCAAAATGTACGAAAATCAATGTGCAAATGATTATAAAAACTTGATTGTCAAAATTGTTTTGAAAAAACTATCTATGCTATGTAAAACCTTTGTAAAATCATTTTCAAATACGTGTACATGTTGGCAAAATTATTTTGGACTAAAGTTTTCAAAACTCTTGTAAAAATGATTCTTGAATAAGTCTGAGGAGTCTGCACAAAAATCTCTTATACAAAAATAAGTATAAGCCCAAATAAAGCTTATAAGAGCCAAAACCATACTATACATCAAATACAGTTTTCTTCTTTTGTATATATTGATTAATAAATCAGGTTAGATACCTATACAGTATGATTTGAAAACTAGTGTGACATGTTTTGAAAATTTTGCTGTGAAATGTTTTCAACTTGTGTGAAACTGTTTGGATTGCAAAACTTTTCTTTGTGTGAAAGAAAGGATTTGAAAAACCTATGTGCAAATACTTTGAAAATTGCTTGTCAAAACTATTGTGAAAAATGTACATATAGTGTGAAAAATCTTTGCAAAAATAGTTTTCAAATGTGTAAATGATTGCAAAAATTATCGTGTACTATAGTTTGCAAAATTATTTTCAAAACTAGAGCTGAAGAATAAGAGCATTAATACAAAGACTTGTAAATCAGACATAAAATGCATAAAATTCTTTCTGGATAACCTAAATAAACTACTTAATTAAAACCTGTAGAGTCTTTACCAATCCATATATTTTGTAAATAAGGCGGTGCGCCCGTGTAAATAATTGCATGTACCTTTTTGTATGTGTCAAGTTTTTATTTGAAAAAATTTCTTTGTGTAAAAAGATTCTTTGATTCTTCTAAATTCTTTGTGAAAAAGTGCATCATTCATTGTGCATAGCATAAGCATACCATGCATATTCTTTTGGAGTGAGTTTGATGATTGAATCAGTCCAATAAAGTCTCAAATTGGAGCTTGGTTAGACCTTACCGCACCTAACTGCACTGGAGCCTTTCGGAAACTAGGTTTAAGGTACTTCAGGTCTATGCAGACTTAATTCTTTGAGAAATCAGGGCTGGGTTCAAGTCACCTCAGTGGACTAACTAGAACTTTTCGAGACACACGTATGACTCTTGCCGACCGTGACCTAACTTGGACACTTGCACCTTTCACTTGGCTCAACTCAGCTGCAGTGGTGAGGGGGTTGGATTTGCCGGTCTGAGACGCACACGGGTGGAAACATTCGTCCTCATCTAGGGAGGGAAGTGCACCCCAACCTGGTCCAATAGCCATGAGGTCTAAAGACAGGAGATTGTGGGTTGCGATAAAGCTTCAAAAGAGGGATAGTCTACCAGCTCAAGAGTAAAAACTCCTTATGTAAATGCTGTTGTGAATAGTATGTTGAAAAAAAATGTTCAGGCTTGTACAAAAATAAAATACCTGTGAAGTATGTACATATATTGTAAAGCCAATAAGCAAGCTTGAGTTCCAAAGTCAAATATGTGAGCCTGCAGCTGGATGACTTGACTACATTGGTCTTGCATCCTAGGATAGGTAGCTACACTGGCTACCATCCATTCTTCTCTTCACCCCCTCCTCTTGAGCTGGTTGCCACTTGAACTTAGAAGGGAATACCCTGCTCCTCGAGGAAAGAGCTGTTGGATTGGGGAATCATTGGGTTGTCATTCTGGAGAAGTCAGTTCCTTTGTCATTTCAGTTGGGGAGAGCCACCATCACTTACACTGTACAAGTCAGCTTCATAGTTATAAGGGTTTGCGTATGATGTAGACCAGTTCTGACCAGGCTATTGAGGCGGGTTGAACCGAGTTCTGTGACTATCAAAGGCTGTTGTATTTTAGAGCTGGTTCCTGACTAGGTTCCACACACATTTACACCCAAGGTCTGACAGGAGCTCCAAGTTCTGATTTTATAAAGACATGCATTGCACTGAAAGCACCCTTAATCACTCTATCCTTCTTTAATTCTCTTTTTCTTTTCTTTATTCTTTTTATACTTATTACAAAAGTGTTTGCCAGGGACTAGGAAAGGAAAGTATAGGGGGGTGATGAATCTCCATTTCATCACCTTTATTCTATCATTTTGGCCTCAAAAACCCCAGCAAATGCATGTAAATAGCATCAAATTGTACATAATAGCATTCATCATTCATTGTATTAAGTATACATTAAATAATGTGTTTAATGCCAAAATTATAGAATAAAGAGAAGAAAAGAAAAAGGAGTAAAATATTGCAAA